>JAKSZT010053883.1:50413711-51099415 GCA_026826555.1 Tolypeutes matacus
CCTTCCTTCCTTCCTTCCTTCCTTCCTTCCTTCCTTCCTTCCTTCCTTCCTTCCTTCCTTCCTTCCTTCCTTCCCTTCTTTTTCCCTTCTTATCTTCCTTCCTCCCTCCCATTCATTCATTCATTCATTCACCTAACACTTTTTGGGCACCTGCTCCATGCCAGCCCCTGTCCAGTGTTCTGAGCTGAGTGAGACAACCCCTTCTCTTGGGGGAGCTCTGGGTCCAGTGGGGGAAGCAGGTATGAATAATTACAGCACAATATAATAGGTGCCATAGCAAAGGATGTGCAAGATACTGCAGAAACATCCAGAGTGATGGGAGCTCCACCTGAGGGTTGTGGAAGGCTTGGGGGGGGGAGGTGGCTTGTGAGCGAGGCTCAAAGGATGAGAAGGAATTTATCAGGTGAAGAAGGGAGAGAATGGCACTCCATGCAGGTACCAAGGAGCCCACCTATCTGGGGATAGCTGGGCCATGTCCTTGGACCACAGTATGGCATGCATGGCAAGTGAGGGCAGCGGTGGAAGATGAGGCTGGGAAGCAATGTGAGACCCAGAACATGATCAAGAAGGCTTTGCATGCCAGGCCAGGCAATTTAGACTTTAACTTGCAGGGGTTGTCAACAGGAGAGTGATCAGATCAGATTTTTCTTCATCTCCCTGAATAGCCTCTTACTGGGACACCTGCCCTCTAGTTTCTTGATCAAACCCATCCTGAATATGCCCAGGACACTGCTTTGTCACTGCCCTATCAAGAATGAATCATGGCTTCCTATTTTCTAATGCATAAATAAGTCCTGTTCCTGCTGACTTTTAAGACCTCCATTCTGGCCCCCCCAACTGTCTAGTTTATTCCCCACTCATCCCACCAGGTCAGACCTGTCTCCTCGTCTATGTTATGTTCCTCACATACCATGTCCATTCCCACCTCTAGCTGGGTTTTCATTTTGGAGCTTTCCCTCGGGCTCCTCCGACAGTGGGATATTCTGGAAGAGGAGATGCCAGAGGCAGGAAGATCACGGGAGTGATTGTTTTAATCGGCTATGAGAAGGTGAAGCCTGGCCTCTGGGGGAGGGGGGTGCTTGGGCAGAGGGATGGGTGACAGATGTTTAGGAGGCAGGAGGCCAGGTCTTAGCTGCCTGCCAGGGTCACCATTCCCAGCTTCAAGGGGTGGGGTAGGTAATTGGTCCCTCTGAGGGCTCAGCACTCTTGGGGTTTTTCTTTGACCTAGGTGACTACCCACCAAGACAATGCCTTCAAATTCCTCAGCCAGAGTCTGGAGTATGCCAAGAACTCACGGGCCTCCCTCCGGAAGTCCTCAGTCATGTTCATAGGTAACTCGCCTTGGCATCACTAGCCCTGCTGCCAGGGTTCTGTCTGCTTTCCAATTTGCTTCCTGCCAGGCTGCCAGCCCTTCCAGCACCTGGGTGGATGCCTCCCCATGGATGCAATGTTTGGTCAGGAAATAGCATAGTGCTTCTTAGAAAGGTCCTCCCTTAGGATCATGGCTTTGGAAGTGGGCTGCAGGCTGGATTCAGCCAGGAGTTCTTGTGCAGGCCACAACCTTGGCAAACATTCATGACAAAACTGCTGCTCTCCCTCTGGAGTCCAGGCAAATCCCCTGGACCAGGAGAGGCCAAGGAGCACAGCAGTTAGGGTCAATAGCAGCTCCATCATCCAGTCTCTGTATGATCCTAACTAAGCCATTTACTCCCGCTGAGCCTCAGTTTCCTCACATGTAAGATGGGGAACAAGTCCTGTTTCACAGACTGGTGAGAATACTTTTAAAAAGGTAATCAATGTTAGTTACCTTCACCCTTCTATTTCCCACAATCCCAACCTCTGCCTTTCTGGGAAAGAACCAAACAGCAGATTCCCATTGCCCAGAATCCCCTCATGTAGAACCCTTCTGATGGCATGGTAGGTGGGTATCCTCCCACCCATCCCCTCCACCAAATAACCACATACTCTTCACCAAGGACCAGGAGATCCTGTTGCAAGGCACTTGGAGGTGATAATATTCCCAACCCCCACTTTTTAAAGCAATGTATCTTTTAGTAACTTTCCCCAATCTATTTGCTTGTTTTTCATCCAGCCAGTCATCCATGCATCCATCCATTGGTTTATCTGACAAACATTAATGGATCCCCTATTCTGTGATAGGTGTGATGTTCAGTGCTAGAGAAACAAATAACAAGAACTCTTAAAGAGGGATGGTAATGGTAGGTGGGGTGGTAGTGGAAAGGAAGGTACAGGGACAAGAATCAGGCAATAAGGCTTTACTTCTTAATATGGGATAAAGGAGGCGTGCCCAGGACTGGGAGCGTTCCTCGGGATGGGGGAGGCGGGGCGGGTGTTCAGGGCAGCTTGTTGCACATTTCCTAGATGCTGGTTTCTTTAAATCTTGTTCTAAATTAATCACTTATGCTAATGTTAGTTAGTGACTTATTTGGTTTTTTTTTAAGTTGGTATTATAATATATATTAAAATAATGCTATAGTTCAATAGAAACAACAAAGAACTAAAGACCTATTTATTTAGCCCCCTGGGAGCCTTCTCTGTGCCAGGGCCTGTGCTGGGAAAATGGAGCTGAGTAGAGCGTGGATCTGCCTGCAGAGAGCTCCCAGTATAATGCAGTGATCCTTAACCTCTTTGGAGTTATGGATCTTTCATGAGGCTCTGGAGAAAGCTGCCATATATGCATACAGTTTTGCATGTAATGTTAGGATCCTCAGAGACATCCTCCTACCCCACTCCAGGGGATCTAAGCTGGGAAAAAAAACCTTGGTCTGTTGGGAAATAGTCATAAATCACAAGTAGAATGCAACATAGGATATACAGAGATAGATACTCATTGCTGTTCTGGAAACCCAGAGAGGCAGTTAACCCAGCTTGGGAGAGAGGAGATTGCTCAGGAAAGGCTTTCTGGAGGAGCCACTCGTTAAACTATTGACTCAAGGGCAAATAGGAATGAGCAGGCAAAGGTGTGAGGGAAGGGCCTCTGGGCAATGGAACAGCTTGAGCAAAGGCATTGAGCCCAGAGAGGCTGGCTCATTCCAGGACTTGCAGGTACTTCGGGGGCCAGGCATGCAGGCTAGGAAGGCGAGGGCTGAGTGGGTCTCTGAGGAGTCATCGGGAGCAGATTCTGCAGGGCCAAGTCTCTTGCAAAGAATCAGATTCCTTGACCTAGTACTGCTGTCTCTACCCCTGCAGGGGCCTTGCTTAAAGCTATGCCTGGTGGGTGTGCAAGGTACTTAGCACCCAAGGCCCTCTGTGTGTCTCATGTTTTTGCCACTCAATCTCCAGGTGAAGTAGGTAACAAAGGCAGAGTTACCCCATGTCACAGAGGAGGAAACTGAGGCCCATCCTGGATAAGGGAGCTGAGGGCTGCACTGAGTCTGAGTCGGCTGCAGTCTGGATCTTGCCCCTGTCCTGATGCCACCCCTCCCTGCTGAACTGGCCCTCTCCCCAAAATCCCTCTTGGAGAGTCAGCCCCAGGGTCAAAATGAAGTTTTCCTTTAGCATCCTCATTTGTGGGGCTGGAGGAGGGTGGGGACAGCTGCTCTGAGCAGGGCTGGTCTAAGGGTGGGATGGAGATGGGGGTAAGGGCCAGGAGGTGGAAGAACTCACATCTTGGAATATGCTCAAGGGTCCCTGGTCCCCTGCATGGAGAGCATAATGACAGAAGATCGTCTAAATGAAGTCAAAGCCAGTAAGTCACACCCTGGGTTGGTAGAGTTCAGGGGGCAGCAGAAGAGTGAGTAGGATCAAGCAGGTAGCAGGGAGAAGGCATCTGTCCCAAGGCAAGGTCTTCAGCTCAGTTCAGCTGTGCTAGTCTAGCCAGTGTAAGTCCATGTTAGGTGCCATGACAGCTCCATTTGGGGGGAGCTAACAATCTAGTTAAGGATCCCAGGCTCAGAAAATGAGATAAAAAACCACTTAGTGCAGAGTGATTAGTTTAGATTCTTAAGAAAGACAGACTCTGTCTACATTTTATAACTGGGGAAGCTAATAGGAACATTGAGATAGGCTGTGTTATAGTCTAGGAAGGCTTCCTGGAGGAGGCTGATTTTAATTCAGGCTTTGAAAAACGTGAGCAATTGGGAGAGCTGGGGAGGAAAGCAAGATGAGGAGATGCTGAGCAGAGGGAATTGCTTGAACAAAGGCATAGGGGAGGGAAGGAAGAACAAAGCCTGAGACCCTCGTGGGAACCCAGTCTTAACAAGTGCCTCCTCCATCCTCATGGCCCAGCTCTGGAAAACTTGAGACATGACCCAGAAGCATCGGTGTGCATCTGTGCAGCCCAGGCCCAGGACCACATCCTTGCCAGCTGCTGGCGGAACTCCTGGCCACTGCCGCATGGGGACACATGGGTGTGCGACCCAGCCACCACACACCGCTGGAACCCTAGCTGCGAGAACCTGCCCACCTCCCACCAGCGGCGCTCCTGGATCATGAAGGCACTGGGCTCCTGGAAGATGTCCTTGAAGCAGTAATGTCCCTAAGCCCCCAGCCATTCTCACTATAAATGCCATGTGGCTTACCTCTCCCTCCTGAGTGTTTCCTCATGGGAGAGGCTCAGGGGTCTGGATCCAGCCCAGTTTGGTGGGAGGGCAGAGCTCTTTGCCAGACATCACTCTGTATGACAAATCTATAAGACGAGCGTGGGCTTCATTCATTGATTCAGTCAACATTTACTGACTCACTTTGGTTGTTTGGTCCACGTTTTATAAGTGGGGCAGCTGAGGCTCAGAGAGGTGAAGTGGCTTGCCCAAGGCCACACAGTAGTGTGCTGCTGGGTGTCTCAGTTGTCCCTCCCCAACAAAGGGATTATAAGAGCAACTAGAGGTGATGATTTGAATGAGTTTTGAATGAAGAAGCTCTCCCCTACTGCATAACATCATGCATATCCCGGAACTCTGATCTCTGAGTTCTACCCTTGGGTCTTTGCCCAGAGATTGGCCACCACTCATTCAAGCAACATTTGCTGAGTACCTACCCTGGACCAGGCCTGCTCTGGGCACTAGTGATTCAGACATGAAGGAGACCAAGCCCTGAGCCCTAAACAGCTCATAGTCAAATGCAATGGTTTTCAACTGGGGATCATTTTGACCTTCAGGAACTAGTTTGGCAATGTCTGGAGACCTTTTTAGTTGTTGCAACTTGGTGAAGGGGGGATTGCTGTTGGCATCTAATGGGTAGAAGCCAGGGGTGCAGCTAAACATCTTACAATGCACAGGAGAGCCCTCCACAACAAAGAATTATCTGTCCCACATTGTTGATAGTTTGAAGTTGAGAAACTCTGTTCTAACGGATGCATCAGTGACATTTAAAGACACCAACAGCACAATAGATCAGTGCTGTGATGAAGGGGTCCAGAGGAGGTACACAGCCCAGCAGGGGGTTAGGGTGTCAGGGAGGGCTTCTCAGACAAGGGACCCCCTCCAGGGGGGTTGGAAAGATGGCCACATGGTGGACGTGTGTGGGGAAGAGCGGAGCAATGAGACCAATAACCAAAGGTACGTGAGGGAGCCTGGAGTGGGGGACGGCAGGGAGAGGAGGGCAAGAGCTGGTCTCTAAGGCCCTGGAGGCTGTGCTAAGGAGGTAGACTGCATTGAGAGAGCAGTGGGGAGGCACTGCTGGGGAATGAGGAGGGTTTTGAAAAACACAGGCAGATGTATACTTTAGAGAGCTCCCTCCTCATGGGGATACAGGAATCCCCAGACTCTGGTGGTGGGAGGGTAGATGTTCTGGACAGCCATTGGTCACCATTCAGTCATCTCAAGTTTGTGTGCACACATGAGCCAGAATTCCTTTTGTGGGGAACCTCTGGGGGAAATCTTCACCCAGGTCCGTAAAGGTACACGTAGGAGGAAGTCTATTACAGTGTTACTTGTGGGGCCTGGGAAGAGGAGTCAGCCTGGGTATCCATCACTGGGGGAGTGGACGCACACCACAGAGTCCTACTCAGCAGTTAGAGGCAGTGGGGTGCACAGAGCACCATGGATGGAACCTAAAACCTAGTGTGGAGTGAGAAAAGTATATCAAAAATGTATGTTGCGAATATTCTCCCTGTCCTGATTTTGTGATAATCAGGGTAGGCTAAACATTCACTATATTAGGAACCATGTATATGTCCCCAGACCTACTTTTTCTCTCTAGGTCTGGTTTGTAGAATGCTGGTGATAAACCAAGCCTGATTTATTCTATGACCATCCTGTATGGGAAATGACTGTAACTCTAGGTATCTTTGGTCAACCTTAAGAGATATAGCAGGGGGACGGATGTGGCTCAAATGGTTGGGGTTCCGTCTCCCATATGGAGGGACCTGGGTTTGATCCCTGGGACCTCTCGGTAAAAATTAAAATATATATATATATAGAAGGCACATGGGCCGCCAGGCCCCACCGAGCCACGCATAAAGATGATGACGTAACAGGAGAGTGACACAAAGGAAAGCCAACACGAGATGTGCTGACAAACCAGAAACTAAGTTGGCACAGGTGGTAGGACGCCTCTCTCCCACATCGGAGGTTCCGAGGATTGAATCCCAGTGAAGACAGGAGAAGGATGAGAAGAGAGGGCAGAAAACAGACACAGAGAGTTGCCTAGGGAATGGACACAAAAACAGCAAAAAAACAGCAATAAAGGGGGGGGGTAAGATGGATAAAAGTAAATAATAAATCTTTTTTAAAAAAAGTATAAGGGAGTAAGATATGGACTATAGTTAGTAGTAATACTTTGACGATGCTCTTTCATAATTTGTTAACAAATGTTTCACAGCAATGCAAAGTATTTGTGGTGGGGTGATGTGTGGGAGCCCTGTATGATGTTATACATGTTTGTTTTGTAAGTTCACAATGTTTACTAAACACTTATTGTTTATGTATGTTCATGTATGAATGATATACTTTAATAGTTTTTAAAATGAAGAAAAAGTATGCACATGGGGAGCGGATGTGGCTCAAGCAGTTGAGTGCCTGCCTACCACATGGGAGGTCCTGGGTTTGGTTCCTGGTGCCTCCTGAAAAAAACAAAAGCAAACAACAAGCAAAAAACAATAAAACTAACTCAGGGTTGCTGATGTGGCTCAGTGGTTAAGTGCCAGCTACCCATATACAAGGTCCTGGGTTCAATCCCCTGCTCCAAGCACCTAAAAGAAAAAAAAAAATGCACAAAGGAATTCACATTTTGCAAGAACACTTAATGTCTTAGTGTGCCAGAGTTGCTACCACGAATACCACAAACTGGTTTTGGCTTACCAATAGGACTTTCTTGACTCACAGTTTTGAGGCCAGAAGTCCAAAATCAAGACAACTGCAAGGTTTGTCTTCTCCTGGAGTCTGTAGCTGGCTGCTGGCTTGTAGTTCCTTAGCTTCGTCTCTGACTCCTGTCACATGGCGATATCTTTTCCTTTCTGGCTTCTGTTACTGAGTTCTCCTTCTAGAGTCTCAGGTAGTAGAGATTAAGGCCCACCCAGATTCAGCTGGCCACACGTTCAAAAGGTCCTATTTACAGTGGGTTCACACCGACAGGGATGTGGATTAAGAGCCTGTGTTTATTGGGGTACCTAACTCAACCTACCACCCTGACAAATTGTAAATACACCTTAAATACACTAGAATGATTGATGATGCTGAGGGGAGGAGGAGGGCTCTAGGGCATAAAGCGGAATACATTTAAAAAGGGAGCAGAAGAAAGCTCTGCAGTGCAGCAAAAGCTTGAGGGGCGGGGTGGACAAGAGCAGACTGGGAGACCTGGCCTGCGGCTACTGAGGGAACCGCTGGCCTGGGCTGTGGCAGCATGGGTGGAGAGGGTGGTCCTGAGAGAGACTGAAGAAGGAATATTTTTAGAACCTGGTGTTTGCTGGAATGGGGGAAGGCAAGGAGGAGAGGGGTATCAATGATGGCTCCCAGGTATCTGGTTGAGTGACTGGGCTAACAGTGTCCCCCACTGAGTGCTGAACCCAGAAGCAGGAACAGGTTTGGGGTGGGGATGGGATAGATGAGTTCAGTCTTTATGTGGTGAGCTTGAGGGGCTCGTGCAACTTGGCAGGGGAGGCATCCACAAGGGGGTTGGCTGCACAGGGGTGGAGCTCAGCACAGGGTTCCCAGATGGAAACAGATTTGGGATTCATCTGTGTATAGGATGTGGGGTGAGATGTGCCTAGGGAGTGTATGTAGAATGGGAAGAGATATAAGCCTGGGGAACATGTACATTTAAGCTTCTGCTAGGGATGAGGAAATCATGAAATTGACCACACAATCATTATCCCAAAAAATGTTGAGCCAAGGCATGAGGGTTCTGGGCCTGAGAATGTAGGGAGTACGGGTGGCCCATTTGAACAGACTTCTCCATTGCCAAGAATGTTTGCAAGCATTGCCTTCTTTGAGGCTCATAGTGGCCATAGGGGGATGTGGGGAAGGCACGATGGCCTAATCCTACAATCTACAGATGAGGACACGGCCTCAAAGAGGGATGGACCTTGCCCAAGGTCACACAAGGGAATTGGTGCAAGTGTATATTCCAGAAGGCTCCCAACTCCCTCACCTGAGCCCTTTCCACCCAGAGACACAGCTGCTTTCATTGGGCAGAACCCAGGCCTGGGGTAGTCTTGGCAAGTGACAGCTGCCACAGTCTGAGTCTGGGCAGCCTTGAAGCACAGCAGAGGCAAATAGGCTCAGTTATGGGCCAAGCTCCCTAAACTAGTCTTCAGATGGAGGGTGCAAAGAACACTGGACAAATCATTTCCCCTCTCTGAGCCTCCTATTTGTAAAATGGATTCTTAACTCATCGGGTTTTTATAGGTAAGGGAAAATGGAGGTAAAAGACTTTGTAAACTCTATCCTCAAGAAGTAAAAAGAGAATGAAGAGAACAGGGCTGGAGGAGGAAGGGCAGAAAAGGAGGTTTGGGCAAGTGTATGTAGTTCAGTGGATGAGCACCAGCTTCTCATGTATGAGGTCCCGGTTTCAATCCCTGTCCCCAGTACCTCCAAAATAATAATAATAATCAGTAAAGGAGGTTTGGATTTGGAGGAAGGGAGCACTTGGACCAGTTGTTATGCTGGGTGTGGGTGATTTAGAAGGAAAAAGACAGGCCTGGTCCTCACACCCCACCCTGGGCATCATTCTTAGCTCTTACCCCCCCATATAAAATAATGACCAAACCTTCCAGTTCCACCTTCTCCATGGCTGGGTTTCAAACCTCCTTTCTCCACTGGTCTTTCACCAGCAGCCATCTTGCCAATCTCTTAGCCCAGCCTCTCCACCTCAGCTCCCCTTCAACTGGCAGCACAGACCTTCCTAAGGCAAATGTGCTCATGGCCCTCACTCCCCTTTGATCTTTTCAGTGATTCACTGCCCTCTGTAGAATAAAGGCCAATGGGGCACTCAAGCCCTCTGCCCTTGTTCACCTTGCAGCTTACTCTTAAGTCATCCCTTAACTCTTATGCAATGCCAGGCTGTTGCACGTCTCCTTGACTCTGTACATGGGCTCTGTGATGGTTAATTTTATGCTTCAATTTGGCTAGGTTATGGTGTCCATTTGTTTGGTCAAACTGGCCTAGATGTTGCTGTGAAGGTATTTTGTAGCTATGATTAACATCTACAATCAGTTGACTTTAAGAAAAGGAGATTACCCTAGATAATATGGGTGAGCATCATCCAATCTGTTGGAGGCCTTAAGAGCAAAGAATTGAGGATTCCAGAAAGAAAAAATTCTGCTTCAAGACTATACCATCTTCTACTATACCATCTTCCAGCCTGTTGCCCTGCCCTATGGATTTTGGACTAAGACTGCTTCATCAACTCTTACTTAAATTTCCAGCCTACCCTATAAATTTTGGACTTGCCAGCCCCCACAACTGTGTAAGCCAATTCCTTAAATCTCTTAAATTTTATACACACACAGACACACACATTTATCCTGTTGGTTGTCTTTCTCTGGAGAACCCTGACCAATACAGTTTCCTATTGCCTAAAATGCTCAACCTCCTTCCAGTCCCCATCTGTCTGCAGGAACCTCATCCCTGCTCTCAGCCTGGGCATTACCTCCTCTGGGAAGCCTTCCTGGATCCCCCATTGTGCAGACTTGTGACCCAGCCCTGGTTTAGACTATTGTCCTGCCAGTCTGCCTTTCCCTCTCGACCAGGCTGTGAACTCCCAAGGCTGCAGCACCCAGTGCCTGGCAGGCATTTGCTGAGTAAGTGATTCCTGCAGAAAGGCAGACCAGATCTGCCTCACCTAGACTGGAGATCCTGTTTCCATCCCTGCTGTCGGGTTGGGGAGAGGACTGGGGAGAAGGACTAAGCTCAGAAATAGATATGTTCACCACACTCCTTTCTTCAAAACCCTCCCGCTGGCCCCTCAAGGCCCTTTTATCTCTCTCCCCTAACACTAACACTTGCCCCTTTCCTCATTCTGCTCCAGCCACACGGGCCTCCTTGAAATTCTACAAGTACCCCCATCCCTACCCATCCACCCCTGCTGAAGACACACACTTCTGCCTCAGGGGTCTGCCCCACCCGCCATTCAGCTCCCTCGGTCAGGAATGCTCTTCCCCAGAAACCCCCTGGTTACTCCCAGGGCTCCTCAAGTCTTTTCCTTGAATGCCACTTCCCCAGTGAGGTCCATCTTGACCACACCTGTTTAAAAATTTTCTCCAAAAGCTCTTGCTAACACCTAACAAACTCCCTCATCTTCTTTGTTTATCTGTCTCTCCACACCACTTTGTAAACTCCTAAAGGGGAAGGCTTTTGTCTAGGATATATAGAGGATTTTTTTGTATACCCAGCGACTGGAACAGGACCTGAAGCATGGAAGGAGCTTTGTAAATATCGGTTGATCGACTGAATAAATGTATGAATGAAGAGATGTATCAGTGGGGGAACTTTGATACTTTGGGTCTACCCACCGCCCCCAAAGTATTCGCGGCAGAGGGGTTTGAGAAACAGCTGAGGGAAGGTAAAGGTAGTGAACACGCGAAAACGGTAGCGGAGACGATAAGCCTGAGAGGAAGTGGAGCCGGGTTGGCCACGCCCCCAGGCCGCGGAACCCGAGAAGCGCGGACCTGCGCCGACCCGAGGCTTCAGGGGCGGGTGCTGCGCCGCCGGAAGGACGTGCGCAGGTCGCGGCACAGGGACCGAGGCTGGAAGGTTCAGGACCTGCCATGCAGCGGCTTGAGCCAGACGCTGCCTCTGATGACGCCATGGATTCGTTCCTGGAAAAATTCCAGACCCAGCCGTACAGCGGCGGCTTCCGCGAGGACCAGTGGGAAGAGGTGGGAGGTCTCGGGGGCTCAGCACGTGTGTATGGTGTCGTCGGAATTCCTGGTGCCCCTGGTCGCCCGACTCCCTCCCAGATAGATCACTAGATGGATGGTTTCTACTTCAGTGTTGAGAAATCGGCCTCGAGGTTTTGAGTCTTCTTTAGGTACATTAAAAGAGCCTGGGTTTTGGAGTCAGACCTGTGACTTCACTTAATGGCTCTGATACCCGGCCATTACTTAAATTTCTCCGAGCCCGTTTCCTCATCTGTAAACTTGCCCTAACGATAACATCAATCTCGTAGATTTGTGAGGAAGATTAAATGAGTTCCTGGGTAAACTGCCTGACACATAGGAGGGTCCGATTAATGTTAATTACTTCCCCCGTTGTACAATGTGAGAACTGAAAGAATCCGTAGAAAACATTATCCTACACTCTCATTTTAGATGGGAAACAGGCCTGGATGGGGGAAATAACAGCAAATCATGATGGGTAAGAAAACTGTGATATAGAGTCATGGAATTGGATCTGCTCAGTGGAAAAATCATATTCATATAGTTCATTCTTTTAACCCTCTTCAGGAATTTGAAAAGATCCCCTTATTTATGAAGAAAGCACCATCAGAAATTGATCCCAAAGAGAATCCTGACTTGGCTTGCCTCCAGTCTATTATTTTTGATGATGAGCGATCTCCAGAAGGTATCTTTCCTGACTCTAACATTTGATTGTGTCTCCATTGAATTCATGTAGAGTGTCAGAAAGGTTCTGATTGGTAACAAGAAGTAGTTAACATGTGATGTCCTTGCCACTATTCATTCCACAGCTACTTTAGATACTTACTAAATGCTAGACATTGGAGATTCAGATCTAAATAAGAGACAGTTTCTGCCCTTTAAAGGTCATGCTCCAGTGGGTAGTCAGAATGTCCTAAAGAATCAGGACAAAGGTGTGATGAGTGCCAACATGCTGCTGTACACCAGGTGCTGTTGGAACACTGAAGGGGCAGGAATGGGCTCACAATGGATTGGAAATTTAAGCTGAGTCTTAAAATTTTGTAGGCTCTTATCAGGGTGAGAAAGATTATTTGCATCCCAGGGAATGAAAAAATCATAAGCAAAAGCAGAAATATAATTTCCTCCTATTTCTTCATTAATTTTTTAAGCCCTTTTTTCAAGGGCCAGGATAAGTATACATTTTTCTTTTAAATCTTCCCCCCCACCCCCTTTTATTTAAGCACTTTATAATTTACCTTCAAAGATATTTGGAATTGCTTGTTGCATTAAGTATGCATGACTTTGTTTCTCCTTGCTAGTACTTAGTTTTCTCATAGCATTAATTTTGGTTTTTCTTTTCCTATTAGTTTCTTCTATTTGGTTTATCATATATTGCATTATTACATAATGTAGAATCTATTATTAATGAGCCTTTTAAAAGTTAAAAAATAGTGATCATTTCCCCTTTTCTTTGCAGAACAGGCTCAGACCTATAAAGATGAGGGCAATGATTATTTTAAAGAAAAAGACTACAAGAAAGCAGTGATTTCATACACAGAAGGATTAAAGAAGAAATGTGCAGACACTGATTTGAATGTTGTCCTTTATACCAACCGGGCAGCAGCACAGTACTACCTGGGTAATTTATTTCATTGTTTAGTGCCTTCTAAAGTATTAGCTTATGATAAAAGCCATTACGATGGCTAATGGAGGGTTTGATAGAATCAGAGAATCTGTTTATCCCGGATATCTAGACTAAGGATAGTTTTGTTGTAATTGAGCTCTGATCTTCCTGGCAGGTATGGTAGGGAAACCAGATGTGTTGTACAGTTCTTACTATCTGAACCAAATAAGCAGCTTAGTCACTCTGGTAAGATATTTGATGTAAGAGTCAGTATGATCTGTATTTAACCCACACGCTTCTACTCTCAAACAAAAATGGTTGTTTTGTTTTGCTTTGGCCTTTTATCCTCTTCTCAGGGATGTTAAAGGATTAATGGGATCCTTGGGTGAGAGAAGCTATATTAACATAAGAGAGAATTTCTCAAAGGGGATTTTGTGGGACCCTTGAAATAGAAAAGATTACATAGACAAGCTGCTGCTTTATTGCAGATTTGCAGTGCACACTAGTATGTTAAAAACTCCGAGATAGGGAGTAGGTGTAGCTCAGTGGTTGGAGCACCTGTTTCCCACATACAAGGTCCTGGGTTCAAGCCTTGGTACTTCCTTAAAAAAAAAAAAAAAGGGCTCTGATATGATCTACAACAAAGAACCTTACCTTGTCTGTCTCAAACTTTGTAAGCTCCCTTTTTGCATAACACTTACTTGTTGTTCTGCAGACTTGACTTTGGGAAACACTGATTATTTGGGTGGCATTATTGCTTGTGCCTAGTCTTGATCATGTTATATTCATGTTTCTTATCACACAGGGTTTAGCAAGGACCTGGAAATGATCACAGGGCATTTCTGAGGGACTGGTAGAGAACAGGCACAGCAGTGTAGCCAGGATAAGTCTGTTGGGACCCTTTGGTTAATGCCAGAACCTGAACTAAAAACCTGGTCTTCTGGAGGAATGATTTTCTTCATGGAGCAGACAAATTGAGTTCTTACTCTGTGCTAGGCATTGACATCATAGAGACAAGTAAGATCTGGCCCTTCCCTAAAGGAGTTATATTCATTTATTTATTCAGTCAGTAAATATTTATTAAGCTCTTACTGTGTGCTGGGCACTGCAGTATGAAAAATATCTACATAATCTGTGTTCTTGGGAAACCTCATGAATGTGGTATATAGGGTTAATGCAACCAAAAGCACCCTGCAAGAAAAAAAAAGTGTGTGTAATACCAGGGGGAAGGATTCATAATCAGAATTATTTCTTAAAATAATATGTCACTAAGTATGTATGGCTTATGAAGTCCTTTCACATTCATTATCCCACTTGATCTCATAGCAACAATGTAAGGTAGGTGAGGTTAGCAGCTTTATCCCTGTTCAATAGACTAAGAAACCTATGCTTTAATAAAATTACTTGTTTAAGGGTACACAGTGCTGGGATTAGGATGCAAAATCAGGTTTGATTCAAAGTGTACTGAGTAGAAGACAGTTACAGTATACTATGTGAAATGCAAAGATGGAGAAATGCAGAAAGCCTTTTTTAAGAGTACATACTTGGTATGCTAATTAAAGCTTCCTGGAGACAGTGACACCTGAAATGAGATTATAAGGAAGAGTAGGCACTAATCAGGTAGAAGCAGGTAGAGAGGACAGTCCAGCCTGTGTAGAGAAATTCAGGAAAGTAAGTGTTACCAAATGAAAGTACAAGGCAGGGTCTAGCAAGATGAAGTCAGAGAAGATGGCAGGGGCTGTATCATGGGGACTTGGTTGCCATATTGAGGAGCTTGCACTTTATACAGTCATCAGTAAAGAGCTGTTGAAGGGTTTATGCAGGGAACTGACATAATAGGATTTCTGCAGATTTGCAGAAGGAGCACTTTGGCAGGTGATATGAAGAAGATGGATTTGAAGGGGAAAACCTCGAGGAAAGCAGTAGCAATGACGAGGAAGAAGAGAGCATGGATTCAGGAGAAATTAATTGGTTGAAGTAATTGGGCTTGTTGAATTAGGGAGGAATTGGAGATAATTTCCTGGTTTCCAGCTAGCATAAGTGGGAAGATCATAGTACTGCCACTTAAATAGACAGTCTAGGGAAAAGGGAACAGATTTTAGGGAAGGGTTCTAGTGGTGGTAATAAAGTTTACTTTGGAGCAGGTCACATTTGAGGTAACTGTGAGACATCCAGGTGGAGAAGTCAAGTAGTTAGATTGGTGTGAAACTTGGGAAAGGTCTGGCCTGGAGATTTATATTCAGTTATCAACTTACAGGTAGCAAGTGAATCTAAAGTGGACAGAGATCCCCCAGGGAGGCTGTATACAGAGAGAAAAAGTGGCTGAGGAAAAAAACTTTGAGAAAACAGAAGCAATAGATGAAGTGGCCCCTAAGAAGAGATTGATTGAAAGAAATGAGGAGAACCTGGATAGTGTAGTATCCTAGTGTCTAGGAAAATGTCAAGGAAAGATAAAGATTAAAATAATTGTTTTCCAGCAGTTTCCCATCCCAGGTAATGTATGCATTACCTAAATCTGATTCTGGGCAACTCTTGTGAATGGAGTTTTTCTACTCTTCACTGCACAGAGTACGGAACTGTAACTTCATGTAGATGGATGGCTGCTTTTAAAATCTAGAACTCTTACCTGCTGATTTGGAAATATGAATATCTTAGTAACTTTTTTATTATAAAAGTAAATATGTTTATTGTTACAACTTTGCAAAATCCAGAAAGGTTAAAAACCAGAAAATTAAAATCATATTCCCACAGGCTAATAACCACTGTGAACATTTGGATATATATCCTTTTAGTCTTACTAATGTAAATTTAGTCTTAATTTTCATCACATAATTTAAATATTCAAATAGTTCTTTTTAATTTTTTTATTTTAAATTTATTTTTTAATTGTGGTAAAATATACATAAAAATCATTTTAACTATTTTAAGTGGACAATTCCTTGACATTAAGTAATTGACAATTCTGTTTAACTTTCACCACTATTTTCTTTTTTTTTTATTTTTTTTTAAAGATTTTATTTATTTATTCATTTATCCCCCCCTTGCTGCTTGTGCTCGCTGGGTCAGCTAACCGCGGGCCTGCCCTCACCAGGAGGCCCCGGGAACCGAACCTGGGGCCTCCCGTATGGTAAACGGGAGCCCTACTGATTGAGCCACAGCCGCTTCCCCACCACTATTTTCAGACTGTTTTCATCATCCTAAACCAAACTCATACCCATTTAGCAATAACTCCGCATTTTCTCCTGTCCCACCCCTGGTAACCATTATTCTGCTTTCTTTCTCTACGAATTTGCTTATTCTAAGTGTTTCATAAAAGAAATCATATAATAATTGTCCTTTTTTTTTTTTAAGATTTTATTTATTTATTCATTTATCCCCCCCTTGCTGCTTGTGCTCGCTGGGTCAGCTAACCACGCCGTGCGGGCGGGCTTGCCTTCACCAGGAGGCCCCAGGAACCGAACCCGGGGCCTCCCATATGGTAAACGGGAGCCCCACTGATTGAGCCACAGCCGCTTCCCATAATTGTCCTTTTGTGTCTGGCTTATTTCACTCAACATAATATTGTCAAGATTCATCTATGTTGCAGCATGTTCCAGTACTTCACTTCTTTTTGTTGCTGAATAATATTTCCATTGTATAGATATACCACATTTTGTTTATCCATTCATCTGTTGATGAACTCTTGGGTTGCTTCCACCTTTTGGCTATTGTGAATAATGTTGGTAGTGAAGATAGGTGTACAAATATCTGTCCAAGTCCCTGCTTTCAATTCTTTTGGGTATATACCTACAAGTAGAATTGCCAGGTCATTTGATAATTCTGTATCCCAGCAACAGTGTACCAGGACTCCTATTTCTCTACATCCTTGCCAACACTTGTTATTTTCTGTTTTTTTTTTTGTTGTTGTTGTTGTTTGTTTGTTTTAATAGTCATCCTAGTGGATGTGAAGTGGTATCTCATTTTAATTTGCATTTCCCTAATGGCTAATGATGTTGAGCATCTTTTCATACACTTATTAGCCATTTGCATATCATCTTTGGAGAAATGTCTATTCCGATCCTTGGCCCATTTTTAAATTGAGTTGTTTGTCTTTTTTTTTTTTTAAGATTTATTTATTTACTTTATCCATTTTAAAGCCCCCCTTCCCCATTTGCTGTTTTGTGTACATTGGCTGGGCAATTCTCTGTTTCCTGCCATCTCTTCTCATCCTCCTCCTCCAGTCTTTACCAGGATTCTACCCTGGAGACCTCCGATGTAGGGGAGAGGTGTTCTGCCATCTGCTCCACCTCGGTTTCTGGTTTTCAGAGCTTTCAGAGCATCTCGTCTTGTCTCTCCCTTGCGTCTCTCTCCTGTTAGGTCATCATCCTGCTGCATGGCTCCTGGGGCCTGGTGGCTCACCGGCACACAGAGCCTGGCAGCCCATGCGCCTTCTATATATATTTTTTTTTTTATTTTACCGGGATGTCCTGGGGATTGAACCCAGGTCCCTCCATGTGGCAGACGGACACCCAACCATTTGAGCCACATCCACCCCCCTTGTTTGTCTTTTTGTTGTTGAGTGCTTTATATATTCTTGTTGTTAAACCCTGATTAGATAAATGGTTTCCAAATATTTTTTTCCCATTCTGTAAGTTGTTTTTTCACTTTCTTGCTAATTTCTTTTATGAACAAATGTTTTAAATTTTGATGAAGTTCCATTTATCTGTATTTTCCTTTTGTTGCTTGTCCTTTTGGTTAAAAATCTAAAAATCCACTGCTGACTGCAAGGTCCTGAAGACATTTCCCTGTGTTTTCTTGTAAGAGTTTATAGTATTAGATCTTATATTTAGGTCTTTGATAATTTTGAATTAATTTTTGTAAATGGTGAGACAAGGGGGTCCACATTCCTTCTTTCTTTCTTTTTTTATTAATTTTAGGAGGTATTCGGGATTGAACCCAGGACCTCGTACATGGGAAGCAGGCGCACAACCACGTGAGCTACATTTGCTCCCCAGGCTACTAAAATTTTGATAGGGATTACACTGAATTTGTAGATAACTTTAGGTAAAATTTGACATCTTAACAATACTAAGTCTTCCAATCCATGAGCACAGGTTGTTTTTCCCTTTATTTAGACCTTTAATTTCTTTCAGCAATGTTTTATAGTTTTCTGTGCATAAGTTTTTCACTTCTTTGGTTAAATTTATTAGTCAAATAGTTCTTTAAGCTTTGTTATAAACATAAGAGACTGCTTCTCCTACCATTTCTGCTTCCCAGAGGCAACCATTTCCAGTTATTTTAGCCATTTCTTTTTCATATAAACCTCCATATCACTAATAACAAGTCTATATTGCTACTTCTTTAATTTGTTAGTTTTAGGCATTATATGTTGATTTCCACTGTGGAACCAACTTTACTGTCTTTCACCTCTGACACCACATATCCACACACACATCTTATCACCCTGTCACCCTGTCCTCATTTATGTATATGATTTGGGTTCAATATTCATTGTTAACATTGTTATGACTATGCAAATGTTTACAGTGGAGCCGTGTTGAATATTTTAATCATTTCCTTTTTATTAATAGCTTTTAGTTTTAAGTTAGTAACTATCTTGTCTATTCTGTTTACTTGGTTTTCACTGTATTTATCACTAATTCAGTGCGTTTTCTTCCCCTTTTTTCTAACTCCTCTCCACATGAGGTGTTCTGTCCATTTACCTTCCAGGTAACATCTCTCTGGGAGCCTTCTGACCTGCTCCACTCTGGACTGGTTGCTCTCTGTGTTTGGTGCACAGCTCTCATCCTGGGATCACTATTCACCTTTATTTGGGGATTCCATTCGCTTCTGTTTTATGTTTAATCCTAATTTCCTAGAACCCATGATTTTCTCTTTATTGTTTACTCCAGTTTGGTGGAACACATTCTTAGCAATTCCCAGAGAAAGGAGACATTAAGAGATAAATTTTCTGAATCGCTGTGTCTGAAAATAGCTTTATTTTACTCTCATACTTAATTGATAATTTGGGAAAGTATAGAATTCCAGGTTGGAAATCATTTTCTCTCAGAATATACATTTCTCTGTTTTCTTCTAGCTTCCTATGTTGCTGTTGAGAAGTCTAGAACTATTCTGATTCCTGATCCTTTAAATGGCATTTTTTTTTTTTTTCACTCATTGGAAGCTTCTAGGATTTTCTCTTTATCCTCAGTGTCCTGAAATTTTATAACAATATACCTCTATATGAGTTCTGTGTGTTGGGTATTCATTGGACTCTTTCATTCTGGAACTCATGTTTCTAGGAAATTTTGAAAAATTATTTGCTTTCCTTCTTTCCTCTGTTTTATCCTTTTGGAAATTCTAGCTGCTAGTGTTTTGGGAACCAAGTAGGGGAAGAGGGTTAAGGGTATAATATTTCATATGTCTTTTTACTGAATCACCACTGTGCCTAGTGGCCCTAGTCCAAAGACCCTCTGTTTTATTGTCAGTGTAGAATAAACCTCTCATGTTCTGCCAGCATGGGGGAGGGGTAGGTCCCTGCTACAGAAAAGGGACAGGGAATATGGGGAACTGGCTGCTTCTTTTTTTTTTTTTTTTTTTTTTTTTACCCGGAGGTCCGGGGATCGAACCCCGGTCCCTCCATATGGTAGACGGATGCCGAACCTCTTGAGCCACATCCGTTTCCTGGCTGCTTCTTAAACAGATTTCCAGTTCACCTTTACCCCCACTTCCTGAGGTGCCTTGTGCCATTAATTCCCGAGTCTTTTGGAGGATCCACAATAAAACTTGATAGCTTTTTGGTTTTCCCCCTGGTGGCTTAGAATTCTGTTTTCTCGGACCTTATAAGTCCGTTAGCCTTTGTCTATTTACTTTCCAGCTTTCAAAATTTGTTCTATGTGTCTTTTATTTGTCTCTATGGGTTTATGTTTTGTTTTTTTGTTTTTGTTTCTTGTTTTTTAAAGTGGGGTTTTGGGGAGGGAGCTGAGTTAAATACATGTTCTCAGTCTACCACCTTTAATCAGAAGTCCTTGGATCTTTTTTATGTGCATTTTCACCAATCATTAGAAATTTATCTGTGAGTAATATTTTAATAGCTACATAAAGTTGCATCATATGGACATACCACTGTTTACTCTATTTGCTTTACTATTCTACTATTCTTGAGTATGTAGGTGGTTTTTAGGTTTTTAAATAATGTAAAATGAATAAACTTATTTGTAAAGTTTTTCTAATAATTCTGATTATTTTTTAGGCTAAGGCAGGAGAAACTATGCCTTGCAGACCACATCTGGCCTCTTGGCCTGCTGTGATTTATAAATAGTTTTTAAAGTTTTAGACAAGGATTATTTTTATAAGGATTGTAAAAAACAAAACAAAAACAGGAATATATGACAGACTGTACATGGCCACAAATCTAAAATATTTACTTATCTGGACGTTGACAGAAAAGGTTTTCTGATCCCTAGGCTAGAATTCTAGAAGTTAAATTAATAGGTAGATACCAAACTGCTAAGTAATGTTTACAGTATAATCTAGAAAGTGAAAGCCTACCTTATGCCCTCCTTGTTTGATTAATGTGTATGTCAGTACACACCCTTTTTAAAAATATACTTACAAATATTTATGTGTCTGTATATTTGGGTTGGTTTGTTGGATTTATGAAATAGATTCATACCATACAAATTGAACCACCACTTAGAACTATATAGCACAGGTATCCTACCATGTCTCTTACATGCAGATCTATCACATTATTCTTAATGGCTGCATAGTATTCAGTAGCATGGATTTATCATAATTTATTTAAACATTACCAAATTGAATATATTTAGATTATCCCCCGTTTTTCACAATTAAAAGTAATGCTGGGGGAGCGGATGTGGCTCGAGTGGTTGAGCTCCCACCCCCACATGGGAGGTCCCGGGTTTGGTTCCTGAAAAAACAAAAACAAACAACAATAAGCAGGACAAACAAGGGAACCATCTCAGGGAAGCCAATGTGGCTCAGGGGTTGAGTGCCAGCTTCCCACATACGAGGTCCTGGGTTCAATCCCCAGCCCCCAGGTAACTCAGGAAAAAAAAAAAAAAAGTAATGCTGCATTTAACTTCCTTTTTGCACATTTGTGCAATTATTTTTAAGGATAAATTTCTAGCAGAAAATTGTTGGGTCAAAGTGTTTGTACCAAGTGTATGGTAATTTGCTAATTTACCCTGACAGTACTCTTTTTCCATACTTTCCCCAATGCTGGATATTATCTGTCTTTAATTTTTACAAATTTCATATTAATTTTCATTGCTGTAATTATAACTGAGTTTGAACATCATTTCATGTGCTATTAGCCTTTTAAGTTCTGTGGGTTACCTGATGTTATGAACATTTTTAAGGCTCTTGAAGAGTACAACTGTATTTTTTCTAAAAACAGTTCTGGTTTATATTTATTCAAGATTGTGCAAGAGTGTCTTTATACACAAAAATTTGAAAACATTCTGATCTCAGAATTGTTTCTCTTTTATTAAATGGTGTTTTGTTAGGTAATTTTCGGTCTTCTCTCAATGATGTAATGGCTGCCAGAAAGCTAAAATCCTGCCACCTCAAAGCAATAGTAAGAGGTAAGTCCTGTCAAACTGCAGTACAATTGTCATTCTGGAAAAGATGGAACTCATTGCACGAAAAGTTGAGACATTTTATGTTTCGATATTAAGGTGTGAAGACACTAATGAGATCACCTTATATTTGAAATCTTGATATTAACTTCCTGCTTCTTAAAAGCAGCAACATGCCCATTTTAAAAGAATTCCCCAAAGAATAATCTAACCCTTTGTGTTTTAGGAATTAGTAGAAAAATTAAAATTCCTTATTTTGAATTAATAAAGAATAAAACTAATTAAAACAAAGTAGTTCCAAAAGCCACACTCTATTTTTTTTTTCCAAATTAGCTGATTGAAAGGCACGCTCTTCAAATGCCAAGTTAATGTTAATTAAAAGATAAGTTATAGGACTTTTGCTGATAACTGATGCTGAGATATTCCCAGATTACTTTTTCTGTTGTAGTCTGACCTTTCTTTATAATAATAGTGCTTTTATTACTTTTATACGTTACCTTTTTTTGAGAAGTTGATAGGTGCTTTGCAAGCTTTAATTTGTTAATCACATATTAATCTTCCTTACATCTGTCTCCATGGACCAGCTTAAAATGCTTTATCAAAGTTCTGTCTCCTTAAAATGTTTGTTAGGGAATGGTAAGTAGATCCACTTCCCTTAGCTGTAGGGAAAGAAGGAACTGAACAAAGATGGGCAAAAGAACTGAGTGTAGTTCAGTGGAATTAGCCTCAGGCTAGAAGTCTGTAATCCTCTGTTCAGTTGTCAGTTTTGCCTTCAATGTGACCTTGACAGAATACCCACTCTGAGTATCAGTTTGCTATCTCTGGAAATGTGCTTGGATTCTGAGACTTCTAAGTCTTACCAGTTCTAATATTTTGAAATTCTATGTAATGCCTAAGAGGCTAACTGAAGAAAAATGAACATGATTGTGTGTATACACACACACACCAATTTTATTGATAGTTATTAATAAAGCATAAATCCATCAAAGAATAAATCCATCCAAAGAGTACAATCAGTGGTATTCAGTGTAATCACATATTTATGCATTCATCACCCCAGTCATTCCCAGAGCACTTTGATTATTCCAGTAATAATAATAAAAAACAAACAATACTCATTACCTCTCAATCTCTTTATGCCTCACCTGCCGTACAGAGTTGCTATTCTTTTTCTTTCTTTCTAGAATATATGTATTTATATTTTGTAAAAAACAGTCTTTTATATGCAATATCACCCATATTCATGTTTTACATGAGGTTTCACTATCGTATACAGTCCCATAACATGATTATATATATTCTTTAATTTTATAGAAAGGAAAGGCAGCTTAAACTGGTAGCCATAAAGAAGATTCGAAGAGACCTGACTTGCCACTGACTTGATGAATGGATGAAGCAAATTCTGTTTACTATCTCCATTTAAACAATCATCTGAGATAGGCTTTACTCTTCCCATTTATAGATGTGGAACCTGAAGCTTAGAGTTGCTCAGTTCTTTGTCTAAGGTCCAGCTGGTAAATGACTGAGCCAGACTTCAAACCCATATCTATCTGATTCCAAACCCTGTGTTTTTTGCCAATTAACCATGGCCTTCCCTACTTTTTAAGAGTCCTTAATACCAGGGAGACTCAATACCAGGAAGTTTTGACCTAAATGGACCCTAGAGATCTTCCTGATCCAGGATACAAAAAATATCCTTCCTTGTCTGGGGAGTATAGTGCAAAGTGCTTTTATCAACCGCTCTACCTTTAGGATGCTCTCTTTTGGGTGTAGGCAGGGGGTCCTGCTCAAGACAGGCTTTTTTTTTTTTTTTTCGTGAATGCTGTCCATGGATCTTAAGAATTCTGGGTTCTGCAGGTGCCTTATGCCATCTGGAACTGAAAAACTTCGCTGAGGCTGTGAGCTGGTGTGATGAGGGACTGCAGATAGATGCCAAAGAGAAGAAGCTTCTGGACACAAGGGCTAAAGCAGACAAGCTTAAGGTTGGTGGTAGAATCAGCATCAGTTAGCATTTGGCTTCCCCAGATTGTGACTCTTGGTCATTGTCAACTTTTTCTTCTTTAAAAACAAAAACCAAAACCAGCCAATATGACACAGCCCCTACCTCAGAACTCTGTAGAGGAGACACAGACAAGTAAACAAGTAAATAAAGTTATAATATGATTCAGGTAAGCAAGAATAAACAGTGTATGTATAGGAGTAGTATATAATAATGGTATTTAACTTTGCCCTGGCAAAGGGGTAGGGGTGGAGATAGCAGACAGAGAAGGTTTGCTGAGAGAGATGATGTCTAAGCCTAATCTTGAACACTAAGCAGGAATCTACCTGGCTGACTGGGACTGTAGGGAAGAGCATTCCAGACAGGAACCTAGTTGGATATTACAACGAATCTGGGTTTGAATTCTGTTTTTGCCACTGCCCAAATATATAATCTTGGGCAATTCCTGATTTTTTTGAAACTCAGTCTTCTCTTTTTGAAAATAAGGAACATAATATTAAATACCTCAAAGGTATTTATTCTTAGCACATTTTCTGACTGGATAAAGAGTGGCTATTATTATGATTTGAATAAATAAGAAACAGCATAAGCATGTCATACCATAGTCTACTCTGCACATTGTATAAAGCTCTTGAAAGAGAGGAGGGGAAAGGACAGGTAAGTTATTTGAACAAAACCTTGAGCTTCTACAACAGTGTGCAAATCCAGCCTTAAGACTTTATAACTTGCTGATGAAATGCTACATTTCTGGCATATAACAGCCACCATGATGAAAAAACAAAACAAAACAAAAAAACAACAGTACCATCACTATCAAAAATAATATCCAACATTTTTATAGCACTAGATGTACGTTCCAGGTGTTATCTTAAACATTTTACTTATATTAATCCATTTAATCTACACAAAAGCCCTATAAGATAGGAACTATTGTAATTTTCCTTTTACTAGTGGAGTAGCTGAAGCACAGAATGCTCAGGTAAGTTGCCCAAGTCTTACAACTATGATGAAGCTGGGCTTTAAACTCAGGCAGTCTGGCTCCAGAATCCAAGCTCTCAACCACTGTGCAAATCTGCCTCACATGTCTGTTCAGTGCATAGCCAGAACTAGACTTCAGGTCTCCCAATTCTTGGTCTAGGTCTCTTCACTGCTTATACTGTGGAGTGGGAATTTTCATTGCCTTGAGAGCCTTCACTTGACCCTGAATGGGGAACGTTTTTAGGCAGAGGACATTCTGTGCATATGGAATGGCAGAAAAAGATATCTTTGGATCCAATAACAGAGTTCTGAACCTAGGCAACTGGATGTGGACTAGAATTTCTAAATGTGGTATGAATAGGAGTGGATGTCTACAGGTCTACTATGGAAGGCCATGGCCAACCCTCCATAGAAAACTCCATAGTGGACTGTCTTAGATTGCCAGGCTGCTATGATAAATACCACACAATGGGTTGGCTTAAACAATGAGCTCATGGTTTTGAGGCTAGAAGTTCAAAATCAGAATATTGGCAGGGCTTACTGTTTTAGTTTCCTAGCTGCTAGAAGAAATACCATATAATATGTTGGATTAACAACAGGAATTTATTGGCTTACAGTTTTAGAGACTAGAGAAGGCTTGTTTCTTCCCATGGTTGGTTTCTTCTGGCTGGTGGACATTCTTTGAATTTCCTTGGTTTTTCCATCATATGGCATTGTACATGGTGGCATCTTCTTCCAGCTTCTGGCTGCTCCCTGTGCCTTCCTCTTCTGTGTCCAGTTTCTTTTGCTTATAAGGTCTTCACCCTTATTCAGTTTGGGCACATCTTAACAAATAATATTGTCAAAGGTCCTATTTACAAATTGGTTCACACTCAAAGGACCAGGCGTTGGGACCTGAACATGACTTTTGTGGGAGGCATGATTTGATCCCTAATACTTGCTTTCTCCTGGAAAGCTGTAGTATTCTGGTGCTGGCTGCCGGCAATCCTTGGGGTTCCTTGCTTTGTATTTATGTCTCCTATTACCTGGCAAAGTCCTCTCCTTTCCCCTTGTATCTGCTCTTGGGGTTTCTGCTGACTTTTGGCTTCTTTTTATAAGGCTGCTAGATTAAGGTCTATCCTGCTTCAGTTAGTCACACCTTAACTAAAAATGACATCTTTAAAAGATCCTATTTACAGTGGGTTCACCCCACAGGGACATGGATTAAGATTAAGAACAAATGTATATTGGGGTATGTAATTTCAATCTACCACATGGACCTAAATAAAAACTTTTAGATCTTGCAGCATAGGTGCAGTTAAGGGGAACTTTCAAGGCCCAAAAGCCTGGCATTAGGTCTAGGTGATGTAACTTGCTGAGTAGTAAAATTTTTCCCTTATATCTGAATATAAATTGATTCTGGATGCCCACATGCTTGGCATATGTAAACAACAAACCTCATGTGGCTATATTAGTAGGCAAAGTAGACTATAAGGCAATAAGTATTGCCGGAGACAAAGTGAGGCATTTTTTAAATAAGAAAAGAGTCAACTTAGGAAGATTTAACAATTCTAAATGTGTATGCACCTAATAACAGAGCTTCAAAACAGCAAAAATTGACAACTCAGGCAAGAATTAATCCACAAATACTAGGAGATTTTAACATCCTTGTGGCAGTTTGAGATTGTTTTATGAATCTCCAAAAGAGAAAGATTATGTTTGTAAACTAATATAATTCTTTGGGTATTAAGACCCTTTGATTGAATTAAATTCAGTTGAGGGACCTTTGATTAGATTACTTGATAAGGTTGCTGTGGACCTTTTTATTGGACTGTGTCAGTAAGGTGTGACTCAGGTTAAGTCCCTGCCCCCTTGCCGGGTCTGATATAAACAGACACTCACTCAGACAGACATGGAAGAGAGCTCTGTCTTTTTTCTTTTTTTGCTTTTTTTTTTTTTTTTAAAGATTTTATTTATTGATTCATTTATTCCCCCCTTGCTGCTTGTGCTCTCTGGGTCAGCCAACCACGCCGTGCGGGCGGGCCTGCCCTCACCAGGAGGCCCCGGGAACCGAACCCGGGGCCCTCCCACATGGTAAACGGGAGCCCTACTGATTGAGCCACAGCCGCTTCCCAGCTCTGTCATTTTTGATCCTGCCATGTGACTGAAAGGAGGAGGCTCAAACGGCTTAGGCCCCAGGAAGAGAAGAGCCATTTGCCTGATAGCTTACGGCTGAAATTGGGAAGAAAGCGAAGTGGCTGAGCCTGAGAGAGGAAGCCTTAAGAAACAAGCCCTGGGAAGCGGCTGTGGCTCAATCAGTAGGGCTCCCATTTACCATATGGGAGGCCCCGGGTTCGGTTCCCGGGATCTCCTGGTGAAGGCAAGCCCGCCCGCACGGCGTGGTTAGCTGACCCAGCGAGCACAAGCAGCAAGGGGGGGATAAATGAATAAATAAATAAAATCTTTACAAAAAAAAAAAAAGAAACAAGCCCTATGCCAGGAGAGAAGGGACTACAAGGTCATTAGGCACAAAGCTTCAAGAGGCTGGGCCCAAGGAGCTCAAGAGGAAAGGATGAGCCCAGAGGGGAAGGCTGAAACATGGGCAGAGATTGGTGGCCATCTTGCTTCAACATGTGGCAGCTGACTTTAGTGAGAAAGCACTTCTTATGGTGCCTTGGGTTGGACTTTTCACAGCCTTGGAACTGGAATCTTTTACCCCAAATAAAAACCCCATTATAAAAGCCAACATATCTCTGGTATTTTGCATCAGCAGCCCTTTGGCAAACTAATAGACTCCCTCTCACAGTAATTGATAGAACAAGAAGATTAAAAAATTGGTAAGGAGGGAAGCGGCTGTGGCTCAATCAGTGGGGCTCCCGTTTGCCATGTGGGGGGCCCCGGGTTCGGTTCCCGGGGCCTCCTGGTGAGGGCGGGCCCGCCCGCACGGCGTGGTTGGCTGACCCAGCGAGCACGGGCAGCAAGGGGGGGATAAATGAATAAATAAATAAAATCTTTAAAAAAAAAAAAAAAAAAAAAATTGGTAAGGAGGGGTGATATTGGGGAAAATGGTGGCTTATGGACCTCCAGAAATTCTCTCCTCCATAAAAATAGTGAGGAAACTGGCAAAAATTGTAAAACTCAACTTTTTCAGAACTCTGGAAATTAACCAAAGGCTTGAAGCAATCTGGAGAGCATTTATTCAAGAAAATTGGCTGAATATAAGCATCAAGAACAAGCTTTGTAGTGTTTTAACTTGCCTTATTACCATCCTCTCTTCCTCAGTTCTGCAGTAGCCAACAGCCTGCAATCATGGTGTGAAATAGCAGCCTGGCAGCCACCAAAGGAGACAAAAACAGTAGTGGAACTCCTTCAAACCCCTATTCCCAGAGAACTGTCATTATTTGACCTTTCTGCTGGTTCCCTGGAAGACCCTATTCAAAAGGCTGTTTTCGTGTGACCTGACTTGGAGCTTGCCCAGTGTGAAAAGCTTTTCCCAAAGGTGTTCATAAAAAACTATTAGAGGCAGTTATTTAAGGTGTGGCTGCCTGATGAAGTAGAGAATAGTTGGGACACATATAGGGTAACCATAACACTTAAAGGGAAAAGCTGGCGAGTGAGATGTCCATAGGAGCTTTATTAAGCTCCAACATATTCCTGGGAATCTAGAAGGCCCCATGCATGTGTACGGCTGTGTGCGTGTCCATGGCTGTATACATGCTCAAGAAAGACCTGAAAAGACCCTAAGCTTTCACTTTGGCTCACCTTGAGGCTCTCTACAAGCAGACTGTGAACGCAAAGGTGGAATTGTAAACTGCTTGGCTGAATGTTGAAGACATGGCCTAACATGCACAGGATCCCCTCAGTAAAGACTGGGAGACTTACTGGTTCTAGTTATTTAGGGGAATCTGTGTCGGATGTGAAAGACTTGTATTCTGAAAACTACAAAGCATTGCTGAAAGAAATTATTTTATTTTTTATTTTTTTTTATTTTTATTTTTTTACCGGGAGGTCCCGGGTATTGAACCCGGGTCCCTCCATATGGGAGGCGGACGCCCAACCAGTTGAGCCACATCCGTCCCCCTTGCTGAAAGAAATTAAAGACCTAAGCAAATTAAAGGAGGCCTAAATAAATCAATCAGAAGACCTAATGTTGTTAAGATGTTGTCCTACCCAAAGTGATTTATAGATTCAGTACAAATACTTATCAAAATTCCAATAGCCTTTTTTGCCAAAGTGGAAAAACTGATCCTCAAATTCATATGGAATTGCAAGGGGCCTCAAATAGCTAAGACAGTCTTGGAAAAAAAACATTTGGAAGACTCATGCTTCCTAATTTCACACTTACTACAAAGCTACAATAATTGAACAATAACACTTAAAGGGAAGTATCCTTATGCCTGGCATAAGGATATACTTACAGACCAATGAAATAGAACTGAAGTCCAGAAATAAAACCATAAATCCTGTAGCCAATTGATTTTCAATCAATAGGGAAGTTTATCAACAAATGGTACTGGGCCAACTAGATTTCCACATACAAAAGAATGAAGTTGGACCCAAACCCCACTCCATATACAAAAGTTAACTGAAAATGGATCGATGATCCAAATATAAGAACTAAAGCCATAAACCTCTTAGAAGAAAGCCTAGGCAAAAATCTTCATGACCTTGGATTAGACAGTGGTTTCTTAGATATGACACCAAAAGCTCAAGCAACAAAATAAAAAAAAATTGATAAAATGCATTTCATCAAAATTAAAAACTTTTGTGCATCAAATAACATTATCAAGAAAATGAAAAGACTGCCTACAGCATGGGAGAACATAGTTGCAAATCATATATCTGATAGGGTTTAATGTCCAGAATATATAATGAACACCTACAACTCAACCCAATTAAAAGTGGGCAAAGGACTTGAATATAGAAAGAAGGTATACATTTGGCCAATATGCATATCAAATGATTCGATATTATTAGTCATTAGGAAAATGCAAATAAAAACCACATTGAGATACCACTTCACACTCGCTAGGATGGCTGTTATTTTAAAAAATGGAAAAGAAGTGTTGGAGAAATTGGAACCATTGTGCATTGCTGGTGGGAATGGAAAATAGCACAGCCACTGTGGAAACAATTTGGTGGGTTCAAAAGCTAAACAGAATTAACATATGACCCAGCAATTACACTCTTAGGTATAAATTCTGAAGAATTAAAAACTCAAGCAGATGCTTATGTTCAAGCTGCATTATTCACAATAGCCAAAAGGTAGAAATAGTCCATGACCATCAGCACATGAATGGATAAACAAAGTGTGGTATAGCCATACAATGGAATATTATTCAGCCAAAAAAGAATTAAGTTCTGATAAATGCTATAATGTGGATGAACCTTAAAAACATGCTAAAGTGAAAGAAGCCAGGCACAAAGGTCACATGTTAAATGATTCCATTCATATGAAACAGCCTATAAATAGGTGGATCCATAGAGACAGAAAGCAGATTAGTTACCTGAGCCTATGGGGAGGAGGGACTAGGAAATGACAGTTTAATGGGTATGGGGAATTCCTTTTAGGGTGATGAAAATATCTTACAACTAAATTGGGGGGATGGTTGCACAACATAGTAAATGTATTAAATGTCACTGAATTGTATATGTTAAAATGGTTGATAGCTATTTTTAAATTATGGGAATTTTACCTTTAAAATTTTTGTGAAAAATATACTAACCATAAAAGAAAAAAATAATAAATGGGACTTACCTAACAAAAATTCTGCTCTTCAGAAGACAGTGTTAAGCAAAGCCACATGAAGAAAAATTTGTGAGGGTAACCACATGTAAGTATAAATACTATTGTATTTTTAGTTTGTAACTCCACTTTTTACTTCCTACAAGATCTAAAAGGCAAATGCATAAAATGTAATGAGAAATCAGTGGTTTTCAACTCATAATATATACACATGTAAGTTGTGAACAAGAACTACATAAAGGTGGGGAGTGGAGGGGTATAGGAACATAGTTTTTGTACACTGTTGAAGTTAAGTTGATAAAAAAAGAAATGAGATTGTTAGAGATTTAGGATATTAAATTTAAGCCCCATAGAACTACAATGAAAATATCAGAGAATATGCAAGCTCATAGAGATAGAAACTAGAGTAGAGATTGCCAGGGTAGAAGGCAGGGGGAATGGGGAGTTAATGCATAGTGGGTGTAGAGTTCTGTTTGGGGAGATAGGAAAGTTTTAGTAATGGAAGGTGGTGAGGGTACCACACACAATGAATGTGATTAACCCACTGAATGCTGTGTGGGGGGGGTAAGAAGGTTTATGTTGTATATGTTTCTACAATTGGGAAAAAAAAAAAAAAAAACAACTAAAGAGATAGACCATAACAATTAAATGCAATATGTGATCCTGGGTGGGATCTAACAAGGGAGGAGAAAAGGCTCAAAGGGACATTATTAGGACATAAAAAAAATTAGGATATAAATTATAAGCTTTATATCAATGTTAAATTTCTTGAACTTGATAACTGTACTTTAAGATGGTTACATAAGTGAATATCCTTGTTCTTAGGAAATGTTCATGGCAGTATTAAGTATTCAAGGAGCATGATGTATATAACTTATACTCAAGTGTCCAGAAAATGAATTAATAAACAGATGGATAGATAAATGGATAAGGAGAATAACATGGCGTATGTGGCAGAATATTAAAATTAGTGTTTGTAGTTATCTAGGGGGCTAGGGTATGTTGGAGTTGTCTGCATGGAGTTTGTATTATTTTTGTAACTGGCCTGTAATTTGAAAGTATTTTAAGATAAGTTAAAAAAAAAAAAAAAAAAAAAACTCGGGAAACGGATGTGGCTCAAGCATTTGGGCTCCCATTTACTATATGGAAGGTCCAGGGTTCCATTCCTGGGGCTTCCTGGTAAAGGGCAAGCTGGCCCGCATGGTGAGCTGGCCTGAGCGGAGAGCTGGCTCATGCAGGGTGCTGCCCAGTGTGTGAGTTCCTGGCAGGAGTGCTGGCCTGTGCAGGGAGCTGGCCCAGCAAGATGACACAACAAAGAGACACAGAGGAGAGACAGGAAGAGACGCAGCAGACCAGGGAGCTGAGGTGGCACAAGAGATTGAGCGCTTCTCTCCTACTCTGGAAGGTCCCAGGATCGGTTCCCGGTGCTGTGTAAAGAAAAAGACTGACAATACCAAATATTGGCAAAGACATGGAACAACTGGAAATCTCATACATTGTCAGTGGGATATAAAGTGGTACAACTACTTTGGAAATCTGCTTGGCAGTTTCTTATTAAGTCAAACATATGTCTATCATATATGACCCAGCAATTTTACTCCTAGGTATTTTACCTAAGAGAAATTAAAACATGTTCGCAGAAAGATTTGTATAAGAATGTTCATAGCTGCTTTATTCACAGTAGCCCCAGAATTGGAAACAGCCCCTCGGTCCAAAAACAGGAATGGATAAACAAACTGTGGTATATTTATACAATGAAATATTACATGACAATAAAAAGAAACAAGCTTATCAGAACAATGATGGGGTGGGAGGGGGATTGACTGCAAATGGCAAGAGGAAACTGCTAGGGGATGGAAATGTACTCTTTTTTTTTTTTAAAGATTATTTATTTATCCCCACCCACCACCACCCATTATTTTGCATTTGCTGTCTGCTTGTCTTCTTTCTTTTTTACTTTTTTCTTTTTTTAAAGGAGGCACCAGGAGTCAAACCTGGGACCTCTCATGTGGGAAGGAGGCACCCAATCACTTGAACCATCTCTGCTCCCTGCATGTTGTATCTCTCATTGTGTTTCCTTATTACGTTGTCATCTTGTTGCATTAGCTCACTGCCTCAGCCCCTTACGTCAGCTTACCATCTTGCTCGTCTTCTTTAGGAGGCACCAGGAACCGAACCCAGACCTCCCATGTGGTAGGTGGTCACCCAAGGACTTGAGCCACATCTGCTTCCCTATACTCTATCTTGACTGGAATGTTGGGTACTCAGCTGTATGCATTTGTCAAAACTCATTAAACTCTACACTTTAAAATCAGTGTAAATTTACTTTAGTAAAGTCGATTAAAAAAACAAAAAGACATCAAACTCCACAGTTCAGGCCTTCTCTGACTTTACATGGGCTGCTGAGTCCCAATATTCAGCTGAGACTCTTAGTAATTAATAAGGGAGTGAGCAGGGAGCCACATCCACCACCCCACTTGCATACTTCTCTATTATTTGCTTAATGCTGCACCAGATGTAAACTGGGGTAAAAATAGCCTGGGACAGAGCTCAGATCATCTTTCTTAATCCTTCTGTAATGTTGACCAGGCACTGTGGTCTGAATTTATCAGCTGTGAAGGCAGAATTGGACAGTGGAATCCGTCGGGGTGGAGCATTCTTGATAGCATGTTCACACTTTCTGACAGCAGAATTGATTTTCACAGCTCTCTTGGGTTGACTGGATTGGAGAAGAAGGCCAGGAATTATCAGCCATTGTCTCCTTGAAAGGTGGAGTCTTCATAAGGAAAAGGAGAGCTGTGCAGTTCTCGTGGGGAGGATGAGCAGTGGTTGGTGCTGACCCACAGGCCAAATCCAGTTCATGGCCATTTTTGTACATTCTGTGAGCTAAGAATGGTTTTCACATTTTTTAAGGGTTATAGACAAACAAAAAATATTAGGTAATATACTGTAGAGACCATATATGGTCCACAAATCCTAAAGTATTTACTGTCTGGTCCTTTACAGAAAGTTTGCTGACCCCTGTTAATCCACCATCCTGAGAGTAAGAGCAGGATCAACTGCTTTGGAGTAAATTAGCAGGAAAAGGAAATCTAAATTATGTTTCTGCTAGGTTGAGTACACTAAGGGTGCTTTTCTCTTTTGGATTATAATTGTGCAAAAGGCAGAGCCTCTGATAAATTCTTGCCCTGATCTATTTCCGATGTGTTTTCCTATGTTCCAGCCACACCAGAGAAGTTGAAATTCCCCCATTGGGTACTTTTCTGCCCCATTGTCAGTTCCTATACTACAAATCCTCTTTCTCTTTGGCCTGGTGGGATCTCCCTTGTCTAAGCCTACCTCCTCAGTTGGGTAGAATCAGTCACTCCCTCCCCATGTTTCATAGTACTTGGTAACATACAACAGACCTGTTATGCTGGCTTTTCCCTTGGGCTCCCCACCCTGCCCCTCTCCCAATAGACCTATGAGCTCCTTGAATACAGAAACTATAGATTTTTAAATTTCTGCTGCCACAAGGCTGGCACATATGTGCTTTGTAAATATTTATTGAATTGAATCTGGCTTCTGGTATATCCTGGCACAGGAGCATAGAGACCAGAGATAGTAATTCTGGATCGGGTTGGGGTAATAGAAGAGGAAACAAGTTCTCTGGGGCTGATTCATCTGAATTTCCTTTTCAGCGAACTGAACAGAGAGATATGAGGAAAGCAAAGTTGAAAGAAAAGAGGGAGCAGAATCAGAATGAGGCTTTACTTCAGGCCATCAAGGTAAGTTTTCAGACCTTAGGCTCTTAGGTTATGGTCCTGCTAAATGCACTAATCTTGAAGCTTGTTGGGAACCTTTCTGGGGCTGCTTTATCTGAGTGAATTTTTTCATTTTATTTCTGCTTCGGTAAAGTAGTGTGACAAAGGAGCCTGGGCTCTGGAGTTAGACCACCAAGTTCAGTGCCAATTCTCCCACTTGTATGCATGTATTAGCTTCAGATGAGCCACAAAACTCTGAGCCCATTTCTTTTACTATAAAATGAAGGCATGGCTCTTTACAAATGTGTAACTGAATGAGTTGCATGTAAATTGATAGTTACCAGCAGAAAGGTGACATGGGCCTGCTTGTAAAGATTACATATGTTTATGACTCAAAATCCCTGGAATAAAACTAATACCAATTCGTATGCAGAGTATTTACTATCTGCTAGACATTGGGTTAAGCATCTCATTTAATCTTCACAGCAGCCTTCTAGGTTGGGCATTCTTGCTCCTGTTTTGCCAGGTGGTGAAACAGTCTCACAGAGGTGAGGAAACCTCACACAGCTTATGTGTGTCAGAACCAGGTCCATGCTCTTAACCTCTGTACATCCTGAGAACGTCTCAGTTTTTAGGATGTTGATTCTCTACCTGTAACAACAACAACAACACATTTTTACCTTCTTTTCCCTCTTTCCTGCATTTTGAAATGAATGCAGTCTGATCGAATCTTATCTTTCTCTTGATACCTAGCACGTCACCTATTTGAAATTTACTTGCTTAGTCTTCAAAAGAAGAGGTAATACTTCTGAGATTGAGGGATAGTTTCTGGTTTCATTCTTCTTGCAGTTAAATCATGTACCCTTATTTAAGTACTTAAGTTGGTGTCTTTGAGAACCTATCACTGCTAATATTCCCTTCCCACTATAAGCAATCTGTTAACCTGTATTAACAGAATAAGCAGAATGGAATACTCCAGAATCTCCATTTATTTATTTATTTTTATTTATTTTTTTAAGATTTTTATTTATTTATTCATTTATCCCCCCCTTGCTGCTCGTGCTCGCTGGGTCAGCTAACCACGCCATGCGGGCGGGCTTGCCTTCACCAGGAGGCCCCGGGAACCGAACCCAGGGCCTCCCATATGGTAAACGGGAGCCCCACTGATTGAGCCACAGCCGCTTCCCTAGAATCTCCATTTAATCATCATTCACAGTGAGGAATTTAGTCATTATTTTAGAAGTAGAATATTTATATATTTTGTTCAACACCTCCTTTACCTTAATTTTATATCTTAAATTTCAGTGTACATAAGAATTACTTGCAACAGTGGTATACACAAAGCCATACTAACTATGACTGGAACACAGCCATGTCCACTTACTTATGTATCATTTATTGCTGTTTTACACTATAATGGAAGAGTTGAATAGTTGCAGCAGAGACTGCTTGGCCCACAAAGCCTAAAATATTTATTATCTGACCCTTTAAAGAAAAGTTTGCCATCCTTGATTTAAGGGATATCAATAAGGGTATGTTTGATTGCGTGTATTTTTCTGCTCATGTGCTAACCTTATTAGGACCTTCTACCCTGACACACACACACACACACACACACACACACACGAGAAGTGACCCTACTATTCAGTCCCTTGATTTATCCCTTATTTCCATGAAAAAGTAAAGATTAAGTCAGCACACCATTTTTATAATCCTTGTTCTAACTAATGTGAGGCAGCCATTTCTTTACATACAATACTTGATTTCTTTGCCTTTGCACGTGTTATTTCTTGGTGTGAAATGCCTTTCCTCTTCCTCCCCTCAACTCTTCTGTCCATCAGAGTCATAGCTCAAGGCCTAGCATTTCCTAGTCACCTCCAGCCCACAGGCTGAATTACTGCAGTTCCAAAGTTCTACTTCTCACCTTATATTGTGGTGATTTCAATAGCTGCCCCCCACCCTCCGCTACTAAACCATGAGGTCCTTGAGGGCAGGCAACATGTCTACCTAATCTCTCTGGTGCAGGGTCCAGCATGTGGTAGATGCCCAGTGAATTGGGCAACTGATGCCTACTACATGCCAGGTCTCAGGGGTGATGAAGATGAGTTGTGTGGCCCTCACGGAGCTTGCAGTGTTATGGTTTCCCTATTTCAGTGAAAAGGGTTTGCCTCCTCCCACACAGTAAGGTTTGTGTGTATGTGTTTCTGTCTTTAATCCAGGCTAGGAACATCAGGTTAGTCTCTGAAGTAGCCGATAAGGATGAAGATTCAGCCACAGAAGGTCTAGGCGAGCTTTTCCTAGATGGGCTCAGTTCTGAGAACCCCTGTGGAGCCAGGGTGAGCCTAGATGACCAGGGCAGGCTGAGCTGGCCTGTGCTCTTTCTGTATCCAGAGTACGCGCAGTCGGACTTCATCTCTGCTTTTCACGAGGACTCCAGGTACTTCTACCCGAGAGCCCTCTGCTCTTACATGCGTGCTTTTCCCCCGCCCTCTTGGAAGGAGGGACTGGTGGATTTTTGGTTGAGGTGGAGAGAGAATAGTTCAGAGGGTTTCACACAATCTGGTTTGGTGTAACCTCTCTACCCTGTAGCTGATTTCTTCCTTTGTTGATTGGGTTTGCAATGGCAGACACAGGTCTCACCAACATAGAGACTGGGCTAGTAAGTAGAACACCATATGTTTGCCAAAGAGTAGTGCCCATCACTGGTGAACAGGAAATCATTCTGTGTAGTACATGAATAATAATGTAAGTATATATTTATTTGAAAAAAATATAACTGGCTCATTTAATATGTGGATTTCATAGGGTTAGGCTTAGAATGTGGTTAAATGTAAGTAATGTTAAGCCTGAGTCAGTTTAAAGAAAATTATGATTTCAGTAATAGGACAGGTGATATACATACACAAATTCAAAAATGGCTTAAGTCTGCATTTCATGTTTTACACATTTTTGATATATCTGTGAATTTGTGTCCAGTGACTGTGTTGTGGGAAAAATGGATCATGAGTTAGTAATACCCAGAAAGCATATGATGCTTCCTTAGGTTTATTGATCATCTAATGGTGATGTTTGGTGAAACGCCCTCTTGGGACTGCAAGCAAAAATACTGTCCTGATAATTTAGAGGTAAGACAAATTTTACTTTGTTCCTCTATGGGATTTTAAAAAACAATAATTTTAATTTATAGTACAAAGAATTTATCTTCCTCTAACCATTTGAGAGTAAGATGCCAGCTGATGCCCCATTACCCCCAAATACTTTAGTGTGTATTTCCTACAAACAAGGACATTTTCCTTCAAAACCTCAATATAATCATCAAAATCAAGAAATTAACATTGATAGTCCTCAGACTCTATTTAGGGTCCACAGATTGTCCTAGTAATGTTCTTTATAGCAAAAGAATCCAGTTCAGAATCACACATGAATTTAGTGGTCCTGTCCCTTTAGGTTCCTTCAGTATGGAAGAGTTCTCAGTCTTTCCTCAACTTTCTTGATGGTAATGCATTTGAAGATTACAGACCAGTTATTTTCTGGAATGTCCTTCAATCAGGATTTGTCTGATGTTTCCTCCTTACTAGATTTGGATTATATACATATTTGGCTGGACTATCACAGGAGACATGCTGTGTGCTTTTTGTTGTATCCTGTTGGGTAGCACACAGTTTCAGTTTGTCCCATTCCTGATGATGTTCACTTTGATCATCTAATTTAAGTGCCATCTGCCAGCCTTCTCTACTGTAAAGTCTCTTTTCCCCTTTGTAATTAATAGGACTTTATAGGGAGGTAAACAATGTAAATACCCCCTTGCACATCAAACCTTCAACATATTTATATCAGCGGATTATAGTTTCCTGTTTTATCCCATGCGCTATAATCTGTTACTATGGTTATTTATTTAATGCTCAAATTTTCTCAAATTTGGACAGTAGGAATCCCTTCAAACTGGCTTCTTTGTCCTTTTGACACATCATTTTTTTTTTTTTTTAAGTATTTTCTTATTTTTTTTTTTTTTAAAGATTTTATTTATTTATTCATTTATCCCCCCTTGCTGCTTGTGCTCGCTGGGTCAGCTAACCATGCCGTGCTGGCAGGCTTGCCTTCACCAGGAGGCCCCGGGAACCGAACCCGGAGCCTCCCATATGGTAAACGGGAGCCCTACTGATTGAGCCACAGCCGCTTCCCATTGACACATCATTTTTTGAGTACTTCTTTGCTTTCTAGCATAAGCTGTTCCAGGCTTATCTTGTGCTTTCCTCTTCCCAGCTCTGGAATTAGCTATTTCTCCAAGTTGCTCTGGTTCTTTTTAGTGGCAAATGATATTTAGAAGTCAGCGTCTGTGCACTAAATGTGCTCATTGGTTTGGGGGGGATGTCAGCTCAAATGCCTTCTTAGTGGACATGTCTAGGGATTATGTGTGGGTGTGAATGTGTGTATATACACACACACAAGACACGATGTGTCACTAGTATCTCCAATTCTAATCTAGTACTACAGTGTTTCTTCTTTTTTTTTTTAAACAGTTTTTTGAAGTATATTATTCATACATGACCATACATAAATAATAAGTGTTCAGTAAACATTGTGAACTTACAAAACAAACATGCATAACATCATATAGGGATCCCACACATCACCTCACCACAAATACTTTACATTGTTGTGAAACATTTGTTAACAAATTATGAAAGAGCATTGTCAAAGTATTACTACTAACTATAGTCCGTATCTTATTCCCCTATACCTTTTATTAAGGATTTATTTATCTATTTACTTTTATCAATTTTTACGCCCCCCCCCCCGTTTTTGCTGTTTTTGTGTCCATTCGCTGGGCAACTCTCTGTGTCCATTTCCTGCCCTCTCTTCTCATCCTTCTCCTCCTGTCTTCACTGGGATTCGAATCTCGGGACTTCCAATGTAGGAGAGAGGCGTCCTACTACCTGCGCCACCTTAGTTCCTGGTTTTTCGGCACGTCTTGTCTTGGCTCTCCCTTGTGTCACTCTCCTGTTACATCATCATCTTGCTGCATGGCTCGTGGGGCCTGACGATGCACCTGCGCATGGGGCCTGACGCCGTACCCACTCACGGGGCCTGGCAGCGTACCCGCGCACAGGGCCTGGGGGGCTTACCCGCTTACGGGGCCTGACGGTGCACCCATGCATGGGGCCTGCTGGCCCACGCACCTGTTATATTTTTCTTTTTTTTAATTTTTACCAGGAGGTCCCAGGGATTGAACCCAGGTCCATCCATATAGGAGACAGACGCCCAACCATTTGAGCCACATCCATCCCCCTGCTATATCTCCTAAGGTTGACCAAAGATACCTAGAGTTACAGTCATTTTCCATACAGGATGGCCGTATAATAAATCAGGCTTGATTTATCATCAGCATTCTTTTTTTTAACCGGGAGGTACCGGGGATCAAACCCCGGTCTCTCCATATGGTAGACGGACGCCGAACCTCTTGAGCCACATCCGTTTCCCTATCATCAGCATTCTAAAACCCAGACCAAGTGAGAAAAACTAGTTCTAGGGACACATGCATGGTTTCTAATATAGCGAATGTTTAGCCTACCCTGATTATCACAAAATCAAGTCAGCGAGAATTACAGTATTTATTCTTATTTTCCTCCTCTCTATGTTTTTAACAGTGGCTTCTGTTATTCTTTTTTTTTAAAGATTTTATTTATTTATTCATTTATCCCCTCCTTGCTGCCCGTGCTCGCCGGGTCAGCCAACCACGCCGCGCGGGCGGGCCCGCCCTCAACAGGAGGCCCCGGGAACGAACCCGGGGCCTCCCATATGGTAAACGGGAGCCCCACTGATTGAGCCACAGCCGCTTCCCTGTTATTCTTAATATATTTATTCATTTGATGAATCCTCCTGTAAATTCCTGTCACCACCATGCTCCCTCCCCCATATGGAACCTTCCACATCCGCTGTAGACTGTGACACCTGCACTGCTCAGCCACTCTGCATGAACACCCTCCTCACCTGCTTGAGCTGTGACTCCAAGCCATCCCTCCACGCAGATGCCCTCCGCACCTCATGTGGGCTCTGACACCCTGCCTCCCTCCTCATGCTGTGCAGCCATCTTACAAGGAAGCCCCACTCAGGCTGGCCATCCCCCTGTGTGGAGGCTTTCCACTGGCCGAATTGTGCTAATCTCATCCCCTGTAGCCATCCCATGCGGACATCCTGCTCACCCCACTTCGGCCTGATGCCCTGCACAGGGCCATCCCCTGTGTGGCTGTCCTCCTCACCCTGCTCAGGCTCTTCTGCTCTGGGCCACCATGGCCCTCTCCCTCCCCCATACTAATGGCTCTAGGACTGAAGCATTAGGGAAGGGAAGGCTCCTCTCTTATTCTCTGGGTGGCATTGGCAGTTATTTCACTTTTTGAGCCTTGGTCTGTCTTTGGAAAATGGAGCTACAATGTCATAGGGAGGACTAAATGCAAAGCACCCAGCCCCACACCTGGGTAAAGAAGGCATTCAGCTAAGAGCAGTTGCCATCTCTTCAATTTTCTCCTGGGCTTGGACTCAGCACACCCTAGTGTTGAGCAAGTCCTTCATTTATATCTGACTTCCTGCTTCTCTGTTAATTTTTAGGTCTACTTTGAGGATGAGGAAAGGGCAGAACTATACCGCGTGTCCCCCAAGAGCTCCCTGCTGCAGGTGCTGCAGCACCCCAGGTGAGTCACCTTCGTGGGGCTGAGTAGACCAGGGAAGATGCTCAGGTACAACCCCAGGGATGCAGCCAGGTTCTCGTTCCACTGTTGGCTGCCAACTTTGCTGATTGATTGCCTTGTGTTCCTCTCACTTCTGTCCTGGGCACAAAGCTGTATGAGAAGGGACCTTGGAGACTGGCCTGGCCATTAAACTGGGTCATTGGCCAAATGGGTTGCAATGTGAGTGACTCCAACCAATGAACCGCAGCCATGAACACCCCCAGACACAGGGGAAGTGAATGGGGCTGAGCTGAGGAGGGAACAGCTGCCTGAGGGCAGCTGAGGTGGCCCTTCTGGTTCCTAATTGTGCCCATGTCCCCTGACACTTACATGGAAAGAGCATTTGTTCTTGAAGTTGGACACACCATTGTTTCCCAGGGATGCACAGACTGCCTCTTTGCTGTTTCCTCTTCTAAGAATGGGGATAATTACTCTTTCCTTCATATTTCTCAGGCATTTGAGAGCCAATGGGAGAGTAGGCACCAAGGTGCTCTGGTAAACTGTAAAGGGCAGTCCTACTGTAAGAGGCCATCTTTGTTATCAGCAGTGGCAGCAAGGTGGATTGGGTACCTTGTCTCTTTCTACAGCCTTGAGGTGTTCATGGACTATAAGAGAATCCCCTAAAGAAGGTTTATAAGTTGACTGCTGGACGACTTTTCTCTAAGCTTTGAACAAAGCAGAGCAGAGAGAAGAAAATGCTTTTGTACATAGGCTAAAAAGAGCCTGACTTCCTAGGGAAATGAGGGTGGTAGGGTGTGGCAGGAAGTGGAGCTGGAGAGCTAAGTTAGGGCCATGTGTGAAGGCCTTGAATACCCTGTGAAGGAGCAGGAGCTTTATCCAGATGGCAGTGTGGAGCCACAGAGGGTGTGTGTCTGCTGGCTTACGTAAGGTTTACATTCAGAGGAATGCCCAGATTTTAAGTATGCAGTTCAGTGACTGAGTCCTGAAGTCGAAGGGGTTAGATTAGAGAAGCTCATGGGGGTCGGATGTGGCTCAACTGGTTGGGCGTCCGTCTCCCATATGGAGGGACCCGGGTTCAATCCCCGGGACCTCCCGGTAAAAAAAAAAAAAAAAAAAAAAAAAATCCCAGATTAGAGAAGCTCAGGAGGCGGATTAGATGGCTGACTCCGCAGGGGTGTGTCCTGGTGGTCTTGATGCTTAAGTTCTGGCCTGGCAGATAGGAGGGGAAGGTTTCCCCAGATCTTCTCCGGATGGTTTCTCTTTGGCAGTGTTTTCCTCTGGCCCCAAGTCTCTATTCTAGTTTATAGACAGATTTTTAGCTGTTCATTTTCTGTCATTAGCAAATTACACAGAATTTTTTTAAAGGCCTGAGTTTCACCCTACTCCATCTCCAAAACATGGGGTGGGGGGGGATGGAGAATCTCAATAGAAAACAAACTAATTTGTGGAAGAAAACCAATTTCATTGCTTCTCAAAAAGTCATGTAAGTGCTATTGGAGGTGATTGCTTTTTAAATGACTGGCATAAGCAAGCGGTTACCCAGGACTGGTTTTGGCAATTCCAGACCCTTAACTGCATAGAACCAAGACATAGGACCCTCTGTCCAGAGCCAGGCCTACTGGGTAATGCTAACACCCCAGACGTGGGAGGACAGGCTCTGCCTTCCTCCCCAACCTACCATTTTTTGCTTTATGTCCCAACAATAGCAAACACTTCTGGTTGCCCACCCTCCTGGCTTTCGCTCCCCCCACTCCCCCATCACCACCCTTTCTCCAAATTAAAGCCAAGCTCCAACAGGAAACCTTTTCTGTCTCCCCAGCCCCATGGAGGGAATCATGCCTCCTTGGGTTAACACTGTACTTCATGCTTTACCTTTCTAGTGCCTCAGTGGTTGTGGCCTAGCTGTCATTAATTGCTTCTTTATCTTCCTCCCCCAGGACAGAACTTGAGAGCAAGGACAATGGATTTTGTCTGTCTGTTTTTTAATCTCTGTGTCTTCAGCATAAGGCCTGGCCTAGGTATTCACTGGGTTTTGTAAAATGAATGAAAGCCTGTTTTGTAGATGTATTTCATGTTTTACCAAGACATGCACGTTGCTACTGAACTGGTCTTAAAGGGTCTGGCTCGGGTGTAAGAGGGAGATGGTCATGCTAACTTGCCAGGCTTATAATCAACCAAACATATAAATGTGCTAAACTTGCATTTTAATGTTGGTTCACATCCAGAGGTTCACCTTGAATGTTGTTGGAAAAGTCCATGGATGATTAAGATTTTAATTCAATTAACCTCTTCTCTTTTGTTTTGGTCACTGCAGGTATTTTATAAAAGCCCTGACACCAGCATTTTTGGTCTGTGTAGGATCCTCTCCTTTTTGCAAGAATTATCTCCAGGGGAGAAAGGTGCAGCAGGTAAAATGACCGAGCCAGGCTGTGGGAACCAGGCCCTGGATTGCCTCCTTCACCCTCCTGTTCCTGGAATCCAGCACACTTGATTCAGCTGGGTCATTCCTGGAGTCCAAGCCTTTACTTCTGCCACCCTGGGGACAGTTCTTCCTAGCGTGGTGCAGAGGGAGAAGCTGCTGACTTCTCTGAACTGCAGGCACTCTGGCCACAGTGCTGAACCCCAGCTGGTCTTCACTTTCCTCTGTTGACACAAAACTCTGTGCCTTGGCCTCACTATGAGCCGTGCTAACCCCCAGCCTCCATCTCTGAAGGGACCATCTAGTGCAGTTACTACAGCAACTGACACGGGGGACTAACTGGACTGTGAAGACGGACTCAAGGTACAGCAATGTGGTTCTGAGCCTTTGTCGAGTTAGATGACTCAGAAAAGCTACCCTTCAAATTGTACATTTACACATAAACAAATTATGCATATAATTTTAAGGTATTCACTTAACTCCTGAAGGCCACCAGCTATTTCATGAGCACAGGGGGAGCTGTCTGAGGCTGCTGTAGATGCCTTGGGGTGAGATGGGGCCAGGAAATCTAGGCCCAGTTTCTACATTTATAAATGCCACACAAGTTGGCATCCTCTAGTACCCAGAAACCCTAATAATTGCCCGCTTGTTCCTGATCTTTGCAGGATAGATTGTGACATACTTGGGCAGTGGCCTCTGAATTCCTCTCCAGTCTTCACATTTTAAGATTTTGTGCCTTTAAAGCTGAAAGATCTTTTCATATGTTGGGTCATTGTCATAGGTTGTATTTTTGTCTATAGCTGCTTTTTTTCTTTTTTAATTTTAAATAAGATAAATACGCCTGGATAGGAGGCATATGACTTTTAGCAGTGCCTGCCCGATCCCCTAGGGGAGGAGTGTACTTCCCTACTTCACTGCCATTGGGCTTGGCTGTGTGACTTGATTCCAGGGGGTTGTGAGCAGACACAACTTGTGATGTGTTCACATGGCAGCTTGAGCCATTGCACGGCAGTCTCATGCTCCTTTCCCTCTCTCAGAAAAACATGTCCCAAATAGGGGCCTTTCTTTCAGCCTGGGTACCAGAATGATAAGACACATGGAGCAGAACTGAAACAGCTGGCCTGCAGCCATTGATTGTAACATGAATAAAAAATAAATGTTTGTTGTAGTAAGTATTGAGATTTGGGGGTTGGTTGTTACTGTAGCAAAACTGACTAATAAGTCATTAAACTGAAACCAGCTGCTGTCCTTAAGATGGACTAATTTGAGGTTTTGAGCTGTGTTTCATTGTCTTTGGAGGGAAATTTGCTGTAGAACATTTACAAAGAACCATGCAGCTTTTCTTCCAGGTGCAGGTCCCTGCCTGTGGCTTGTGGCCAGGAATCTAAAGTCTAGCCTCCTAGACTAGACTTTAGCCTGGTCTTGGCCTACTTAGGCCATTCTCTCTCCCTCCCCAGCTAAGGATCTGACACCTGTCTCTTTGTAAGAACTCAGAACTGCATATGAGGGATCTAACATTCAGTAGAAACAGCCCAAGCCGGCATTTCAGTGATCCCTCTGGCAACCTCATTCTCATGGAGCAGAGTGAAACCCACAGCAGATTCACTGTGCCATCTTACTCATCTGTGAAACAGAATGATACCCCAGCCCCTTCTGGGACTGTTGTGAGACTGAGATGAGATGCATGATGTGCATTCAAAAGTCCACACAGTAGGGGAAGCGGCTGTGGCTCAATCAGTAGGGCTCCCGTTTACCATATGGGAGGCCCCGGGTTCGGTTCCCAGGGCCTCCTGATGAAGGCAAGCCCGCCCGCACGGCGTGGTTAGCTGACCCAGCGAGCACAAGCAGCAAGGGGGGGATAAATGAATAAATAAATAAAATCTTTAAAAAAAAAAAAAAAAAAATGTCCACACAGCAGAGAAAGGTGGTTACGTGACCTTCATCCTCAGCACCCAGCCCTTTCAGAAGGTTCCTTGGCAGGCAAAGTCACCAGCCACCTTCTGCTCTACCTTCTCTTTGGTCCCTGTCCCCTTCCTCCAGCTCGGATGGGAGAGAAAGGGAAAGGGAAGAAAAAGGGACTTAGAATGGCAGATTGTTAGATCAGGGGTTGGATCCTGGTGGCTGCTGTGACTATGGGTAAGGGACGGCTGCTTGGAGCCTGCTTCATCTGTAAAACGACTCAGTGTACTTGCCTCAGGCTTGTCCATGGGACTTCTGTGCAGATACTGTGTGCAGAGTGCCCAGCACAGTGCCGGGCACATGGGCACTCAAAAAATAGCTCTTAACTCAAGTGAACTCTATCCAAGGCCCATCTATATGGGCTGATGGCACTAGACAAGTAGCTCTCAACTGGGGGTGATTTTGCTCCCCTGGGGATATTTGGCAATGTCCGGAGACAGTTTTTGTTGTTACAACTTGGTGGGGTACTATAGGCATCTAGCAGGTGGAGGCCAGGGATGCTATCAAACAGCCTACAATGCAAAGGACAGTCTTCCTACAACAAAGAATTATGTAGCCCAAATTGTCAGTGGTGCTGAGGTTGAGAAACTCTGCACCAGAGCAAAAAAATAAAATGGGAAACTTTTATTCAGTCTGACAGGTTCACAATAGTCACCAGCCCAATTAAGTTGGAGCATTTACAATATAGTCCCTAAAAGTAGCTTCTCAGCCTTTTCTAGGCCTAATGGTAGGGGAAACAGAGAGGAGCTCGTGCCCATTGGTCTCCCTGGTCCTTAGGCCTCACATCACCAACAGAGATAGGAAAAGGAAAGCAGTCCCAACCCTGCTGAGATGATTCTGAATTCAGGTGCTATTGGCCCCAGGAGAATGGAGTCCTGAAGGTTCTGCCCTGACCCACTGCAATTCCAAGGTCACAAGACATTCCTCCTCTGAACATCTGTAAAATGGGGAGGGGAAAGGAGGACTGGATGTGTGCCATGTTCTCTGGTTCTGCAGCACTTTCATCCCTACCCTTGACTTGGGAAACAGAGCCCAGCCCCTTCTGGCCAAGAATTAGTGGGCAGTTCATGCAGATGGGCCAGAGGAAATGGGGCCCGGGACCCCACTGTTGTGAATGTGTAGGGATCCATTGTCTCTGCAATGGCAAGAAGCCTTTTGGGCCCACCACAAACCCTGGCACAGCTGAGGGGAGAGCAGGTGCCACCTCCCCATTGACCTCATGGGGCAGAGCTCAGAAGCCCCTCACAATGCCCTGCTGTGTGGGCAAGTCCCATTAAAGGTCTCCATCTCTCCCTGTGTTCTACGAGAGGGCTGGAATGAAGATCCTCACAGCCCCTTGCAGTTCTCACATTCTAGGTTTAGAGGAGAATGTGGATTTGTGGGGGCCTTTGGAGCACAGCAGGTTTGTTGGGGGTTCCCTGGCAGGGCTAGAGGCTCGCCTGGGATAATGGTACGTGGCCCCTCCCGTCAGGAGGGACTACAGCGTGGAAAGGTGTGTGGCCAGGTAGAGCAGGCTCAGGCCGTTACAGGCCATGCAGCCCAGGTTACAGAGAGATGAGAGGTATTGATAGCGGGTGAGCTGGCTGCAGAGGGCCTGGTAGCGGGGGTTGGTGGCCTGCAGCTGGGTGTAGGACTTCCTGGAGAAGAGGCTGCTATCATGGCCCAGGCTGTAGCTCTGTTCAAGGAGGTGCATATCACCCATGATGTCTGACGTCATCTGCCCAAACCACTGGGCATTCAACATGGCCATGGCCACACACAAAAACAAGACGACCAGCTGCAGCAGGACAGGAGAGAGAAGGTCAGGATATGGCCCCTACTGCCCCCTACCACAATGGACTACAGTGAGAGCCACAGAGCTCAGTCAGACCCAGGTTCACATCCACACTCTCACACTGGCACCTCAGGCAAGTTACTTAACCTCTCTGATCCTCAGAATCTTCTGCAAAATGAGTTCAATAAATTTGTTGCGGGAAGTGGCTGTGGCTCAATTGGTTGGGCTCCCGTTTACCATATGGGAGGCCCCGGGTTCGTTTCCCGGGGCCTCCTGGTGTAGGCAAGCCGGCCCCCGTGGTGCGGTGAGCCAACGCACCACGATGACTCAACAAAGGGAGACAAGGAGACACAGAAAAACACAAAAAAGCAAATGGACACAGCAAGTACAAGCAGCAAGGGGGGGGATAAGTAAATAAATAAAAATTTTTAAAAATAAATAAATTTGTTGCATTCAACAAACAGTAGTGATATACTGCTTTCCTTCCTCCATCAAATCAGACACTGCCCTGAAAGGGCTTTGCCAGAGCACAAGCAGTGAGGTCTGTAAGGCACAATCCTGTAAGATGGTTTCCTAGCCCTGTCCTAGATGCCTACATAGGACAGCTACCTCTAACCCATAATTCTTAAGCTAGAAGTGCATCCCACCCACTGTTTGGGAGGTTTGTTGAACACTTCTAGCCATACCAGGGCTGGGAAGACCTAATCACTTCTGTCATTCTGCCAGAACTTTCACTGAGACTGGCTCTGGGCACTGAGCTTTGTTCTCAAGGAGCTCCCAGGTCATCTGGGGAAAATGTGGAAAGCAGCCACAATGAAATGAGGGTACATAGGAGGCCCAAGCAGCATGATTTGGCTGAGCAGAGGTAGTGGTTGATCCTGATTAAGAGAGGCAGGAGGTGAAGCTAGGAAAGTCTACCACTTAATGGCTGTGTGACTCTGGGCAACTTTTTTTTTTTTTTTTTTAAGATTTTATTTATTTATTCATTTATCCCCCCCTTGCTGCTTGTGCTCACTGGGTCAGCTAACCACGCCGTGCGGGCGGGCTTGCCTTCACCAGGAGGCCCCGGGAACCGAACCCGGGGCCTCCCATATGGTAAACGGGAGCCCTACTGATTGAGCCACAGCCGCTTCCCTCTGGGCAACTTTTATAACCTCCTTGTGCCTCAGTTTCCTCATCTTTAAAAAGGTTTAAAAATAGCATCTCCTCAGAGGTTTATTATGAGGGTGAAATGGCATAGAATATGCAATGCTCCTAGAAAGGCGTTGTCACACAGTAGGTGGTCAGTATTAGCTGTTTTATTATGAGCACCAGGCACTCTGCCCTTTGCCTTTCTTTGATGATGCTCCTTTGACTCAACCCCAGGCTTCTCAAGTCCCAGATAAGAGACTGCCACGGCTCCAGGGCCACATGCAGGGTTGCGGAAACAAGGCTCCACTATGGGTGGGCACAGCCCTTAGGAGTCACCTCCCTGGATACCAGAGAAACCCTGGGCTCCAGAGGCCTACCAAGACTGAGAAGGGCCATGCCCATTTTAGAGAGCGAGAGCCCTGGGATGGGAAGCAGCAGGCCTGGGACCTGCTGGGAGGGCCAGTGATCAGGGGCTGTCTGATCCTGGCAAGTTCCTGCCCTCACTGGGCCTCAGTTTTTCCATCTGTAAGATGGTGACACTCTTGGTCTGCCTCACACAATTGTTGAGGAGCTGTGTATATTGCCAGGCACTGTGTCCCTGTAAGGGCTTCTCATTCTGCTTAAACAGCAAGCAGCATAAACCCTCACTAGATACTATTTTGGATTCTGGCTCTGCTACATAAAGGCTGTGTGCAAATCACTTAACCACTCTGAGCCTCAATTTGCTGATCTGTAAGTTGGGCAAAAATACTGCCAAAAATGGGGGTGGGGTTGCTGTGATGCCTCACTGAGATCCAGTCTGTAAAGTGCCTTAGCCTGGTGCCAGGCACCTAGTAGGTGCTCAACAACCCTAGGATCCCAGCAAAAGTCTTGGGCCCCTTCCCTGAGATGCACCTGAAATGAATGTCACCCAGATCTGCATGCCCCAGAAGGTGGCAAGGAAGACCAGGTGCAGGGTCTTGATGAGGTCCAAGGGCTCCCTGTCTGCGGGCATGGTGCCTGCCACCAGCAATCTCTCCATCCGTTCCCAAGCCAACTCCTGCTGCTTTAAAGCGAGGCCAGAGCTGAGTCCTCCGCCAGCAGGGTGAGGGGTGCCTCGGCCATGTGAGCACAGGCCACCCACACGCCCTGGCTCCCACCACTCCAACCTGATTACAGTTCCCCAAACACACCAGGCTGCTTCATATCCTTTGCTCTAGTGCAGGAGTTCTTAACCTTTTTTGTTCCACCAACCCCTCTGCCAGGCAGGTGAAAACCACGGACCCCTTACTAAGTCCACACTATGTTCTGTATTAGTTAATAAATATATCACACCCTCACCAACACGTCCCCACAAGAATAATGTTTTTTTGAATTTCAATTCAAGCCCACAGACCCTTTGTTAAGAATCCCTGCTCTAGCTGTCCGGTATATTTGGGAAGCCATTCTCCAGCCTGGTCCACCCACCACAGACCTCTTAGGAGAAGCTCAATTGTCACTTCCACTGGGAAGTCTTCCCTTAATGCTAGCTGGAACTGACCCTGCCCTGATATGCATGCCACCCACAATCTCACCCTCCAGACATCTGTCCCTGCCCCTGTTTGTCTAGCGTGTGCCTTCATTTTTGAGGCAAGCGTAGTGGACAAGGGCCAGAGGGCCCCAGGCCTTACACATAGCGGTAGGTCATTGAGTGTGATGATGAATGGATGAATGAAGATGGGAACGAATGAACAAAAGAAATGAGAGAGTCCTTGTATTAGTCAGCCAAAGGGGTGCTAATGTAAAATACCAAAAATGGGTTGGTTTGTATAAAGGGTATTTATTTGGGGTAGAAGTTCACAGATACCAGGCCATAAAACGTTAAGTTTCTTTTCTCACCACAGTCTATTGCCACGTGTTAGAGCAAAACAGCTGCCGGCGTTTGCCAGGGTTCAGGCTTCTGGGGTTCCTCTCTTCCGGGGACTGCGTTTCTCTCCGGGCTTAGCTCCTGTTTCCTCCACAAGGTCAGCTGTAGAAGATCAGGCGAACTGCTTGCTTCTTTTTTCTTGGGGCCTTTTTCCAACATCAAAACTGCTTCTCAAAAGACTGCTTCAACTGTCCTTTGCCTTGCCTTTTATATTCGATTCCCCACCCACCAAGTGGTGGGGCTCAATGCCCTAATCATAACCTAATCATGCCCAGATTAACAGATCAGTTTACAAGAATGATTCAATTATATTTTTGGAATTCATAATTACATCAAACTGCCACAGTCCTGTTTAGGGGTCCCCTCTTGCACACAAGCAACAGCGTCAGGCTCAAGACCAACGTGGCCACTTTGCACCTCCTCCTGAAGACTTATGGTACCCCCAGCCTGCAGGCTCTGCCTCCTCTGATCTCTGCTATCCCTTTTGGTCTCCAGGATAATGGACCGGGCACGCAGGAAGGGGGAGCGGCAGAGGGGACTCTGGGTGGTTCCGGCGCACCTGGCATTCGGGTTGGTTCCTGCACACTCAGAAAGCACGGAGCCAACACCGGGGCACTTCCTCCCACAAAAGGCCCTACAGCCCTGGGCCTGCGGAGGGAAGGAATAGAACTTTGCTAGTGGGGGGAGAATCCCTGAGCCAGGCCTGGCACGTGGACTGGCCGCTGGTTCCAGGGACGATTCCGAGACCCCGGCGCGGCCCCGGGTGCCGCCGCGTTCGCCCGGCCCCCTCACGTCCTGTCCCACCTACCGAGCCCGCAGGACCCCCAGCCTGGGCCTTGCTGCAGCAGCCTCCGAGAGCCGGAGCCAGGTGGCCTGGCTGGACACGGAGGGTGGGGGAGCGGGGCCCTGGGCACTCCCCTTCCTCCCGGGGCGGGGCCGAAGCTTCCTGTGGGGGGTGTGGACTGGTGCCTCCCTGGCCACCCTGCTGATGCCTGGGACAGAAGGCCCCTCAGGGACTCAACGCCCTCTCTTTCACCCCTCCCCCACCCCAGCCTCATTTTACAGATTAGGAGGACGAGGCCAAGGCACCTGCACCAGCATCTGCACCCCTGACCTGCAAGGCAAAGCCTTTACTACCGGCCTCAGGGCTCACGTGTGTGATAGCCAGGATTTTCACCCAAGCCTCTCACTCCACAGTCCACCTTCCCTCCTCTTCTGGGTTCCTTTTATTCCATTTGTTTTGCAAATATTTACCAGGTACCCACCTGGTACCAGGTGGGTGGGGCATCAAGGCCAAAGTGCCTTCAAGGTCATGCTGTTGAGTAGATGCAATAAATCTAACCAGCTTGTGGCTGGGAACTGACCCAACGAAGGGAAATCCAGCCACAACAAGCAAGTCTATCCACATCCCTATTCTCAATCCTCAATGGCTCCCCATTCTCTCGCCTACACTCTTGGCATGGCATTCAAGGCCTTTCCAGGGCCTGGCCCTTACCACTTCTGTGGCTTCTTCTCCCACTGACCCCCTTGGCCCAGCCACCCTGCACATTTGTTACCAGGGAGGAGGGCACAGTGATCCAGTTCCAGCTCTGCAATCGACTAGCTGAATGGCTTTGGGCAATCTGCTTAGACTCCCTGTGCCTCAGTCTCCCCATCTGGATCATGAACAGAACATATAACTCATGGAGGTGCTGTGGATTACATGAGTTAATCTATGTGAAGCACATGGAACAGAGCTTGCTTCATAGTAAGTGTTTAATGTATGACCCTGATCTTCTTTATTCCACAACCTTGCCATGCTCTCCTAGCTTTGGACTTTTGCACAATTCTGTTCCCTCAACCTGGAACACTTTTCCTCCAACTTGCTCCCTGTCCCCAACTCTTCCTCCTTTCACTATTTAATACCTGCCTTCGTTCAGGTCCTGTTGCCTCCTCCAGGAAGTCCTCCCTGGCTCCTAATCCCAAGTATCTCTTTGGCACCTGCACCATGACTAGGCCTACCATACTGCATTGTAATTATTTATTTGATGGGTTGCCCCCACTTCTCTGTAAACTAAGTCAGGGGCCAGGGACTAGCACAGCACCTGTTCAGCACAGAATAATTATTGACTGATGGCTCAGAGGGAGTGTTTAGTCCTGGATAATTATGCTGGAAGCCATCACACAAGATGGACTTGGGTCATGAAATTGAAGGAGGAACTGAGGGGTAGGTGAGGTGGCAGTGGGGGGGAGGGGTGTGTGTGTGTGAAATGGGAGGGCCTTCCAAGCAGGGAACATGTATAATCAAAGGCAGGAGCTTTGCAAGGGCAGACTCTGGGGTAGTGAGTAAGCCGGCATGGCTCAGTAACAAGTTACCCTCTATTGAGCACTGATATGCCAGACAGCGGTCTAGGTCCATGGATTAGCTCATTTAATCCTCCCAAGAACTCTATGAGGCAGGATTTTGTTTTGCTTTTTTTCTTAATGAATTTTATTTTTCAGAACAATTTTAGGTTTAAAAAAAAGTGAACAGTAGTACAGAAAGTGCCCTATATGTCTCCTCTCCCACAGTTTTCCCTATTATTAACATCTTAGGGGCAAGTATTTCTAATAGTACTATTTTACTGTTAAAAAAAAAAAAAAGTGGCACAGACAGGCTAAGTAACTTGCCCAAACTCAGCTAGCCAGTGAAAAGGAGAGTCAGAACTTGAATTCAGGACTCCCCTAAGCCCTTTGGGAGATTTCAATCGCAACAAGACCCAGCCCTGCCCTCAAGGAGTCTGTAATAGACACAGCTGCCCTTTCCTGCTCACTCCAAGGTTATGGTAGTCTTGGCACTCACTGTAAACTAGTGTCCCCAACCTGTCAGCCTGGGTAGAAGAATCCACTGTCTGCAGAAAGCCCTACCAGAGCCCATAGCACCCTACACCCTGCCACTGGGGCTCCCATCAGTGCATATCACTCTTGGGCCTTTGGTAACAAGTTCTGCCCTTGCAAACGCAGCATCCTCCATTACCATTAAACGGTAAGTGCCTCCTCCTCACTCTCTGGCCCCAAACAGCTTTAATTAGCCAAGGTCAATTAAGCTTTAACTGTGGAAGCTCATTAGCAGCCTTTAGAGCCGCTGGCTTGACAGAGGTAGACACCATCCCTGTACCAGGACACTGTCTGAACTTGGGGAGCCTAAAGGTGCCATCCCAATCTGCTGAACAACAGTGCACCACCCACCCACCTACTATTGGCAAACGGCCACCTGGCCTACCGAAACGACAGCTGTCTCTTACCGAGCAGTTGCTGTGAGCCAGGCAGTGTTACCCAAAGCCATTTTACTGGGGGGAAGACTGAAGTGCAGAGAGAATGAGGAAGCATCTTGCACAAGTTCACATAGCTATTAAGTGGCCCAGGCAGTCTGACTCCCGAGTCTCTAGTCTAGGTCACTATGATGTAAGTCATTTAAAACTAAGTACCCTTGACTTTTTTCAAATGTTCACTAACTTTGCAACATCATCATAAAAAATTTATATCCCCATTTTCCACATTATAAAAAAACTTTTTAAAAAATGCTTATCCTAACTCTAAAACCAAGCTTCATATACTCTGGGATTCCTAACAATCCATTCTAAGAAACATTCTGGCAGCTTGGTGTAGAAATAGGTATCAGGAACTCTGCAAAGAGGCCTGGCACTCAAGTAGTTAAGGAAATGACAATTTCAACAGATTTCTGCAAAGCTCCTTTATTGATAGCCCAGCAGGTGTTTCTTCCATTAAAACACAGAATATTAATGGAGCCCTTGATTTACATTCTAAGCTTGATTTAGACGATGGTTTTGTTATGCACCAGCCTTTGTCCCCAAGTATTAATTCTGCTAAATATTTCCCAGCCAGTTGCTTCTAGATGTCCCCAAGGAATGAGCAATGATAATACAGCCTGTACCTGTTATTTTGCCAGCATCTCCATTTCATCAATTTATGGCAAGAGGTAAAATTAGCAAGTTCAGAAACAAGAGAGTAAGGGACACAGTGTGAATATTTCCATCTTTCCTCTAAGGAGAAGGAACCATTCTGCAGATGTTACCTAATCCTTGCTCATGGCATTCCCTGGAAGATTGTAAAGCACGCTGTCAAGAAAACAAGATCAAAGTCTCAAATAACCAAGTTAATCACAGAACCTGGTTCCCAATGGAGTGATTTCCTAAGTCACATGGTCTAAGAGACTTGTTTCTTAAGAGCATACTAAGGGTTAAAACATTTCATATAAGTGAACTCATTCAACCCCCAGAGCACCCTATGATTATCAGACCATTTACAGATGACTCTGGGACACACAAAGAGGATTTGCCTAAAGTCACATCTCTGGTAAGTGGTAGATCTAGGACTGTGTGTCTTCAAGGCTCTGATCGTACCAAATTGTACCTCCTCTGGCAACCAGAAGAAACACGGAAGTCATCAGGATACCCAGGTTACAGTTCCGCTTGGCTATGGGCAAATCACTGTACTCCCTGTATTTGCCTTCCTATTGTAAAATAAAGATGATGGGTAGTTGTTAGCAAACCTACAAGGCTTTTATGAAGTACAAAGGCTGATCCAGTCAGTCTCCTCCAACACAAGGCCGGCCAGTGGTAGCATCATTCAGGGGACAAAGCACCTGGCCTACGATCCCAAGCGTGACCAGTCAGATGGTGTATGGCAGGCTGATTCCTAATCCAGGCCTGTTTCCCATTTGTGAAAAGAGGCTTGGATAGGCCGGCTTCCAGGCTCTCCTCCCATTCTGAAGTTCCATGAGGCTACATCATGCTCAAATCATTCTATAACTTGCACATTTATGAAGAGTTTAAAATTAATTGGTTCTCTATTCTTGGAATCTGGTTTTTAAAAAATGCTTACATTAAGCTAGCCTTCCATAAATAAGTAAGCTTATGGAGCACAAATTAAAAATTAAGGAAATATTTAAATTACCCATTCACGTGAATTCTGATTTCTCATGTACTTCAGGTTAACTTGATTAGATAGACATAAACCATTCGGTTTTACTTCTGGAGGTCACTTTTGCCTGGGCAGAGGCCATGAAAAAGCATAGTTTGGGGCCAATATCCAGATTCTGGCTTTGACACTTAATATAGCTGTGCCTCCTTGAGAAAACTGCTTAAACTGAGCCTCAGGTTTACTCATATGTAATATGGGAATATCTGGCAGAGTTCATAAGGCCTGGAAACTGTGGAAAAAATGCATCACAGCACAGAGGCACATGGCAGGCCCTCAACAAATAAATGACCAGACCATTACAAGCAGAGAGCTCACACCAGTCCAATAATAACACAACCCAAATTACTCAAAGAAATGCCCAACTACAAAGTGGACTCAGAAGCAGTGGCCAACATTACAACAGGAGTCCTCACCTGACTCTGGCTCACATTAGAATCATCTGGGAGCTTTAAAAATCCCAATGCCCAGACCACACCCCAGAGTGTAATCAGAACCTCTGGGTGGGACCCAGGTGATTCCAATGTGCAGCCAAGGGTAAGGTCCCCTGCCTCACAGTCTAGCCTTTCTAGGTGTGTGCTCAGAAGCCACATCTCTGGGCCTGAAAACCTCAAGTATTCCAAAGGAATCCTGGGCCCAGAGCTCCAATGTTAAGCTTGGGAGTCACTGGGGTTTGGCCTATACATTTAATTAAGAAACCTGATGGTGTGTGCTTAGGGGATGGGGTTACTCTAGCAAAGACAAGTGGCCAGGAAGCTGCTCAGCCGGGGAGCTCACCACCAACTACAAGATGCTGGACCATACAAAGAGCTATGTGCAAAACAAGAAGGAATGTGGATCCATTCCCTAAGGGAAAGTGCTGGAGGAAGACGAGGGAAAAGCCACTTCCAGGATCTGTCCAGAATGTCTTCAGGAGGTGGTAGCTTTGAGATTGGCCCATTGATTCTTGTGAGATCTGGACTCTAGGCAAGAGACCCTAGGGGACTAAGGATAGGACAGCTAGTTATGTTCCAATCTAGTGTGCAGGAGTAGGGAAAGCAGGTGGCTCTGCTGTGGTAGCTCCCATCCACTCCCAGTTTTCCACAGACCCAGATGAATTCATATTCACCCCCATGAGTGGCTCTGGGATCCAACTCTGCACTAGCACAAGATTGTCATGGTGGGTGAAGCTTGCTGCCCCTGATACCTGTGAGAATAAAGAATAAATAGTTTAAAACACATCTTGGGGAAGCAGAAGTGGCTCAAGCGATTGGGTTGCCGTCTACCATATAGGAGGTCCAGGGTTTGATTCCTGGGGCCTCCTGGTGAAGGCAAGCTGACCTGCGCAATGAGCTGGCCCAAGGAGAGAGCTGGCCCACACGGAGTGCTGGCCCATGCAGGAGTACTGGTTCGCACAGGAGTGCTGGCCCACATAGAGTGCTGGCCTGAGCAGAGAACTGGTGCAGCAAGATGATGCAACAAAAAGAGACACAGAGGAGAGACAATAAGAGATGCAGCAGACGAGGAAGCTGAGGTGGCACAAGAGACTGAGCACCTCTCTCCCACTCTAGAAGGTCCCAGGATCCGTTCGTTCCCAGTCCTGCCTAAAAAAAGAAAAGCAGACACAGAAAAACACACAGCGAATGGACACAGAGAGCAGACAGCAAGTGCAAAAACAATGGCGGGCAGGGAACAGATAAATAAATAAATAAACCTTTAAAAAAAAAACACACTTAAATTTTTTTTTTTTTTTTTTTTTTGCGTGGTGGTATAAACTGGATAAAAGAAAAGGAGAGGCTCGAGGTAGGAGGCCGCTGCACTGTTAAAATGGCAGGCATTACCTCTGTTTCAAATTAACATGCAAGACTCATTCCAACAGTTTGACTTTATTCAATCAATATAACATGATCTCAGTGCTAAGCTGCCTCAATAGAGCCAGGTCTCTGGAGGTAGTTTTGGCTCGAGTCATCAGCTAATTATAGCAATTTCCCGGGCAGCTTAGACTGTAGAGGATCAGAAGAACCAGTTCTGTGTGTCATGAACCTCTCATGGAGCTACCCAGTGACAGGTGTAGGGACTTTACATATCTAGTTCCATTTTCTTGTGTTACAGTTGGGGAAACTGTCCAGGTGACCAAGTCAGTAGCAGAGTCGGATCTCCTGGTTCTTTGCCCTACACCCTCAGTCCAACTTCTCAGTGGAGGAGGGCACTGCTGCAGCAAGAGACCTTGGCTGCAGGGTATCAGCCAGGAGGCCCAGCCTGTTTCTGCAGAGACCAGCCCAGGATAGGACTGTAGGAAAATGCAGCCTCAGAATGAACGCCAAGGCTGTGAAATGGGGCAGGGGTGGGGCCAGGGGTCATTTAGACAACCTGCACTGTATTCAGTAATCCCACAACTCCTTCTTTGGTCAGGAAGACCACCTCGCCGGTGTTCTGGCACCGAACCTCAAAATGTGAAGGGTCCTCCAGGGCCCTCTTGCCAGCGATTATCACAAAGGGGTAGCCCAGCTTGTTGGCATCTTTCAGTCTGTTTCCAATGGTGAGATGAGTCCTGTCGTCCAGCAGGAGCTCCCCGCGAAGCTGCGGCACCGCCTCTGCGATGTGGTCGTACAGGCTCCCCGTGAGCTCTGCAGCCGCCTCCTCCTTACTGCCCTTCTTAGGGGGGATGAGACAGACTTGGTAAGGGGCCAAGAGCCCGGGCCAGCGAATGCAGTCCTCTGGAGAGAGAACTTCGATGGCAGCAGCCAAGATCCGCGTCACGCCCAAGCCATAGCACCCCATTTCGGCCAGGGATGGTTTGCCGTGGATGTTAGCAAACTGGGCATTGAAGATGGAAGAGTACTTGGTGCCCAGGTAAAACGTGTGTCCCACCTCAATGCCTCTGGTTTCGGTCAGTGGTCCCTGGCAAGCAGGACAACTCTTTTGTGACAAGGCTAGTGTCTCCATATTGGCTGAGAAGTGGCAGCTAGGACAGACTGCCAGCCGGTCCTCTCCAACATCCACTGGCAGCTGGAACTCATGAGACAACGTGCCCCCGATGCTGCCCACGTCTGCCTGGACCTTGACAAAACGCAGCCCCAACCTGTTGAATAGGCTGCAGTAGGCGTCACACACCAGGTTGTAGGTCTGCCGAGCGGCCTCTGGGGAGGCATCAAAGGTGTACATGTCCTTCATGTAAAACTCACGGCCACGGAGGAGACCAAAGCGGGGCCTGGGCTCATCTCGAAACTTCCTTGTCACCTGGTAGAGCAGGAACGGAAGCTGCTTGTAGGACAGGGTCTTCTGGGAGGCGACCAGGGCCGTAACTGCTTCCTCGTGAGTTGGTCCTAAGCAGTATTCCTTGCTGTGTCGGTCTCTAAGTCTTAGCAGCTCCTTGCCCATCAAGTCCCACCGGTTGGTGGCTTGCCAGAGTTCTGCCGAGCTGAGGCTGGGCATGTTGACCTTCTGCCCCCCGATAGCCTGCATCTCCTGGTCTATCACCCGCACGAGCTTCTCCATGGCACGGACAGTATAAGGCAGAAGGTGGTAAGAGCCGGGGCTCGCCGGGTGGATAAGGCCCATCTGCAGCATCAGCCGCTGGCTCTTACAAGTCAGGTCACCAGATCTGCCCTCCAGGGACAGTACCTGGTCTACCCGCAGGTTCTGCGGCTGGAACAAGCGGGACAGCACCAACCGCTTCCCTCTTCCTGGGCCACCAGGGTAAAATCTGCGGGGAATGTACCTGAAGAACCGGTGGCTGCATCTTGTCAGCAGCCCTGTCATGACACCCCGGCACAGGGAAGCACTCGCACCTAGAGAAAAATGAGCCGTGCAGAAATAAGCATTAATGGGTCCCAGCACTACCAAGTAGGCAGCCAAGTCTGGTCTCCAACAAACTTCTAAGACAGCCGCTGATCTTGCAGGTACATATCCTTCATTTCTCGCAGATCTAAGTACCACTTCTCTGATCTCTTACTGCCATTTAAAAAAACATCGGTATTTTCCCAATTATAAAAAAATAACAACCTACTGCTGAGTGACACCACTGCATGGTGATTAAGAACAGAGGCTCTGGAAGCAGAGGGCTGGACCACCAGGCTTGTGGCTGCCTGCACCCATTTTGACCTTGGACGCAGGACTTAGCCCTCTGTGCTTAGTTTCTTCATCTTTAGAACAGTCATAACAAGAGCACTGACCTTGTGGGTTAATTGTGGGAATTAGCAGAGTGAAGAAAAGTTCTTATATCAGGATCTAAGGACTTAGTTCTTGTATCTGGCACACATTACAAGCTCAATCAATGCTTGCTATTGTTATTATCACAGAAAATTGGGGAAAAAACAGAAACAACAACAAAACTAACGATAATCCTGCTGCCTAGAGACAACCACCATTGACGTTCTGTTGTAAGCACTCTGTCTGTTTTGGCAGCCCTGTCCTCTGCCCACGCTTTAGAGTTGATGCGCCTTGCCGTCCCTTGCCGTGCACATACTCCCAGCGCAGCCCACGTGCTGATGACTCTGAGGCCACACACCTCCACTCCATATGTGTCTCTTGTGCTTCTGACCTACACATCCAGCTGCCTCCTGGAGAACACGTCACTTCAAACTCAGTCTCCCCAGAATGAACTCAGCATCGTCCCCCCCCAACCCACCCCTCCTTCAGTGCTGCCTGTCGTGTCACACAGAATGGCACCACATGCCATCCGTGCCCAAGCCTTTACTCTCCCCTCCCGATTGTCCCCCATTCATCACCCCACCGGATCCTGCCATTCTTTCCTCTTCAGTTCCTGCTGGCCCCGTCCCTTCTCTCCACCTCCACGGCCTCCACCCAGGTCCAGGTCACCACCGTCTCTCATCTGGGCTATTGCAGCAGGCTAAAATCCACCACTAGTTTCCTACTACCCTTACAACAAGGTCACAAGACTAAACTGACCTTCACGGCATGCCCGACCCACTTGAGCTGGCTGCTGGGCCCGCCACAGCCTTGTCCCTCACCATCGCCCTCTCCATGTTCCAGCTACACCATGCTCACCCTTAAATACCCTGTCCCCCCCTGCAGAGAATGCTTCCTACCCCTTTGTCTATCAACATCTACTTATCCTTTGGGCTTAGAGTTTCCCATTCTGTCCTCCAGGAAGCCACCCTTAATCCACTTCCCATACCACCTCCCCAGGTGGCCTTCTCCTGCAACAACCCACTTGTTCTCTCCCGGGCACCAATCACTCTTTGGGGTTATCGCTCACTGGCTGGCTGTCTTTCCCCAGATACTCAGCTCTGTGCAGGCAAGGACCACATCTGACTTGCTCACCAGTGGATCCTCAGCACAAAGCAGGTGCTTACTTTATTTTATTTTATTTTTTTAAAGATTTATTTATTTATTTATTCATTTATCCCCCGCTTGCTGCTCATGCTCGCTGAGTCAGCCAACCACGCCGTGCGGGCGGGCTTGCCTTCACCAGGAGGCCCCGGGAACCGAACCCGGGGCCTCCCATATGGTAAACGGGAGCCCTACTGATTGAGCCACAGCCGCTTCCCCAGGTGCTTACTTTAAACACTGCATTGAATGAACAAGTGCTCCCTCTTCGTTTTTACACATCACAGTCATACATTTCTAATGCCAGTACACTGGAGTAACTATATATTAAAAAAAGATTCTGCTACCATTGGAGTGTTTTTCAGTTTTCCTTATTATACACAATCTAATATGAACAAAAGGCTTTTTATTTCCCCCCAAAAAAATTTTGTTATGTACTCAGGATTTACAAGGAATAGAATTACTGTGTCAGAGGATATAAACTCTTTTAAGGTTCTTGATTTATATTGCCAAATTTAGTGAGCACCTCTACTTGTCCACATAGTCTATAGAACAAAAAAGTTACCTGCAGTGTGCTGAGAATTTGGGTCACTGATTCCTCTCAGCTCTGGGGACTTGGAATCCCCTAGATGGTTACCTAGAGCTTTCAGCAGCCTCAAGTTCCCCAGCTGGTCCCCTCCGGCCTCATCCATTCACCCCTGTGCACAGTACAAATATCATTTTCTATGTGACCTATGACCTGAAAAGATGTGGGAGGCACTGCCACAGAGCCCTAGAGTGAAGGCATGGAAAAGCACGGGCTTTGGAGACAAGGCACATGTGGCTCCACACCTGGCTCCATCACCTGCAGTCAGTCCTTAGACCAGTGGCCCAGGCTAGAAACTCTTTTACCCTCACTTACGAAAGCCAGGAAGCCTGTCTCCAAGGTCTCTTTCAAGTCCACTTCCTCCTTTCCAGCCCCTAGTTGGGTTAGCCCCTCAATACTGCTACATGACAGTAGCTCAGTGTCCCAACTTTAGTGTGCATCAGAATTCTATGGAAGGCTTGTTAAACATTGATTCTAGCCCCACCTCCAGTGTTTCTGATTCAGTAGGTATGGGGTGTGGCCTGGTAATCTGCATTTCTAACCAGATCGCTAGTGAAGCCGATGCTATTGGTCCAAGGACATCACTTTGAAAGCCACTGTGGGAACCTAACTGTTCACCTGCTCTGAGATATAAATTTCGTGAGGGTAGCAATCATGTCTGTTTTACTCCAGGTTGTATCCCTAGTATCCACCACAGAGTCTGGATGCAGCACTCAAAAAATGCTTTATCAATGGATGGACAGAATGACTGTTGACCCTGCCAGTCCAGCCTTCATATTACAGATAAAAAGAGTGCTGATCCAATCACTCCCCTGCTTATAATCCATTAACAGCTCCCCATAATAATTTTCTCAGAATGGCACCTAAGCCTCTTCAAATGTTGACTCAGTACACTTCTTCCAACTTCTTATCCTATCACTCCCCTAACATGCCCCAAATTGCTCATTATTCCCAGAACGGGCCAATTTTGGCCATGGCAGCTTTCATTCCCCCAACCCCACCAGTTCCGATTCATATTCAAGGTTCATGTATTCCAAGAAGCCTTCTCCAGCTCTTGTAAGCAGAGAGAGGCACTTCTTTTTCCTTTGCTCCTGCTGCGAACAGCACACACCTCTCTGTAATATTTATTATACTTTACTGGGATCGTTTTTAAAAATGTTTTTGAGAAATTGTTTTCTGCCAGGCATTTCATCTAGGAGTGAAAGATGACTCATGCCCTATTCCTCCATTAAATTATGAGTTCACAAGGTTTTCTATATTTTTCAGATTTCAGGGCCTTGCACAATGCCTACTAATTCTTATCCAATTATTAATAGTATTTGTTGACCAAATATATTAAATAAATGAAGAGCAAAGTGAAGGGATGAAATGAGATAATTATCTGGATAATTTAAATAAGAGCCTTAAGCCCTTCTCCCCACCCCTCAAAAATAACATGAGGGAAGTGGTTGTGGCTCAAGCGATTGAGCTCCCGCCTACCATATGGGAGGTCCTGGGTTGGGTTCCCCATGCCTCCTGGAGAAGGCAAGCAAGATGGCAAGCTGGCATGATGGGCTGGCACAGCAAGCTGACACAACAAGGAAACACAATGAGAGAGACAACAAAGCAGGAGTGGAGGTGGCTCAAGCGATCGAGTGCCTCTCTCCCACATGGGAGGTCCCAGGTTTGGTTCCTGGTGCCTCCTAAAGAGAAGATGAGCAAACACAGAGAGCATACAGTGAATGGACACAGAGAGCAGACAGTGAGAGCAAACAATGGGGGGGGGCATAAATAAATAAAAATAAATCTTCCCACCCACCATATCCATGGGATATAAGCCCTCTCTCACTTGGAGTTGGAGTGGACATCACCATCCCAGTCCCCTCAGGATTGGGGGAAGAACTATGGACTAAAGTGGACTTGATGGTATCCTCTTGTTCACATATGGTGATTCTAGCAATGCAAGAAATTATAACAATGAGGTGGAGCTAGTGGCCACTTGACACTTTTGGGGTAGGGAGGGGATGAGCAATTGAAATACAGGGGCTTCTTTGGGAGTTGGAGGTTGTCCTGAGTACTGTTGTGGCAACGGATGTAGGCCATTTTAAATCAGCACACACCACTCAGAACTGAGTGGGAGAGAGTGTGGTCTACAGTGTGAACTGTGGTCTATGGTTGGTGGCAAGGCTCCAGGATGTGTAAGTTCATTGAGGGTGGTGGGCCACACTGTGGGAGATGTTTGTGTGGGATGTGGTGGGAGGTGTGGGAGGTGGGCAACATGGGAATCCCAGTGGGTTCCGTGTAATATTTTGGGTAATCTAAGCACCTCTTAAAATATATGTATATATATATATATATATATATATCAATAACATTTTTGTAAGCAAATACACATATATGCATATATATTTATATATCATTTTGCAAATGTTTGTATGTATTATGAGAATTTTGATTTTTACCCATAATAAAAAATAAAAATAAAAATAAATAAATAAATCTTAAAAATAATAATAACGTGTGCCCTTGTCCTCAGACCCCTTAAGCAATGAGAATCATTAGTATTATCTGAATTTTTCAGGGTTATCCACAGACGATGCCTCCAATGTAATAAAGAAACTAATGTGTCCAGCACCTCAGATTGGCAGAGTCATTCAAACATTCAATAAACTTTTACAGAGCACCTTCTCTGTTGCAGGCACTGTCAGTCCTTCCAGCACAGGCCTCTCTCAAGGTTCTTGGAGTCACAACCGCCCTGCAATCCAGGCTGTATGTAAAGTGCTGAGAACAGTGCCTGGTACATAACGAGTGCCATAAAGTGTCTACTGTTATTATTATGTCCAGCTCACAGAAGAGGGAGGTTCGGAGAGGTGAAGTCACTTGTGTCAACTGACACAGCAAAGGCAGGGCCACACCTAGAAACACCTCCAAACCCCACGTTTCCATGACTGACAGACTTGCAAAAAACAGCAATGGAATTTAATCGATTGTACACTCTGGATGGATCGTATGCTTTATGAAAATGTATCGAGAAAAATGCTTTTAAAAAAACAGCAATGGAACCCCAGGCTTAGTCCCAAGAACTGGTTCGTCCTTCAACTCGCTGGGTGACCTTGGTCAAATCATTCCACTCTCTGGACCTCAGTTTTCACATATGTAAAATGGGAAAGTTGAATCAGCCACCACATAACCCCTGAGGACCTTTTCCAGGGACTGGCACTTCTGGGAACATCCTGACTACGTCACACCCATCGAGACAGACAAGGCAGGAAGTACTGCCCTCATTTTACAACGGAGACTAGGAGACCAGTATTGTCCAAGAGTTTACGTGACTGTGACCCTGTTCCAATTCAGGGAAGGGATGCACGTGAGAAAACAGGCACTAGGATACCAGGCTTCCGCTGCCCAGGGGCGGGTCCTTTCTTCCCTCCGCCGCTCCCCGCCTATCCATCGCTGTCACCCACACTCACCAACTGCAGACCCAGACAACGCCGTCCCCGGGACCGCCTTGCCGGGCCAGCGCGCCTGCGCCGGAGGAGCTGCCCGCCCCGAGGCCCTGCCTCCTATCCTTCTAGCTAATCACAAGGCCACGCTCACGGAGACGCTCTTGCCACACCCCGCTCTAGGGGCACAGGAGAGGTTTTTCCGAAGTTTAGTCAAAGCGGGGGACCTCTGCTCTCCTCCGGGATCATAGATTGACCGGGGCAGCAATGAATAAATACCGTTCCGGAAGTTCCCTCTAGGAATCAGGAAGGTGTAACTCTATGGTCAAAAACCGAACTCAATGGTTTCCAGTCTAGTGTTCCCTTAGTGCCCGGCCCGGTCCCCCCTCTTGTTAAAGGAGGACAGCCGGCGATATTGTAACCAGGACAACACACCGGGGCAAGTTTCGAATCTGCCTTATAATTTTACAGGCTTTCAATTTAAAGAATTTAAAAATAGTTCTAAAAAGTCACCTTTATTACAAACTCCCAGGCAGTCTTTAAGACATGAAATCAATCATTCACAAATTATTGAGCAGCAATCATGTACCAGGCACTGTTCTAGACACTGAGAATACAGCAATGAACAAAACAAAAATTCCTGCCTTCACTGTAGTTTACGTATTAGTGAGAGGAGACACTCAACAAACCAACACACGAGTGAAAGTTTTAAAACTGTCAGAATCTTTAGGGGTAGGATTAGGGTAAGGCAAATGAGGACCTTGCCTCAGGTACAAAATTTAAAGGACTGTCAAAAACACGCAGTAATTAATTAAAAGAATATTTTAATGCAATATTTGAAAAATAAAATGCAAAAAATCCGTGATGAACAAAATATCAAAAATTTAAACAAAGATAGGATCTGTCAGTCAGATGGTGTTAAATAGTATGGACAAAAGTAAACTAGGGAAGGGGAATGGGGTGAGAGTTGAGTGGTTGCAATTTAAAATAGAATGATCAGGGAAAGCCTCCTGGAGAAGGTGACATCTCAGCAAAGACTGGAAGCAGGTAAGAGAGAACACTGCAGATATCCAGGGGAAGAATGTTCTAGACAGAGGAAACAAATGTAAATGTCCTGAAGCAGAAGCTACATATCATATAATTCTACTTAATAACAGCCATAGTTTATTGAGTGCCTAAAATGTGCCAGATCTGTTGAAACACACTGGTGATTCTGATACCGGTCCCAGGAAGCTCACAGCCTAGCAGGATCTACCACATACAACAGATAGTGATCAGTGGTGTAATGGGGGTAGAGAAATGTCCTGTAGGAGCACAGGGCAGGAGTACTTCATGAAGAAGGTGACCTTTGAGCTGGGCCTGAAGGGTGAGTGGTTTCTCTCCCATACGGACTGTGGAGACCCCATTGCTCCCCTCACCCATCATGAGGAGAGAACCATGATTCTGTTGGTCACTGCTTCCACCACTGTGTGGGATGCGAATCCCTTCAGTCTCCAGAGGCCCCCTGTCCTTGGGCCCAGCACACACCACTGGTTCACTTGTTTAGCTCCTGAGTCTAGGATGCTTGGAGACCAGACAGGGATGGGGAGGGTGGGGCTCTGTTTTTAATAAGAGTCCTCAAAATCAAAGAGTGTGGCCATTCATCATTATTGTCACCATCATCATAACTGTTAACACATATAGCCTTTGCTACGTGTCAGGTTCTATGAACACGTCTGATTAAATCATTACAACAACCTCATGGGTATAAATTTCACTGTTATAGCCACTATATTTTTTATTTTGGGGATTTTTTAAATTAAATGTTTATTATTTACAGAAAAATGATGCGGAAAATACAGAGTACCCATATAAGCCCCTATTATTTTTTTTATTTTTATTTTTTTTATTTTTTTATTTTTTTCTTAATTTTATTTATTTATTCATTCATCCCCCCCTTGCTGCTTGTGCTCGCTAGGTCAGCCAACCACGCCGCGCGGGCGGGCTTTGCCTTCACCAGGAGGCCCCGGGAACCGAACCCGGGGCCTCCCATATGGTAAACGGGAGCCCTACTGATTGAGCCACAGCCGCTTCCCTAAGCCCCTATTATTAACACCTTGCATTAGTGTGGTACATCTGTTACAACCAATGAAACAATATTATCATAATTGTACTATTAACTATAGTCCATGGTACTATTGTGTCCATTGCACAGATGAGGCAACCAAGGCTTAGAAAGGTTGGTTAGCTTGTCCATGGTGAACACAGCTAGTGAAAGAGGGAGAAAGGGTTCAGACCCAGGCCTGCTTGACGCACGGCCTGATCTGTGCACTCACACCTCCCAGTGGCAACTTCTTTGTATCAGCCACGTGTTAACCCACTGGCAGGGGAGGCCCTTTCTTCTCCTCAGAATTTTGTCTGTAGCTCATCTGGCCCTGCCAGGACAAGAATGGTAGTGAGGTAGAGTGTCCACGTGGAAGAACCAGGTTGGATGGGGGACTCCTACAGACTGGGGTAGTAGGTGAGAGGCAGACAGGTTTCAGGGACATACACCTGATGCATCATTATATGAGATTGTCAGGGAAACATGGGGGTAGGATGAGGTTTACATCTTTATTTTTCACAGCTCCTAACAGGGTGCTTGGTACATAGTGGTTCTCGACCTGGACTGCCCTGGAATTACCGTGTGTCCCTGCCCCAGAGATGCTGGTTGTTGATTGGGGGTGGGGGTTGGGGGTGGAGCCCAGATATTCCTGATGCACAGCCTGGGTGAGATCTGCTGGACTAGAGGAAAGGCCCTGGACAACCTGGGAAGGGACTGGGAAGGACTTGCGTTATCATCTATATGACTGGCATCTGCCCACCAGCTAGGAAGGCAAACAGAGCTGGGCCAGATGTGAGCTCTTTTGTCTCTAAGAGTCTTGATTGGAGTAAGAGTCCTCTGTACCCCAGCACTGTGGCTGGGGCTTTCCCCAAGGAGTGCAGTCCAAAAGGTTTTCCTGGGGGCCATATTCCCCACCCCGCCTTTCAGGGGGAAGGGGTGAAGACTCCCCAGGATGTTTCAGAATCCCTGTATCCAAAGTCGCCTTCTCTTTCTCCCTTCTCCCCATGCATGTTATTAGCCCCCCTCCAAACCCGGAAAAGCCAGGCAACGTCCTCTGCACCCTGAGGTGTTAATTATTTCTCAATTAGCAGTTCCCAGGCTGTAGAGCATAGTGGTGTGGAGAGGCATAACGACTTGCTGTGTTTATACACCCCCACATCTTCAGAGCACTTTACCAATGGTAACTAATTAATGCTCACGACCCCCTTGGGAAGCAGGCCAAGAACACTGTGTTTTACTGCGAATTTGCAGAAGCATCTACAGCCTGGAGCTGCAGCGCCTGCCTCAGCCAGCCATGGTCAGAGTAGATTTGCTCCTTGTTGAGTAAGTCCCAGAATCCAGCCCTATGACTGCTAACAACTTCCTGTGTGACATTTCAGTCAATCAATAGATCAGCCATTTATTGGGCACCTTGATTTACGAGAGCTCATTCATGGTTAAAACCCCATAAATACCCTAAAACAAGAAAAAGGGTCTCATAATTTTAATTAATTATGTTTTTATTAGAGAAGTTGTAGGTTTACAGAAAAATCACACAGAAAATACAGAATTCCTATATACCGCCCCCCCCATAATTAGCACCTTCCATTAGTGTGTTGCATTTGTTACAATTGATGAAAGAATATTATTATAATTGTACTATTTATTATAATGCATGGTTTACATTAAGGTTCCCTGTTTATGCTGTACAGTCCAATGGTTTTGCTTTTTAAAAAAAATTTTTATTCTAGTAACATATATACAATCTTAAATGTCCCCTTTTAACCACATTCAAATATATAGTTCAGTGCTGTTAATTACATTCACAATGTTGTGCTGCCATCACCACCATCCATTACCAAAACTTTCCCATTTGGGGTGATTAATTCTTAAAAACAAAACAAAAACAAACAAACAAAAAACCAGGACTCTATACTGCCTTGGTTCCCCACAGCCTTGGGGACACACAATGCGCTAAATGGTTTCCACTGGTCACAGGACAGACTGGGGGCCTTGAAGGCAGGCATATATGTTGTTTTTTTCTATATCTGCAGTGCTGAGCAGAGGGCTCAGTAAAGGGCTTTGCTGTTTGTTTCTTGTTTTAATACATCAATCAATAAATGAATGAATGACTTGTCCCCCCGCCCCCCAATCATGAGCCCCTCTGAGGACACATGAAGTCCTTCCTGTATCCCAGTGCCTGGGGCAAAAAGGGGTTCAAGCATGTGTTGAATGAACCCATGAAGGTATAGTTACTGGTGAATTTCCTGACCTCTCCAAGCTCATCTCCTCCTGAGAAGGCAGCCTCTCATGGCAGTGATCATGGTAACCATGGTAAAAGCATTGAGCAGAGAGAGCGAGGAAGGGAAGAGAGGCAGTGAAGATCTAGCCATGGTGTCTCTCTAAGTCAAACTCAGCATATAAATGCAATAACTTCCCACCAGTGTGGGACATGACTCCTGGGATGAGCCTCCCTGGCACTGAAGGATTGCTACCAAGTACCAACAAGCAATGCAACAGGAAAAAAAAAAAGGACCTTGACCAAAAGAAGGAAAAGGTATAGACAAATGAGTTTACAGGGCTAAGAGATTTCAAAGTGAATTGGGAGGTCTTTCCAGAGGTAATGCTTATGCACATCTCAGCAGGATCTCATTGACAGCCAAAGTAGATACTACCCCCAAATAGCAGGATTCCTGAGAACTCTGGAGACATCCAGACACAGCTCAGGAGTTTGGTCCCTTGACAGCGGGCCCTACTTTGGAATTTATGCTCTCAAGTATGACAGAGTTAGATTCAGCAGTTTCCCTACACAAGGCTCTTCTGTCCTTCTATTTGAACCTATAATTTGTACTAGAGTTGGTAGGTGTACATCCAAGAGACTTAAATCTTTAGGCTGTCCATGTGCCAGCTGGGCCCTGAATCTCAATGAAGTTGCAACACCTACTCTCCAGTTCATTGGACCCACCCAGGAAAATTAACAAGGAGGAGATGATGGATAACCAACATATCAAGGAATCGAGAATGTCTGCAACTGCAAGCAAGAGAATCTCATCTATTGGTTGTATGGGATTGAAGTCCCCCCTCAAATGAAGGTGGAGTGGGCATCACCATCCCAGAATCCTCAGGATTGGGGAATGAACTATGGACTAAAGGTGACTTACTGGTGTTCTACTATAGACTTATTGTGATTCTAACAATGGAAGAAATATAATTGATGTGGAGGCAGTGGCCACTGGAGTTTCTGAGGGTGGAGAGAAGGAAAAACAGGTGTTAACATGGGGGCATTTTCAGGACTTAGGAATTGTCCTGAATGACATTACAATGACAGATACAGGCCATTATATATCCTGCCATAACCTACAGAATTGAGTGGGAGAGAGTATAAACTACAATGTAAACTATAATCCATGCTTAGTGGCAATGCTCCAAAATGTGTTTATCATTTGCAATGAATGTACCACACTAATGAAGGATGTTGTTAAAGTGGGAAAATGTGGGAGGTGTGGGAAGCAGGGCATATGGGAATCCCCTATATATTCTCTGTAACATTTATGTAATCTAAGTATCTTTAAATTAAAAAAAAGATCCAGCCAAGGGGTGAGGGTGTGATCAGGGAGGGCTTCTTGAAGGAGGTGATATGGAATGGGAGCTTAAAGAATGACTAGGAGATTCCCAGGCTGGAAAGGGAGGTGGAAAGACACTTTAGGCCAGGGTTTCTTATTAAATAATACACAGTATAGTGTTGACTTTGTAAGGGGTCCATGGTTTTCACCTGACTGGCAAAGGGGTCTGTGGAACAAAAAAGATTAAGAACCCCTGGTCTAGGCAGAGGGGCAGTAGGTCTCAACTGACTGTAAGGAAGAAGTCTTAGATTAACTCATGCTGGAGCACAGAGCATGCCCAGGTGCTGTGGAAGGACAGTGGGAGAGGCTGTGGGTGCAGGTGAGGCAAGGCCTGCTGGATGAGGCTGTGAGGTTGAACTTCATTGTTGAGGCCAGCAAGACTTCTGTGAAGAATGACTCCCAACCACACACGCCTGTCGTGAAGTTTAGACCAAAGCAACATTCCTTCTGAGAAAAATTCCTGGACATTTTGCATTCTACTCTCCAACATGTATTGGTTATGATTTGAAAACAAGTATAATTGGCATTTCAAGCCACCTTCTCTACTGAGTGACCTCAGGCAGATGCTCCCCAGTGAAAGAAGCAGCCCTGTGGGCAATGGGAAGATTATGGAGGGGTTTTGAACCAGAGAAGGACACAATCAGCTCTATCAGCTGTGCTTCTTTGCCTGATGTGTGAGCTCAGATTGAAGGAAGAGGATGGGGACAGAGGTTGGTTGGGGGCCTCCTACAGATGGGGCAGTGGGTGGGAGAGAGAGGACAGGCTTCAGGAACATCCACCTGATGGGCCGTTGAGCCCCCCACCCCCACCCCGCATACCTAGCGCAGCTGAGCTCAGACAGACCAGACTTAAGGTAGAAGGCTTCCTAGTCAGGGAGACCTTGACTTGATTCTACCCAGCCACTCCCTAGATGTGTGACCTTAGGCAAGTTACTTACCCTCCCTGAATCTCCATTTCCTCATTAACAAGACAGAAACATCCCACCACATAGGGCTGTTGTGAAAGTTCAGTGAGAGATGCAATCGACAGCATCCCACCCAGCGCCTGGCACATGAAGGTCCCAACTCATGTTTATTTTCTCTCTCATACCATCGCTCCCCTCGCCCATCATGAGGAGAGAACCATCATTCTGACTGCCGCTGTTTCTGGTTCTGAGGGACTCCCTACTCCTGCCACTGTGTGGGATACAAATCCCTTCAGTCCCCAAAGGCCCCTTCTCCTTGGGCGCAGCATGCACCCCTGACTCACTTGTTCAGCTCCTGAGTCTAGGCTGCTTGGAGACCACGGGGAGGGTGGGGCTCTGTTTTTATCAAGACTCCTCACCACCAGCATCACCATTATCATTGTTGACATTTATGGAGTCCTTGCTCTGTGTCAGGGACCATAACCATGTCCGATTAAGTCATTACAACAACCTCATGGGTATAAATATCACTGTTATGTCCATTTTTAAAATTCATTTTTAGTTTTAGTTTTTTATAGTAGAGAAATTGTAGATTTACAGAAAAATCATGCAGAAAATAGAGTTCCCATATAAACCCCTATTATTAATAGCTTGCATTAGTGTGGTACATCTGTTACAACTGATGAAACAATATTATCATAATTGTACTATTAACTATAGTCCATGGTACTATTGTGTCCATTGCACAGATGAGGCAACCAAGGCTCAGAAAGGTTGGTTAGCTTGTCCATGGTGAACACAGCTAGTGAAAGGGGGAGAAAGGATTCAGACCCAGGCCTGGTTGACGCTCGGTCTGATCTCTGCACTCACACCTCCCAGTGGCAACTTCTTTGTATCAGCCACGTGTTGACCCAGAGGGCAGTGGTGTGAACCATCACCCAAACAGACCCCTTCTGCGTGGTGCCGCTGCCTGTCTGGAGGCCCAGCTCAATGCTGCCCTCTCCTGGCACCCTTCCTTGACACTACCCCCCGCCCCACACACACACCCCACCCCCAGCAGGGGCTCTCCCTTTCTTCCCCTCAGAATTTTGTCTGTCTCCCATCTGGTCCCACTCTCGCTCTGAGGCGTGTTAGAGTCATGTGTGTACCTGTGGTGGGATAAACGGACGCCTGCAAATCCCTGCTTTACCACCCACTTCGCATACATTCCTGGGTGGAATACTCAACCTTCCTGAGCCTTGGCTTCTTTATCCTTAAAAAGAGTACAACATCCACCTCATGGAGTTGTGAAGATTAAATGGGGCTAATCCCTATGAAAGACATAGCATGGTGCCTCGCCCAAGCGAGTGTTCAATAATGTGTGCTATCATTATTCTAGCTACTATTACTGTTATTAATGTTGCTGAAAGTGCCCTAGCTGGCACAATCCCTGGAGCACAGTGGGTCTTCTAGAACATGCCAAAGATTCTGTCTCTTCAGCCATCACTTGACTGCGAGCTCCCAGAGGGGAGGACCCACCTCCTGTTCATCTCCAGCCCTGCTAGGTGTGTTTTGCACATAGTAAATCTCAATAAACATTTGCCAAGTTGGTGTATCTTTAAGTAGTGCTCTCAGCCGATAAGAATTGCTGCTAAAAATGCAACAAAACAAAAACTCAGCAATAGTTAATCCAGAAATCAACAACTCCTTCTGGAGCACCTGCTTTGGGTTAGCTCCGCAGAGCACTGGGCATAGCCACCCTTAGCCCCAGCACCCCAGCACTCCTGATACTCTCTGCTTGATTTTGCTTCATAGTACTTACCATTTAACACACCAAATATTTTATCTATATTTTTTGTTTATTTGTCCCCCCCCCCACTAAAATGTAACCTCTATGAAGGCAGGAATTTTTGTTTTTGCCTAGATCAGGGATTGGCAAACTTCTTCTGTAAAGGGCCAGATAGTAAGTATTTTAGACTTTTGGGGCCATGCATTCTCTGTCACAACTACTCAACTCTGTTGTGGTAGCCTGAAAAGCAGCCATAGACAATATGTAAAAAAATGGGCATGGCTGTGTCTCAATAAAACTTTATTTACAAAAACAATATTTGTTGAATGAATGAATTAGTGAATAAAGGAATGAATGAATGAATAAACACGAGGCACCTGGTACAGAGTGTGGTCCACACCTGGTAGTCAATAAATGCATATTCCTTCTTATTTTACACTGAATAAATACAAGATAGGGCACTATGTATTGTATTAGAGGTACAAAGAAAGCACAGTGGGTATGTTGAGGTGGCAGAGTCCTTCTGCTGGGATATGGGAGGACTTGAGTGTTGTCTAAAGCTGGGTTTATACAAAGCTGAGCCTGAGGTGAGGATTCAAGTGCAAGTAATCACTTGGGAGGTGATACCAGGAAGCAGGGGCAGGGGGTGGAGAAGTGAGACAGGAAGGGAATAAATACAGGGTGTGATAGTGAGCAGGCTACTGCTATGGCAACTGGACTCAGTCCCAATAGGGACCTCTGAGAACCTGAGGAACGTTCCTCAGAATTGTCCTACTCCCAGGTCTTAGGAGACTGAGGTATTTATCCTCTGATTCCATTCACCACTGGTTGAAGGCTGCTCCAGGGGGTGCCAACTAGCCAATGCTTCCAGTTGCTCTGTACTTGGCCTGGGAGAAAGCCCTCAGGTGAAGAGTGGCAGCTGCTTGCAGTAGGACAGCTTTGGCAGGTACCTGACTGGTGAGGGCAGTGTCGCTGAGGTGATGCTTGAGCTGGCTTTGCCTAAAGAATACACTTCCATGTGGTTTAAGATACTGCTTTTCAGGTCTGTGATGCTCATAGCTAAGCCTAATCCAGTTGGTACAGTCACTAATAGCTGTGCCAGAAGAAAGAGAGCCAGGAAACAATTTTCTTTCCTTTGGACCCAGTTCCAAAACTTTCTGGGAAGGATTCTGGCCCAGCTTGGACCATATGCTCTTCTCAGTGGCCAGAGGGGCAGGCTATTATGATTGGCAGCTCTCCTACACCACTGGAGGGCGGGAGCAATTTGTACCTCACAAGGAAGGGGTGTGCTATTCCCTTCAGGGAGGGGAGGTGGGCAGATGAAACACTAGATTACTACAGTGAGAGTTCTTTTGTTTGTTTCTTTTACTTTGTGGATGACAAGTCAGACTCACAGAAGAACTGCGTTAATGAAACAATTCATATGACACAATAGAACAAGCCTCACCATAGAGCTCTTGACTGGTTTGAAAACATAAACTTTAAAAACCCCTAAGTGGTCAGTCTATAGAGCAACACTTGTGATAGAAGGGAAATAATCTAATCCCCAAATAGTTAAAGCCTTTGCTAGTACTCCTTAACCCACCTGAGAGTGACAGTGTGTGGGACCTCAGGGAGGTTACTGAACCTCTCCAAGCCTAAGTTTCATTATCAATAAAATGGGGACGGTGCTGATACACAGCTCATGGGCTTCTGAGGGTTCCTCGAAACACATGCCACAGTGACTAGCCCATGGCCAGGTCTCAGGAAATAGCGATGGTGATGACGACGACAATGATGATGATGATGATGGTTTTCTATGAACTCCCTGTGGGAATCTTCCCTGCTCAGTCCAATGTTTCTTCCATGGTTGCCTGGAGACCAAGGAGAGCTTTCCCACAGCTCCACGGAAGTCTTTGCTCACTACACTCTTACCAAGAACATTCCCCTCCTCCTCTTCTCCTTTAAATCCTAGATGGGTTGGATTCCTAAAAGACTTGGTGGGAAGGATGGTCTAGGTACGAGTGTGCAAAGGCAAGGCAGCAGGAAGTGTGGGACAGGCATGGAGCTGGGGGTGGGGGGCAGCCTAGAGAGGCTGTGTGGGGAGGCACTGGGGGAGAGGAGGGAAGCCACTATGTCCCTAACCCCGTCAGCAAGCCTGGCCAGTGACTTTGGCCCCACGGAGCTGGGGAAGATTTCTTCCTGGGAAGCACACCCACAATGGGATCTGTTACCATCTGCTCATTTTACTGCTGAGCTGTAAAGTGCTAAATGTCATATCGTCCCCTTCCTTAAACAAGAAAAAAAGTTAACAGCCTGAGAAAAAGGAGATATTTCACTTCATTTGGCATCCAGCCACTACCATACACACAGGCCTGAATAGGGGTGGGGAGAAGCCCTGTTCTATTCTGCTTTCAGCTGCTAGCACCCACTCTGTGCAGGTCCCAGGTTGGGAACCAGCAGCTGGAGGCCAGGCCAGAGCTTGATCTGGCTGCTGGCGAAGTAGACAGCTACTCCTCTGGACAGCTCAAGCACTGTAATAGGTGCCATAAAAGAAAGAGTGAAAGGGGGACAGAGGAAAGTGAGTTGTTCAAGGCCACTCTTCTCATTAGGATTTATTTTGTGTGGCTCCAGAAGGTGAACTTGAGTCAGGGACTAGAAATTACAGAAAAGAAGATTTCAATTCGATTGCAGGACAAACTCAGAAGACTTAGAGTTGTTCAAAAATGGACTGATTCCTTTGTTCAGTAGTGAGCTGCATGTCTTCCAGAGGTGTGCAAATGAGCTACTTTTGGAATGCTCACTGCAGAGAAGAGCCCTGCTTTAGATAGGGAGGCCAGAAGAGGTGATGACTAAGGTTCTTTCCGGCTCTGAGATTCTAGAAACCTACAACAGATATCTCACCTGTTTTCACGATCTTTAACAAGCCTTGCTCATGGTGGCTAAACAGGGGTTTCCGACCGCCTGATGTTGGCTGCTAGGCATAGAGGAAGTTGTGGGCAGGCTACAAAAGGTGTGATTCATCTTCATTACTCTGATTATGGGGTTATTAAGGCTTTCACTCTACAATGCTCCCTGGAGGAACTCCTGCTGTTTCTGCTATGTGACAGTCATCCTCCCAGCAGCCCGGTGGGCAGGTGTGTCACACAGGGCTCAGAGCTGTAATTAAATAAAGATCACCCACTCACTGGCCTCCTGTTACCAGCTAGAGCCTCCATCCTGGGGGACTGCCAGGCCTGGCCTTAGCAGTTGGCTCACTGAAAGGGGACAGCCAAGGGCCAGGTCCCAAGCCCCAAGGGCAGCTATGGTCTCCTCCCCCTGGGCTACGGAAAGGCCATTAGCACAGGATGAGTATGGCTGTTGTGGAGGGGCTGGAGTAGCCAGTTCTGTCGGCTAAGCCACCAAAAGGTTGCCATTGGTCTTTCAGAAGCCCCCACAGTGGTCCCCAAAGTCCAGTATAACCTGTGTGGCATGGTCTAAACTGTGAGCTCCTTGAAGGCAAGGACTGGCTCTGTCTTGTTCTGCACTGTAGCCCCACAGCTTGGCACATGGCCAGGGCTTGGGCAATATTATTGAATGAATGAATGAATAGAAGACCTGGAGTCCTCTTGGATTTGACAGATGTAGACGTGGCAAAGGAGGCAGCTCTGAAAGGGGAGAGAGCCCTGGACCACGAAACTAGAGATGGGGTTCAAGTTTGTATCTGTCACTGACTCATTGCTTGACCTGGGATAAGTTCCTGTTCTCTGGGCCTCAGTTTTCCCAGTTGCAGAACGGGGGAGTAGCCTGAGGCTGGAGAGGAGGTGGAAAGAGAGCCCATGCTTTCCTGTTGAACCCTAGGCCTCAGGGGACCTTGAACAGCAGACCTGGTTCCAACCTGGGCCTTGCAAATTGGTGATGGGGTCACCTGTGTGGGTTTGAAGTGGCCACACCACTGCCATGAGTTTACTCAGTTCAACAAACCAGACTGAGCCTGTCCTCTCTGCAGAGCTCCGTGTAGGGACACAGGGCCAAATCTAAAGAACCTAGAGTTGGGTGGGTGGGGCAACAGCATGCAGACATAATCATGATAGGAGGAAGAGGAAATAAATGAAATGACAGGGGGACACAATGCTATGAGAGCTCTCCTTATGTAAAAGAGAGTGATAAATGAGAGCTGGGAGAATGTGGCAATACTTCCTGGAGGAGGTGCCTCTGAGCTGAGCACTGTGGGAAAAAAATGATGGAACAGAAGCCGGCCAAGGAATAGGATGTGCTAAGGCACAGAGGTGAGACAGTTTGGGAGCAGTGAGACTAGAACAGCAGGGAAGGGAGCCGGAGTGAAGTAAGAGATAAAGTTAGTGATGACAGGGGATGCCTAACTGCAGGTGAAGGTGACAGGTCTCCCACCCAGTCTGTGTTTGAAAAGGCAGCACAGTATGGGGCAGGTCTGGTTCAAACCTGGCTTTTCGCATACCTACCTGTGACCTTGTTCCTCCTCTATAAAGGGAGGATTACAATGCCTATGCTTCAGGGCTGTGGAGAGAACTCCAGGAGATTACACGGGTGAAGAGCCTGGCACACAGGAAGCAGTCTGGGAAGTGGAGTTTCCTATCTTGTTTTTGGCTTTTGGCCAATATGCAGATAGCCCTGGAAGAAGTAATAGCGAGCTTTTTTCTTTTTTAAAAAATTAGAGAAGTTGTGGGTTTACAGAAAATCACGCATAAAATATAGGGTTCCCATATACCACCTGTTATGGCTTGAAGCTGTATGTACCCCAGAAAGACATGTTCTTAAGTTTAATTCATTCCTGTGGGCGTGAACCCATTGTAACTAGGACCTTTCAATGAGGTTGCTTCAGTTAAGGTGTGGCCCAGCCCCATCAGGGTGGTCTTAATCCTATGCCTGGAGTCCTTTATAAGCGGAATGAAATTCAGACCGAGCCCTAGAAAGCCATGGAAGCAAGACGCTGAAATTCAACAGAACCTGCAAGAGAACAGAGAGGCCAGGAGTGGCTGCCACGTGCTTTGCCGTATGTCAAGCTAAGGACCAAAGACTGCCAGCAGCCAGGCCCAGAACGCCATCATCATTGGCAAGAAAGCATCACCTTCACTGCCTTGATTTGGACTTTTTCCCAGCTGCAAATTGTGAGTGAATAAATTTCCATTGTTTAACCTGACCCATTTCATGGTATTTGCTGGAGAAGCTTAGGAAACTAAAAACACCATCCCATTATTAACACTTTGCATTGGTGTGGTACATTTGTTACAATTGATGAAAGCGCATTTTAATCTTTGTTCTATTAACTATAGTCCATGGTTTAAAAATTTTTAAATTTTTGTTTTAGTAACATATATGCAACCTAGCATTTCCCCTTTTAACCACTTTCAAATATAAAATTTAATGCTGTTAATTACATTCACAATGTGTGCTTCCATCACCACCATCCATTACTAAAACTTTTCCATCGTCCCAAATAGAAACTCAGTACGTTTTAAGCCTTAACCCCCCTCCCTGTCCTGTGATAACGTATAGTCTATTTTTGACTCTATGAGTTTGCTTATTCTAATTATTTCATATCAGTGAGATCATACAATACTTGTCCTTTTGTGTCTGGCTTATTTCCCTCAACATTATGTCTTCAAGGTTGCATGTATCAAAACTTCATTCTCTTTTACAGCTGAATAATATCCCATTGTGTGTATATGCCACATTTTGTTTATCCTTTCTTCAGTTGATGGACACTTGGGTTGCTTCCATCTTTTGGAAATTATGAATAATGCTACAATGACCATTGGTGTGCAAATATCTGTTTGAGTCCCTGCTTTCAATTCTTTGGGTATATATCTAGAAGTGGGATTTTAGTGTCATATGGTAATTCTATACTTAATTTTCTGAGGAACTGCTGAACTGTCTTCCATTGCAGGTACACAATTTTACATTCCCACCAGCAATGAATGACTGCTTCTATTTGTCTGCTTCCTTTCCAACACTTGTAATTTTCCTTTAAAGAAAAAAAAAAAAAAAGTAGCCATTCTAGTGGGTGTAAAATGGTATCTTGTGGTTTTGGTGTGCATTCCCCTAATGGCTAATGATGTTGAGCATTTTTCATATGCTTTTTCACCATTTGTATATCTACTGTGGAGAAATATCTACTCAAGCCTTTCGCCTGTTTTTAGTTGGGTTGTTGTTGAGTTGAAGGATATATTCTAGATATTAAACTATTATCAGATATGTGGTTTCCAAATATTTTCTCCCATTGTATAGGTTGTCATTTTATTTTCATGATAAAGCCCTTTGAGGATCAATAGTTTTTAATTTTGATGAGGTCCCATTTATCTACTTTTCTTTTGTTACATATATAGTGGATCTTTGTCATTTATACCATTAGCGTGAATGAGATTATCAGAAAGTTTATTGAAAAGCTTTTGCCATGGAAGGAGAAATGCATGACTTGGAGAACTGAAAGACAGGAAGGGAGCAAACAACCCAGGAGCCTGGGGGAAATAGATAAACACACCAACTTCCCAATTTTGCCAGCAAACCACCTTGTATTCAGTTTGTCTGTCTGGGGAAGCTGGAGAGTAAAGGCATAGGGTCTGAATCCAGGGAAGGCCACAGGTCTTGGTTGGAAAATGGATGGGTGTGGGCTGGGGGGAGGAGGGGACAGGGCTGTGAGACCGTCTCCTGCTGAGTCACCTCCTGGCCTTTGCTGTAATTAGAGGTGAGAAGAGGAGAGAGGGTCATTGCTCAAAGTGGTGGTCTAGTAGGTGGGATGCAGGGGCTCAGGGTGTGGCCTCACTGCCCAAATTTCTCCCCTGCTCTCAAGTACATAGAAAACCACCATTAGTGTTAGAGCATGTCCCAATGGATATCAGAGGGTCCCATGTGACAAGTGACACATAAACCTTTATCAGTGATTGTATTGATCAGTTTATTAGTATTTTTCCAAACCTGAAAAATGCTGAAAGGTATAGGTATAGGGGTGAAGAGGATGGGAAGTGTGACTTTGGGCTCTCAGTTTCCCCATTTGTACAATGAGGAGTTTGGAATGCATGATTTCTAAGGCAACTGCATTTCTGTCTGTTCCTCATCTGTCAATGGAGACACAAGATGCAATGCAAAGGAGCTGACCTATCCCAGATAAAGTCTGAGGATTAGGGATATGAGCAAAGCAGTGGGTATAACTCTTTAAAGAAGGGGGGGAGCGTGGTGCAAACAAATCACAAACCATTGTACTGGTTCTCGCTGTTGCAATTATATACAACCAGCGTGCCTGGAGTCTGGCAAGAATTTAATTTGGAATTTTGGGTTATATTAACTCTTGTGAGTGGGGCCACAAGAATCCAATTTGGCCATTCTAAGTTTTGGTGGCAATCAGTCAGAAGTCTTTGGTGAGAAAATTACATGTCTAAGATTTTATGATTATGATTCCAAGAGTTTAAAAATCCAAGATTTTCTTCATTCTCTTATAGAAGGTTCAAGATAGGGCATAGGTGGCATTTCCTGATGGGTGGGGCTTGTACGTTCCCCCAAGGACAGGGAAGTGAGGTAAAGGCTGTGTTTCAGGGAGTTTGGGAGGTCTTTCTGACCAAGTTAGCCAAGGATGAGAGGCCTGCTGGAAAATTCCTAGCGAGGTAGGAAGGAGCCCCGAGTGCCCAGATTTAGACAAGGGCCCTGCCTCTTAACTGGCTCATTGTGCAGCTTTGTCCTCTGTTCCAGCACAGACTTTTCCAGTTCCAAGACCTGAGACCCACTCCCGGTCAATTTAAGTAAAGGCGAGATTATTATAAGGATAGGATGTGGATGTGGTTCACAGGAATCCAAAAACATACTCAGACCTCCGGGCTTAAGCACAGGGACTAGAAAAACCACCACAACCGAGGCTTCTGTTTCTCCCAGGAGGCTCACAGCCATCTTATTTTTTCTGCAGGTCCCTCGACTGGCAGTTCCCCAATGGTCTCTCAAGCTTGTCCCCAGCCTCCGTTGCTCTCCTGACTCAGGCCCAGCAGCCTCCATCGCCTCTCCAAACTGCGCATTCACAATCCCTGGGACACGATGTGACTGGCTCTGCTCACTTGCCAGCCTTTGGCAGGGCGGCAGGTGTCGAGAGCCCTGCCATGGTCCAATTAGACGCGCCTCGGTGCCCCTGGTGACCCCTGGCCGCGCGTAGGCGCCTCAGAAAGAGAGCCCCCGGCGGCTCCGTGGCATGCTTTCGCCCTCGAATTCCATGGTCTCGAAGAGCAGCCGCACTAGCGCCGGCCGGCCCTGGGCCACCAAGGCTCGGGCCAGCCCCAGCACCTCGTCCGTGTGGCCGCGCCACACGCGCTGCAGCTCCAGGCGCAGGCGCGCCGCCGGGTACTTGCTCTGGGCGCGGCGCAGCCACGCGTCCACCTCGCGGCCCAGCTCGCCGTCGCTCAGCTGCGCCTGGCTCCACTGGGCCAGTAGCGCCTCGAGCAGGCAGCCGAAGCCCTCGGTGTGGCTCGAGCCCGCGTCGTCCAGCTCCACAGCGCGCTTGAAGCAGGCCGCCGCGTTGGCCTCCTCCCCCTTGATGCGCAGGCACTTGCCGCGCAGCAGCTGCAGCTCAGGCAGCGACGCGCCCACTTCCGACTCGCTGGCCTTGGCCAGGAAGACCAGCGCCTGGTTCAGCGCGGCCTCGTCCACTGCCATCAGCTCCTGCATCGCGTCCACGCCCATGTAGTAGTAGACCTGGAGTACAGGACGGCGGGGATGAGCCTTTCCCCACAGTCTCTGCTTCCAGAACGTCCCATTCCCACACTTTTTTTTTTTTTTTAAATCCATGCATTCATTCATTCCCTCCGTCCCACCCTCCCTCTTACTACAATTACTAATCACAAATTTTGTTCCCGTCCCCTCACAAGGTGCCTTGAATGGAAAAGGAGAGACAGTACTCAGATTCCAGATCCATGCCCTCCACACTTAGACTCTCCCTAGGTTTAGAGAGAGTCAATCTCTGTGCCTGTTTCCCCAGATGTAAAATCGTGATTTTGTCATCTCCTTGGTGATTGCTCCCTAAGCACAGAAAGCACTTCCAGATAAAGAGTAAAGGTCCACATTACTGAGTGCTTGGAAAGCACCAGGCCTGGCTCTAAATGCTGTATGCACATGCTCTCATTTACTCCTTGTGGCTGTAGGAGGTGAGTACTGCTATCAGGCAGGGGGACTGTGCCTTGTTCCTTTCTGAGTCTTGGTCTGACACAGAGTAAATAGGTTGTTAGTAAGGCATTGGCTAGCCAAGCCAAGAGGCCTTACCTGGCCGATGTCCAGGTAGGTCTTGAGTCCTGGGCACACCTTGACCACTTCCTCGAGGTCGGCCTTGGCACAGGCCAGGTGGTTCCTATCAGGCAAGCCCCCGTTCCCCATCTTGGCTCGCTCCAGGTCGTGAAGGTAGGCTCTGATGTGGATCTGCCAAGAGAGAGAGTCAGAGGGGGTCAGCTCAAGGAAGACGTTCAGAGCAAGGACCACACCTCCTTTCTGCCCTAACTGAAAACAATCTTGTTCTCAGCAGCCACCCAGGAAGGCTCTATGGTACAGCAGAAAGCTCCCAAGACTGGGAACCAGGAGGCCCAGGTCCTAGTCCTGTGCCAACGTGAGCCAGCCATGCCCTCACTGGGCCTTTGTTTCCCCATCTGTACAATGAGGGGCTTGGATGAAGTAATAGCTCTTCATTCATTCACTCATTTATTCCCTGGGTATGTCCTGAGATCCTACTGTATGCCAGGCCCTGTGCTAGGTACTGGGAGTGAGGTGGTGACAAGACATACAAGGTCCCTGTCCTGGCAGAACTTAACATTCTAGTAGGAGAGATGATCATAAACAAGTAAACACCATTTCAAGTGATGATAAGTGCTATGAAAAAATAAATATCAATGAGCTAGAGGTGACTGGGGGAGGAGTCATTTTAGATAGGAAGGCAGCACTGATTTTTTTTTTTTTTTTAGTTTACAATTTAGATGATAGTTTAATAATTTTGATGATATTTACCATGTCCTGTGTCCATTACTGTAAGGTAATGAAAAACCTTCCCTATGACCACCAAACACCCCACTAGATCTTGACTGTTCCCTTCCCCCCAACCCCCCAGGGCCCATGATACCATCCTATCCCGACCCATGGAATGTCAAGATTCACAGTTACATGCCCTGGGGATTTGGACCTGCCCTTCCTAATCCACCCACCCGCCAGTGCTGCACCACCAAACCCAGGAACACCACCACTCATCTGCCCCATCCCCCAACATACAACCACACTCTATTCCTTTACCATAGATTATGTCCATATGGGTGATGGCTCAAAGCCTGCTCTTCTCTTACTCTCCCTTGTTAACCTATCTTTCAGGCAATGGTTCTCAGAGACTGCTCACTTTCCTCAGTTCAAATCAGTGAGGTCATATACTGTTCATCCTTCAGTGCCTGGCTTGCTTCACTCAACATAAGGTCTTCAAGATTCATCCACGTTATTCCATGTGTTAGCACTTTGTTCCTTCTTACAGCTGAGTAATATTCCATTTTATGTATGTACCACATTTTGCTTATCCATTCATCTGTTGATGGGCACCGGGGCTGATTCCAACTTTTGGCAATGGTGAACAATGCCGCTATGAACATTGGTGTGCATATATCTGTTTGTGTCTTTGCTTTCAGTTCTTCTGGGTATATACCCAGCAGTGGAATTGCTGGATCATACGGAAGATCTATTGTTAGTTTTCTGAGGAACTGCCAAACTGTCCTCCACAGTGGCTGGACCATACCATAGTCCCACCAGCAGTGGATGAGGGTTCCTATTCCTCCACATCCTCTCCAACATTTAGTGTCTCCTGTTTTTTTAATAGCTGCCATTCTGATGGGTGTAAGATGGTATCTCATTGTAGTTTTGATTTGCATTTCCCTGATAGCAAGTGATGTTGAGCATTTTTTCATGTGCTTTTTAGCCATTTGTATTTCTTCCTTGGAGAAGTGTCTTTTCAGGTCACTTGCCCATTTTTTAAATGGGTTGTTTGTCCTTTTATTTTCAAGGTGTAGGATTTCTTTATATATGCAGGATATTAGGCTCCTATCAGATATATGGTTGCCAAATATTTTCTCCCATTGGGTAGGCTGCCTTTTTATTTTCTTAATAACATCCTTTGAGGTGCAGACGTTTTTTATTTTGATGAGGTCCCATTTATCAATTTTTTCTCTTGCTGCTCGTGCTTTGGCTGTGAAGTTCATTAAATCATTTCCTATTACAAGGTCCTGTAGATGCTTCCCTACATTATCTTCCAAGGTCTTTATGGTTTTGACTCTTATATTTAGATCTTTGATCCATCTTGAGTTGATTTTTGTATAAGGTGTGAGATGGTATTATTCTCTCATTCTTTTGGATATGGATATCCAGTTCTCCACGCACCACTTGTTAAAGAGGCCATTCTCTCCCATTCTCTCCCAACTGAGTGGGCTTCGTGGCCTTGTCAAATATCAGATAACTGTATATATGCGAGGATCTATATCAGAACTCTCAATTCGGTTCCATTGGTCAGTGGGTCTATCCTTGTGCCAATACCACGCAGTTTTGATCACTATAGCTTAGTAGTATGTTTTAAAGTCAGGTAGTGTGATACCTCCAACTTAATTTTTCTTTTTCAATATGTCTTTGGCAATTCGGGGCCTCTTGCCTCTCCAAATATATTTTGTGGTTAGTTTTTCCAGTTCCTTAAAAAATACAGTGTTGACTTTTATTGGGATTGCATTAAATCTGTAGATTAGTTTGGGTAGGATAGACATCTTGATGATGTTTAGCCTTCCTATCCATGAACAGGGAATATTTTTCCATTTATTTAAGTCTTCTTTGATTTCCTTTAACAGTGTTGTGTAGTTTTCTGTATATAAGTCCTTTACATCTTTGGTTAAATTTATTCTTAGGTATTTGATTCTTTTATTTACTATTGTAAATGGTATTTTTTTTCCTGATTTACTCCTCAGTTTGCTCGTTATTGGTGTACAGAAATGCTACTGATTTTTGAGCGTTGATCTTATAGCCTGCAACATTACTGAACTCCTTTATAAGTTCTAGAAGCCTTGTTGTAGATTTCTCAGGGCTTTCTATGTATAGGATCATGTCATCTGCAAATAATGAAATTTTTACTTCTTCTTTTCCAATCTGGATGCCTTTTATGTCCTTTTCTTGTCTCAGTGCTCGTGCAAGTACTTCTAAGACAATGTTAAATAGGAGTGGTGATAGTGGGCATCCGTGTCTTGTTCCCGATCTCAGAGGGAAGGCTTTTAGGATTTCACCGTTGAAAATGATGTTAGCTTTGGGTTTTTCATATATACCCTTTATCATTTTCAGAAAGTTTCCGTCTATTCCTATCTTTTGTAGTGTTTTTAAGAGGAAAGAGTGCTGTATTTTGTCGAATGCTTTTTCTGTATCTATAGAGATGATCATGTGATTTTTTTCTTTCAATCTGTTTATGTGGTGTATTATGTTGATTGATTTTCTTCTATTTTTTTTTTTTTTTTTTTTTTTATCGGGAGGTCCCAGGGATCGAACCTGGGTCCCACCATATGGGAAATGGACGCCCAACCATTTGAGCCAAATCCGTCCCCGATTTTCTTCTATTGAACCAACCTTGCATGCCCGGGATGAAACCCACTTGGTCATGGTGTATAATCCTTTTGATATGTTGTTGAATGCGATTAGCAAGTATTTTGTTGAGGATTTTAGCATCTAGGTTCATTAGAGAAATTGGTCTGTAATTTTCCTTTCTTGTGGTATCTTTATTTGGTTTTGGTATTAGGGTAATGTTGGCATCATAGAATGAGTTAGGCAATATTCCTTCTACTTCTATTTTTTGGAAGAGCTTAAGTAGAATTGGTGTTAGCTCTTTCCGGAATGTTTGGTAGAATTCAGCAGTGAAGCCATCTGGTCCTGGACTCTTCTTAGTTGGGAGGTTTTTAATGACTGAGTCTATCTCTTTACTTGTAATTGGGCTGTTGAGTTCATCTATTTCTTCTTTCATCAATGTCGGCTGTTTGTGGGTTTCTAGAAACTTGTCCATTTCCTCTAAATTGTCATTCTTGTTGGCATATAATTTTTCAAAGTATCCTCTTATGATACTCTTTATTTCTGTGGGGTCGGTAGTGATATCACCTTGCTCATTCCTTATTTTATGTATTTGCATCTGTTCTCTCTTTTTCTTTGTTAGTCTGGCTAAGGGTTTGTCAATTTTATTGATATTCTCGAAGAACCAGCTTTTGGTTTTGTTTATTGTTTCCAGTGCTTTCTTATTCTCTATTTCATTTAGTTCTGCTCTAATCTTTGTTATTTCCTTCTTTCTACTTCCTTTAGGTTTAGTTTGTGGTTGTTTTTCCAATTCCTCCAAGTGTGCAGTTAGGTCTTCAATTTTAGCTCTTTCTTCTTTTTTAATATATGAATTTATGGCTATGAACTTCCCTCTCAGGACTGCTTTCGCTGCATCCCATATGTTTTGATATGTTGTGTTGTCGTTTTCATTAGTTTCAAGGTAGTTACTGATTTCTTTTGAGATTTCCTCTTTGACCCACTGTTTGTCTATGAGTGTGTTGTTTAACTTCCATATCCTTGTGCCTAACCTGTTTCTCTGGCCCTTAGTGATTTCCAACTTCATTCCGTTGTGGTCAGAGAAATTACTTTGTATAATCTCAATATTTCTGAATTCATTGAGTGTTGTTCTGTGGCCTAGCATGTGGTCTATTTTGGAGTATGTTCCATGTGCACTCGAGAAGAATGTAAATCCCGCTGTATTTGGGTGTAGTGTTCTGTATATGTCTATTAAGTCCAGGTCTTCTAATGTATTGTTGAGTGCCTTAGTTTCTTTATTGATTCTCTGTCTAGATGTTCTGTCTAATGATGATAGTGGTGTATTGAAGTCCCCTGCTATAATTGTAGAGGCATTTACTTCTCCTCTTAGTTTTTCCAGAGTTTGCTGCACGTATTTTGAGGCACCCCGGTTAGGTGCGTAAATGTTGATGATTGTTCTCTCTTCTTGAGAGGTTACTCCTTTTACTAATATGTAGTATCCATCTTTGTCTCTTACAATAGTTTTGCATTTAAAGTATTTTGTCTGATATTAGAATAGCTACTCCTGCCCTTTTTTTGGCTATTGTTAGCTTGTAAAATGTTTTTCCAGCCATTCACTTTCAGCCTCCTTGAATCCCTGGGTTGAAGGTGGGTTTCTTGTAGACAGCATATAGATGGATCATATTTTCTTATCCATTCTGCCAATCTGTGTCTTTTGATTGGTGAATTTAATCCATTAACATTCAGTGTTATTACTCGTAATGAATTTCTTACTTCAGCCATTTTTCCTTTGGGTTAATGTATGTCATATGTTGTTTTGTTTCTCTTTTTGTCTTTTCAGTTGTTTTTAAACTCTCCTCCAACTCTCTCTCCCTTGTTTTTTCCTTTCAACTTGTAGAGATTCCTTTAGTATTTCTTGAAGTGCTGGTTTCTTCTTGACATACACTCTTAATTTCTGTTTATCTGTGAATATTTTGAACTCTCCATCATTTTTGAATGCCAATTTTGCTGGATAGAGAATTCGCGGCTGGAAATTTTTTTCTTTTAGTGTTTTGACTATGTCATACCACTGTCTTCTTGCCTCCATGGTTTCAGCTGAGAAATCAGCACTTAATCTTATTGTGCTTCCCTTGTATGTGATGGTTCTCTTTTCTCTTGCTGCCTTGAGTATTTTCTCTTTGTCTTGAGCATTGGACATTTTGACAAGTATATGTCTTGGAGTTGGCCTGTTGGGATTTATACTATTTGGGGTGCGCTGTGCTTCCTGGATCTGCACATCCATCTCTCTCAATAGCATTGGGAAATTTTCAGCCATTATTTCCCTCAACACTCCTTCTGTTCCCTTTCCCTTCTCTTCTCCTTCTGGGATGCCCATAATGCGTATGTTTGTGCGTTTTGTATTATCGGTTAATTCCCTGAGTCCATGCTGGATTTTTTCTATCTTTTTGTTTATCTGTTCTACAATCTCTTTGATTTCAGCTGTATTGTCTTCCATATCACTAATTCTTTCCTCTGCCTGTTCAAATCTGCTGCCATGTGAGTCCAGCGTCTTTTTCATTTCTTGGCTTGTGCCATTGTTCACCATGATATCCATTACCTTTTTAGGCATGTTTGCTATTTCTTCAGTATGTTCTCCCAGTGTCTTCTTTATATCCCTAATCTCTTCCTTCAGTTCTTTAAGTTGGTCCATGATATTTGTTTGGATAGCTTTGATTAGTTGTTCGATGTTCTGCATTGCTTCCTGGTTTTTATTTTGTGCATTGGACTGGTCAATGTTTTCCAGTTTCTCAGAGTCATTTGTATTTTCCTGTTGCCCTCTGGTCATCATATTATCTTGATGGGTTTGTTCAGATGATTAGCTTTTCTCTATGCTCTAGAGTTTTATTTAGCTGCTGGTTCTGCGTGTGAGTTAAGTTTTCTCTTTGGCAGTTTTCTTCTTGTTTTATTTCCTTACTCCTTTCTATGTTCCGAATCTCCACGGTTCCGTCCATGCCATTGATCCGCACAGATAGATGTCCCAAGCTTCTCACTCCACGCGTGCACAGCACAGACCCCCGGGCAGGACTCCGTCCACAATCCGCCTTGCTCTGGGAGCTTGCAGTGTGTGCCCTCCTACACTAACGCCATCTTGAGTCCCCCAGCAGCACTGATTTTTGAGAGTCTATGTAAGCAAACAGTTGGGGAAGAGTGACAAATGGCCCCAACTTATAAGTGTCAGATTATGAATGACTCCAGACCTCTGCTTTCATCCCCATGTTCACCCTTCTCTCCCATACTTGGAACATTTAGAAAATCCAGAGGTTCAGGGGGATTGGGAAAGGGGTAGGCAGGAGGAAGAAAGGAAGAGAGGATCATTGTTGCGGAAGGTATTACAGCTTTACATCCATTGGGTGGACTCTGGTTGTGACAGCATCATGGGGTGGGGAAAGCCCTGGCTTTGGAGTCAATTGGATTTGGGTTTGAATTTCAGTTCTGCCTCCCTCCCCCATTAGCCATATGACCTGGGGGAAATTGTACAACCTCTAATTTTCCACATCTGAAAAATTCATCCACTCACATCTTCTTAGGCAGTGACCATGATGAGTGCAAGAACAGATCCTAGCCAGGACTTAACATATGGTAGGTGCTCAGTTCATTCGTTCATTCACCAAATATTCATCAAGGGCCCACCATGTGCCAGGTACTATTCCAGACACTGAGGATACAGCAAAGAGCAAAATCCCTGCCCTCATGGAGCTTATATTTTAAGGGGGAAGGAAGACAGTAAACATCATAAATAAATCAATAGTATGTTGAGGGAGTGATAAGTGCTAAGAAAAAAGGTAAATCAGGAAAGGAGGTCAAAAAATGTTGGCAAGGGGTTGACAGTTGACACATTTTCAGTAAGGTGGCCCCTAGAAGCTGCCTTTTTCATCAAAACCTATGGGAAGTAAGAGAGAAAGCCAATCAGATATCTGGGAAAAGAGCGACCCAAGCAGAGGTCCTGAGTCAAGATCCTGCTGTAGGAATTAAGGAACTGCTAGGCAGCCACATTGGGCAACAGGGAGGGCAGAGGGAGGTGAGCTCCGAAGGCCATGGGGCTAGGTCCTGTCAGGACTTATGGGTCACAGTGTGGGCTGAGGCTTTGACACAGGTAATGTGAGTCTCCTTCTTTTCTATTCCTTCCTCCTCTCCATCCCCTCCCCCATCCTGCTGCTGGTCTGGTCTTTGTAACTTCTGGAGCTACAGGGGGGCAGAAGCACAAGACAATGATGGAGTAAGAAGAGTAGGGTTTGAGTTCCCACCAGTTGCATGCAGGACCATGGGTAAGTTCACTACCTCTCTGAGCCTCTCTTGCTTCACTGGTAGAGACACATAGGTCTGGCCTCTCTCACAGGATTCTGGGGAGCATTTAATCAGACCATGAACATGAAAGTGCTTGGTGCAATGCAGAATTATAGAAATGCTTGTGATCGAATTTAACCACATCAACTACAACGAAGGGTTTCTCTGCCTAGGGCCTACCGGTAAAATGATTATGTCACAGAGAACAAGACACGGTGCAGATTCACCATCAGGTCCTGTGAAAGGGCATGGAGAAGCCCAGGAGTCTGTTCATCCTGGAACAAAGTAAACTCAGAACTCCAGGGTCTCTAGGGGGCCCCCAGAGGACAGATCTGGGACCAGAGAGGGAAGCTAGAAGGATGCAGCTTCCAGCTAAATTTGTCATGTGCAGAGCTGAATGACTATATAGGGGCTTGCCTCAAGAGACAGTGAGTCAGCTTAAAAATATACCTCATATGGGAAGGAGATGTGGCTCAAGCAGTTGGGTGCCCGCCTACTACATGGAAGGTCCCGGGTTTAGTTCCCATGCCTCCCAAAAAAGACAAGCAAGACAGCAAGCTGACACAATAAGATGATGCAACAAAGAGACACAATGAGGAAACACAATGAGAGAGACACAACAAGTGGGGAGTGGAGGTGGCTCAAGCCAATGGGTGCCTCCCTTCCACATGGAAGGTCCTGGGTTTGGTTCCCAGTGCCTCCTAAAAAGAAGATGAGCACACAACAAATGGACACAGAGAGCAGACAGCGAGTGCAAACGATGAAGGAGGTGTGGAGATAAATATATATATACACCTAATAACAGCAGTCACTTATTGAGCTCTTACTTTGTGTTCGGTGCTGAGGCTTACACACAGAACCCACTTTAATTCTCCTAACTACCCTCTGAGCTATGAGGTAGGTACTACTATCTCCATTCTACAGGTGAAGAAATTGAGGCTCAGAATTTGGGTAAGGGTATTTTGCTTAAAGTGCCATAGCATGTAAGTGGTAAAGTAGGCTGTCTATGTTCACAGCCAGTGCTCTGCTCTGCTCCATTAAACTACTTCTTTTTATTTATTTATTTTTTTTTTTTCACCGGGAGGTCCCGGGGATCGAACCCGGGTCCCTCCATATGGGAGACGGACGCCCAACCATGTGAGCCACATCCGCCCTAAACTACTTCTGATGTACTCTCCTGCTTTTCAAAAGCACCTTCCCCTCTCCACAACTCATGCTTTCTGTTACTTCATTTAGTCTTCTGAAAACCTTTTAAAATAGGTGTTGTTATCCACATCTGCAGATTTGGGACCCAAGGCATGGAGGGGTAAGTGGCTTGCTGCAAGTCCCACAGAAATAAGTGGAGAGGCCACATTTCAGCCAGACTCGATTTCAGCCCGGATGGACTCCACACGGGTTAGCAGAGGCTGGCGGGGCACTGACCAGGGTATTGTAGAAGGCATTTCCGCAGTGGGTGCAAGGCTCCTTCATTCTTTCATTCAGCAATCTTACAGAACACAAACCGTGTGTCATGATGTCTCCCATGTTCCCTTTCACCATGAAGGTTCCCTGACTTTCATGCTCTTGGCAACAGAGGCTCAGCCCCTAGCCCTCAATCCCGATCCCCAATGCCAGGATGAGGTGGGCTGCAGACTGACCCACCTTGGCCCTTGTGCAGTATGCCTGCCAGTTGAGCTCCGGATCACGGAGGACATCTAGTGCCATGTTGCAGGTTCCAATGGCCATATCCTGCTTTCCTAGGAAGTGGAAGATTTTGGCCAGGCGATTCAGGATGCGGGGGTGATCCTTGGCGATCTCGATGGCCTGGGAAAGGGAAGAGGGAAGAAGCACACTATTTATTACGTGATTAGCCAGAACTGGTTAAAGGGTGCCTAACCTATAGGAACCCCATCTCTGGATGGAGCCATATCAATGCAGTGTTCTTCCTCCATCCACCTGCCAGGAAGTTCAGACATATTATGGAATCCAACACTTTGGGCGCTCAATTCCCAAGAGCTCAACTCATTGGCATGCTCTCTGCCATGCTCACCAGTCATGTCCAGGGAATCCTTCTAGTCCCCAAGCCAACCTCTCCTCAGACACATCCCAATATGTGCTCCCTATTTTCCCAGGGCATGTGGGAGGAGGTGGCCAGAATCAGTCTCCACCTCCCCCATACTTCTGCAGCCACAGCACTCATCACCTATATCTGCTGACTGCTGCCTGGTATGTTTGTTATTGCTTTGAAGGTGGTGAACTCCTGCAGGGCAGGGGCCTTGTCTAGTCGTCTCCGTGCTCCAGCAGAGAAGGAGTTCAAGGAGGAGAAAAGGCGGTGTGTTTGTAGAATTGGAAACACAGCTCTCAGAACACTATGAACCAGAATGGGTTTCTGCCCTGCCCTATTCTAAGATCTTTCATCAAGAAAGTGCTCATTGATCTACCTACCAGCAAACATTTAGAGATGTGCCCCATGCAGGGAACTATGGTGAGCACATTTTCATATGGTGAGTGAATATCACAAGTCCTTGGCTTCCAGAAAAGACTTCAAAACTGAGCTAAGTGTGCAAACTGCCATATAAGCGAGGTACCAGTAATAAGAATTAACAGCACTTTATAGTTTACAGTGCATAGTTCATCCACTACCTCCTTTGAAACTCTCAACAACCTATAAGGTAGACAGAAACCGAGGCTTAGAGAGCTAAGTGACTTGCCCAAAGTTACACAGCCTGCTATTGGGCAGAGCGGGCATAGGAACCCCACCTTCTTTCCTCTGTGCCATTGAGGGTAGGCAAGGGAGGGAACTCCCCACAAAGGGAAGAATGTGAACAAGAGCTGGAAGGGGAAAAGTCTGGGGTGTATGTGGGAAATGTTGACTAGCTTAGAAGATAAGCCTGGAGAAATGTGCTTGGTCCAGGTTAGGGGTTGGGACGATCTTATTCTTAGGCAAAAAGGAACCATGAGAAGGGAACACTTTTGTTTTGTTTTGTTTTGAATGAAGAGAGGAGGGAGAGAAAGGTCTGGACTAAGGGTCCATCCTAGGTGGGGCACACGGTGAAGGATGGAAATGGAAGGTGATACCCAGAGAAGCAGAGGTTTCTGGGAGAGGAGGCCGAGATGTCAGGCTCCTTCCCAGTTTGGAGAGCGGGTTTGGCACATACCTTGCCGAAGCAGTCCAGGGATTCGGTCCCTGAGTAACCGCAGTCATGGACGCCCATGGGGGTGGTGGAGAAGGTGTCTTTTCTTTCCAGTAGCATCCCAAGGTAGCACCAGGCCAGAGCTGGGGGTGAAGGGTAAGAGAAGGGTGTCTAGGATGCAGGGGGGGTGGGAGAGGGAGGAGAGCCACAAGGAGGGAGTGGGCCAGCTCCACTCAAGGTGTTCAGCTCCCATGAAGACAAAGGGACAGAGAGATGAAATCACTGACGGCCACCCAGGGACAGAGAGGGACAAAGGTGGAGTGAGGGCACATGTGAGTGAGTGACTGAACATGTTTTTAGTGTTTATCTCTGTGCTTTATATGCTACTTAGGGGACCTCATTTAAGGTGCATGGCTTTCTTCTGACTTCAACTCTTCATCAGTTCTGGTTTTTCTAGTCTCTGCTCTAACTGTGCAGCCTTTTGGGAAAATCACTCAACTCTTCTCCAGCACAGCCTCCATTCCCCCCACCATAAACTGGAGATAATGGACTAAACTATGGGAAATGGAGGTCCTCTCTATCTCTCATCCTCCAGGTCATGAGACACAGACCTGGAAAGAAGCAATTGCAGTGATTTGCAATCGGTATATTCACTTGTTCAATGGGTGTAAGCCCCTTGAGGTAAACAAATGAATATATGAGACAGAGGGTGAGAGAGAAACAGCGACCAAAAAAAGGCTTCAGCCAGAGGTGGGGACAAAGACAAAGGCAGGCAGGGCTAGTGACAGGTGCAGGGAGCGGGGCAGAGGCTGCTCTCCCACCCAGCTGCTAGGGCTCCTACCTCGGTGGTGGGGTTCTGAGGACTTGAGGACTTGCCGGAGCAGGGCCAGTGTGCGGTTGAAGGCAGGCAGCCTCTTCTGCTCCTCACTGCCCAGCTCCAGGAAGATGCCATCTAACCTGTGACCGAAAGCACATGTGGCTGGCCAGCAGCCCCTCCCAGCTGCCACCCCCCACACACACACCTGCTGCGAGCCCCTCCCCAGGCTGATGGCAGGAAGGGGGCTGTGGGAAGCCCTTGCCCTGGAGATGGGCTCAGCCACCTCTCCCCTCACCCTTTAGCCTGGGTTCCAGGCCAAGTCCCTTCCTCCACCCCCACCCACCCACTGCCACCCAGGCCTGACCTGATGAAGAGCGTTGCCATGGTGAAGTACCAGCCCCTTTTCTCCTCCATTGGGATCTAGGGAGCAGAGAACCACAGATGCTGCTGTGAACAAGGGATGCAGGCCATTGCTCACACATTCAGGCTTTACCTGAGCCCCACAGCTTCTCCCTTTGTGACCCCAAGAAGCAGCAAGCACAGTGGAAAGGGCACTGCCTTTAGCCTTAAACGCCCTTGATTGTAGTCCTGGCTCTGCTATTGACTGGCTGTGTCTTTGGGCAAGTCACTTCACTTCTGGGACCCCAGAGGCTCTGAAAAGATGACCCCTAGACCCCCTGCCCATTTCCCTCCCTGAATTCCTCCCCTCCCACCCTGCTGTGCAAGCTAAGCTCCACTCCCCTGGCTCTCGCACCTGTGCTCTGGTTCCCCCTCCCCTACTCCACTGGTCACCCTCTTTCTTCTGCACCATTCACTGCCTCTCTCCTTTGGCGCCTCCCCTCAGCCTCCCCCTTCCCAAGAAAGCCCCTTAGGGCATGCTAAGTGAGTCCAGTTCCGCTGAAGCCCAGGACCCCCCTGAACTGTTTTCCTGTTATTATTCTTGCCAACCTTGCCGTGCATTTAGGCCGACTTGGGAACTAGATAAAATATTTATGCCGTTATTTATGGGAGTAGCTGCTCCTGCCTCGGGAAGGAATTTTAATGAAAACCAATAAAACCCCTAGTGCATATCAGCAGCTCTGCCTCAGGCTCCAGCCCCTCCCTCCACATTCATCTCCTGTCATTAATCTCAAGGCTCAATTCTGCACTCACCTTCCCCCACCCCCCACCACGGGCCTCCTCAGCTTAGGCCTCCTGACTCTCCACTCCCTCCTCCCCCAGCAGCTGGGGGGAATGCATTCAGTTCACCCAACATTTCTGAGCGCTCACTTTTTGTGTGGGTGCTGTGGAGATGTGGCAATGAATGGGACCTGTACCCTGATCTAAACTGACTTACAACCCGGCTGGCAAAACAGGTCCAGGCATAAATAATAAGACCTGCCTGGGGAAGCAGATGTGGCTCAAGTGATTGGGCTCCCGCCTATCGTATGGGAGGACTAGGGTTCAATTCCTGGGGCCTTCTGGTGAAAAGCAAGCTGGTGTGCACGGTGAGCTGGCCTGCATAAGAGTGCTGGCCTGCATAAGAGTGCTGGCACGTGTGGAGAGCTGGCATGGCAAGATGATGCAACAAAAAGAGACACAGAGGAGAGACAATAACTGATGCAGCAGACCACGCAACTGAAGTGGCGCAAGAGATTGAGCGCCTCTCTCCACCCCGGAAGGTCCCAGGATCAGTTTCCTGTGCTGCCTAAAGTGAAGACAAGCTGACATAGAAGAACACACAGAGAGCAGAGAGTGAGTGGAAAAACAACGTGGGGTGGGGGGTGGGCAGAAACAAGTAAATCTTTAAAAAAAAATGACCTGAGTGCCTGCCTGTCAGGTGCCTCTCACGTCATCTCACCACCCACCTAGGAGGTTGGCATCAGCCCTATTTTACAGACTAGCATTGAGGCTCAGAGAGGTAAAGTGTCTTGTCCAGTGTCAGAGCGGGGATTTGAACCACACTTGTTAGGCTCCAAAGTCCATGCTCCCTTTGCCATGCTGGGTGACCAATGATTATAGGACAAGGCCAAGTTTGATCAACACCCTGAAAGTGATGCAGAAAAGTGCAGCCGGATGGAGAGGCCATTCCCAGCTAGAAGAGGATGTGGTATTTAAGGTGGGTCTTGAAAGGTCAGTGGTATTTCAGAGAGTGGGGATTGGGGATCTAGGCATTCCAGATGGAGGATTCAGCGGGAGCAGAGGCATAGAGACAAGAAAGTTTGGGGCACATGGGGAAGAGGCAGACTGGTGAGCACGGGGCATGGTGTGTTTGAAAGAAGCGTGGCGGGAGCTGACGCTGACAAGTTAGGTCATGGTTGCTCTGGGGCGAGGCCTTGGATGCCTGCTGAGGAGCTTGGAGGGAGTGACAGAGGGGCTCTGTGAATCAGACTTGGAAGGAAGTGGGGTTGAAGCCCACTGGGTGTTGTGACTGTCCATTAAAGCAAGGTCTGGGACCCAGGCCTAAACCAGACCACCCAGTGGAAACCCCTCTAATGACGTTTCTCAGCCAATTTTCAGGAGTTCCTCCTCTGAGTGGCCCTGTGCTGGGCCTAAAGACACAGTTACAGTAGAAGGAACACCAGGGGTGTGGGAGCCCAGAGGAGGCATCCTACCCAATCCGGAGTATTATCCAATCTTTCCAGAAGAGGAGGTGTGGGAGGAGGGTCAGGGCCCTCGAGGACGAATAGGAGTCACTCAGTTACCTACAGTGAGCTAGCACAGTGCGTCAGGGTATGTGTGCAGCCCTGGGTGGATGGAACATGGGGTGGGCAGGATGAGCCAGCAAGGGCAAATCAGAAGGGCTTAGGACCTGGGGTAGTGGGGAGCCATGGAAGGGGTTATACCTGGGAGTGCCAAGATCCAATGTGTGTTTTTACATTCACATTACCTTTAAAGGGCAGTCCTGTTACTTAGATGGGAATAAGCATTTTGGGACTTTAGCTGGGAGTAGGGCTGTCTGGAGGGGAGAAGGACAGTTTCCAAATGTTAAAAGGCATCCTTGAGAAGTAGGGAACATTCACCAAAGCAAAAGAATGGGTTAACCTTATCTGTGTTATCTACCTACACTTATCTGACTCAGGACAGGAACTTGGCTTTAATAGATCACTACCATGGGACAAGCCAGCTCAAGACCTTGACATAATGTTGAAGCCTGAGCATGTGAAGCCCCTTGGCTGCTTATATGTAGTCTTATGACCTCTGTCCCCGTGCCAGCTTTGTGGTTGGCTAAACTGAATCATAGTAGGGAGAAACAGAAACCCCTTTCCCTTTCATGCTCTCGATGTGGAGGTGTAGCCCCAAATGGGAGCCAGTTTGTCAGACTGGGGGTTATTATACAAAGAGCAGAAGATCTGTGTCTGACAAGCTTGGCTGGATGAGGTGGGCCGCACTGGGTGGCTGAGTTACCTCTCAGAGGCTGTGTCCTTGTCTGCAAATGGAAAAAAACGAGCTCCATAAATGCTTGATTGCTTCTTCTGGTTCTGGTTAGAGCTGAGCGAGGTTAGGGTTGTCTGGGAGGGTGCTTTGTCCACTGGGACCTGAAATGTTTCAGTTCCTTGTGGGGCAATGAGGTCTCCAGCCCTGGTGTCTGGAGGCATCCTGCCTCACCTCACTCTCCACTCCCCACTGTGCTCTCAGGTCCACAGCGCTGAGACTTAAACTCATGCCTTCACGGTCCTAACCCCAAGCTTTGTCTACAACACTCAATTAATTTGATCAATCTCCTCATTATGTATCTGAGGACAGTGAACAAGAGAAATGAAATGTGACCCAAGATCACACCTTAGTTAGCACCAGAGCTTAAAACCCGATGGTTTCACCACCATTCTGCTCACTGTTCAATAGTCACTGAGCTAGTCAAGAGGGTTGATAGTATGCCTTACCAACCAATATTGCCACCTAGTGGTAGTATCTTTTAATTGCAGGGGCAACTCCTAAGTCTATCCTCTCCCTCACCTTGAAGACTAAAATTGCATTTTTTAACAAGTAGCCCAGTGACATCTGTGTGTCAAATTCCAAAGGTAGCTCTTCATCAGATCCCACTTAAGAGAAGCATTTGCAAGAAGGCAGATAGGGTCAAGGGCTATGGAAGGGAGTTAATGGTATAAAGAGATCTAGGCTGAGGCCTCATGTGCCTGGGCTTTCATCCTTTACTCCACTGATGAAGCTGGTGGAGGCTGTTGACTCTGCTGTGCAATTTGCCTTAAAATGGTCTGTCTCGGGAAGCGGCTGTGGCTCAATCAGTAGGGCTCCCGTTTACCATATGGGAGGCCCCGGGTTCGGTTCCTGGGGCCTCCTGGTGAGGGCAGGCCCGCCCGCGCGGCGTGGTTAGCTGACCCAGCGAGCACAAGCAGCAAGGGGGGGATAAATGAATAAATAAATAAAATCTTAAAAAAAAAAAAAAAAAAGGTCTGTCTCTTTAAAAATCCTTCTGGTTGTAACTGAAGCAGTAGCTGAATCTGTTACCATGGGCAACCTGGCAAGCCAAAGTGAGTTAATTAAATTAAACAGGCCCCTGAATGTCCCCTCCCCTCCTGGAGAAGGGAGGGAGCTGTTCTACCTCTCTCCTGGAGAATAAAGTTGCTGTGAAACCTTTTGCAGCTGCAAGGAATTCACTTACAGAATTTACAGCTCCCGGAGGCAAGGTGCTCAAGCTCTGGGCAGGACACCCCGCCCTTTCTCTTGACTAATTCTCATTACAACCTGGGGATGGCCAGGGTGTGAACCAGTCCAGGCTTCAAGAGGGAGGAGCCTCAAATGGGGCCTCTGTTCCAAGGCAGATCTGTGGGAGGGAAGGGGCTGGGGTGAGGTCCAGGTACTGGCACTGACCCTAAGTGAAATGTGCAGCCCCTGGTATGAGCTGCAGGTCAAAGGGAGGGTGCTCAGGTCAATTCCCAGCCCCTCGCTATCATTTTCCTCATTTGAGAGATGGGAAAACCAAGGCGCAAAGCAGCAAAGGCACTTGCCTACTTATCCTGACTTAAGTTCATGTTCTTCCCATGACATCTAGCTGCAAGGAGCTAGTGTTTGTATAGCATTTACCATTTACAAAGCGCTTTCACACAGATCCTGTTTGATCCTTAGACAACATCCTGTGAGAAATGCAAAGTGTGTCTCATTACCCTCTTTGTATAGATGGGGAAACCGAGGTGACGCAATGTCTTCTATGTCACATGGCTAGTGTGAAAGCCTGGGCTAAAACCTTGGAGATAGCACTCTTTTAGCTGTAGTAATCATAGCAAATTTTACTGAGCACATAGTTTACATGTGTTAATCCATTCAACCTTCTCAGTAACCTTATGGGGTAAGGATTATTACCCCAGTTTTATAGACGAGGCAACTGTGGCACAGAGGGGTGAGATAACGTGCCCAGAGTGACACAGTTAGAGGATAGTAGAGCTGGGAACTCAGCAGCTTAGCAACAAGGTCCCTGCACCTAATTATGCCAAAGCAGAGGTTCTTGAAGTGTGGTCCCCAACCAGCAGCAGCAGCAGCACCTCAGACCCTGATAGAACGGCAAAATCTTAATCCATTGAATCAGAAACTCTGGGTGGAGCCCAGCAATCTGTGTTTTAACAGGCCTTTTAATGCACGCTGAAGTTTGAGAACCACCACGCTGGACTCTCCCTATACCACACTGCTGAGAGTAGGGTAAAAAGGGGCTAGCAGATGTATCTTTTTTGTTATAACTTTTTATTTTGAAATAATTTCAGATTTACAGGAAAGTTGCAAAACCAATGCCGAAATTATTCAGGGAACTCCAATATACCCCCTACCCAAATACCCAGATTTCCAGATTTACCAACTTTTAACATTTTACCACATGCTATATCATTCTCTCTCTCTCTTATATCTATCTAGCAAATCTCTTTTAAAATTAGTAAAAGGATCAGAAATTGTGGTCTTCAGGGAGGCCTGAAGATCTAAGCTCCTACAGCTGGAGGGGTAAGTGACAAAAGTCAGTGACTTAGCAGAGCCTGCAGATCCGCTAGGATTGGGATAAGCCATTACAGGAGCAGGTATGTGCTACCTTGGGCAGGTACAAGAATGGATCTTATCCATCCCTTTTCTTTCAAAAGGTGGTCCCCAACGAAGGAAATTTTGGAAAGTCTTGGCTATTTTAAGGTTTCAGATGAAGATCTTTTAATGTACCAAAGATTTACAAATCTGTCCACCTTTGAACAAGCTGTACAGAGACCTTGTTGGTTTTTAAGGAAAATATCTGCCTTGCAGTTTGAACTTGGCCCCTGAAGATGACTGGCCTCTACATTTCAGAGTCAGTTCTTGAGAGCTAATTTCCTTCCCAGGATGGGGAGGGAGTGACAAAGAGGAAAGAGAAGGAACATTTCTCAAGCATCAATTAGCCACTGGGTACTACAGTGCATCGGGGCACTGAATTTTCCCAGCAGCCTTAGAACGGCTAATGCACCCTCCTCCTTTTACAGTTGAGGAAACAGAGGCTGAGAAAATAGCCAGTGGCCCAGCCCCACAGTCCAGGGCAGAAGTGCCAGGATTCAAGTCCAGATCTGCCTCCCTCCCACACCCCTGTTGGTTCCACCTCATCACGCTGCCCCCGTGAGGGCTGACCCTGCAGAAATAAAAGTCACAGGGAGGCAGGCCTCAAGACCGTGCTCTTCCTGCACAACTGGAATGTCCTCTGTGATGACACAGAACAGCCTGTTTCTCTTGCACACAGAGTCCCACCCCTGCCGTACCAGGCACCAGCCCTGCTGGGATCTGCCACCAATGGATGTGCACCAGAAAGGCACGGGAAGGAGTGTCTCCCGCCCACACGGAGCTGCTGAGTGTTGATGCTCAATGGTCCTGCCTTGCCGGGTGTGGGAAGTAGATGGGGCGGGGAGGGGGATCGGGATCAGAGTCCCACCCCTGCCTCTAATTCCCTTAGGGATCCCAGAAAGGCCCCTTCCCCAGACTGAGCCTCTGCTTCTGCTTCTATAAATGGGATGATCCCTCTTTGCTTGCTAGTCACAGGCAGTTGTCAGGGGGTTAAATGCCACCATGTGGAGGGATGGGGGGGATGGGTGCTATGCAGTGGAAGTAAATCACCTCTTCAGTGCTGTCTGGAGTGCCCTGGATGGTTCTGCATGGATTTTAAGCTTTGAGCAGCACACTGATTGCAGTTCCTCATTGTCACCCCCTTTCTGGTCCCAGGCCTTTCCTCTAGGCACAGACCCCACGGTCTTTGCTTCATGCTGGTTACTCACACTTGTTGCCTTCAGGCCTATGCTGAGCAACTTCTCTTTTCCACTGTTCCTAGAAAAAAAGGGGCCATCCTTTGTTTAGTCCTGGTTTCGAATCCTATTCTACCACCAGTAGTGGCTCAGTGGGCTTGAAGAAGTCTCTTACCCTCTGTATTAATAGCAGTGATGGCTGAATTTTCTCAGCTCCTCCAGTGGGTCAGTGCTGTGCTAAGCACTGAATGTCCATTATCTGTCCTCATGTAAAAGAGGAGGTTAGGTCAGATGATGCTAAAGGCAGCTCTGGCTCTGGGGCCCTGTATCTACAAAGAGCGGGAGGCCCAGTGCTCAAACTTGGAAGTAAGCAGGAGAAAGAAGCCAGCAAACTCTTTAAAAGTGAAGGCAATGGTAGATGCAAATGTGAGTGGCCCCCAAGGCCATCAGAAGACATTGAAGCCTGAGCCTTGGGAAAGCTGTCCTGAGTTCAGACCTGAGGCACTCAGGCAGACCTGAGTTCAGTTCCTGCTAGCTACTCGATGGCTGTGTCCCCTTGGGCAAGTCACTATACCTCTCTGAGCCTCAGTTTGCCCATCTGTAGAATGGGGTTAATAATAGTTCTACTATCCCAGCATTTCTGTGGGGATCCAGTGAGACAATCCATGAAAAGCACCTGAGTGCACAGTGCCTTGGTCACCATCCAGTTTCATCCATCTCCTTTTCTAGCTGAACCAAGTCAAATCACTCAGACTTGCTGAGTCATGTGTGTGAGTGTGTGAGTGTTTGCGAGCACCATGGAAGGAGAAACCTTGACCACGCTCTCAAGAAGTCTGTTATTAAGTTTGGAGTTCAACTCTCAAGTTCTCAAAATACTGACCCCAACACACCCCCAAGCTTACCCTGGGCTTCCCTTTCTCAGGAGGCTCGTGCTTTCCCCCACTTCTCTGCTTCTCAAAGCCCTTCCTGTCCCTGAAATGACCTCAGCCACCATCGTAGTCCAGTGCACTCATTTAAAAGAGGAGGAGAAGGGGCCAGGGGAGGGATGGGGACTTGTTCCCTGTCCCACAGCGAGCCAGTCGAGGACACAGCCACTAAAGGGCCAAACCCTGGCCCCTGATCTTGCCCAGTGTCACCGCTGTTTTCCCAAAGCTGGTTTGGGCTAGGCTAAAGGGAGACTGCAGAAAGGGGCGGTGGGGGGCGGGGATCTGGGGGGAGGGGAGACCCTTAGCAGAAGAGTGCCCAGGGTTCCCCGTACCCACGGTCTTGCAGCCTGACCAGGGGCCGAGGATGAGACCAGCTGTGCCTGTCGCTGCCCCACGGGCTGGGCCTTCCTTCTGGGGCCGCAGTGACGCCTCCCCCGGCCCGCTTGGGCTGATGCCACTGTCCCCACTGCACAGAGGAAGACACGGACACTCAGAGAGGTTCCGTGTCACCCAGCTGGGAACCGCCCGAAGCTGCAGGCCCCCACACCCATGCTCTGACCGGGGTCACAGCCAGCACATCTGCCCTGCTCAGGGTGACTGAGTCACCAGGGGCTGGGGCAGCTCTGGTTCTGGGGGAAAGCACAGAGGAGAACAGGAAAGGAGGATTGGGGAGGGGGTGAGTGGGATGCCAAAGAGCCATCAGGAGGGCAAGTTCTTGAGGGCAGGATTTGTCCCCAGGTCCCTGGAGCTGGCCTCCCCAGTGGTGGCAGAGCAGTGTGTGCCTGTGTGCATGTGTGTGTGGAGGGTGGGGTGGGGCAACCCTGGGGCTGCTGACCCCTCCGGCCCCCATGGCCTTGCCTGGTGGTCCCCGCCCCAGTGGGCTGGGCCATCTATTAGAATGCCCACACCTTTGTTTGAGGTGCCCCACCCGGCCCAGTTGGACCGCCTCCCTCCCTGGCCAGCCTGAGCTGGCTGGTGAAACTGGGGATGGGCCCCTATGGGGCCCTGGGTCACCTCGGACAAGTCACTTCCCCCTCTCCCCAAGTCTCAGGTCCTTCCTCTGTGAGGTGGGAAATCACAACACCCAACTGGCAGCATGTCTGTTAGATTTAAATAAAGATCGGGGCGGATGTGGCTCAAATGGTTGGGCGTCCGTCTCCCATATGGAGGGACCTACCGGTAAAATAAAAAAAAATACTCTGGCCCCCAAGCCGCGCCAAGCCACGCAGCAAGATGATGATGTAACAGGAGAGCAACACAAGGGAGAGCCAAGACGAGATACACTGAAAAACCAGGAACTGAGGTGGCGCAGGTGGCAGATCGCCTCTCTCCTAAATCAGAGGTTCCCAGGGTTGAATCCCAGTGAAGACAGGAGGAGAAGGATGAGAAGAGAGGGCAGGAAACAGACACAGAGAATTGCCCAGCGAATGGACATACAAAAAAACAGCAAAAATGAGGCGGGTTTTTTTTTTTTAAACGGATAAAAAGTAAAATTAATAAATTTAAATAAATAAATAAATAAAGATCAAATGCACGCACCAACATACAGTTCTGAGGTCAGGGCCGGGCACACAGGCGTGGGGTAGATGGCACCCACTGTGGTTGTGGTTAGCACCCAGGGCCTGCCCGGGTGTGAAGGACCACGTCTGTGCACAAGTGTGCATGTTGCGTACCTGTGTGTGTGCGGGCACACAGACCAGCATGTATGAATACACATCGCATGGGATAGGCCAGGGGAAGGGGCCGTGGATCAAATATCTGAGTTAGCTTGGGACAGGGATATGTTGTTTAGAGAAATATAAGTTCAAGTTACCTTATTTTAAAAATCATAGGAATTTTAAGGCTTGAAATGAAATTCAACAATGGCCCCAAACTCCTCTTGGGTTTCCAGCTCTGTGCTACACCCTGGAAGTGTATATGGGCGGGTGAGAGGAATTGAGGGGGGTGATGGGAGAGATAGAAAGAGGCCCAAGACAGGAGTCTTACCCTCTCTGAGGCAAGGCAGAAATCTCTTTGAGATAAGCCAGAGGCTGGGTCTGTTAAAGAGCAAAGAGCTGTGCAGGGGCCGGTGGGTGGGTGGGTGGGAGGTGGATCTACTATACTGAGCCTCTGCCTGGAGCTTTTCATGTCCTCTTGTTTAATCCTCACAGCAGCCCTGTGAGATTGATGTCACCAGATGAGGAAACTGAGGCTCAGAGAAATGAAGTGATTTCCCTGCAGCCACCCACTGAGGGAGGTGGGATTTTAAACTCAGTCTGTTTAATTCCAATGCTTATGCCCCCAACACCCACTGAACCTTGAGACTTTCCACCAAGTCCATCTGTGACAGTGACTGTGTCTGTGTGTGGGGTGCGCATCAGGGGGTAATGGGAGGAAGGGAGGAGTGACAGATAGAAGCAATCTGCATCTTCATATTTTTGTAATTTAAAAAGAGTAGCAGGAGGGAATGAGCAGAGAGGAAGGCACAGAGACTTACACACCCACACACAAACATTCTTCCTATTTTTGGATTGTGGGCTGAATTATTAGCTTTTATTATGTTTACTTTTATAGTTTTGGTTAGCAGATGAACAGCTGTTCATGGTTCTTTAGCAGCTTTTTATCCTTTGTATGCTGAGGCTCTCTCTGGCCTGGGACAGTCCCAGCCCCCACAGGGATGGGAAATCTCTTGAAGCTGCAGCCTAGGTGGGGGTCAGGGTACCAGTCATCCCAGCTGAGCTCCTGTTGGTGGCGATCTTCCCATCGGGGGTCCCAGGACTGCTGCCTCCACTGCCCGACCTCCCCTACCCTTGCTGGCCCTGACTCTGTCTCCTGCCCTCATCCTCCCTGCCCTCCCTACTGCATGGTGGGACGGGTGTCCCCCCTTCACCCTGCCAGCTATCTGTACTACACCTACATGTTCCCACTTCTCTGATCTCTCCAGAAAGAGCAAAGCCTTCAAAGGTAGGCAGAGTAGAGGGGATTTCAACTGCCACTTACTAGCCCTGTGACCTTGGGTGAGTCCCTTAACCTTGCTAGGCTTCAGTTCCCACATCTGTAAAATGGGATCATAAGGTTCTTGTGAGGTCTAAGATAAGGTCTGGAAGGTGCCCAGAAAAGACAATCATTAATATTATTGGGGTGTTGTGTGAAGGAAGGCTTCAAGGGGGAGGTGACATTTGAGCTGGGTTTTGACAGATGGGTCAGAGTTTGCTTTCTAGGCAGAGGGAACAGTATCTGCAGAGAGAGGTGTGAACAGCAAGGCATGTTTGGAGAATTGGAAGTAGCTTGGAATTTCTGGGAAGTAAGGTACAAGGGAGAAGTAAGAGGAAAGTTATAAAAAGGAAGGTGGGAACCAGATTTCAGAGTCTATATCAGCAGCAACTCAAGGCCATTCTATGGCAGTCAAGGCTCTTCCTAGTCAAGCTTCTGGCTGCCCTCCTTCCAGGCCGCACCCCCTGCTCCAGTTTGGCCATAACTAAGGCTCGAATGCTCTGCAGACTCCCACCTCAAGGGCTTTGCACACACAATGCCTCTTTGGAAATGCCCCCACCCTTATTCCTGCCAGTGTACTCTGCGTCTTCCAGAAGCCTCCCTCAGTCATTTCTGCCAAAAGGGAGCATTTCTCTGAAGCTCAAGATTTGGGGTCTGACTGAATGCGGGGTAAGGGAGAGAGAGGTGGAGAGACACTGTCACTCTGCAGGGCACAGTTGATTCCAACATTTGGTCCTGATGTCCCCCATATGCACTTCCACTGTCTGTCTCTGGGGCTCTGTTTTTGGTTAAGAAAAGTAAGGTTAAGGGAAGCTGTTGTGGCTCAATCAGTAGGGCTCCCGTTTACCATATGGGAGGCCCTGGGTTCGGTTCCCGGGGCCTCCTGGTGAAGGCAAGCCCGCCCGTACGGCGTGGTTAGCTGACCCAGTGAGCACAAGCAGCAAGGGGGGGGGGAGAAATGAATAAATAAATAAAATCTTAAAAAAAAAAAAAAAAAGAAAAAGAAAAAGAAAAGTAAGGTTAAGGTCTCTGGGCCTATGGCACTTAGAGATGCTCATCACATGATGTGGGCCATCACTTTTTCTTCTGCTGCCAGGAGAGGGGCTCAGGTAAGACTCGTTAACTAAGGAGCAAATGTTTTACTTCTCCCTTTGTCTTCAAGCTTCTTAAAGGCAGGAACTTTTTAAAGACAGAGCCTGACACACTTGCTCAATCAATGTTAAGATGTTGAGTAAATGCCTCTCAGACATGCCCAGAATTTACCAGTTCATGGGCACTTTTACCTCCTCGTTTGATTGGCTCTACCCTCTTAGCCTCTACCCTGCACTGCCCCCCTTAAGTCAAGCCCATGCATCTCCAGCCTGCACTCCTGGAGGTCTTGACTCCCATTTTGCCTCTTAAAGGAGTTATAAGCTTTGGTGGAAGAGCACTGGCCACACAGGTTTTTTGAATGGGATGTGCTACCCATGTGCTCGTTGTTATTTAAATATTACAAACCTATAACATTATAAAACATGGTTATCAGCTCAACCCTGCCAGTGCTATGCCTTTATGGAAAAATCATGGTTCCCCTCTTGTTCCAGAAGGAGAACAAGAGGATAATGGCCTCCACACCAACCATTCTGTCATCCAGGGCCTAGTGTGGTACATCCTGCCTCCTGGAGTACATGCCCTTGTGCAATTCCCCTCCACCCCCACCTCGAGAGTGGGCTGGACCTACTGCCTCAATTCTAGTGAACTGAATATAGTAAAGATATGGGATGTTACTTCCAAGACTAGGTTACAAAAAAGACTGTGGCTTCCATCTTGGGCACCTAGTCTTGCTCACTCTCTCACTCACTTGCTCTGAGAGTATCCAGATGCTATGTGAGCTGCCATCTCTGTGACAAAAGAACTGAGGGAGGCATCTGGCCAACAGCCAGGGAGGAACTGAACCCTGCCAACCCAGTGAGCTTGGAAACAGAACCTCCCTCCCCCAGTCAAGGAAGTCTTCAGATGAGACTACAACCCAAAGGCACCCAGCTAAGTTGGGCCCAGATTCCCCACCCACAGACACTGTGAGATAATAAATGCTTGTTGTTTTTAGCTGCTAAGGTTTGGGGGGAATTTGTTATGCAGCAATCGATAACAAATACAGAATGTGTCTATTTAGTGCAAGGCTCTAGGTTACATATATATTCATTCAAGATACATTTATTGAGTGTCAGTGTGTGCAAGGTATTGGGTTTACAGCGGTAAACCAGATGGATGTTGTCCCCATTCTCAAAGATCTCAAGGTTGTGTTGGGGAGTCCAACTGAACAGTGCTAGGGGAGCCTGCCCAGGGGAGGCATCTGACCCAGCCTGGAAATGTTAGCCAGGGCAGGTGATGTCTGGGACAAACCCGAGACTGGGGAGAACCTTCAGGCAAAGGTGGAACAGAAGGGCACCCTAAGAAGAGGCCAAGAGGGGGCAAGGCAGGCTATAAGGAGACCTGGCCCACCAGGGGAAAAGGGGTAGTACTATGTGGCAAAAGCCTGGCCTGCAAGAGGGAACATGGCAGAGGGAGGGTGGAGAGGTAGACTACATAGAATCTCAGAGGCCACAGGTGAAGCTGGGAGTTATCTGCCAAGCCCTGAGAAGCCACGGAGGGGCTGAGGGACATGGCCAGCAAGACGAAGCAAGAGGACTGGCAGCAGGGAGGAGGGAGAGGGGAAGGGTCAAGCTGGAGGGCAGGAGCCCAGCGAGGATGGCTACTACACTGTTCTAGGCAAGAAATGAGTTAGGCTGGGCCAGCAGGAGGCTGGAAAACAGTGCAGACCTCAGAGATAAAAGGAAATGAAACCGGCAGGATTTGGTGTCTGATTGGATGCTGGGTGGTGTGAAGGAGAGAGAGGTGGCAGACATGCAGCCCAGGTTTCTGGTAGGGATATCTGGTTGTGCCCTTTAGTTAGGTGGGTGTACACAGGTAGAGGAGCAGGTCCTGGCTGGGCGGAGCAAGGTAAGGCGATGAGTTGGTCAGGCTGAGTTTTGCCTCCTTAGGAAGATGGTCCACCCACTAGTCCACGAATACGGTGTTACAGGCCTGCGCCGGGACAAGGGACGCTGGAGAGGAGAGGCAGGTAGGAAAGGTGTTCTGGAGGCTGAAGGGCCAAAGTTTGGGGAGAGTGGGGTCCCTGCATACGGAAGGGACCACGAGGGCTGGAGACGGGGTGTCACCCACCTGCTGCCCATAGCTCAGCGCCTTATCATAGAGTGCGATGCCGGCCGCCAGCACCCGCGCGCGCTCCGCGGGGCTGGCGCAGCCTACGTCGAATCCATGTGCATAGCCCTGCTCCGCCAGGCAGCGCGCCGCACGGAGCCGGGGTTCCCCGGCCGCCTCCGGGTCGGCCCCCAGGCCCATGAGTTCCGCCAGTCGCCCGGCGCACGCCTCCTCCTCGTCGTCCTGTCCCAGCTGCCCGTACACGTGCGCCAGGTTAGCCCAGGCGTTGAGGTTACCCGGGTCCTCGCGGGCCACCTCGAGAAAGCGCTCACGTGCCTCGTCCAGTTCCTCCAAGTAGAAAGCGAAGGCTCCCAGGAGGTGGCGCACAGCGGGGCGCTGGGGGGCAGCCGCCAGCTCGAGCTCTTGTCGCAAGCCCTCCCGCTGCAGCTTCAGGTCCCGCGCGCGGAGCCGGGCCGGCGAGCGCGGCTCAAAGTTCAGCTGCATCTCCAGGTGAAAGTGGCCCGGGAGGTAGTCCAGGTCGTCGATGAGGGCGTCCAGGTCCTCTGCCGCGGCCTCCGGCTCCTCCATGGCTGCCCCGCGGCTCTCGGGGCCTCGCCGTGGCCCCGGAGGCTGCAGAGGCCAGTGGATGTGGGCGCCCCCTGAGCGAGCCCGGCGCGGGAGGCAAGGGTCAACGCAGCGAGGCCCAGGGCGTGGCCGCCTCCGGGTCCCGGAGCCGCCTCCTGCAGGTGGGTGGGTCGGAGCGTCGGCTCCAGGAGGGCCCAGTGGTGTTTCCGCGTTCGCTGCTCAGCGGCTTTTAGATGCCTGCATTGCGCAAACAGGTGCGCCAGAAAAACAGGTGCGTTTGCCAAATGCAGGGCGCGCCAACCCGGTGCGTGGCAAAAGGCTTGTTTTCACTCTTTCTGCTCAGCAGATGAGCGACGCTCAGAGGAGAGAAAGGACTTGCCCAGATCACAGAGCTGGGGCGTGCTGAGGCAGGCCCTGAACTCCAGTTTGCTGAACCCCAGCTGGGCCTTTCCTCCGTGGGCGCTGCCCCACCCTCCTCTCTGTGTGAACTCGCTGACTAGGAGAGTTAGGAATGGCCCTTCCCGCTGCAGAGGCCGCCCTCCCTCCTGCTGCTATCCCATTCTCTTCCTCCTCTGGGGATTCAGCCTCCCTTTCGTCCCTCAGTGTTCTGAATAGAGCCTGCCACCTCCCTCCTCTCTTCGGCTGACCATTATTTACCAGGCTTCCCCAGCTGGGATGTCTCTGCTCAGCAGGGGACCACTGTGGAAAGACCATGGGGCTCTGTGTGCTGGTTCTAATCCCGGTTCTCCGTCTCTAATAAAGCGAGCCTTACTTTCCTCACCTGGGAAACAAGGATGACAACTCCTCCACTCTGGGCAGATATCCTGCGTGGACCTGATGAATGTCGCCTCTGGATAAATATCAGCTCTCACTCCTCCCTCTTGATCCCCATCTCTACCTGGCCCTCTACTCGTGTCCCACTTTTCTTGCTCTCGTGAGTCTTCTCTCCTAGGAATGGACTCGGTCCCTTAACCTCTAGCCTGGAGGCTGGACTCTGCTCCCAGTGGCAGGGGCTGCCAAGTTCCGCAATGCTTGAGTTTTGTAGCAGGTTTGAACTTTCGAGTCCCTCTTGCTCTTCCCTCTGGGCTGGGCTCCTGAGAACCCCAAATATACCTGCATTTTCAAAAGAGGAAAAATAGTCCATTAGTCAACTTGGAAAAAGATTTGATTTTGGTAGTAACATTCTGGTGCCATTTTTCACCTGTCCATTTTTAAAAATAAAATCTAATAAATTTAATTTTTAATTTAAAAATTGCCCCCTGTAAATTGCTGGAGATGATGAGATGAAACTTGTGCTCTCACCTACTTGGGAGGGTCTGGGAAGCATCCCCAGAGGGTTTGGCTTTTGATCTGACACTGAGAAGATGAGTAGGAGTTGGGTGGGGAGGGTAGATGGGGGGACATTTCAGCATAGGGAAAGGCATATAAAAAGGCCAGAGGTGTATCTTGGGGACAGAGCAGCCCCATGTGGCTGAGCTTATATAACGTGGGGAAGAGATGGCAGGTGAGGGCTGGAGGCAGCTACTGAAACACCATCACAGCAGCCTGAATCCCAGCTGAGAAGCTTGGCTGGACTCCATTGATACAACAGAAGGCTCTGGAGTCTGATTGGGTTAGAAACTCTTGCAGCCACAGAACTCCCAAACCTAGTTTTGAGTCTTGTATCTGCTGTTTGATCACTAGAGTTTGATCAGGTATGTTATTCCCTCCGTCTGAGCCTCAGTTTCCTCTTCTGTATGATGGGGGCAGGAAGGAGTCAGCAATAGCACCTAGAGGAGAGGATGAGTTAATTGCTGTGATGAGTAAGTTGCTGTGAGAAGGAGGCTTTGGGCCACTGGGGCAGCCTGCCTTGCTGCAGAACTGACTCACCCTGGCCTGCTCTGGCCTGCCTGAGAGCCAAAACTCCCAGCCCCAAAAGACCCTTGTCTACACTTTCTGTTCACTCCTCCATGAGCCCTGGGGCCAAGCGGCCCAGGCCAGACTGGACCAGTCTGAGCAGACCAGGGCTGGTCGAAGGGCCTCCCCAGACCAGAGGACTTTGAAGTATACACATCCGCACCTCACTGCCACCTCAAAATAGCTCTTCCAGGAATCCAATCATTATGGTCATATCACAGATGGGGGAACTGGAGCTTGGGCTAGGATAACTCGCCCAAGGCCACCAGTTGGGAAGCGGCAGAGCCAGGATCCCAACATGAGTCTCTTTGAGGATTTATGCATCACCAAGAAGTTGAACTAGATTCATTTATTTATTCACTTGTCATTCAACAAATATTTATTGAGCATTGGCTATGTGCCAGGCCCCAGGGAACTGCAACTACCACATACACACAATGAAACACTGCCCTCAAGTGTTCTGAAAGTTCTCTCTCCAAGGGCTGTGAATGACCTCTTATTGGGGACTTGTATGCCAGGAGCTTTTCCTAAATTAGCTCATTTAATTTTCAGCAATCTGAAGAGTCAGGGATTAGCTCCACTTTATAGGTAAGAAAGCTGAGACTCAGAGAAGGAAGTGACTTGCCCAGGGCCACACAATTGGGAAGGAACAGGGCCTGTGTTTGGATGACCTGGGGTTCTGTTGCATGTGTCACTGAGGCCTGACACCTCTGACAACCAACCAGCTCAGCAATGCGGTGTGGATGCTTTGCCAGCTGTGGCCATGTGCCCACCAGGTCTGGAACTCCAGAGTCTGGCTCTCAGCTGTGCCAGGGGTCTGCACTTCCTATTTAAATGCCAGCTTGGGATGTCAGAGGGCATTGCAGAAGACTCACTGTCCCCCCATCTAGTGGCAGCACCAGCTAGATGCAGGACTCCAGTCTTTCCCCTACAGCTTCCATCTTATCGTGGAATAGCGTTTGGCTTCTCTTTCCCACCTTTGCCGACTCCTGTAAGGCCACTGGGAGTATCAGTGGTGATCATGGGAGATGATACTAGACAATCTCATAAAGCATGGCCATAGGGTGCTGGTAGGGGGAAATGGGGGAGAAGGGAAGAGAAAGCAAACCATGCATTTTTGGGTGCACATACCCTCAACTCCCCTCTTCACCTGGGAAAGTTGTACCCACATACAAAATTGGGTTCAGAATTCATCTCCTCCAGGAAGTCTTCCCTGACCTATCCACCCACAGGCTACGTCAGAGGCCTCCCTCTCTCAGACCTGACCATACTGTGTGGTCATTATTTCCTCCACTAGACTCCAGAGGGCAGGGGCCACATCTGGGCCCCAGGCACCCTGTGCACTGTCTGCCCAGAGTGTGTGTCAGGGAGTGTCTGGGGAGAGGATGAGTCTGACTTTGTCCTTGCAACCTGCTCCCTGCTTCTCTTCAGCCTTACCCCTCCTGCCCCATCCATGTTTTCACTCTTCGCTCCCCTTTCCTCCTCAAAGTGGAGGTGAGTCCAGCTCTCAGAGGATGGCCTTTATGCCCAAGCCATGCCCTCTCTGTGGGCTTCCGTTTTCCCATCAGCAAAGAGGCATTTTTCTGTGCCTTGGCTCTACCAGACCCAGTGGCAGGTGCTGGGATAAAATGCAAAACCAGACACAGCTCAACAGATGACTCTAAAACCCGACCAAGTGGCATCCAAAGGAAACGCCAAGAGGGGCCATTGCACCTGCAGAGGTCAGGAAGGATCTCTGGCAAAGTTGCCCTGAAAAGGTGCAGAAAAGAATGAAAAAGTCAGGGGACGCGCCGAGAGAGGCCCGCCGGCGGGGGCGCGGCGTCGACCAGGACGCGCGCATAGTTCTCGGCGGATCACAAGGCCCGGGTTGCCGTGGCAGCGGCGCGGGCAGCCCAGGACGCCGAGTGCGGCGAGGAGGGGAGGAGGCGGAGCTCCCCCAGGCCTTGGTGGGCTGCGGGCCGGCGGGCGCCATGACCACCAAGTGGTTCAGCGGGGCGCCCTTCGGGGTGCAGAGCGCCAGGTGTGTGTGGGGGGTGCTGGGGGGCGGCCCATCCGGGTCCAAGGCAACCCCTGCCCCGACTGCTATCCCGTGGCCCCTCCTCAACTCTCAGGGAACCTGGCCCCATCCCTAGACCCCCAGGGCTGGGGAGACAGGGTCCATCCGAAATGGGACTGGAGCCTGAAGCCGGAGGGCCGTGGCGGGTCTTGAGGGAGGAGGTGTGACTGTCTTTTCCCCTCAGACCTTCCTGGCCTGGAGTGGTTATTGTTATTTATAACCACTTCAGGAGCACCTACTGTGGGCCCGTCTTTGAGGGGCCCAGCGGCCTGGCCCAAAGTAGGTCACTCAGCTGAAAAGTCAGGGTTGGGATTGCAGTCATTCATTAAAAGAAAGAAAATTGCAAAGTGCCTCCTGTGTGCCAGGCGCAGTTGGAGGATCAGGCCAGACAGCAGTGGACAGAACAGCAAAACTCTGTTCTCATGGACTTTGCACTCTTGTGGAGGAGGGAAGTTTGGGGTGGCTAATCGAAAAAGGAAACTATTTAAAATGTTGGACAGCGATAGGGGCTACTGAGAAAAAATAATCTGGGAGGAAGACCTGGGGGGAATACTAAAGAGTGGGGATAGCACTGAGCTGAGGGGTAGGGGGAGAGGGGGCAGGTATGAGGGGAGTTACCTTGGTAGAGGGATCCAGCAAGGAACAAGGACCCTGAGGTGGGGGCAGCCCTGAAATGTCCACTGCAAGCCTGCTTATTCTTTGTGCGCCAGCTCCAAAGCCACCTCCCCTAGGAAGTCAGCTCCTGCCCCCCTGCCCCCTCTCTCGTCCCTGAACTGCCCAAGCCAGGAATGGGGTGGGGGTGGGGTGGGGGGCAGGCATTGGGCCCTCATTTGGCCTCCATCCCTGCCTAGGTTTGATGTCTCCGCTGTTTATCCCAACTGGAAGAAGTTCAGTACCTTCACAGAGGCCCCGTACTCCAGGCATTTTTCCGTGGATGTGGTGAGTGTGCCAGCTTCCCTGACTCCTCCCCTGTGGCTGGCTACTGCCCCTCTGAGGGCCCCCAGCATGGTGGGTGGCCTGTGTGCCTGCCCCAGGAGCCTTGAGCTCCATGCACGCGGTCTGCAGCACAGAGGTGGCTCAGAGCTGGGGCTTCCGGCGTGTCTGATGAACACAGGACTGTAGTGAAGAGAGCATGAGTTTGGGGCCACAGAGACCTGGGCTCCTTTCCCGGCTCTTTCACTGACTAGCTGTGGGCTCTTTTGGGGACTTCCGAGCATTGCTGCAAGGATGAAAAAAGAGAATGATAAAGAGTAGAAGTCACTGTGATGAGACAAGGATGTCATGGCTGCACCTTGTGTGTCAAGCCTGGGAGTAGGGACCACAGAGGGGCATTGCTTGTCCACTGCCCCAGGCCAGGGCAGCAGCTTGGTGGGGACTAACTGTGGGTGGGCCGGGTAGGAATGGCTGATGTGGCTCTGACTGCACCCTGACTTAGTCCCACATAGGACCTGGCACCTACAACTCCAAGGAGACCTGCTTCAGCAAGAAGAAGCTAAAGAAGGAGGCGGGCACAGGCTGGGCCAAGGCCCAGGAAGCCACTCGGCTGACCCAGCTGCCCCACTTCCAGTACCGGGCCATCATGAGAGAGAAGCGGCTACAGGTGAGGCCCCCGGGGCCACGCCCCCTCCTTACCTCCAGGTGCCAGGTCCTCCTGTCCAGTTGTGGCTGTTTCAAGTGTGGCCTTCAGTGTCCCCCTAGGTCCAGGTAGAGCTCATCCTTTAAGGAACACCCTCATCCCCTGGGCTCTTTCCGTGTGGATATCCCAAGTTAAAAGTTGTCACCTTCTGTTCTTTCTTCTGGGGCAGGAGGAAAGGCTGGGGCCCGGCTCCTACAACTTCAAAGATTTCTTGCAAGAGCTGCAGCAAAAACCATGTAGCACTCGAGGGCTGCTCAGTTCCGGGGAGATTCGCTTCCGAGGACTCATCGGGGTAGGTGTCCTCATGTGCAGAGTGGAGTCCTCGCAAGCTCCGCTCTCTGTGCGTGTTTAGCCGGGTGCTGCTGGAAGCACCTTCTTCATGCCCTCTGCTCCCCAAGCTTGCCCAGGCTCTCCTCTGCTGCCCGGGGCCATGGCATGGGGCCCAATGGCTGCCATGTATCCCTGTACCTGACCTCCCCAGCAGACGGAAGCTCCCTGCGGGCAGCAGTTGTCTGGTTTATCCCTGTGTCTCCAGCACAGAGCCTGGCACACATTAGGAGCTTCACAGTGTCATCCATCTATATCATCCGTTGAGCAAGTAACAATGAGTACCTGCTAAGTGCCATGTGCTGTTCTAGGCCCTGGGGGAGCCACCAGTGACAAAGACAAGGCCCCCACCCTTGTGGAACTGATGTCCTAATGATGGAGACCACCGTTTAAGGAAACAAATATGTATCTGATCAGTGCCATAAGGAAAAGTGAGACAGGGCAGGGATGGAGCGTGATGGAGGTGCAGTCTATAGAGAGTGGTCAGGGAAGGCCTCTTGGAGGAGGTGATATTTGCAAACTGCAACAGAGACTGGTGGTATCTGCATTGTCTGTGGGGAGAGCATTCCAGGCAATGGGAACAGCAAAGACTAAGGCTCTGAGGTGGGAACAGGCTTGGAGGGTTCGACCAGCAGGCAGTAAGCCAGTGTGGCTGGAGAAGAGTGAGTGAGGGTGAGGGGAGGTAAGGGGACAAAGGAGTGAGTGACTGGGTCTGAGGACCTTGCCGCTGAAGTAGGGGTTTTGGGTTTTATTCCAAGTGTGTGTGTGGGGGGAGGGGGGAGTAGGAGAGTTTGACAGGGGAAGGACCTGATTTACATTTTTAGAGGAACACCCAGGTTGTGGAGGGTGAGGCTCCCATGGAGGCAGGAGGGCTTCGGTGGCAGCGTGGTGGGTTGGGAGGATCACTCAGTGAGGTCATGAGGGAGAAGGCAGGAGTGAAACCCATGCCCAGCACTGCAGTTGGTTGAGCGCCCCTCCTCCTCTCCAGCCTCCACTTGACCCAGCTCCTCATATGTGCTCTCTTGACTTCGACTTTGCTCCTGCTATTCCCCCTGCCGGGAGTGCCCTTCCTCCACCTCCAGCTGCTTCACCTAGAGAACTCATCCCTCTACTCGCAGCCCCAAGATCACTCCCACTGGGAAACCAGGAAGGCTTCCTCACCACCCCCCAACTGGATGACGGCTACTTTTCCAGGAGTCTCTCTTGTGGTTGTGCGTTTAGTGTCTCTCTGTCCCTGGGCATCAGCTCCTAGGGTGGACCATGTCTGCCTATCCCACTCACTGCAAATCCCCAGGGCACAGTGGTGCCTGGAACACAGTAGGTACACAACCAGTATTTGTGAACTGAATAAGTGCATGCATGCCTGCTAAGTGTCAGGGGCTCCAAAACATTCTAATTCTTTCCCACCACTCCACATCAGGCTCTGGAGGCTCAGAGAGGGTAAGCATCTTGCCCCAGGCCGCACAGCAGGCAAGCAGGAAGCTGGGATCCAAACAGTGGAATGTCCAACCCCAAAACCAGGGCCTTGCCCTCACACCTCACCAGTGTGAAACCTGTGAAGGCTAGAAACTACTTTTTGTCACTTTCAGGGGACAAGCAGATGCACTTCAGGTGCAGAAGCTTTAACTGCAACTTAGGGAGGGGGATGCCTGGAGGCATTTAAAAATGAGTCATTACCTTCAAATCTAAAGTAATAATAGCTGACACTTACACAGCACTTACCGCGTGCCAGGCACTGTTCTCAGCACTTGCTCTGTGCTCTTTGGTTTAATCCTCATGACAACCCTATGAAGCAGGCCATACCATTATCTCCACTTTACAGATGAGAAAACTGAAGCACAGAGGCATTAAGTAACCCTCCAAGGGCACAGAGCTAGTCAGTAGCAGAAGCAGGACCTGAAGGCAGGGTGTCGCCCATGTAACCACTGCACTTTACCCAGAGGCTTGACTTGCTTAGTTCTTGGATTTTGTTCCTTGACTCTGTGTGGCAGTGTCTAATGTCACAGCTCAGCCCAGTCAGAAGCTGTGTTTTCTTCCTGTGTCCCCAGCCTCCAGCACCGGGACATCTGTGTGTGTTTCTTGAACGAATGGAGGGGCAAGTGGGTAAAGGGCAGGTCCCTTCGCTGAGTGGGGTGAAGGTGCTGTGGCTTGCTCCTCCCTCCGTCTGTTGCTATCCCCGGGTCCCCATATCCGCTCCTGCAGTGACCTCAGCTGGACACTGGGATCTCTCCGAGCTGCTCTCCTGGGTTTAGGGCTGGCCAGGCAGCGTTGAACCTGGAGGGCACAGAAGGCTATTCCTGGGGAGCTCATGGTCCAAGACCTGCTTTGCTCAGTCATTGTCTTGTCATGAGACCTGGCCTGGAAACCCAGTGGCCCCCTCTGGTCTCTGGTGACCGGCTGTCCCCTACCACTGCCAGTATGCAAATGCTGTCTGATCTGGGCACTTCCCCAGGGCCAGTGCCAAAGCTGCAGGCACTGCATTGGGGCCCCACGACTCCTTCCCCAGAAAGGACAGGGCTGTCAGGCCCCATGGAGGCCTCTCCTCCAGCCTCCTGGGGCAAAGACAATGCTGTCTTCTCTGGTTTCTGTGTCCCACCCCCCACTGGCACTGGACACTGAGTGCTGCCAACCACCCCTTCCCTCTGTACACTCTCACCTCTAGGCTCTGGGGACCTGAGTACCCCCAGTCCAGGGTTTCCTCTGCTTGACCACCACAGTTCTGCTGGATGGCGTTTCTTTCCCCGCACCCACCCTTCCCACCCCGCTTTCTTTGGAGAGATCTCCAGCCACATCTCCATGTGGATGTCTCCAGATTCCCCACCCTGGGGCCCCCAGGCACTTCAAACTCTGCATGCCCCATGCATCAGTACCGCCCAGGCCTGCTTTTCTCCCTGGGAAGGGCACCACCAATTGCCAAAGCCAGAAACTTGGTGGCACTTGGTTTCCTCTGTCTCCCTGCCTTCCCCTCTGCATCCAGTCACCAGGGGCTGTGCTTTTGTCTGGTACATATTTCTTTCCTCTCTCCCCACAGTCTTCACCCTGTGCCAGGCCACCCCCAGCACCTGCAGGTGGGGAGCGTCCTCACTGATTTCCGATTTCCAGTATCCTCACCCTTGCCAGACTCACTTTCCTAAACACCCTCACCCCCACTGCGGCCTTGGGGGGCTCCTTCCTCTCTCCCCACCCCCACCACCTCTAAAGACATTGTTCTGCCCCCCTTGCCTTTGCTCCCTCTGCCTGCCTTACCACCTTCCCCTCCCCCTGCTTTTGGATCACCCTCATTCTTCAAGGTCCAGCTAAATAAGAACCTCATAACTGACCGCTGCTCCATTCCCACACTCCCCCAGAGCTAACCACTCCTGCCGGGGTCCCAAAAGCGACGTAACATTCTGGTTACAATAAAGGCTTTCACATCAGCCCAGGAGTGTTACTAGACCTCTCTGAACCTGGAGGCTTTGAGGAAGAAAGGAGCTTAGCAGACAAAGTGCCCAGCACTGGGTTCGGCCTGGGGTGTGAGCTCAAGGAGTAGCGCCTCTTCTTACCTTTGTCATGGCCTCCATTTCTGAGGTCTCCGGGATGTTGGGTGTTCATTGCCCCTCCACGCCCAGTGCCTACCACAGGGCCCGGCAAGCAGAAGAGGTCAGAAGGATCACGGATTACGGACTTGGAACCCAGAAATGGGAATGTGGATACTCGGTTTACCTGTCTGAGACTCAGTTTCCCCATCTGTTAACTGCCTGTGGCCCTGACTTGATCTCACAGGGTCGCCGCCAGGATGTTAAGGCTTGTGAAGCACCCAATGCATTTAGCTAGGACCCAGCTTCCTTCCCTTGTGGTTTTCTCCCAGTGCACCTGGGGACTCCTGGGCCCGGACAGAAGCAACATGTCATCCCGTTCCTCTGAGAACGAACAAGCCTGAGGCCCGCAGTGCCCTGAGTTCCCCAGCAGAGTTCCCTGGCCCCTTGGCCACACCCACCCCGCTCCCGGCCGGGCTTCCACTGCATCCCAGGGCCAACTTCCAGGGCTCAGAGGTGGGCAGGGCCAAGCCATCTGTGGAGCGGCAGCGACCCTGCGTGGCTAAAAGGTGCAGCACAGCAGCAGGCATCCTGCTGGGTCTACACCCATTTACCCAGGGCACTTCGGAGTGGCTCTCCTCCCTCCGTGTACAAAGACCACCCTTCTGACCCTAGCAGTCAATCCCCCAGGTGGTGATCCCAGCCACAATCCTCACCCTCTCCTCCTGCCTACTGCTTGCCTCCTAGACAGCCACCCCACTCTGACTTGTGTTTTCATGCTATGTGCCAAGCACTGTGCAGGGGGTTTATAGACACTATTTAACTTCACTCCCTTTATCCTGGAGGAAGTATTACTATCCCCAAGTTACAAATGGGGACCATGAAGCCCAGAAGGATGCCCAAGTTCACTCAGCTGGGAAGCAGGATTTGAATCCAGGACTCCAGATCTCTGCAGGTCAAAACACTGCCCAGCAGAATGAAAAAGCCACTTGTGCAAATGCGGGGCTATAACGCAGGTGTATAAAGGGTGGAACTTGCGAGGCCAGAACAAGCAACAGTCTAGGGTGCTAGGGGAAGGAATGCTTCCTTCCCAGGAGAGAGGACATTTGAGCTGGCTTTGCAGCATCAGTAGACTTTTTCAAGGCCAAGAGGGTAGGAAGGGCATTCCAGATGGTAGCAAAAGCAAAGCAAGCAAAGGCAAGGAGGGTGGACAGAAAGGCATACGTTTGAGGAACAGCAGGGAGCCCACTTGGGGCTGGTGTGGGCTGGAGGAAAGGAGCAGTAGGAGATGAGGTGGATAGGCAGTGCAGCCCTGCTGAAGATGCTTAACTTGGAACTGAGGGTTTGAGCAGTGGTGGGGGCTCACAGGTCAGCCGTGTTGTGCATTGGGGGATGGTTAACACTCAGGGCCCCTGAAAGTCCCTTTCCCTTCTCAAGGGCGGGGGTTCCGGGTGTCTCTTCTTTAGATGCCCTTGGCACAAGGAGTGGGACTGATGGATCTTTATGTCCCCCTTCCGCCCACAGAACTTCTATCCAGGCCCTGGAAATTACGGGGAGAAGGGCAACCCCTACACGAAGCTAGAGGAGAATGCATGGAACCGGTCCCATTCCGAGGGCCTCATGTGCAGGATGACCAACAAGACGCCCCCCTTGGCTCATGAGGTACCCCCCTCACCTGGCCAGGCTCACTCACTGTCCTGCACTGTCCCGGATGTGCTCCCAGCACACATGGGGAGAACACGACCCTCAGAGGATGATAGACTTGCCTTGGCAGCTCTCCTGCAGGGAGCATCATCTCTGCTCTGCTCTAGGGGAGCGGTCTGGCACCGGGGACCTACTACTTGAAAAGTGGCATCGAGACATTCCTGGCCCAATCAGTCGGAACCCGTGGTCCCTATGACATTTTCTCCGGTGACCGTGGCAAGCCCAAGCCTTATGGACATTATTGTCCTCTGCAGGTGTGTGCCCGCGCAAGGATGGCGGGTGGAGGGGATTTCGTTCCCCAGCAGGGTGGCAGGGCTTGCTCACCAGTATCAGCAACGGTTTGCATTTCCCGACTCTCCCTCTCCATGCCAGATGCTGCAAGGGCCCTTTCCACATCCCTGGATTAGAGGGGGAAACTGAGGCTAGTCACACAGAGGTCAGGGGCAGAGTCGGTATTTGAGCCCACGGAAGTCTGCCTGGCTTCAGGGTCAGATCTGTCTCCACTGTACCAGCTTGACGATAACAGACCTGTACGGGAGACTGGCCACAAGGCTGTGGATTCCTGAACATCCCACCCTTTAGGAAACACTGTCCAGGCATCACAGACCCGGCCAAGCTGGTGGGGTTAGTGGCAGTGCTCTCAGCGGAGAGAACTGGAAGGCCAGGACAGGAAACTGAGGTAGAATATTAGCTGGACACCATCTTCCCCTAGTCAGGTTCCTGTTGTGCTGTGCTTTGCTTTCTTCATGCTCATAGCAACTGGAATGAAGCAACCATTAGTCTAGTTACGTAATTATTTTGTCTCTACTGGGCATTCATTCATTCGGTAAGTTATGCCAGGTAATATAGCCTAGGTGCTGGAGAAACCAGCCCTTGTGGAACTTGTATTCTAATGGAAAAATAAACACAAACATCAGTGAACATATTAAAAAAGAAAATTGTAGAGCATTAGCAGGGATGAATGCTATGGTAAAAGGAGTCCAGGGAGCTGGGGATGGGGTGGTGGTGTTGAAATACTTTGGGGTCAGTTGGTAAGTGGCCCCTGTGCTGAGCCTTCAGACCCGGCCCCTCCCCTGGGACCTCTGACGCCTCCCCGTGACGAGCTCAGTATGAGGCCCTGGGGACCCTCTGCAGGCCTGTTCTGATTGGCCAGTGCCCAGGCTACCCTGCATTTGAAATATTTTTTGAATATAGTTCCTGCCTAGAACAGTGCATGATTCAGTAAGTGTCGGTTAAATGACTGAAAAAGAATGACTGCTGGCTAGGCACGCACACCGCGTAGGAGGGGCAGCCTGGGCTGTCGCTGATTGCTGATGAGTATCAAGAAAGGACGCCCTAGGGAGGCGGCTGTGGCTCAATCAGTGGGGCTCCCGTTTGCCATGTGGGGGGCCCCGGGTTTGGTTCCCGGGGCCTCCTGGTGGGGGCGGGCCCGCCTGCGCGGCGTGGTTGGCTGGCCCGGCAAGCACGGGCAGCAGGGGGGGGATAAATGAATAAATAAATAAAATCTTAAAAAAAAAAAAGAAAGGACGCCCTTGATTTTCCTGGTGTCATAGGTGTCTTTGTCTCTCTTTTTTTCCCCCAGAAAAAAAGGCCCAGGGAACTGATGAATTTCAAGAGCTTCGTGGATGAACTTAACTCATATCACAATAAGAAGCATGGGGTTTTCTCAAAACTATCCCGCAACCCGAAAACCCCTTCAGAGAGGATTTACTGGTCCACCCTTAGCCAGTGCCCCCGAAAACTAGTCAGTGTTCCCCTATGCCTTTCCTTCTCTCTTGGAAGGTTGCTCTCCTGCGGGGGTGGAGATGGGGTGGGGAGAGGGTGGGGCAGGGGGTGGCTGTGTCAGGGGCAAAGCTCAGTCTTGGGAATCAGACCCATCTGATTTCCAATTCTGGGTCTTGCACTCATCAGCCAATTTGGGCAAGTCCCTCTCCCTCCCTGAGCCTCAGTTTACATGACTGTCCTGTGAGGATAATGGTCCCTACTTCATGAGGTGGTTGTGAGAATTAAAAGAGGCTATGTACACAGAGCCTATAGCATCGACCTGGGGCGACAGCAGCCAGTGGTCTGAGTAGGCCCTGGACTCTAGCCAGTTACCCCAAGCAGGGTCTGCCCCCTGGGAAGGAGAACGGCTAAAGGCTTGGGAAGGAGTAGGGTGCAAGGGAAAGAAAAAGAGTACCACCATTTTCTGAATGCCTGCCCTGGTCCAGGCACCTTCCAGGCCCCCTAGGGGAGGGATTAGCATTTGCATTTCACATAAGCAAACTGAGGCCCAGAGATGGGAAGGGATTTGCCCAGGTTTCCCAGCAAAGGTGAGAAGAGGCTGGGATGGAACCTAATCTGTCCGGCTCCAAGGCCAGTGTGTCCTCCCCTCCCAAGGCTGGGGTTTAGAGCATTTCTCTGGGTCCTACCAGGCCCCAAGGACCTGGGGAACCTGGAAAGTAGTGTCAGGCAGAGGGATGGGGTTAGAGTGGATGGCATGGGTCATGAGGGCACCGCAGAGCCCCTTCATCCAGGGAGGGGGGGTCCCTGGTGAGTCAGGAGGTAGCTGACCACCTCCCACCATCCTTGGCTCAAGGACTAGGGCTACCAGGTGGGGGAGGTCTGCTGCCAGGAGCCCTCACCTGTCTTGGCCCCAGGTGGGGCTGACCACTGCCAGAGCCTCCCCAGATTTCAGCCGTACTTCCTTACCCCTAGGCCACGTCTGGTCCCGGTACGTGGCTTCCGCAAGAGAAGGAGTGTGAAAGTGTCAACCAGCCACCGTTCCTGCTGGCTTCCAAGCGAGTGGGCTTGAAGGCCTACCAGATGATTTTGGGAAACTGGGTGAGTTGGTCTGCCTGGGTGGGGTGGGATGGGAGGCACATGGCAATGAGCAGGGAACCCTCCCCTGCCTCTAGGGGCAGCCCCAAACCCTCCTTGGCCCCTGGGAACTGGTGCTCTGAGAGTGAGCCTGCATCCCAACTCCTTTTTCCTCGGTGGACCTGGCACCTGCTCCCACTGCCTCATTTTTCCAAGGCATTAGTTCTCAAACTTAAGCATGCATTAGCACCACCTGGAAGTCTTTTAAAACGCAGATCTTCTGGGCCCCAGCCCAGAGCTTCTGATTCAGCAGAAGTGGGGTGGGACCCTAGAATGTGCACTTCTAGGAAGTGGTGTCCATGAGGCTGTTTCAGGGACCACACTTTGAGAACCAGTGAGCCAACGACCATCACCCTGCTGCCATCCCACTTTCTTTTTTGCCCAGGAGAAATGCTCCCTCCATTGTCTCTTTGATTTTTGTCATGGGGCCTCAGAGACAGCTGGTGGAGTTAGCCCATTTCTCATCCCTGGTTGAGCAAGGTCCCTCTCCTGTGTCACTGATTTACCCTCTTTGGCCTCCTTCCCCGGAGACAGCCCCCCACCCCGTGTGTATGATAGAACTTTTAGTTTGCTGGTGTTGTAAAATAGGTAAGCGCATGACTTCTGAATTTACACAAATAGCATGGGGCATAAACCTCATTGCTTCTTCCCCTCCCCTTCGGTTTTTAAGTGCACCTTTCACTGGAGCATAATAATCGTGCCAAAAGGTGCATGGATTCCAAGCAAACTGCTCTGTGAGTTGTCACAAGGTGGACTTAGCACAAAGTGGGTGTCACCACCACCTAGAGCATTCAGTACTACATTTCCAGCAACCCAAGAATTCCCTCCCATTTCCCCCGCCCTAGTCATGTAGCCCATTCCTTACTTCCTTTAGGTTGGGTTTTGCCTGGTTTTGAGCAGCTTTATGTTTTTAGGGTCTCTTTGGGTTTCCCTGGTACCTCTTTCTTGTCACTTTACTTGCCTTCCCATTATGCTCCTGCTGCTCCATTCTGCACCCCTATACCCTGAGCTTTCTCTTCTCTGAGGGGAGCAGTGTGCCAGCCACCCACCTCCTTGCTCCCTGAGGGACGGCATGGTCCCCAGTGTGCCCAGCCCCCTTTCCTTCCTTTTCTCACCTCCAGCCTGCAGGGAATGCCCCAGGTAAAATGTTTGTATAAGAGTCAGTGACCACACTGCTACCACGGCCCCTCTGCCCACATGCCTCCACTTCCCTTGTGGGAAGCGAGTTCTTAACCTTGCCCTGGAGCCTGGTCTCTTGCTGTAACACCTCTGCAGGCCGCCCCTTGGCACTGGCCCTCTGTGGATGGTTGGGTTTCTCTCCCGCCTTTGTCCTGCCCTGACTCTGTGACCTTGGGCAAGTTACAGCTCCTCTCTGGACCTCTCTGTCGATGACTCTTGTATTCTACCCCGGAGTGGGTGGGATGGAGCGGGAAGAGTCTGCGAGGGCAGGGAGCCCCCAGCGGGTGTTCAGCTTGCTAATGTCCTGCCGGCCTCTCCCTGTCACAGAACCCAGTCGGCGTGGGCCGCTACCTCAACACCTGGCTGATGGAGACGAAGGACAGACGTCAGCGGTACCGGTCCCTGTTCCTGGGCGGGACCTCGCGGTACCCCTCGGACCCTGCCCGGGAAGCAGTCATGCAGTGAGCACAGAGGAAGCTGCAGGAGAAGGGGTGGGGGCGGGGAGGGCTTGCCCTGGGCCTGGGGTGCTCCACACTTGGTTCCCATGGGAACACAGATGGGGCCCCTACCACCGGCCAATCAACAGAGGCAGTGGGGAGAGGCTGAGTTCAGAGCCCGGCTCTGCCACTTACTGGTTGTGTGAGGTGGGGCACATTGCTTCAACTCTCTGAGCAGACATATATGAGATGGTCTAAAACTGCTGGTGAGGAAAAGGTACTCAGTCAATGCTAAATCCTTCACCCACGACTCCCACAGCCTGGGCTCTGCCCTGGTGGCTTCACCAAACTGAACCTCAGTTTCTCGGGGTATACAGTGGAGTTGATAAAACTCATTTCAGGAAGTTGTTGTGAAGCCCAAGGAAGAAAATGTACATGAAAGTCTGGCTAACTGTAAAACAGGTTGCAAATGTTAGCTGCTGCCATATTTTATCAGTTTAAGAGGCCATACAGGGAAGCGGCTGTGGCTCAATCAGTAGGGCTCCCGTTTACCATATGGGAGGCCCCGGGTTCGGTTCCCGGGGCCTCCTGGTGAAGGCAAGCCCGCCTGCGCGGCGTGGTTAGCTGACCCAGCGAGTGAGCACAAGCAGCAAGGGGGGGATAAATGAATAAATAAATAAAATCTTTAAAAAAAAAAAAAAGCCATACAATTGCAATATAATCTCAATTTCAGAAATGTTAAAATGCGATTTTAGTAATGATGAAATACATTTTATTTTTATAAGCTAGGGTAAGGGTATGAGGATTAGATTCTGAGGATTGCTTAGGGGAAAACAACAGCTTTCAAGTATAATTTTTTGGTTGATATTATATTTTTATCAAAGTAGTCCTGTATCTTCCTCCTTTTTTATTTACTCCCTTGTTTTGGTGGCTTCTTGAGAAAGGGTGATGGGAATTAAGATTTTCGATAGATTGAATGCCTGAAGATGTTTTTCTTTTTCTTCCTGCACATCTGATCAATAGTTTGTTTGAAAACAAAAATCCTAGGTTATGAGAAATTTTCCCTCACAATTTTGAAGGCTTTGCTCCACTGCCTTCTAGCTTCAAGTGTGGTTGTGGAGAAGTCTGATGCCATTCTGATTTTCTGTCCTTTGTATGTGACTGCATTTTTCTCTCTGGAAGCTTTTAGGCTCTTCTCTTTGTCCCGTGTTCTGAAATGTCATGATGACATGACTTAGGGTAGGTCTGTTTCCTCCCATTGTGCTGGGTGTTTGGTGGGCCCTCACAATCTGGAAACTTATGACCTTCTGTTCTGGGAAAATTTTTTCAAGTTTTTTCTTTGATGATTTCTTCCCCTCTGTTTTCTTTCTTCTCTCAGGAATTCCTTTTAGATGAATGTTACATGTCCTGGTTCAATGTCCTAATTTTCTCATCTTTTTCTTTCCTTATTTTCCCATCTCTGTCTTTTTTGTTATGCTTTCTGGGGTTTCTTTGACTTTATCTTCCAACCCTGATACTGACTTTTAAAATTTTGGCTATCATATTTTAAAATTTAGAATAGCTCTTTTGTGTTGTGAATTGCTCTCACTCCCTTTTTTTAATAGCCCCCACCTCTTGTGCCATGTATTCAGCCTGTTCTTTTATCTAAGCATTTTACAGATTTGTTTTCTTTTGCTCACTGTGTTGTCTCCGATTCTGCCAAGTTCACTTTTTTTTCCTTTTGCTTATTTTGCTCATAATTAAGAGGAAAGGACTGAAATGCTGTGAGCCTGGGTGTGACTTGTCAATTGGTGGCTTCATTGGGAGAGATTAGATGGGGATCTGGTCATTCCATTGGGAGACCCTCAATGGCCAATATTTCTAGTTGTTTTCTCTGGGACCATCCAGCTTCTCTAAAAAAGAATCCTCCTTCCTAGGGGCATGACTGTGGGTGCCGGTGTTTTGGGGAAGGAGGCTGGGAGGTCTCCTCATTGTTTATGGACTCCTGCATAACCCCTCTCTTTTCACTCCAGTGACTGCCTCCTTCCACTAGGCCTGTCCTCCGCTGTCTGGGGCCTCTTCACCTACTAAGCCTCCAGCTCCTGCTGGGTGGGTAAGGAGTCGGGGGGGGTAGTTTAACTTCCCTCCTGTTTTTAGCCATTGGTCTTTTAATCTCCTTTTTTTTTTTAAATAAAGAAGATTTTATTTTATTTATTTATTCCCCGCTCCCCTTGTTTGCACTCGCTGTCTGCTCTCTCTGTCCATTTGCTGTGTGCTCTCTGTGTCTGCTCGTCTTCTCTTTTAGGAGGCACTGGGAACTGAACCTGGGACCTCCCATGTGGGAGGGAGGCACTCAATCACTTGAGCCACCTCAGCTCCCTGCTTTGTTGTGTCTCTCATTGTCTTTTCTCTGTGTCTCCTTGTTGTGTCATCTTGTTGCATCAGCTTACTGGGCCTGCCTGTCACTCCAGCTCACTGTCTTTTCCAGGAGGCACCAGGAACCAAACCCGGGACCTCCCATGTGGTAGGCGGGAGCTCAATTGCTTGAGCCACATCCACTTCCCTAGCTTCCTTTTAAAAATAGCTGGTACCACTTATTCCTTTGTCATTTTGTAGTTTTGTGGCCGGAGTTGACAAGCTTCTCTTTGGCATCCCCTACTGCAAACCTTCTCCAGTCTGCAAATGCCTTCCTTTACTCTCTATTTTCCAAAAACATGTAGATATCCCTTGCCTCTGATGTTCCCTCTCCCTTTTATGTCTAGTTTTTTAAAAAAATTTATGTGGTAAAAGACATATAGGGAAGCGGCTGTGGCTCAATCAGTAGGGCTCCCGTTTACCATATGGGAGGCCCTGGGTTTGGTTCCCGGGGCCTCCTGGTGAAGGCAAGCCCGCCCGTACGGCGTGGTTAGCTGACCCAGCAAGCACAAGCAGCAAGGGGGGGATAAATGAATAAATAAAATCTTAAAAAAAAAAAAAAAAAAAAAAGACATATAGCATGAAATTTGCCATTTTAACCAATTTTCAGTGTCCACTTCAGTTTCGGTGGTATTAATTACATTTGCAATGTTGGGCTACCATTAATCACCACTATGGATTTCCAAAACCTTTTTCATCACCTCAAATAGAAACTCTATACCCATTAAGCAGTAACTCCCTATATTAGTCAGGGTTTTCCAGGGTAACAGAACTGACAGGATATATATAATATGAGATTTATTATAGGAATTGGCTCACACAATAGGATGGGCAAGTCTGAAGGCTGGGAACTCCAGTGAAAGTTTTTTATGAGTTTTCCAGGAGAAGCTGGCAGGCTGAAGTTAAGATGGAAATTCTTCCTTCTGACTGCTGAAATCATCAGTTTTCTCTTTAAGGCCTTCAACTGATTGGATGAGACTCCTCTTATTGTTGAAGGCAGTCTCCTTAGTTGATTATAGATATAATCAGACATAGATGCAATCAATTTACTGATTATATAAATCCACAAAATACCCTCACAGTTACAAATCAGGCTAGTGGTTCTCTGACTGAACAACTGGACACCATAACCTAGCCAAGTTGACACATGAACTTAACCATCATACTTCCTATTTCTCCTTCCTCCTCACCCGTTAACTGCTGTCTACTTTCTGTCTCTATGAATTTGCATATTCTAGATATTTCATTTAAGTGAAATTATACAATATTTATCCTCTTGTGCCTGGCTTATTTCACTTAGCATAATGTTTTCAAGGTTCAACCATTTTGTAGCATGTATCAGAACTTCATTCCTTTTTATGGCTGAATAATATTCCCTGGTATGTATATATCACATTTTCTTTATCCATTCATCTGTTGATGGACACTTTGGTTGTCTCTACCTTTTGGCTATTGTGAATAATGCTGCTGTGAACATTGGCACACAAGTATCTGTTTGAATGCCCGTTTTCAATTGTTTTGGGCCAATACCTAGAAATGGAAAGGCTGGATTATATGGTAATTCTATAGTTAACTTTCTGAGTATTTACCAGACAGTTTTCTACCACAACAGCACCATTTTACATTTCCACCAGCAATGCATGAGACTTTCTATTTCTCTACATCCTCGCCAACACTTATTGTTTTCTTTTAGTGTATTGCTGGAGGGAATAGAAATAAATGCATGTATTCATGCCTTGTTTAATTGTAAGTCACATGGAAGACTTTTAGTGTGCAAAAGCATTTTCTTCCCCTCTCTCGTAGATGTGTTAGCCTTATTTTACAGGTGTTAACCAGACCCAGAGTGGGGAGAAAGGAAAACAGCTTGCTCTATCATGTAACTCAGCACCGCTGTTGAGTTACATGATAGAGCTGGGACTAGAATCCAGTCTGCCCACTTCCAGGGCAGGGTCTCTTCCATATACCAGTGCCCACAGGAGGCTTTGGGGGTGCTAGGGGGAGTGCCATGCCCTCACTCCTACAGGACCACTTCACCCCAGCCACGCCTTCAGCAAAGCCCCACCCTACATTCAGTCTGCTCAGCAAAGGGCTCTAGGGAAGGGAAGCCTGTCCCATTCCCATTGTACCCTCAACATCTTCTTCCTTGGTTCTGAAGGTCTTCTTTCACTGCTGTTATCACATCCAACACTCAGGCCTGTTGGAGATGCAGGATTTCCCTTGGAACTGACTTAGAATGCCATCTCTACCACTTAGTTGTGTGACCTGGGACAAGTTACTTGGAAACAGACTTTCCTATCTGAAAAAAATGCGGGTATATAAAATAGACAACTTGCAGAGTCTGTTGTGAGGACTGAATGAGTTTATGCATATGAACATGCTCTGCCCTGTGGATGATGTTGTATAGCTGTGTTATAAATGCTAGCATCCTCCTCTCTTAGCAGCTGCCTATGCCTTGGCAGAATTCTGCCAAGAATGAGGTATGAGCTTTATAGTCTTAAAATGCAGACTGTCCAGGTAAAGAAACTACAATGGCTTAAATTCACCCTCTGTTGTCAGACATCCAAAAGGCTCTATTAAGATGAAGTTTTTGATAGAGACAGGGAAGAATTAGGAAGGCATTTGAACCCTGAGGGAGAATAGGGCACTTTGAAAGAGGAGCCCTAAAACACTGAAAATACAGTGAAATACTAGAGACTTTTCATTACAGTCAGAAACAAGACAAGGATGCTCATATCACTGACATTATTCAGCATTGTTCTGGAGGTTCTAGCTAATGAAATAAGACAAGAAAAACAAATAAGATATATAAACCTCAGTGAGGAAGAGCAAAATTGTTACAATTCATAATGATATGTGTGTTTAACTAAAAAAAAAAAAAAGAGTTAATTTTTAAAAATTTAAAGCTAAGAAGGCAAGTACAGTCAAGTATATAAATGAAGAATTTTATTATAGCCCAGTCATAAAAAATGGAAAACTTAATGGAGAAAAATTAAGGGATTCCATTCTTATTAGCAACACAAACAATGAAATGCATTGGGATAAATTTAAGATATACTTACGGCATAATTGAAGAAAAATATAAGCCTTTGCTAAGGTTTGTTAAAGAAGGCCTGAATAACTGGAGAAACTACCATGTTCATGGATGGAAAAACTCAATATTGGAAAAATATTAATTCTCCCCATTAATGTACACGCTTAATGCCATTTTAATTAAATCCCAAAGAGATTGGTGGGGGAAATGAATAAAATTGATTATAAAATTCATCTGAAAGTATAAATACATATGAATGTGAAAAATAGAAGAATAATGGTCCAATTTTAAAAATGTATTGACATATACATAGAAAACGTGATAAGGAGGACTTGCGCCAAATTATTGACCATGGTTATCTCTGGAGGATGGAATAACCAGGGTCTTTCACATTCTACCTTGTTTGTTTTATTTCTGAAATGTTTGAGTTATTTAAAACACACCTTATTTTTGTTATCAGAAAAATAAAAACCAATAGAGAAGGATAAGAGCTCTTGAGACAGACCCATCTCCAGTCAAGAGTCACTCTTTGTCCTGCAGGCCTCAGTTTTCCCATCTGTAAAAGGGGAACAATTTATATCCTACAGGGACATGAAAAGACTTAATTAAGGATTATGAATGCTCCTGAATGAAAGACAACCAGCAGGTCCCTGTGGGTGTCAGATTGGCAAGATGGTGCTTGAGTCTCTCTGAGGCTAGGGTTTGGTATCATCCCTGAAGCCCTGACCCAACTTGGGCTCTGGGTCAGGAGGACTGTGTCAAGGGTCACAGAAGGTGAGTCGTTAGGTGGGACAGGAAGATCCCCTAAGACAACACTTTCATTGATTGATTCATTTGAAAAATTAATCTGTGCTTGGTTCTGTGGTTGGACACTTCTGAGCAGCTATTTCTTTTCAACTGACCAGAAATATTTGCTCATTCAGTTACTGGATTTTTATTTCTGCTTTCATATTTTTAATTTCTAAGAGTTAGTTTCTGTTTTCTTTTAATAACATCATCCTCTTATTTCATGGTGCCATGCTTTCTCATCTCTTTAAGGTATTATTAAAACAAGTTTTCCTGAAATGGCCTCCATTTTTCCAAATCCCTTCTTTCTCTGTGTTTGTTTTGGCCTCACTCTTCCATATCAGATATTTTTTTTCTCACACGTCTGATGATCCTTGGCTATGCACTCATGTTCAGAAGAGGGGTACTTAAAATCCTACTATAGGCCCTAGGGCACTTGTAGATGATGAACATCACCGTAAGATGATTAAGCTGGGTGGTTTGGGGGAACTCCCAAAGTCAGTATTGTTAGATCTTGTCTCTTGGCCTTGGCCAGAGAAAGCTCTTCTGGGGGATCTAAGCCTGTCTACCAGAGCTCTAGACTCTAAGGGGAGGCAAAAGGCCAGAGGTCTCAATATTTAGTGATTAAACTTTCATTTAATTACCTGTTTTCAATATGGTACACATGATTTCCACTATGCCTGGTGCCATCCTGTACAGAGACCCTGTTCTACTGTCTCCAAAGAATAAATCTGCAGCCTTCTGCCAGGCTGGATGAAGCACACTCATTTGGCTTCAGAGAGTGGGGAGGGAAACTGATATTAAACAGATTTCTTATTCATATTTCTGTTTCCACTTCCACCTTCTCTCCCACTTCCAGATGTACCTAGTGCTGCCAATTTCTCAGTCTTTCAGGGGGAAGTATCCTTGGCTTTCCTTTCTGCTAGCTTATGGTTTAATTTTCTTGGGTCTGCTAAGTCAGTGTTCATTCTTTCATCTGCTTTCCAGCTTCTAAAAGATTTTTTTCTAATTCCTTCTTTTTATTCTTTTTCTTTTTGTCCTTTTTTAAAAAGGAGGTACCAGGGATTGAACCCAGGATCTTGTACTTGTGAAGCAGGTGCTCAGCCGAGCTACACCTGCTCCCCTTTTTCTTTCTGTCTTTGTCAGTATTCTATTTTTCAAATTTTTATTTTTTATTTTTTACTTCTTTACTGCTGTTTCATTGGATTTTCAGGAGGCTTAATGCATGCATTCAGTTACTGGAAGTGTTGTGAGATTTCTCAGTTTCAAAGATAAAATACAAATCTTCCAAGTAACCCATTTCAAAAGACAAGTAACCTGCAACATAAAGAAAATGAGCTTTTTGGATTTCTCTTCTGAAACACTGAATGAGAGAAAACACTGTTTATAGAATTCTCAAGAAAAGGAATTGAGTATATAGAATTCTCTTTGTAGTCAAGGTATCATCCATGTGCAAGGCAGAAGAGAAAGAAAAGGATTCAGAACATATATGGAATATAACTATTCTGAAAATATTACTGGAGCATGTACTCCAGCCAAATGAAAAATTAATTAATATGGAGAGCTCTTTCAAGAAAGAGGAAGATATAATATCTAAGAATGTTTCTAGTCATGATATACCAGACAATTGCAACCAACAACAAAAAGAAAAAGTGGTAACGTAATTAGGAAGTGTCTTAGTTTGCCAAAGGACTACTGATGCAAAGTACCAGAAATCTGTTGGCCTTTATAATGGGGATTTATTTGGGATGAAAGCTTACAGTCCCAAGGCCATGAAAAGACCAACTCAAGGCATCATAAGAAGTGCTTTCTCACTAAAGTCAGCTGCCACATGTTGAAGCAAGATGGCAGGCAATCTCTGGCTGGTCTCTCCTTCCCCTCCAGGTTCCCTCCCTCAGGCCCAGCTGTTCCGCTTTCTTCCCAGTTTCAGCTGCAAGCTGGCATAGGGCTTGACTCTTAAGGGCTTCCTGTATCAGTCTCAGCTCTTCAGCTCTCTTCCAAAATCCAGCTGTAAGCTATCAGGCAAATGGCTCATCTCTCCCCCAGGGCCTTAGCTGGTTGAGCCTTCTTTATGTCACATTGCAGGATCAAAAATGACAGAACTCTCTTCTTTGTGTCTGTCTCAGTCAGTCTTTCTCTGTGTTTCCATTTATATCAGACCCAGCAAGGGGACAGAGACCCGAACTGAAATATGCTTTACTGACTTAGCTCAATCAAAAGCCCTAAATCGATATTATCAAGTAATTTAATCAAATGTTCCTCAGCTGAATTTAATGCAAAGGGTATCACACCCAGAGGAATAGATTAGTTTACAAACATAATCTTTCTCTTTTTGGGATTCATAAAATCTCAAACTGCCACAGGAAGCAAAGTAGAATTCCAGGCAAAAATATTAAATGGGACAAAGGTGAATATTTAATCATTATAAACAATAAAATCCATGAAGAAATGAAAATAACCATGAACTTTTACACACCCAAATTAATAGTGACAAACTCCCACAATCAAAATGGAAATTCTCAACTAGCTGAAAATTTTACAGATAAGGATATAAAAATAATGATTTGGAGGATTTGAATATGCATATTTTAAAATTTTGTATCTTACATAACATTACATTTTTTTCATATACTCATGGAACATTTACCAAAAAATGATTCTCTAAGAAAATCTCATTAAAAATGTTTAAATTAAAAAAATAATAATAAAGATTTTTAGGTCACTTTTTAGAAACATATTACAGTAAAACAAGAAGTTAACAATAAAAGGATAGATAAACCCCCAAAACCAAGTACTTGGAAATTAGAAAACACTCTTCTATATAGCTCTTGGGTCTAAGAGAAAACCAAGTTTAAATTACAGACTATTTAGGAATTGATTACAGTGAAAACTATATATCAAAACCTATATAATATTGTCAAAGCACCTGCTAGAGAAAAATTCATAGCTTTATGATTGAACATGAAAGTTTGAAGACGAAAGCAATTGTTCAACTCTAGAAGTTTTTAAAAAGATCAAAAGACATAAAAATAAAACCAGAGGAAAAGCGTAATAAAAATGAATGAAGAGGCCGGGGGCCGGCCATAAGGGCCACTGTGGGCCCAATGGCCAAGGGGCTGCCTAGCCCCTGGTGCTCCACTGCATCCACTTGGCCAGCAGGGATGTCGCATCCACGGTGAGCAAAGCCGTGCATCTGTCACATCAGTCCAGGGAGTTTGCGGAGAAATGGGGGGGGGGCGCAGCATTCCTACCCGTGGAACTGGGAGGAGTCTGCCCCAGATACTTTAAGGGATCTGCCTGCCATGATTGGAAGTTTCCTGGAACATCTATGGAGCAGGAGTTGATTTCAAAACTGAGCTCAGTCACAGCACAGAGTTTGGCTTAGCAATCCCTGTGGCTGGGTAAAAGACTTGAGAGTGGACGTGGGTTGGTTGTGGTGTGACTGACGTCCTAGGCTGTGTCGGGCGGGGGGATCTGGTGAAAACTTTTTGCCGCACACCTGCGGCAGGGCCAGCAGTAAAAACTGTGGGCACAAGTCATTTGTCACTTGTAGCATTGGACAAGGAGCAGGGAAATGAAGGGGAGGATGTTAGTGTTGACAAAATCTGGAAAAGGTGGCATAGTGAGAATATCCCCTTGAGAAAAGGGAACTTCCCCTTAGAGTTTTATACTACATGAGTTCAAGGTCATTCGTTGGCGACTAAGTGACCTGTTGGGAATATTTGTATCTGAAAGAAAGGTTTAGAAACTTTTATTTGCTCCTTTCACATACCTCCCCCCTACCCCCACCTTTCTACAAGATGCAGTTATTCTCTACCCACCCTCCTTAGTCCTCACTACATAAGATAGAGGAGAAAATAACCACCTTGTCATTTGAGTATATGTGGTTAATTTGGTCTTATGACTTTTTTGTAAACATCACTTGTTCCCTAGCCTTTTTTTAGTCCCTAAAATATTAAAATGTACCAGTAGTATTTTCTGTAAAGAATGCAAAAAGTTGGAGGAAAAAGAGAAACATTTTGTCCGTGATGTGGACGTGAAGTGATTTTAAACACAAATTGGTACTCTGTGTTGAGTTCTAATATTTTTACCTCTTTACAAAAAGATGTTTTAAAATTGCATTTATTTTAGGACTAAAATATCAATTGTTGAGCTTTTAAAACAAACAAAAACGAATGAAGGTTGGCTGGACAGAGGAGCTCCGATGGGCTCCTCACAGCTCCTTCACGCTGACTTGCTGTTGTGAAAGCCTTAATGCCTGCCTTTCCCTCCGCCCAGGGTGGCCAAGATGTGACGTGCCTGTGGATGTAAAAGTAATCTGCAGACTGCAGAGGAGCCATAGAAATGCAGTGATTCTTAGTCCTATCTTCCCTATCTCATATATATTACATGAGTAAATGAAGTTTGGAGAGGTGGGGCCGGGACGATGGGACTCACAGAGTCCTGCAGCTGATGGAGGTAGGGCAGGACAGACCCGCTGGCCCTGTGCTTCAGCCTCTCCTCCTAAGCCTAGTTGGGAAGTGGCAATTGTTAGCAAAACACAACAAAACGCAAGTCCTTGACCAGTGTACTGTGTTTTGTCCAGGCAAGGAAGGGCATGTGTGAGAGATTGCACAATTTCCTTCTGGAATATGTAATTGTAGTTAATCATTTTCAAGCCTCACCTGCTGTTTCCTGCCAAACCACAGGATTCCAGGCTTCTAGCCAGGCTGTCTGGGATTTAACTCCTGCATGGGAAAGGCAGCCTTTTGTTTTTCGTTCCCTAGTTTAGTATATGCAGTAGGTGCTTCATAAATCTGGCTGACAGACCAGTGGAGCAGGTTTTACAGCTGGCCACCTTTCTGGCTTTTTAGTCCATCTGGCCCACCCTCTGGCCACACGGGCATGAGCACGCTGCCCTCGAGCCACGCCAAGCTTTGCACCACTCCCATGCTCTCCAAGCCCATTGGACTTTTGGCCACACTGTGATCTGTCCTTGGAACCGCATTCCCCTAGCCTCTGTCTAGAAGCTCCTACTCATCGTCCACAGCTCTGCTTACATATGGAGCCTCCCCTGATTTTCCAGACGATGCCTTTATTCTCAGCCTCTTGTGCTTTTCCAAGGTGGATCAGTTTTCCCACTGTATTGTAATTATTTCCTCATATGCCCTTGGCCCTCCTTTATCCTCTATCTCCAGTGTCTAGCTGGCATGCATAGAAGGAGCTCAATGAACATCTGTTAAATGATGAGTTTGTGCAATTATTAATGACATGGTCCAGGGCCTGGATAAGTCCATGAGAGAAACTTCCAGTTTGACTTGGCAGAGGATTTTTTTCCCTTTTAAGTCCCCTCTTTCTGATAATGTATTATGAAATTTTTTAAACCTACAGAGCAAGGATTTTACAGTGTACACCAATATACCATTAATGTTTTACTTTATGACATATCTTTTTACCTATCCATCTCTCCATTCATCTATTAATCATCTTATATTTATGGTGAATTTTAAAGTAAATGACAGGGGGCGGATGTGGCTCAAATGGTTGGGTGTCTGTCTGCCATATGGAGGGACCTGGGTTCGATCTCCGGGACTTCCCGGTAAAATAAAAAATATATATATAGAGGGCACATGGGCTGTCAGGCTCTGTGTGCTGGTGAGCCGCCAGGCCCCGGGAGCCATGCAGCAAGATGATGACGTAACAAGAGAGAGACGCAGGGGAGAGACAAGACGAGATGCTCCGAAAGCTCCGAAAGCTCCGAAAGCTCCGAAAATCAGGAACTGAGGTGGCGCAGGTGGCAGAACACCTCTCTCCTACATTGGAGGTCTCCAGGATCGAATCCTGGTGAAGACTAGAGGAGGATGAGAAGAGATGGCAGGAAACAGACACAGAGAATTGCCCAGCGAATGGACACAAAACAGCAAATGGGGAAGGGGGGGTTTAAAATGGATAAAGTAAATAAAAATAAATCTTAAAAATAAATAAATAAATAAAGTAAATGACAGGCACCAGTACACTGCCCCCTAAATACTTCAGCATGCATATTACCTTTTCAGTTTTTGTGTTTTTGTTTTTTTTTTTAAACTAAGAGTCATATTCCTTGTCTAGAAATCTGAACTTGAAATCATAAATGTCCAAGCTCTGGAATAATAAGTTTTTATACTTCAGAGTGCTTTTACAATGTACAAAGTGATTTTGTGTGCATTTACTGTATACAATAACTTTATTTGTTTTTTTTTTAAGATTTATTTTTATTTATTTATCCCCACCCCCTCATTGTTTTGCGCTCGTTGTCTGCTCTCTGTGTGTCCTTCTGTGTCTGCTTCTCTTTAGGCGGTACTGGGAACTGACCCTGGGACCTTCTGGAGTGGGAAAGAGGCGCTCAATCTCTTGCACCACCTCAGCTCCCTAGTCTGCTGCATCTCTTTTTGTCTCTTCTCTGTGTCTCTTTTTGTTGTGTCATCTTGCTGCGCCAGCTGTCTGCATGGGCCAATACTCCTGTGTGGGCCAGCACTCTGCGTGGGCCAGCTCTCTGCTCAGGCCAGCTCACCGCATGGGCCAGCTTGTCTTTCACCAGGAGGCCCCAGGAATCGAACCCAGGACCTCCTATATGGTAGATGGGAGCCCAATCGCTTGAGCCACATCCATTTCCCTACAATAACTTTGAAAGGGAGGTACTACTCTCAGTGTTATTCATTTGAGATAACTAAAGTCCAGATAGAGAAAGTGATTTCCCAATGTCACTGCTCGTAATCAGCATTCAGACACACATCCCTCAAAGATTGATTGAGCTCTTACTATGTGCCAGGCACCTTGTGGCTACTGGGACATTGCAGATGAGAACCAGCAGCACTTTTGGCCCAGAGTGGCTCCTGGTGTCATGGGGAAGGCCCTCCCTCTGCTCCCCATGGTTACAGGGCAGCGTGAGAAGAGGCCAAGGGCAGGTGGGACCCAGGGCTCCTCTCTCTGCATCCAGCATGTTTTTCTCACTCTGTCCTCATCAGCTTCCTAGAAGATGAGGCCTGGAGAGGCAGCTCTTTGGGCCTAGGAAGGCTAAGGCAGAGATGGCCTTTGTCACTCCCCATCTTCCTGTCCTATCCCCACCTGCTTGCACACCAATCACTTTCCTCTTACTTCCTGGACATTTCTGCATCCTGTTTTGGTGAGAGATTTGGAAGTTTGAGCAGGAAAGGAGAGACTTTTTGCAAGCTCAGCAAGGAGGCCCCTTCCACCCCCCACATACACTTCCTGTGCAACACAAAAGTCACGTGATTGCTATAGAGACCACAGGGTACCAGGGCAGGATAGGACCTCAGCTCCAAGGGAAGGCAGAGTGGAGGGAAGGCCATTAAGTTAATTTCTTCTGTCTCTCCATCTCCATCTCTCTCCTCCTTCCTCCCTCCCTTCCATCCATCTATCCATCCTTCCTCTTCTCCTTTCTTTCTTTTAGGTGGGGTGGGTAGAGGTAGAGTTGAGCATACCTCTGGGCTGGTGGGCAAGGAAGATGCAGGGATGCAGCAGAGAAGTGGTGGGACAGGTTCTTTGCATGGGCTGGAGAGATGGTCATCCAGAGCACAGAAAGAAATGTTGGCCTTGGACAGGGAACGACAAAATGGCTGATGATTCAATTAAATTTAGCGAACATTTGCTAGGAGCCAGGGGTCCTGCCCTCAGAAGGTCCTGGGCAAGTGGGATGAGGGCATTGATTTAAAATCAGGTATGTGAAAAAATAAAAATAAAATAAAATCAGGTATGTGAAAGAGGGCTCAGCAAGCTGCTGGGAGAGTATGGGGTGCATGGGGAGAAAGGCCCAAGGCTACCTGGATATCCCAGGAGGATATCCCAGGCTGCCAGCATGGTGGGGGGTGGGGGGTGACAGGCCTGGCCTGTTTGGGAGTGAGGGGCTGGAGGGTGGGGCCTGGGAAAGGATGTGGCAAGAGATGAGGGCAAGGCAGATCAGGCAGCTCCTCGCTATAAGGGTTTGGCCTTTTTGCCTACAAAAAGCTGCAGATAAAATGGCAAGCAAGCTTTCCTTGAAGTGCAGTTGACACAAGAGGAAATCTTTTTGAAAAGAGCCACTCAGAAGATGGACTAGTAGGGTGGGACTTGGCTTTGCCTCAGGTCTGAATCACCTTAGGGGTTTATGAGACATCTGCAACATTACCAGTAGACCCTAGAAATTGGGCACAGTGTGGTGTGGGACAGGAACCCTGGGTTGGGGCCAGGAGACTGGTTCTTATAAGTTGTGTGGCTTTTGACAAGTGACCTGACCTTTCTGAGGCGCTTTTCTTCCCCAAATGACCTCAGTAATTGTAGCTTGTGTCCCAGTGGGTAGCCTGGACTTTGCACCGTAGAGTGTGGCTCATTCAGCCTCATTCAGATCAGCTGGACTTCCCAACCTGATGGGAACTGTTTGAAGGCTCCTACAAGTTTGTGAGCTTTGGGCTAAGATACAGGTTTTTGCTCTGCCATCTAGGTCAGGGACCCTGGGCTAGTGACTACACAAGCCTCTTATTTTCTCAGCTGTAAAATGGGGATATTGAAGCCTGTCTCACAGGTCAGGATGTGTAGAAGATAGGTTTGCTACCTGTCTCTTCCCAGCGTTCCTCAGCAGGGCACTGTTGGTATTTTGGGAAAGGCACTTCTTCATGGTGCCCAACTCTCCTGACCATGGTGGGATGTTTAGCATACCCAGTGGTTGCCAGTCATGGTCTCAGCTTTGTGACAGCCCCCAGCCTCTCCTACACATTTCCAATGGCCCCTGGCGGACAAGTAAAACACCCCATTTAACTGATTTAATTCAAATTCATTTATGGAGTGCCAGCTATGTGTGAGGAAGTGTGCTGGGGTTGCCCTGGGAAAGCAGGGGGTGGGGGTGGGGTGTAATGGTGGAAAAAGCAATGACCTGGGAGGCAGGAACACAGACTTTTCTGTCCCAAGTCTGTATAAATCTTTTCCTGACTCTTGAGTTGACAGCTATACTGGATACCTATATTTAAGACCATGGCTATGTTTCCCGAGAGCTCACAGTTGAAGATAGAGTGCTTTGGAGGGGGATAGAGAAAGTGCTATGGGAGTTTAGAGGAGGGAAAGGTTATATCCAACTTGGAGACTCAGGGAGGGCTGCTTGGAAGAAGTGGTATTTGAGCTGGCTCTCAAAGCTTGAATAAAAGTTGGACTTGAAAAGGCAATAATGACCATTCATCAAGGATTAACTGTGCACTAGATACTATATGCTCAGCTCTGTATAAACATCATTACTTGTGGGCTCAGATGAGGACACTGAGTACCCTTCTCAGGGTTGCACAGTGAGTTAATTCTGTATCATTTAGCTCTTGCTGTATAACGCCTCACTTCAAAACCCAGTGGCTTAAAACAATAGCCATTTGTTATTGTTCATGAGTCTGTGGATCAGCTGGTCTTGGATGGGGCAACTAGGATGTCTTCTACATGGATTCTCATCCTCCAGCAGTTTCACCCAGGCTTGTTCTCATGGAGGAAGCAGAGGTTTGAGAGAGGAAGTGTGCATGAACTCTTGAGACCTAGGCTTGGAACGGGCATGTCATCACTTCCTCTACATTCCATTGTCCAAAGCAAGCCACAAGGCCAGCTTGGATTCAAGCGGAGGCAAGTAGGCTCTACCTCTTGATGTGAGAAGCTGCACAGTCAAACATTGCAAAGGGCATGGATACAAAGAGGAGTGGAGGCTTGGGCTCTTTTTGCTATCTGTTTACCATAGTGACAGAGCAGGATTCTAAGTGGCTTGAAAGCTGTGTGCTTTCTACAAAGGTTCACTTCTTCCATGGAGAAGAAAAAAATTTAGGATGAAGGGTAGAGCATGAGCAAAGGAAAAGAAGCAAACACAATCTCAGGCTGTGTTTGGGAAATAGTAAATGGTTCATTTTGGATGATGTGTGGAGTGTGCAACGGGGAATGGTGGAGAAGGCAGGAGGGGTTAGTTAGGCCAGTCCTTGGAGGCCTTGGATGCCAAGCTATACTGCTTGCACAGTTTATCCTGCCTGTGAGAAGTCACAGAAGGATTGTTTCAGAAGTCAGTTTTATAATAGTGTAATTTATACACAATAAAATCCACCCTGTTTTAGATTTGTGGGTCTGAGTCTTGACAAACGTATATAGTGGTGTAATCAAGATATAATAGCTCTCGCCCTGCGGCCCAAGATGCCAAAAGGAAAGAAGGCCAAGGGGAAAAAGGTGGCCCCGGCCCCAGCTGTCATGAAGAAGCAGGAGGCCAAGAAGGTGGTAAACCCCCTGTTTGAGAAAAGACCCAAGAACTTTGGCATTGGACAGGACATCCAGCCCAAAAGGGACCTCGCCTGCTTTGTCAAATGGCCCTGCTACATCTGGCTGCAGTGGCAAGGGGCCATCCTCTACAAGCGTCTGAAATTGCCCCCCTCCATGAACGAGGCCTTGGACAGCCAAACAGCCATGCAGCTGCTCAAGCTGGCCTATAAGTACAGACCAGAGACAAAGCAGGAGAAGAAGCAGAGGCTGCTGGCCCGGGCTGAGAAGGCTGCTGGCAAAGGGGACGTCCCCACCAAGAGGCCACCTGTGCGTTGAGCAGGAGTCAACACTGTCACCACCTTGGTTGAAAACAATAAGGCCTAGCTAGTGGTGATTGCACATGACGTGGACCCAATCAAGCTGGTTGTCTTCCTGCGCGCCTTGTGTCATAAAATGGGGGTCCCCTACTGCATCATCAAGGGAAAGGCCAGGCTGGGACGGCTCATCCACAGAAAGACCTGCACCACCGTTGCCTTCACGCAGGTCAGCTTAGAAGACAAAGGTGCACTAGCTAAGCTGGTAGAAGCTATTAGAACCAATTACAATGACAGATATGATGAGATCCGCTGTCACTGGGGAGGTAATGTCCTAGGTCCCAAATCTGTGGCTTGCATTGCCAAGGTGGAGAAGGCAAAGGCTAAAGAACTTGCCATTAAACTGGGTTAAATGTACACAGCTGATTTTTCTGTACGTAAAAATAAAAGTTCTTCAAAAAAAAAAAAAAAAAGTCATCTTTCCAGAAAGTTTCCTTGTGCCATCTCCTCCATCCCAGTCCCTGGCAACTACTGATATGATTACTGACCCTGTAGTTTTGCCTTTTCTGGAATGTCATACAAATGAAATCATGCCACGTGTAGAATTTTGTATCTAGCTTCTTTCATTTTGCACAATGCTCTAAAATTCATCCATATTGTTGCATGTTTCAGTACTTAGTTTGTTTCGAATGCCGAGTTGTATTCCATTGCCTGGATATGCCACAATTTGTTTATCCTTTCCCCAGTTGAGGGACATTTGGGTTTTCCCAGTTTGGGAAATTTTGAATAAATTTACTATAAATGGTGATATACAGATCTTTATGCAGACAAATATTTTATGTTTTCATTTCTCCTGGGGAAATATCTAGGAGTGGAATTTCTAGGTCATTTGAACTTGATAGGAAACTGCTGGACTGCTTCCTTTTTTTTTGGTACTGGGGGCCGGGGATTGAACCCAGGACCTTGTATGTGGGAAGCCAGTGCTCAACCACCGAGCCACATAGGCTTCCCTGAGTTGAGTTTTTGGTTTGTTTTGCTTGTTTGTTTTTGTTTTTCCAGGAGGCTCCAGGAACTAAACTCAGGACTTCCTGTGTGGGAGGTGGGAGCTCAACTGCTTGAGCCACATCCACTCCCCTACTGGATGGCTTTCTGAAATGGGAATTGCATTCCCACTATCCATATCTGAAGCTTCTAATTGCCCTGCCTCTTTGTCAGCACTTGGTATTGTCATCTTTTTTCTTTGTAAATTTTAGCCATTCTAATAGATTTTAATTTTATTATGGTTTTAATTTGCATTCCACCAGTGACAAATGATGTTGAGCATTTTTTCATGTGCTTCATCCATCTCTCTTCTTTCTTAAAATGTCGTCAAATCTTTTGCACATTTTAAAAAATGAGTTGCTTGTTTTCTTATTAAGTTTTGAAATTTCTTTATATAGTCTAGATATAAGTCCTTTATCAGATACGTGTTTTGCAAATATTTCCTCCAACACACTTAGAAGTCCTTTAATGGGAAATAACTTTTTTTAAAAGATTTTATTTATTTATTCATTTATCCCCCCCTTGCTGCTTGTGCTCGCTGGGTCAGCTAACCATGCCGTGCGGGCGGGCTTGCCTTCACCAGGAGGCCCCGGGTTCGGTTCCCGGGGCCTCCCATATGGTAAACGGGAGCCCTACTGATTGAGCCACAGCCGCTTCCCGGAAATAACTCTTGTATTTTAAAAACTTACTCTGGTTTTGCAAAAAAAAAAAAAAAAAAAAAACTTACTCTGGGGAAGCAGCTGTGGCTCAATTGGTTGGGCTCCCGTTTACCATATGGGAGGCCCCGGGTTCGATTCCTGGGGCCTCCTGGTGAAGGTAAGTCGGCCCACGTGGTGCAGTGAGCTGGGGCAGCATGACGCAACAGATGGAGGCAAGTAGACACAGAAAAAAAAAAAAAAAGCAAAGCAAATGGACACAATGAGCACAAGTAGCAAGGGGGCGATTAAAAAACAAACAAACAAACAAAAAAATTTACTCTGTGGCCTAGTGGGGCTAGAGAAAAGGGTGGGGAGGGATAGAGTCAGCGGTCCAGGTGGGAGAGCTCTGAGCCAGGGCAGGGGCAATGAGGATGGGGAGCAGTGAAGAGCTATAAGACATGGAGACCCTTTGGGTGGTAGTAAAGTCCTCTTTTACCCTGGTGAGGACCCTCCCTTCCTCCCTCCCTCCTTCCTTCGAAAAACATTTGTGGAGCACCTACTAAGTAGCAAGTAATGTTCTAGGCATAGGGAAATAGTAATGAAGAAATCAAAGTCCCTGCCTTCATAGAGTTTACATCTTGGTGGGGAAGTCAGACAATAAACAAATATACAAATGTGTGTAGTCTAATGCCTGGTAGACGAGGCTGGACACACACAGCAAGGGGTTCTTACTGAAATGACTTCCAAATGGTCCACAGCATGGGAACCTGAGTCCTCAGAAAGAGTCAAAGCAGTGGGAAGAACACTGGACTCAGGTCAGGAACTCTGGGCTTGAAGTCTGGCCATCAGGGTGACCTCAGTCATGTCATCGCCTCTCTCTGGACCTCATTCTCCTTCTTAGAGTTGGACTAGATGAGCTTTCAGGTGCTAGGATTTTGCATTTGAAGTTCTTACAAATGAATTTTGGGGCTCTGATGAAGTGAGCTATATGCAAAGTGGGGACATCTCCACCTTAGAACCAGGCTGTTTTGTCAGAAAAGTTCTGGATTGTGTAACATTTATGTAAACTAAGGATCTTTTAAAAAATAAAACAAATATATATTAAATTAAAAAAAAGAGAAAGAAGAGAAGAGTTCTGGAGGTCATCCATTTTGGCCTCTTACCCAATGTAGTATCCACTGTGAAGCACATCAGACAAGTGCCTGTTTATTCCCTAGGGACGGGTTGCTCACTCCTTTCCAAGGGACCAGTTTCATTTTATCTTTCTCTGTCTTTTTAAAGGGAAAGGATCACACCTTTTACTAAAGGGAAGTGCATTTCAACTGTGGATCACAATTCAGATCCTGTTCCTGAAAGTTGCATGTGAAGGACAGCCTACAATGAGCAGAGGGCCAAAGGCCTAAGACAAATCTGGGGGTGAGAGTGGAAGTTCTCAGAGAAAGAAGACATGAGAATGCCTGCAGGAGGGGAGAGAAGTGGCAGGATCACCTTTGCTGGAGCCATCTATGTGGTTGTCATGATGTCTGCTGGGACAGCTGTGGCCAGATATCTTTTGATACAAGAGATCATTTATCCTGAAAATTCAAATTGGCCAGTGACATAAACATGGGAGTCAGATAGCAGATGGACTGAAGGATTGGCATGTGGTTAACATTTTTTGGAACCCATCTAGTCAAAAGTCAGAGTGCTTGGCTTCCTGCTCATTAAACTCCACAAAGAGGTGGGATAGCATAGCATATCTCAATGGCAGCTCTGGGCCCTCTCCAGAATGCTCGATCCCCATCCCAGGATGATTCTGGAAGCAGGGTGGGACCTCATGCTATGAGGAGGCCACTGACCTCCAAATAATGTCCAGCCATGGGGAACAATTATCCACCCCCAGTGTTAGCCCTTGTGGGTATCCCAGTGTAGCCCAAAGGTAGATATGTTTGTGGGAAGACGTGGACCACAATGTCCTGAGCTTCTTACTCACTGTCTGAGAGATTGGGTGGGATGATGGTATGGTTGTCCCTAAGGGGGTAGACTGGGACACCATAGCCTCAGCCACAAAAATCACATAATGATAAAAAATATTTCAAACACTTTTTTTCAGAGCATGAGTGTCTTATAGAAAGCAGTTTACTTTCCTACTCATGTCAAATGACTGTTTTGGAAGAAAAACTGTATTCATAGACAAGATGATAATCTATGTTAAAAATTCTTCTGAATCTACAAAAAAGCTACTAGATCTAATTCAGTCACTTTAACAAGGTTTCTGGGTATATAATTAAAATACTAGCAAGAAACAAACAAAAATTGAAGATTTAAAATACCATTTATGATAGCATCAAAAGTATGAAATACTTAGGTATAAATTTGACAAAAGATGTATAAGATATAGACACTGAAATCTATAAAACACTGCTGAGAAAAATTAAAGAAGATCTAAATAAAGGGAGAGATATCCCATGTTCATGGATCAAAAGACTCAATATTGTTAAGATGTCACATCTCCCCAAATTCATGTGTAGAGTCAATGTAAGATCAATCAAAATCCCAGTATTTTGTAGAAATTGACAAGTTGATCCTAAATCTTACTTGGGGAAAAAAAAAAAAAAAAAAAAAAAAAAAAACGCACCAGAATAGTCAAAACAACTTTGAAAAAGAACAAAGCCAGAGGACTAAAATTACCTAATATCCAGACTTATAAAACTAAAGGAATCAAGACGGGAATTTTGTTGAGATAGATGGATATATCAAAGGAGCAGAATCCAGAATCCAGAAATAGACCCACATATATATGGACAACTGATTTTCAACAAAGGTGCAAAGGTAATTCAGTTGAGAAAAGATAGTCTTTTCAACAAATAGTCATGGAACTATTGGATATCTATGTGCAAAAATTGAACTGTGATCAATGCCTCACACCATTAATTAAAAAATTAACTCAAAATGGATCACAGTCCCAAATGTAAAATCCAAAATTTAAAACTTCTAGAAGAAAACAGAGGAGAAAATACTTAGACCCTGAGTTAGGTAAAAATTTCTTAGATACAACACCAAAGTATGATCCATAAAGAACAAATTGTTAAATTGTAGGTAATCAAAATGTAAAGCTTTTGCCCTTTTGAAGACACTATTAAGAGAATAATGAAAAGTCACAAATTGGGACAAAATATTTTCAAATCATATATCTGATAAAGGACTTATATCCAGAATATGATACATATATATACATGTACACATATACAGAGGTAGATTGACTTGTATCATATTCTGAATATAAGATATATGTGGGTTTTTTTTTGTGTGTATATACTTTCAAAACTCAACAATAATAAAACAACCCAGTAAAAATGAGCAAAAGATAAAAACAGATACTACTGAGAATATATATGAGTGGCAGATATGCACATGAAAAGATTCTCAACATTATTAGTCATTAGGGAAATGCAAATTAAAACCACAATGAGATATCACTACACACCTATCAGAATAGCTAAAATTAAAAAGACTGACCAGGGACTTCCGAGAAGATGGCGGACTAGTAAGACATGGGAATCTCTTCTCCAGAAAAATAGCTAGAGAACAGGCTGAAACAGCCCCGAATAAGATCTTCTAGGGTTTAGGACAGCAGGTGAAGGCTGCACACCACCCAGAAGAGAGAGGGACAAAAGAGGGAAATCATGACAACAGAACCATGAGTTGGAAGTAGCAGCTTCTGCTGCTGCCGGCACCCTCCCCCACACTCCTCTGGGCCTGCGACCACAGACAAAGGGGACTCCAGAGATCTACCACTTCCGGAAAGGGGGGAGAGAGGGACACAGCCTTAGGCTGACTCAGGTTCTGACCTGTAAATTTGGGCTGCGGAGCCCCACGGACCCTTCCACACGGAGGTTTGCCCTGGGAGCCTAGGAAGGACTGGAGAAATCCGACCCTCGCAACCTCCCTCTCTTCTAGACTGGACTAATTGTTGAAGACTCCACAGGAGAGGGGAGAGAGAGCCTGGGGCTGACTCTGCTTTTGACTCCCAGGTTTGGTCTGCCCTGTCCCAACAGCCCTTCCAGGCCGGGTGGGGATGCGCCATTGTTTGCCTTGGAGCCTGCAAGGGGCTAAAGATATACAAACCTCCCTATCTCCTCCTCTTCTAACAGGGACTGATTGTTGAGGATTCAGAAGGGAGTGGAAATATTTCCTACCTGGGAAAAGGGGGGCGCTACGAGAGAAGTCTGGAAAACTGTCTCAGAAAGTTTGAATTACAAGGCTCTTAGCCCCCAGACAGGAAGCTCTATCACATTGATCTGGTCTGTGTCACAACAAATACACTCCGACCAGGCATTGAATTGAGAGCTGCCAACGAGCGCCATCTCCTGGCAGACCAAGGAAGTGCACATAAGAAAATTAATACAAAGGAGAGGCTTTTCCTGGCCTCTATAAGCCCAAGGCCCTAGGAAACGACTCTACAACCAATTACTGGGTCCTGTGCCCAGTTTTGAGCAACAAGCAGAACAATCCTAACAATCAAGGTAGAGCCAAAAATCAAAGAGCTATGGTAACTCACAGCCTCCTGCCACTAAAACCCCATAAAAGAGAAAGAGATAGAGCATCTAAGTAAAATACAACCTAAACCAGATGCCTAAGCACCAGGAAAAAATTATGAGCCATACTAAGAAAATAGAAGACATGGCCCAAGAAAAGGAATACAGCAAAGTCCCAGAAGAGATGCAGAATTTGAGAGAACTAATCAGTGAGATGAGCACACATTTCCAAAATCAAATTAATGAGATGAAAGAGAATATAGTTAAAGAGATAAATGACATCAAGAAGACATTGAGGGAACGCAAAGAAGAATTTGAAATCCTGAACAGAAAAGTAACGGAGTTCATGGGAATGAAAGACACAATAGGTGAACTCAAAAATACATTTGAGGCGTACAACAGCAGACTCGAAATGACAGAAGAAAGAATAAGTGATACTGAAGACAGAGCTGCTAAAATTGAAGAGAGGAAAGAACAGAGAGAGAAAAGAATGGAAAAAATTGAGCAGGGGCTCAGAGAGTTGAATGACAACACAAAACGCAACAACATACGTGTCATGGGAGTTCCAGAAGGGGAAGAGAAAGGAAAAGGGGCAGAAAGAGTATTTGAGGAAATAATAGCTGAAAATTTCCCAACTCTCACGAAAGAAATGAATTTACATGTCCAAGAAGCACACTGTACCCCAATGAGAATAAATCCAAATACAACTACGCCAAGACACATATTATTCAGAATGTCAAATGTAAAAGATAAAGAGAAAATTCTCAGAGCAGCAAGAGAGAAGCAAATGATCACGTACAAAGGACGTCCAGTAAGACTTTGTGCAGATTTCTCTTCAGAAACCATGGAGTCGAGAAGACAGTGGTATGATACAATTAGGAAACTGAAAGAGAAAAACTGCCAGCCGAGAATTCTTTATCCAGCAAAGCTGTCCTTCAAATATGAAGGTGAATATAAAGTATTCAAAAACAAACAGAAACTAAGAGAGTTTGCAAAAAAGAATCCACCTTTGCAGGAAATATTAAAGGAAGCCTTAGAACCTGAAAGAAAAAGACAGGAGAGAGAGGCTTGGAAGAGAGTATAGAAGAAAGAAAAGCAGAAAGGATAACCAAAAGAGTAAAAAGAGAGAAAAAATAAGATGACATATAAAAACCAAAGAATAAAATGGAGAAAATAAATAGTGCATTTTCAGAAATATCATTGAATGTGAATGGATTAAATTCCCCAATCAAAAGATATAGGCTGACAGAATGGATAAAAAAACATGAGCCATCCATACGCTGCTTACAAGAAACTCACCTCAGACCCAGGGATACAAACCGGCTGAAAGTAAAAGGTTGGAAAAAGATATTCCACGCGAACAGTAAACAGAAAAGAGCACGGCTAGCTATACTAATATCAGACAAAACAGACTTCAAATGCAAAAAAGTGATAAGAGATGCGGAAGGCCATTATATATTAATAAAAGGGACAATCCTCCAGAAAGATATAACAGTCATAAATATCTACGCACCTAACCAGGGTGCCCCAAAATATATGAGACAAACTCTGGCAAAACTGAAGGGAGAAATAGACATTTCTACAATAATCGTTGGAGACTTCAACACCCCTCTCACATCATTAGATAGAACAACTAGACAGAAGATCAACAAGGAAACAGAGAACTTGAACAATATGATAAACAAGTTAGACCTAACAGACATATACAGAACACTGCATCCAAACTCAGCGGTTTATACATTCTTCTCAAGTGCCCATGGATCTTTCTCCAGGATAGACCACATGTTAGGTCACAATACAGCTCTCATTAAATATAAAAAGATTGAAATTATACAAAGTACCTTCTCAGATCATAATGGAATGAAACTAGAAATCAATAACAGACAGGAAAAACTAAATTTGCAAATGTGTGGAGAATGAACAACACACTCCTAAATATTCAGTGGGTCAAAGAAGAAATTGCAAGTGAAATCAGTAAATATATTGAGACAAATGAAAATGAGAACACAACGTATCAAATCTTATGGGATACAGCAAAGGCAGTCTTGAGAGGGAAATTTATAGTCCTAAATGCCTATATTAAAAAACAAGAGAGCTAAACTCAAAGATTTAACTGAACAACTTGAGAAACTAGAAAAAGAACAGCAAACCAATCCCAAAGCAAAAAGAAGGAAAGAAATAATAAAGATTAGAGCAGAAATAAATGAAAATGAGGACAGAAAAACAATAGAGAAAATCAACAAAACCAAAAGCTGGTTCTTTGAGAAGATCAATAAATTTGACAAACCCCTCGCTAGACTAACAAAGAAAAAAAGAGAGAAGATACAAATAAATACAATCAGAAATGAAAAGGGGGAAATTACAAATGACCTCACAGAAATAAAAAGAATCATAAGAGGATATTATGAGAAACTATATGCCAACAAACTAGACAACCTAGATGAAATGGACAAATTTCTAGAAACTCATAACCAACCTACACTGACACCACAACAAATACAAGAACTTAACAAACCGATCACAATTAAGGAGATTGAATCCATCATCAAAAATTTCCCAGCAAAGAAAAGTCCAGGACCAGATGGCTTCACAGGTGAGTTCTACCAAGCATTTCTAAAAGAATTAACATGGGAAGCGGCTGTGGCTCAATCAGTAGGGCTCCCGTTTACCATGTGGGAGGCCCCGGGTTCGGTTCCCGGGGCCTCCTGGTGAGGGCAAGCCCGCCCGCACGGCGTGGTTGGCTGACCCAGCGAGCACAAGCAGCAAGGGGGGGATGGATGAATAAATAAATAAAATCTTTAAAAAAATAAAAAAAATAAAAGAATTAACACCAATCCTGTTTAAACTCTTCCAAAAAATTGAAGAGGAAGGAAAATTACCCAACACATTTTATGAAGCCAACATCACCCTAATACCAAAGCCAGATAAAGATTCCACAAGAAAAGAAAATTATAGACCAATCTCTCTAATGAACATAGATGCAAAAATTCTCAACAAAATACTTGCAAATCGAATCCAACAGCATATCAAAAGACTTATACATCACGACCAAGTGGGATTTATTTCTGGTATGCAAGGCTGGTTCAACATAAGAAAATCAATCAATGTAATACACCACATTAACAAATTGAAGGAAAAAAACCACATGACCATCTCAATAGATGCAGAAAAGGCATTTGACAAAATCCAATATCCTTTTATGATAAAAATACTTCAAAAGATAGGAATAAAAGGAAAATTTCTCAATATGATAAAAGGCATATATGAAAAACCCACAGCCAACATCATACTCAATGGGGAAAGGTTGAAAGCTTTCCCCCTAAGATCAGGAACAAGATAAGGATGCCCACGGTCACCATTGTTATTCAACATTGTACTAGAAGTTCTAGCTAGGACAATTAGACAAGACAAAAAAATTAAAGGCATCCAAATAGGAAAAGAGGAAGTAAAACTCTCACTATTTGCGGATGACATGATCCTGTATTTAGAAAATCCTGAAGTATCCACAACAAAGCTACTTGAACTAATAAATGAGTTCAGCAAAGTAGCAGGATACAAGATCAACACACAAAAATCAGTAATGTTTTTTTTTTTAATTTTTTTAATTTTTTTATTGTGGGTAAAAATAAAAATTCTCACAATACATACAAACATTTGCAAAATGATATATAAATATATATGCATATATGTGTATTTGCTTACAAAAATGTTATTTATATATATATATATACATATATAGTAATGTTTTTGTACACTAGTACTGAACAATCTGAGGAGGAAATCAGGAGGAAAATTCCATTTTCAATAGCAACAAAAAGACTCAAATACCTAGGCGTTAATTTAACCAAAGAAGTACAGGACCTATATGCAGAAAACTACAAAACAATGCTAAAAGAAATTTAAAAAGACCTAAACAAATGGAAAGACATTCTGTGTTCATGGATTGGAAGAATAAATATCGTGAAGATGTCAATCTTGCCCAAACTGATTTATAGATTCAATGCAATACCAATCAAAATCCCAACAGCTTACTTTACAGAATTAGAGAAGGCAATTACCAAATTCATCTGGAAGGGTAAGTGCACCCGAATAGCCAAAAGCATTCTAAAAAAGAAGAGCAATGTGGGAGGAATTTCACTGCCTGACCTTGAAACATATTACAAATCTACAGTGGACAAAACAGCATGGTACTGGCATAAAGATAGACACATCGATCAGTGGAATAGAATTGAGAATCCAGAAATATACCCTCACCTATACAGTCAACTGGTTTTTGACAAACCTACCAAGCCCACGCTAATGAGAAAAAACAGTCTCTTCAACAATTGGTGTTGGGAGAACTAGATATCTATAACCAAAAGAATGAAAGAGGACACCCATCTTACCCCCTATACAAGAATCAACTCAAAATGTATCAAAGATCTAAATATAAAAGCCAGGACCATAAAACTACTGGAAGAAAATGAAGGGAAACATCTTCAAGACCTTGTAGTAGGTGGTGCTTTCTTGGACCTTACACCCAAAGCACGTGCAACAAAAGAAAAAATAGATAAATGGGACCTCCTCAAAATTAAACATTTTGCACCTCACAGGACTTTGTCAAAAGGGTGAAAAGGCAGCCAACTCAATGGGAAAAAATATTTGGAAATCACATATCTGATCAGAGTTTAATATCCAGGATATATAAAGGGAGGTTACAACTCAACAATAAAAGACAAACAACCCAGTTTAAAAATGGGGAAAAGACTTGAATAGAAATTTGTCTAAAGAAGAAATACAAATGGCAAAAAAACACATGAAGAAATATTCAACATCACTAATGATAAGGGAACTGCAAATCAAACTACAAGGAGATATCATTTCACACCTATCAGAATGGCCACTATTAAAAAGACAGAGAACTACAAGTGTTGGAGAGGATGTGGAGAGATAGGAACACTTCTTCACTGTTGGTGGGAATGCAGGATGGTACAACCACTATGGAGGACTGTTTGGCAGTTCCTAAAGAAGTTGAATATAGACTTGCCACATGACCTTGTAATACCACTACTGGGTATATACGCAGAAGAACTGATAGCAGTGACATGAACAGACATCTGCACACCGATGTTCATGGCAACATTATTCACCATTGCCAAAAGTTGGAAACAACCCAGGTGTCCATCAACAGATGAATGGATAAACAAACTGTGGTTTATTCACATGATGGAATATTATGCAGCTGTAAGAAGAAATGAAGTCATAAAGCATATGGCAACATGGATGAACCTGGAGGACATTATGTTGAGTGAAGCAAGCCAGACACAAAAGGACAAATACTGTATGAATGCGTTACTATTAACCAAATATATTGTGTAATATATTGTTTGATTTAAAAAAAAAATATGTATCCATTACATTTAATTGAGAAATGTAAAAAAAAAAAAAAAAAAGAATCTGATTGACATAAAAAGACCGACCATACCAAATATTGGTGAGGATGTGGGAACTCTAATTCTTACACACTGCTGGTGGGAATTTAAAATGCTACAACCACTTTGGAAAACAGTTTCGCAAGTTAAAAAGTTAGACATACACCTACCATGTGATCCTGCTATGCCACTCCCAGGTATTTATCAATGAAAAAGGAAAGCATGTGTCAATAAAAAGACTAGTACACAAATGTTCCTAGCAGCTTATTTGTAATAGTTAAAAACTGAAAACAACGCAAATGTCCATCAATGGGTGAATGAATAAATAGACATTGGTATATCCATATAGTGGAATACCATACAGCAATAAAGTAGAATGGACTATGGATATATGTTTAGGAAGGGATGAAACTCAAAATCGTTAGGAGTGAAAGAAGCCAGGCCAAAAGAAGTACATTATGATTCTATTTATAATGTACTTTGCACTCAAGAAAGTGCAAACTAATCTATAGTGACAAAAAGCAGATAAGTGGTTGCCAGGAGACAGTGGCAAGTGGGGGCACAGAGAAGGGAAGGGAAGGAATTACAAAGGGGCACGAAACCTTTGGGAGTGATGAGGAGGTTCATTATCTTAATTATAGTGATGGCTTTACAGGTGTATATATAAGGCATTCCTCATTTTATTGTGACTCACTTTATTGCACTTTAGATATTGTGTTTTATCAAGTCAAGGTTTGTGGCAACCTTGTGTTGAGCAAGTTTATCGGGACCATTTTTCCAACAGCATGTGCTCACTTAGTGTCTTTGTGTCACGTTTTGGTAATTCTCATAATGTTTCAAACCTTTTCATTATTATATGTTATGGTGATCTGCAATCAGTTATTACGATATGTTATTATTGTAATTGTTTTGGGGTGCCACGAACCGTTCCCATCTAAGATGGTGAGCTTTATTAATAAATGTTGTATTTGGTTTGTTTTTACTGCTCCACCAACAGGCCGTTCCCCCCTCTCTCTTCCTCTCCTGGGGCTTCCCTATTCCCTGAGACAAAACGATATTGAATTTAGGTTCATTAATAACCCTATATTGGCCTCTAAGTGTCCAAGTGAAAAGAGTCACACGTCTCTCACTTTAAATCAAAAGCTAGAAATAATTAAACTTAATGAGGAAGGCATGTCAAAAGCCAAAACAGGCCAAAAGCTAGGCCTCTTGCACCAGTTAGCCAAGTTGTGAATGCAAAGGAAAAGTTCTTAAAGGAAATTTAAAGTGCTATTCCAGTAAATACACAAATGGTAAGAAAGTGGAGCAGCCTTATTGCTGATGGGGAGAAAGTTTTAGTGGTCTGGATAGAAGAGCAAACCAGCCACAACATTCCCTTAAGCCAAAGCCTAATCCAGAGCAAGGCCCTAACTCTCTTCAATTCTATAAAAGCTGAGAGAGGTGAGGAAGCTGCAGAAGAAAAGTTGGAAGCTAGCAGAGGTTGGTTCATGAAGTTTAAGAAGCCATCTTCATAATATAAAAGTGCAAGTAGAAAGTGTTGTTGCAGCAAGTTATCCAGAAGATCTAGCTAAGATCATTGATGAAGGTGGCTTCACTTTGTTCAGTGTAGATGAAACAGCCTTCTTTTGGAAGAATATGCTATCTAGGACTTTTCTTGCTAGAGAGGAAAGTCAGTACCTGACTTCAAAGCTTCAAATTAGGCTGACTCTCTTGTTAGGGGCCAGTGCACCTGGTGACTTTAAGTTGAAGCCAATGCTCATTTTTCATTCTGAAAATCCTAGGGCCCTTAAGAATTATGCTAAAACTACTCAGCCTGTGCTCTATAAATGGAACAACAAAGTCTGGATGACAGCACATCTGTTTACAAAAATGGTTTCCTGAATATCCTAAAACCTGCTCAGGAAAAAAATTTCCTTTTCAAAATATGACTGCTCATTGACAATGCACCTGGTCATCCAAGAGTTCTGATGGAAATGTAAATGAGATTAATATTTTCATGCCTGTAAATACAACATCCATTCTGTAGCCCAGAATCAAGGGGTCATTTTGATTTTCAAGTTTTTTAATTTAAGAAATACATTTCATAAGGCTACAGTTGCCATAGATAATGATTCCTCTGATGGATCTGGGCAAAGTGAATTGAAAACCTTCTGGAAAGAATTCACCATTCTTTTTTTTTAAATTTTTTTTATTTTTTTTTTAATTTTTATTTTTTTGTTGTTTTTCAATTTAAAATTTTTTTTTAATTTATTTTTTATTGTGGGTAAAAATCAAAACTTTCACAATACATACCAACATTTGCAAAATGATATATAAATATATATGCATATATGTGCATTTGCTTACGAATCTAGATGCCATTAAGAACATTCGTGATTCATGGCAGGAAGTCCAAATATCAACATTAACAGGAGTTAATGTTGGAAGTCCAACCCTCATGGATGACTTTGAGGGGTTCAAGACCACAGTGGAGGGGAGCAGATGTGGCTCAAGAGGTTGAGCGCCTACTTCCCATGTATGAGGTCCCGGGTTCAATCCCCAGTACCTCCTAAAAACAAACAAAAAAAACAACTCTAATTGGGGAGCAGATGTAGCTCAGTGGTTGAGCGTCTGCTTCCCATGTACGAGGTCCTGGGTTCAATACCGGGTGTGGAGTTTTTCTTTTTGGAGTAATGAAATCATTCTAAGATTTTTGACATGATGCATGTACAACATTGTGATTGTACTAAAAGCCATTGATTATACATTTTGGATAAACTAGCCAGAAACAGTAGCTATGTATAGTGGGGGAAACAGAGAGATTGAGAGATGAGGAATGTTCTTGTCTGTTTTTTGTTTATTACTGAAATAATGAAAATTCTCTAATGATTGAAGTGATGAACGCACAACTATGTGATTATAGCAAATACCATTGACTGTACACTTTGGATAAACTATATTTATTAATATGTATCAATAAAAATTGATTTGTTAAAAAAAAAACCTGTCCTTTAGAGTAAATAAAAAATAGTCTGTTATTCCAGCCTTAAAGACAGAGTCATCTGGGAAATGGTTAGAAATGCAAATTTTCATGTATTAAGAGTGCTCCATCCCAGTTTTAATTTTTAATGTACTAAATACTATAATCCACACATTGATTTTACTGAGAACAAACTAATCTAGATTAGCATATTAAACTAATGTATTAATTTAAATAAGGACACTTTTGACAGAAAAAAAAAAAAAAAAAAGACCTGCTTTTCTTACAGGGTTGTAGAGATTAAATAAGATATTTTATGTTATGTGCTATTCAAATGTAAGGTGATATTTAAGGTTTAAACTGCAAAAGCTGTTTTAAGGAATACTAAACATGTCTCCTTCAAGCAAAGCTAATACACAAAATCCGGATGTGGGAAACTCATCACCTGGAAAGGGAATTTCCTTTTCAAGTTATCTTTTAAATAACTTTAGGAGACCCAGACCTCACACATTTTAGGAAAATGCCCATTATGTATACATGCATACGTGCATCCGTTTGTATAAAACTTAATTGTACCAAACTCAATTCTTTTTTGTTCATTTATGCCTCAGCCCTAGAACAGTTAGGGTGAGCTAAACTGCTCTAACAAATAGCCCCACATACCTAACGGCCCAACTACAACTGAAGTTTATTTCTTGCCCCCTAACAGCCTAGGCAGGGCAGGTTGGAGGGCAGCTCTCCTCCAATGCTTCAGGGAATCCTTTGCTCTGCCATCACTTACGCAGCCAGCTAACGGAAAGGGAAAGAGTCAAGAAAGCCTCGTGTCACTTGTTCACTTTTCACTGGAAAGAACTCTCGACACAAGGGTACCCCTGACTGCAAGGGAGGCTGGGAAATGCAGTCTAGCTGTATGCCCAAAGAAGTGTGGCATTTAGGAATTTTAGCAGACCATCGGTTTGTAGATGAGAAAACAGACTCAACAGGATTAACCAACTTGCCAAAATTAGTTAGGCACAACTAAGTGACAAAGCCAGGAGTGCAGCCCAGAGCTCTAACTACCATGTCTGCTGCTTTGAAAAAGTACTGTCTCCCCTCCCCGATGTGAGCCACCATCACATCTCACCTGGACTCTTACGGTAGCCTCCTCAGTGCTCTCCCTGCTTCACCTTTTCCCCCTGCAGTGTCCACTTTGCAGACAGAGAGACCTATTGACACCTAAGCTGGTGACAGTGATAGAAATTTCAAAATAGAGCAAGCCCACCTCACAATCCCAGTAATTTGTCATTTCCCCGATGTCATCGTTCAGCCCTTTTCCATGGGCTCGGGGATTCCGAGGGAAATTGATCTGGAGAGTGGCAGAGGCCATTACTCTTGAGCCCAGGTCTGACTCCACCTTCAGTGGTCCCCACGAAACATGCCACAGAACAAGAAACAACAAAGGCCAGTTTCCAGGTCATACTTTTATTTTTACAGAAGCAGCAGGCACACGGCCACAGGGACATGAAGTGGTCTGGACAGGAGGCACAGCGCCTGCAGCTGCAGGAGCCTGGGAGGGGTGACTCATGCCTTTCTCCTTGGTCCCCATGATGAGGAACAAAATAAAATCATACAGCATACACTGCCACCTCCATCTCCCAACCCCACACCCTTCCCCTTCAGGAATACCACTTTGTTCATTCTTCCAGCCAAAGAAACTGGCTACTATCCTGATTTTACAGAAAACCTTCATGCAGCTAAGAAACTCGGGGCTCTGGAGGGGAGAGGACTCCTCTTTTACTTGCCACATGCACTGTCCCCTGGCACCAAGTTTAACTCCACCTGCAACTACCACATGGACAGTGATGGGACTGGCTACAAGAAAAAGCTGGTAATTCAGCTTACCATGTTTGGAAGACTGCCTCTTTTCAGGCAAGATATTACTGGAGCGAAAACATTAACCTGAGGCTAGTGTGATCCCCAAATACCTTCCCTTTCAAGCCCCAGGATTCTGGGTAAGGTCAGTGGAGGGCAGGATTTTGGTTTATAGGACTAAGTGACAGAGGCTGCTGGCATCTCTGGCCACACTCCCAGTGGCTTAGGGATGGAGGCTCCATGGGTGAAGTGATGGAGCATGAATGGCTAGGTTAATCTAGCTCGTGTTAACCATTCCTCTACAGCAAGTAGAATCATCAGTTTAGCACCGAGCGAGGAAGCACAGGGGCCTAACTGGAGAGATAATGCCAGAAGTCACATACTTTGCATACAAGCTAGAGAATGAGGTTATTTATTTCTTACGCCCCCTCCAGAGGCCAAAGGGTAAGGATGGTTCTTTTGCCTTCTGAGTGCCATGGAGACACCCAGCACCCATAGGACCATGTTAAGACACTTTGCAGTGTGCCAATCCCCTGGTGGAGTGGGTGAGCATGCTTCAGTCAAAGTGTGACTCTAAGAGGATTCTGGAAACCCGGAATGACAAGACTAACACTTCCCTGCTAGCCACAGATGCATCTTTCTGAACATGAGATGGAAACTGGCCTTGGGGCTGAAAGGACCACAAATGACACCCAATCAAGCATATCCACCTTAGTTACTTAGTTTTCCTCTCACTTTCAACCCAAACAAGGCCTTCCATGGGTTTTGGAACCCTGGTGTAAGACAGTCGTGTACTCTTACAACAGAAAGTTCGAGGGAGCTCTTGTTTGCACCAATGTGGCAGATGAGAAACTGCAGCTCAGAAGAGACAAATGACTTCCTGAGGTTGCACAATTTGACAACAGAGCAGGGGTTGAAGCTCAGGTCTCCTGACTCCTGATTCAGTGTTTTCTCTCCAAATGTCACACTGTCTGGCACAGCTCTCTTAATTTCAACTTCCCTTACATAACAAAATTCCTTTTCAGATTCTGGGCTTTCAGCTGAGGCTGGACAGTTCTTAAGATGGAGTTGCATAAACAACCAAGCCTTAACAAGTGGGGAAGAACCTTGTGGAGGTACCCTCTCCTTCGGAACGGAAACAGAGCTAGCTTTTCTCTGAGCTTAGGAGCTAAGGCACTGAAATTAACTACGGCTGGGGGAAAAGAAAGAAAAAAAAGGGAGACAAGTTGGTTGGAGAAATCAAAAGTCAACGATGCTCTTTTCTTTCAGACCCACCAGTGAGGATCTGCACAGAAACAATGGCAGGCTCCACTTTCCTGCCTGGCATGGCCCAATCTCCCACCACTACCTGCCCCCACATGCCACAGAGCAGCGTGGAAACACCCCCACCAAGACCAAATGGGCTCTGGGAACAGGAAGAGGCCTGGAAGGTTGGAGCGCCAAGAAGAATGAGTCTCGGTGCTCAGAATGAAATTCAGAGTGGGAACCACTCAGTCTGCCTGGAGTCCCTTAACTAGGCTGGGACAGGAATCAACCTTGAAATATCTTCTCCAGTAACTCGGGCCACCTTGAATGGACTTGGAAATGGCTGGGGTGGCCTGTGTGAAGGAGGAAGGGGGCAGGGCATCACCTAGGACGGCAGGGGAACTTTGGAATCAGACCTGGCTTTGGCACAGCATTTCTTGGGCCTGCCCACCCCATCTGTTGCCCCCTGAGACCCCAAAGATGCAGAGGAACCTTCCTTCTCCCCACGAGTAGCTTGCCAGGGCAGCCCCTTCATAATTCCAGTCAAATCTATGCACCGGTGACCTAAAGTGGAGCCTTCCCAGACTCAAGTGCTGAATCCAAAGTATTTTAGTCTGATGTGACGCGGAATGGGAAACAGTAAGAACAGCTACCACTTACCCAGCACCTACAACGAGACAGGTGCTTGGCTGATAGGACAACACCCCGCAGAGAGCTGTTGCTGTCCCCTTTCGACAGATGAAAGAACTGGGGCTCATTGGGTTTCAGTGACTTGCCCAGTCGCACAGCTAATGAATGGCTAAACCGGGAAGCGAATTAAGGTTTGTTTGAGTCCACATCCCCCGTTCTTTCTGCTCAACTAGGCTACCCCTGGAAGCTGGGAGGAAGCTGCTGGGGCTGGCAGGGTGGGATTTCTGGAGGGGCTTCTTTCTGAAAAGTAGATCTGAGGGCACAGCCAAACCTGAGTGAAGGGAAGATGCCACGAGCCCAGGGGGACAGGATCCGCCCACACGTCTCTTTCCCCGTGAGCTCCAGCTCAGTGCCTGGCGGCCTTGCAGATCTTGTCGTACACCTCAGGGAAAGCGTCCTGGCAGTGGAGCTGTTCCCGCAGCTTGTGGTACAGGGAGCCGTCAAACATCTCCCAGAACTCCTCCCGGTTCATGTAGCAATCGGCATAGAGCATCTGGAATCTGCAGAGGTAGAAAAGGAAGGCGATGTCAGCAGGGGCAGGGAGGTGAGAGAAACCTAACCAACCCTGACGTGCAGTGCCTTTGTAGTTTAGGAGGGTTTATCCTGCCAATCCCCCTAACGACCTAGTGTGGAGGGCAGTGCAGGAATTCTTAGCCCTGTTTTGCAGATGGGGAATCGGGGCTCAGGGAGGTAAGGGAAATAGGTGACTTGGCAGTGGTGGCAGAGTCAGGAGTAGAATTCAGACTCCTGGGCTCTCCTGGCTGTGCTCATTCCACTACATGAGCTGCCCCACCTGATGGGGGCAGGGCTGGGTTTAAAAGTGTTATGGACATTCAATAAACTGCACATTTCAAGTGCACACTTTGGTATGTCTTGACATGTATCACAACCGTATCACAATCAAGATACTGAGGGGGACGGATGTGGCTCAAACGGTTTGGTGTCCATCTCCCATATGGAGTGATCTGGCTTCGACCCTGGGACCTCCCGGTTAAAAAAAAAGAAAAAAAGATATTGAACATATCTTCCTCCAAAGCTTTCCTTCTTCCCCTTTGGTATCCATGGCCTTCTGCCCAGGCACCCACTGATCTGCTTTCCATCATGATGGCTTCCTTTGCATTTTCTTCCGTACTCTTTTTTGTCTGCTTTTTTCAATCGGCAAGGTGATGCTGAGATTCACCCACGTTGTGTTCATTGACGTTTTGTTCCAGGCTGTCTTCTGAGCAAAGCTCTGGTGAGCCTCTCCGTGGTTTTCATAGTCATGAATCCCTCCCTCCTGAGCTTTGGTCTTTTCAACCTGAAGAGGCCTCAATGGGCAGTAGCCCCTGCACATGGTCCGAAACTCATCACCCGCCCCGTGGGGAGGATTTGGGGTGACTCCTGGGTTTCTGAGATATGGGCGAATTCACTGGAGAAGGGGGTGCAGGAAGAAGAGGGGCAAGGGGGCCGTAAATCTGCCTCCTCACCATCTTTCACAACTTGCTTCCTGAATCAGAGACCACCACCACGTCAGGGCCCCTACGCCATCAGCTGATCTGTCCTGGGGTCCCAGCTCTCACCTCGGAGCCGACCGCCTTCCCGGCACCCCAGGCTCGCAGCCAGAGGGACCGTGCCATACCCTGGGCCACTCACCCATGCACACTGCGGACGAACTTCTCCAACTGCCTCATGCAGGACCTGGCTTCAAAGTGCTTCACACGTGGCTCCCCGTAGGCTCCGATGTCAACGTAGAGCTCAGTCTCATCTCCTTTGGGGTGCACCAGGCCTGGCTGGCTGGGCAAGATGAACGGACACAGCCAGATGGGGTAGACCTGGGTGGCCCGGGGAGCAGGGGTTGGTGCTTTTTCTCCAACAGGTAACAGGCTCACGACAGGCCCACCCACAGGGAGGCTTTATAGCTTTCTCCAGGGACCCCACCCCCCCACCCCCTGCACACAGCTTCACCCTTGCCCTGAGCCCTGGCTCACAACACCCCTGCTGTGTCACACTAGAGGACACAGCTTGAGCAGGTGACAGAAGTGCTCGTCACCAGGCCTGGAGGCTTCTCTACCATCGGGCCATTGCCTCAGTGGGCAGAGAGACCAATGCCCCCATCCAGTGTGCTCAAGGCCACAGGGCTGGGGGCGGGGGGACTGTGGCTCCCGTGGGGCCCCAGCTGCCCGCAGCTCACATGAATGTCATTGTGGAAGGTGTGCAGGGCCTGAGACATGGTCTTCATGGGCACTAGCATGTCCTGCACCACGTGGTGCTGCTCGTACAGCTGGCGGAGGGTCTCGCCCTGGGTCAGCTTCAGGAGGGAGATCTTGGGAGGCACCATCCAACCAAAGAGGTAGCGGAAGACAGGGTTGTTGCCAAAGGGGATAATGTCCTGAAAGACAGAGGACGGGGATGGAAAGAGGGCACCAGTGAGGACTGAACGCCTGCCCCGTGCCAGGGGCTCCAGTGCCCTGCTTGACACTGGCACCAGCCTCCTGTTGGGAGGGGGTGTAGTGGCACCCAGGACTTTACCAGCCACATCTGGTTGTAAGTCTCAGCTCTGGCACTTACCAGCTGTGATGACCTTGGGCTAGTTACTTAACTTCTCTGAGGTCCATTTCCCTGTCTGTAAAATGGAGATAGCAGTGCCTACTTATGACTTGTTAAGGATGAGACACCAAACGGAAAGCTCACAGCACAGTGCCTGGCTATGATTATTGTTTTTTTTTGTTGGGGCCAGAGTAGCACAGAAGCCCCCCATAAATGTTTGAGACACCAATGCTGTTGAATGAGGAAAGCAATATTCGGAGACCTCAAGCAATTTCTCTAAGGTCACCCAGCCAGGGACAGCTCGCACACCTGCTGAGCTTTGAAGGCTGAGCAATTCTCTGCCACTTCCCTAGAATGGCTTCTGCCAGTCATCAGACATAGCTCCATGGGGGAAGGGACCTGTTCTGCTTTCTTCCGTTAGGTCCCAGCACCTCCAGCAATGTCCAGCATGTCACAGGAGTACAACAGAGTCTGGCTTTTCACTGTTTCCTGGCTTGTCTTTTAGAAAAGTCACACAGGCCCAGAAGAAAAAACATGACAACAGCCCAGAGGTTAAGCCTCCCTTCATATCCTTGAGCCCCCAGCCCTAACCCTACCTCATTCTCCTTCTACCCTCGACACCATCTTCTTTCCCTTCCCACCCCAACTTCTTTCTCCTCTCCAAAGATGTCCGTCATTATGAATTACTTGTGTATCCTAGTATAGAGATATTTGGTGCATAGTATGCATGTGGGCTTTACCTTCCACTCCGCACCCCACCCCCCACGGTTGCATCTTATAGGGTCCTGCTTCTCACTGCATCCTGGAATCCACAAAGTGCTGCCTCCTTCTTTGTCATGGCTACATTACTATCCTAAGGGGTTGGCAAGTTAGAGCCCACCAGCCAAATCCAGTCCACCAAATGTTTTTTGTTTGTTTTTTAATTAGGCCAGTAAGAATTTATTGGGAAACGGGGGAAAAGAACACAGCTTGCTGAGAGATAGGAGAGAAAGATGGAAATACACTCGGAGATTTGGTGCAAGCTCCTCTAGGCAGAGAGAGCTACCAACTGGTTTTGTAAATAGTTTTATGGGAACATAGTCATACCCATTTGTTTATCTATTGTCTAGGCCTATGCATCAGTTTGGCATTATTTATGAATTCCAAAAATAGATATTGGATTATGCTTGTAAACTGGTCTGTTCCTCTGGGCATGATTAAATTATGATTAGGGCTTTGATTGGGCCACGTTATAGGGCGTTGAGTTCCCGCTCCTTGGTGGGTGGGGACTCAGAGATAAAAGACATGGCAAAAGACAGAGTTGGAGTTTTGATGCTGAGTTTTAAGCTGGAGCCCTGGGAAGTAAGCACACAGAGGAGCTTGGTCATGAGGAAGGAGGGAAGGCCCCAGGAAAAGAGACGAGCTGTTAGTCTGACAGTTCACAGCTGGCCTTGTGAAGAGAGGCAAAGCCTAGAGAGCCTCATAGTCTACGGCTGACCTTGTGGAGGAAACAAAGGAGCTGAGCCCGGAGAGAGGCAAGCCCCGGGAAGAGAGGAACCCAGGAAGCCTGAACCTTGGCAGACGCTGGCAGCCATCTTTCTCCAAAATGTGGCCATAGACTTTGGTGAGGGAAGTAACTTAATGCCTTATGGCCTGGTAACTGTAAACTTCTACCCCAAATAAATCACCTTTATAAAAACCAACCGATTTCTGGCATTTTGCATCAGCACCCCTTTGGCTGACTAAGACAGCCTGCTTTGAGGCTACAATAGCAGACTTATTGCAAGAAACTGTATGGCCCACAAACCCCAAAATATTTACTACCTGGCCCTTTACAGAATAACATTTGCTGACTCCTTCTTTACTTGACTGATATACCATCATTTATTTAATCAGTTCTGTACTGATGGACATTTAGATCCTTTTCAGATTATTCCAACAAAGATCCTTCCTTTGTACATGTGTCTTTGTCCACCTGTAGGTACATCTCTAAGAAAATTTCCTAGAAGTGAAAAATTCTGGTTTAGACTGTTGCGTGCAATTTTAATGGGAACATTTCAAGAGCTTGTGTCATTTTATACTCTTCCAAACAACAAAGGAGAACGTGGTTCCCCCACATCCTCACTAGTATGGCATGTTATCAAATTTCTGATAGGTGAAAAATGAGACTCCTGGTTTTGCATGTCTTTAATTCTCAGTGAGACTGTATCACCTTTCTTATGCTTAAAAGCCATTTGCATTTTTTCCCTGGAAATAGTTAATTGTGAGTTAAATGCATCAGCTGAAACCATTCTGCTTCCAAAGTCTCATAAAGTCCTTGTTTTTAACATTTGTCCTGTCCTCCTCCCCACCCCCCAGCCTCTGTCTGCCCTTCTGCCTCTTGGTGACCTTCAGTCACTAAGGTCACTCTCATCCCTAACATGCCAACACTCTAAGGCCAGTCACTCCATTGCATTGCCCCTCTTCAGTGCCCTTCTCTCCAGCTGCCCTGCCCTTCACCTGTGCCCAGGCTCCTGCTGGCCTCCCCCTCTGCTGGGCGTCAGGGCCCCGGCCAGGCCCGGGGCAAGTGTTCTAAGGCACAGGAGCAGCCGAGGAAGCCTACGTCCTCTTATGCTGTGTCATTTCCCCACACTGGCCCACCACCTATGCTGAAAAGGATGACAGGAGGGAGGGAAAGGCAGGGTGACCCAGTGCCTTTGCTGTTCAGACCTTCCTCACTTGTTTGTGCTGGTGGAATGTGAGCCTATTGGGAAGTGAAATAAAAATAGCTGACTTAGTTTTTTGCTGTGTTTCCACTGTTCCGGTAAGGACGAAATACATATGCATCATGAGCTAATACTCTCATATTTGCTTTTGAAATAGGCATTGAGAGGTTCTGAGGGATGGGAAAGGGAAGAATACGTGTAACACGGGGCATTTTCGGGACATTGGAATTGTCCTGCATGACACTGCAGTGATGGATACAGGCCATTGTATATTTTGTCATAACCTACAAGATTGTGTGGGACTGAGTGTAAACTATAATGTAAACTGTAGTTCACGGTTAGTAGCAATGCTTCAATATGGGTTCATCAATTGTAACAAATGTACCACACTAATGAGGGATGTTGTTAATGTGGGAAAGTGTGGGAGGGGGGGGGTGAGGCATATGGGAACCCCCTATATTTTTAATGTGACATTTATGTAATCTAAAGCTTCTTTAAAAATTAAAAAAAAGGGAAACGGATGTGGCTCAAGAGGTTCGGCGTCCGTCTACCATATGGAGAAGACCCGGGTTCGATCCCCGGGACCTCCCGGTAAAAAAAATAAAAAAAAATAAAAATTAAAAAAACTGGCATTGCACAACATGAAGACGAAAATTAAATTCATGCTAGCTTTAATTTTTCTTTATTTAGAACATTAAATAGCAAATGTTTTCAAGCCCAGAGATAGATCACAGATAGAACTTAATATCTTCCACCCACTGGGCATGCAAAATATGTAGCAAGCTGACTGACCAAGCTAGGAGAGGGGAAGGGACCCAATGTGCCAGTCTTGGCACAGGTGAGACAGGGTGGGCTGATCACCTAGAGTGCAACTTCTTCAAGATCAGCACAGGCCAGCTGGCATGGGGGTCACTGAAGGGCCAGTTTCAGCAGTGCCAGAGGCAAGGCCTCCAGTAGGAAGGTGCTAGTGCAGGGGAGGGGGAGAAAGGCAGGCACCCGCAATGCTTATGGGAGTGCCTTGGCTTCTGCACGTCCATTGTAGTGAGTGCTGCAGTGCCCTGTCTAGATGCTCCCTAGTCCCTTCCCAGGGAATTGCCCTCGGCTGGACGGAGCTGCCTCACCCAAGATCACACTGCTCCCGGGGCGCCACATTGAATGCCCGGCTGATGGGGTGGTGGCCGCGTAAGCCTCAAGGCAGGCCAGCTCTGGGGGTGCCTTCCTAGCTCCAGAGCTCCCCGCGGGTCAGCCGAGGCCTTTGTTGCAACTTTTCTCTCTGCCCAGTCCTGCTTCCCTTATTCCCTCTCAGTTATTGATCCAAGAGCACTCTCTAGGAATGTCCCATATGCAAATCTTAGACCGTCCATTCTCCCAGTTTCTTTCGTTAACCTGAGGCAATACAGGCCAGTGTTTAACAAACAAAGGACAACCCTCATTCTGAACCCTGGCTCTATGGAGTGTTTAAAAACATGTCCACCTGGGGTCGGATGTGGCTCAACTGGTTGGGCGTCCGTTTCCCATATGGAGGGACCCGGGTTCGATCCCTGGGACCTCCCGGTAAAAAAAAATAATAATAAAAATAAAAACATGTCCACCAATTTCCTGCCACTCGTTCTTCAGAGGGCAGCTTATTAATACCTCTCCTCGTGAGTGTGAGCTGGACTCGGCGATGTGGGTCTAACAAACAGAATATGGTGGAGGTGATGATATGTGACCTGAGCCTGGGTCATAGGAGGGATGGCAGACTCCTCCCTGGCCTCTCTCTTGGGCCACCTGCTTGGGAAGCCAGCTGCCCCGTCAAGAGGAGACTTGAGCAGCCCTAACCAGGGGTCCACGTGGCGAGGAGCTGCGGCCTCCTGCCCGCAGACACGTGAGGAGCCGTCTTGGAGGCAGACCTCCCGGCCCCAGTCAAGCCTCCGGGTGACGGCAGCCTCAGCTGACACCGCCCGCAACCTCATGAGAGCTCCTGAGCCGGAGCCACCCCGCTGATGTGCTCCCAAATCCCTGACCCGCAGGAACTGAGAGACAGTACGTGTTATTTGTTTTAAGCCTTTAAGTTTTGGAATAATTTGTTATGCAGCAATAGATAACTAATACACTCTATTTCTCATGAGCTGTGTTACTGGGGATAACTTATGCAACCTAAATCTGTAAAGTGGGAATAACACTAGAACCTCCCCTCACAGGGTAGCTGGGAGGACTAAGATAAGGCACGTGAAGGGCTCAGCAGAGCAACTCGGGAAATGAGGGAACTGGGTCAGGGGATTGGCGTTTATCTTTCTGGTGCCCTTTCTCAGTGGCCTCTGCTGGTGCCTCTTTCTTCTCCTGTTCCTTATTCTTGCTCTTGACAAAAACATACCCCACCCCCCAACCTTAGCTTGGCCCTTGGCAGGGATGAGGAAGGGCTCTTGGAGTGTCTTCTGCCCTTTAATGGCTCTGGGACTTGACACTGCCCAATGGGGACTAAAGCACCCCGCAGGCCTTGGTGAGACCTCCACTCCCCTATCCTCCAAGCCCTTGCCACCTCCCCGTTATTCTCGGCCTAAGAGTTCTGGCCTAAGAGGGCTGTAATTAGAGCTATCAGTCACCTCCCACTAAGGGACTACCGGGTGTGATCCCGTCACGCCTTGCATCCCCATCTACCTTAAGTCACCATGCATGTCCAGACCCCTTAAACCACCACAGGAATGCTGACCCCACCTGCCACCACGGCCCACTCTCCCAGCTCTTCCCCTGGGCTTGCACGTGGCCTGATAGCAGCAAAATTCTCTCCTCACTCTCTTCTCAACATTCTTTCCTTCTCCTTGCCCTTAACTAGAGCTTGGCTGTCCTCAGCCGCCTTCCAAAGCATTTCTCTCCCACAACCCTCCTGCCACTGGGGTGGACGGAGGTGAGGGGGGCTTCTGCTGGCCCCTCATCACTGCTTCCAGATCTCTGCCCACCCCCCCCAACCCTCAGCAACTCAGAAGCACATGGCGAACACCCCCCACCCCTCACTCCCTGGCATTCCTGGCTCGCCACCACCTTCCTCCACAGCAATCCTTTCATCATCTTTGGCGATTTTAATATCCAGAGATCACACTGCCCACAGCCTGGCCTCCAAGCTACTCGGCCTCCTCTCTTCGATCTCCAGTGAGCCCGTCTTCTGCCTGACCTCAGCCCTCACTCTCATGCCACACCCTTGAGCAGGGGGTGCAAACTACAGCCCCCGGGGAGCCAGGCTGCTGGTGAACCCTGCCCACCGCCACGCTGAATGGAACACAGCACGCCCATCACCTCCCTACTGTCTAGGCAGTTTTCTCACTACAGTGGCAGAGATGAGTAGTTGCCACATAGACTTATGGCCTGTAAAGCTTAAAACAGTTCCCATCTGGCCCAGGTATAGAAAAAGTTTGCTGGCACCCAGATGTCATATTGCCTACATTCCTTGTCACGATAATTTCTATTTCCAGCATTCATCCTCTGACCGTCACCAATTCTCTTTCCAACGCATACCCTCTTGTACCCCGACTTCAACTCTTCACCCCAATGGGGCATCCGTTCTGCCCTAGCACCTTATTGGGATCTGTGAGCCCTCACATCCTCATGCCTTTCCCTGAATGTCTTAGATTTTAATTATGCCCTTTAATTGTCAACAACCTTACCCCCTCATCCTCTATCATCCTCACATGCAAAGCTTCAACCTTGCTGTGGCAGTTGGAGATTATGAATTCCAAAAAGGGATATTGGATTATGTTTGTAAACTGGTCTGTTCCTCTGGGCATGTTAGATTGTATTAGATTCAGAGGTTTCACGTTTACTTGATTAAATTAAGACTGGGGCTTTGATTCAGCCATGTCAGTAGGACGTTGAGAAAAACAACATGGCAGAGGAAAGAGTTTGAGTTTTGATGCTGGAGCTCTGGGAAATACACAGGAGAAAAATGCAGAGGAATAGAGACGGCTCCATAGACACAGCAGAGGCCCCGGGAAGAGAGAGAGCCTGATAGTCTACAGCTGATCTTGTGGAGAGACCAGAGCCAAGCCTGGGAAGAAACGAGCCAGGGAGAGAGATTAGCCTTATGCCAGCCTATAGTTGAGACCAGAAGCTGGGACCACGAAGCCTTAGGAGGAAGAGGAAGGCTGAACCCTCACAGACATCGCCTGCCATCTTGCTCCAACACGTGGCAACAGACTTTGGTGAGGACAGTAATTTACTCTTTATGGCCTTGTGACTGTAAGCTTCTATCCCAAATATAGACCCTTTATAAAAACCAACCAATTTCTGGTATTTTGCATCAGCACCCCTTTGGCTGACCAATACACCTGCTTAAACCCAGCCTGCCACTCGTTCTCCAGCACACGTGGAGACCCAGCACCACAATGGCTGGTCTTGTGGTAAATCCAGGATCACTGCCTGAGGCCTGCTCATTTCCCCAGTTAATTCACTCCCCACTCTCCAAGGAACCATTTCACATCTCTTCTCTGCTCAAACCATCAACACCCTCTCGCCCCCTCACTCACAGCTGAAATCCTTGCTGCCTATTTTACTGAGAAGATAGAAGTAATCAGAAGAGAACTCCCCCATCCTCCCACCACCAAATCTTTCTCCTACTTGTAGCAACTGCGCCCATGTACACTTGTCATCTCATGTGGCATGGATGAGCTTTCCACGCACCCATCAAAAGGCAACCTCTCCAGCTGAGCACAGGACCCCAACCCCACTCAAGACTTTAGAAACATACCCCCCTCACATTGCACTGTCATTCCCCCGCCCCGAACCATTCCCATAAGCACATCAACATTCTGTAATCTCTCCCTTCTTAAAATAGTCACACTAAACACCTTCTCTTGAGCCTCTATCCCCCCTACAGCCATCACCTACTTCTCTGCTTTTCTTCATTGTGAGTCTCCTCAGATCGCTGTTTTCATGGTCTCAGCTTCCTTGTCTCCTGTTCTCCTCTGAATCTTCTGCAGCCAGGCTTTCACTCCCTCCACTCAAGGGCACCAATGACCTTCCCATGGCCAAGACCAGAGGTCAATTACTGGTCCTCATCTCACTCAGCAGCATTGGGAAGCTCTTAAAACACTGCCTTCCCTTGGCTTTTTTTTTTTTCTTTTCAGATTTATTTTATTTATTTCTCCCCACCCCCTTGCTGTTTTGCACTTGCTCTGTCTGTTCGTCTTCCTTGTTTCTTTAAGAGGCACCAGGGGGAAGCGGCTGTGGCTCAATCAGTGGGGCTCCCGTTTACCATATGGGGGGCCCCGGGTTCGGTTCCCGGGGCCTCCTGGTGAAGGCAAGCCCGCCCGCACGGCGTGGTTGGCTGACCCGGCGAGTGCAGGCAGCAAGGGGGGGATAAATGAATAAATAAATAAAATCTTAAAAAAAAAAAAAAAAGTGATATATATATATGTATTTTTTTTTTTTTTTATTTTTTACCGGGAGGTACCGGGGATCGAACCCTGGTCTCTCCATATGGTAGACGGACGCCGAACCTCTTGAGCCACGTCCGTTTATATAAAAGTGATATATTTAAAAAAAAAAAAGAGGCACCAGGAACCGAACCCAGGACCTCTGATGTGGGAGGGAGGCAACTAATTGCTCGAGCCACCTCCGCTCCTTGTTTTGTTGTGTCTCTCATTATGTTTCCCTCCGTGTGTCTCTTGTTGCATCAGCTCGCTGTCTTGCTCGTCTTCTTTTAGGAGGCACCAGGAACCTCCACTCCCTGCTTTTGTTGTATCTCTCATTATGTTTTTCTTCTTGTGTCTCTTGTTGCGTCATCTTGCTGCACCTGCCTGTCACACCAGCTCGCTGCTATTTTAAGCAAAGTTATTTTAAGCAAAAATCACATCATGTCAGTCTTCTGCTCAAAGCCCGCCAGTGGCTCCCGATCACAACGGGCATAAACTCTAGCATCCTGCTTGCCCTCCAAGGTCTCAGAGGGTGTAGCCTCTGGCTGCTCTCTCACCTCACCCCACGCCACTCTCTACTCCTCCTTTTACTCTGGGGCCTTCTTGCTGGTTTTCAAAGCCCCTCAGCCCATCTGAGGGCACGTCCTCTGCTGTTCCCTGCCTGGAACACTCTCCCCAGCATTCTGCAAGGCACACCCTCCCTATGTTCAGGCTCCTGCTCAAACGTCATTTCCTCAGAGGCCTTCCCTGATGCCCCCATGCCCCCCACTGACAACAGCTCCATCCTCCCACCCCCACCCCCATACACACAGCCACAAATTTGTATCACCTCTCAAGGCCAACACTGACACTCACCTCGAACCCTGGGTAGAAATAGCTACTCCCTCTTCTTGTTCCTGTGGCCCTTACAGTTCCAGAACCTGTCGGCTTGGCCAGGCTGACAGTTCCTCCAGGACAGAAGCAGCTCTGTGTTCCCCTAAGCAGCTGGCCCGGCGTCCCTAGTCCTGGCACAGCAGAGCTCAGTAAAAGCCTGATGCTCTGCCTGCAAGTGGTCCCTTCCCGCAGAAAGAAATGACTCTGTTGCTGCTTAAGAAGGCATTCTAGGGTCGGATGTGGCTCAACTGGTTGGGCATCCGTCTCCCATATGGAGGGACCCGGGTTCGATCCCCGAGACTTCCCAGTTAAAAAAAAAAAAAGAAGGCATTCTAGATCCCCCGGACAAGGCCACCCTTTTTCCTTAGAAAGGAGAGAGTATGGCTGCAATGTCCACCAACCTGGTTTTCTGCCCAGCCAAGGGAAGCCAAGACGACTGGGAAATCCGAGCCTCACCTGGAGCTCCCAGAAAATGCTGCGCGTGTGGCGGTGGTAGTAGTGCCTCAGGGGAATGTATTCCAGGCCTTCCTGGTTTGTCTTCAGGTAGTTCTCCACGTGCTTGAAGAACCACGGCTTGTAGTAATTGCCGATGCTATTCAGCTGAAATGACAGAGGGCACTGCGATTAGTCCACAGGCCAGCATCAAATGCCATCAGGGTGTAACTGTGACACCCACGATCTGCTCAGCACTCCTGGCCTTTGCAAAGCTCTTTCATGTCTATTATCGCCTTTGAGACTCACAAGAGCCCAGGGAGGTTGAGCACGGCGGGTAATCTCTTGCAGAGAGAACAGAAGTGCAAAGAGATTAAGTGGCCCAGGGTCAATCAGCTAGTTCCTAACTGTCCAGAGAACTTAGGGACCCCCAGCCCCTGCCTGTGCTCCTTCTCAGTGAGAAACAAAGGGCAAATGTTTAATCATGCCTGGCACGGCACAGCGCTCAATGCTGGTGAATCTCTTCCCTTCGTCTCTTCTGCTATTCTAGTGCTGGTAAAACACTGGATGTGTGTCATCACCTCCTCGCTGCAGCCCACGGCAGAAGGCGCTAGTTGATCACGGCACTGTCCCTGCTGCCCCTAACAGGGCTCCACAATCCTCTGGGCACAGCACTCCACCCAGGCCACTGACAGCTGGAGAAGCACACAAGGATAAGGCTTTGAGCCACCCCAGCTCAGGGCCCTGTGGTCTCTACATCTCATATTAGCTGTCAGTCCAAATAAATGGTTCAGCATTTAACTTGTTATGTGCCCTGGGATCACTGGGGCCTCTCTGGGAGGCCCTCAGCTCTGCGAGGAACTCTGAGCCAGTGCTCTGATGCGGGGAGGCAGCCTGGAAAGATGACAGGCTCTGGGGCTGGCTGCAGGGGCCAAACCCTGCCCAGCCACCACCAGCTGTGCGGCCTTGGGCACGCCATTCCCTGAGCCTGATTTTCCACGTATAAAATGACAGTAAGAATGTATGTAATTTGAGGGAGTTTTTCGGTGCCTATTAGAAATTGTGCACACACACACCCAACTCCCCACTCAGACATATCCATCACCCAGCCTTGTGCTGGCGAATGCGCCTTCCTGTCTCAACTCCGAGTCCCATGACCTTCAAGAGTTTTTCCGCCCTGGCTGCAGATGCTCCGGCCCCACGTCAGACAAGCATTTCTGGGAGCGCAGAAGGGAAATTGAGTCTTCTGCGGAAGGTGAGATCACACCACGCACTTGGGGTTTGGAGGAAGTGGAGAGTGAGACAGGCCACGAAGGTGAGGTAGGTTGTTGAAGGGGGAACATGAGGGAGGGGAGGGCAGGTGCAGAGGCACTGAGTGGGCAAGCCCGAGGGGACCTCGGAAGGAGGAGGACCACACTATGTGCTGAGCGCCCAGCTCGGGGGCAGGCACTGCTGGGCACCTCCTGTGTCGGCTCTCAACCTCTCGATGACCTTGCAAGACAGGCTTGTCCCTGCTTCCCTGGTGAGGGTCATCAAGGCTGAACACATTGCCTGAGGCCACAAGGCCGGCCTCAGGACAAGGGCAAGGACAGGACAAGGACTCATGCCCACATGATGCCGCACCAGGCTGGGGCCAGGGCCAGACAACAGAGAACCCTGAATGATGGGCTGTGGAATGTGGGTAGAATTTTTTAAAAAAAGAGAGAGAGACCATTTGTTTCCTAACAATGAAGAAATACGTCACTTGGAAATAGCCTCGTCCTCCAGGGGTAACCACTGAAATGTAGGTATATTCTTAGGCTCTATTTTCTGTACACAGATACTTCCTATAAAAGTGGGACCACAGCACTATACCTGTTGTAGCAGTTTGCTTTTTCCACTTCACTACACTTAGCTGATTCTGGGCAGGCCACACTTAACCTCTCTGAACCTCATTTTCTGCACAGCCTACTAAATGGACACACTAACTGCCCCCAGGGGGTGGTAGGAGGACGAAAAGAGTGAAGGTACAAAGAGCAAAGCCAAGGCCTGGCCTGCAGTGGGGCACCGTGTCAGCAGCCTGCCCTCCAACTGGCCTTCCACCCCCACCCCTGGCCCTCTGTCGGGAAGCACCTGCAAGCTCACCTGGCCATCACTCTCTGGTCCCTGCCTCCTCTGCTGATAGACCATGCCACAGTGGGGGACCTGGGCCCACAGCCTGCCAGGGGACGGGGGCTGAAGAGACTGTTTGCCCAAATGAGTCTCGGGGTGGATGGTAGAGGGCAGGGCAAGACAGGCCACGCTGGCCGCGGCCTCTTCACACAAAGAAGAATGGAAGAGCAATGTGATCTAACCCCTGGCAGGGCCTGGCTACACGCCTGGCAATGGCACCAGCTGCAAAATGAACACGAGAGTCCCAGTACACAGGTGCTGCCGGTGCTAACTCTTCAGGAGCCATTAGTGTCAGGGAAGCCCGGGGAGGGAAAGAATCCAGATCGTCCATCTCCCAGGACACGCTTCGGCTGGGGAAGCCAGGAGGCCACAAGAGTTCCCGTTCCAACCCTAAGACTTAGCAAGCCACTTGCTCTCCGGGCCTCCCCTGGAAGACGGGTGTGGGCTGCATCCTCCCAGGGCTGCAGGGAGCCTTGCAGCAGGCAGTGTTGCAGATCTGTGGTGCCTGGCACCCACAAATTCCTGAGCAGCCTTCCGAACAGAAACGTTTGGAAGAAATGTTCCTAAAATGAAAAGCCCACAGGTCTTCTGGCACCTACAACTGCCCCCTCCCCACCCCCCTTCCAATCTGGCCTCAGGTCACATGGCAGATACCTGTGGCCTTGGGGTCTGGCCCCTCTGCCACTGCCCCGGGGAGCCTCTTTGTCTGGGTCTTCTCCTTGGAAATAAGGGAATCGGATCAGGGTGGTCAGGTCAAACATTTTAAAAGTTGTCCAAACCCCTCTGAGTGCCACCTTAGGTGGCATCTAAGACATCAAATGGATGACAGCAGAGCCACTTTGGGTAGAGTGGGGTGGGGTCTCCCCTCTCCCGTTTCCCCTCCCTCAGCAGTACTACCACTGGTAGCCTCTAAGGAAATGCTTGGATAAGTTAGAAAACTTCTGGTCAAGATATCTTTGCTAGGTGTATCCGTTCCACACACACTGAGTAGGGTCAGGCAGGGCCCCGGGGCTGGGGAGGGCCAGAGCTGGGCCTGGACTTGAACCCGGACACCTTGGCTCCAAAGCCCTGGCATCCCCAGCCCTGCTCTGAGGTCCCCGTCCTCCAGCTCACAAGGCACAGGTGCTCCGTCAATGTGGATGATGATAAATCTAGAAGCTGAGACGTAGGGGAACAGACACAAACTGGGAGTCAGAGGCAGCAATTTAAATCTGCCCTGCACTAGCTAGCTGTGTGTCCAAGAGTCTCCTTCCCTTCCTTGTCTTGTTTCTTTATCTGGAAAGACCAGATGATTTTTGAGTCCTTTCCAATCTTAAAATGTATATAAGTATAGCTTAAGAGCCTGAAGAGGGGCCGATCCTCGGATCAACTAATTCTACTTTAAGATATTATTCAAATTATAGACAAAAGATGTTCATTGCTACATTAATAAAAATAATGAAAAAATTGGAAGCAACTTAAATTTCCAACTACGGGGCAGTAGTTTAGTAAATGATAGGGTGTTTGCTCAATAGAATGTTCTGCAGATATTAAACATGAAGGTTATGAAGGCAATGTAACAACATGGGGTGTATATCACACTAAACAAGAAAAGCAGGATAAAATTTGAAAAAGTGATCAGAGCTGAAGAAACAAACTGAAAAACTGTACAAAGAGATGTTCAAACTCATAAATAACCCAAGAACTGCAAAATAAAACCATGAGATACTATTTTTAACTCTATCAGATTGGCAAAAAATTACAGAGTGATACTATCCATTGGTGCCAAGTACGGAGGGAAAAGGGTACTCTCACATACTGTTGCTGGAAGTGGACATAAACGCAGCATTTCAGGAGGGCCTTTTGGTCCTGTCAATATTTATTCTGCTCAAATGCTTTTGCCAGGAATTCCATTCTTTGACTCAGTTCTGCAGAAATGTTTATACAAGAGGGCAAGGACAGATGTAAAAGAATCTTCAACGCAATCTTACTTGTAAGAGCACAAAACTTTAAGCAACGTAAATGCTCATCAGTAGGTCACAAGTTCAATAGAGTATTTCCAACAATGGGATACTGTGAAATGAAATGAGGACATGAACATGTAGACACACACAGGCCTAGAAGAATACATGCTAAACGGCTACACATGGTTACCTTGCAGTGTGGGTGGGGTGAAGAGACACACACTTTAACTTCTTTATATATGTCAATATTGTGATACTACTTTTGAAATTAAAAAATCTAGGTGCAGAAAAAGAGAGGAAATAAATATAGCAAGCAAATACAGAAGAGACAGCTAGTTTTAGGTCATGTTTATAGGTGGAGTCTTTTCTTTCCTTTTACTTGTTTACACTTTCCAAGTCTCTTATAATAAAGACAAATCCTTTCTAAATGGAAGAACAGGGAAGCGGCTGTGGCTCAATCAGTGGGGCTCCCGTTTACCATATGGGAGGCCCCGGGTTTGGTTCCCGGGGCCTCGTGGTGAAGGCAAGCCTGCCCCCGCACGGCGTGGTTAGCTGACCCAATGAGCACAAGCAGCAAGGGGGGGATAAATGAATAAATAATTAAAATCTTTAAAAAAAATTAAAAAATTAAAAAAATAAATGGAAGAACACACTATTAAAAACTGCATGGTAGAGGGAGCGGGTATGGCTCAGTGGATGAATGCCTGCTTCCCATGTTCAAGGTCCTGGGTTCAATCCCTGGTACCTCCTTTAAAATAATTATAATAAAATAAAAATATAAAATATAAAATAAAATAAAATAAAATAAAATAAAATAAAATAAATAAAATAAAATAGTAAATAAATTTTTAAAATGATTGTAATATTAAAAAAAATTTTTTTAAACCCTGCATGGTATAAATTAAATAGAGTATCAATCTGGATTCTGAGGCATCAAGTCAATTACTCAAATCTTGGTTCTGTCTGTCATCTGGTAGAAGTTGACATTACCTCTTGGAACCTCAGTTTTTTCATCTATAAAATGGGGTTACTATGAGGATCAAAGATTCCACCTATCAAGAGGTGAGCACATGCCCGGCAGGTGGTAGAGCAGAGTAAATGAAAGCTTTTAATCACTGCCCAAGAAAGCTGTGTCTGTAGAGCCTGCTGCCCACACACAGGTGAGCCGACCAGGGGGCAGCTGCCAGGCTCAGGGTCAGGGAACAGGCTCAGCCCCCGCCTCCCGGGGCCTCGGTCAGCAGCCCCTGATGCCTCAACCTACCTTGCTGGGCTCGATTTCGTCTGTCATGACCCCTGTCATGATGACAGCCTCATCCAGGGAGTAGAGCAGCCCTTCCACAAAGTGGTTCTCCGGGCACCGGGACTCGCGGGCAAACTTTTCACAGATATCCTCCAGGCCCCGCACTGGCTCAAACCGTAGCTTGATGTACTTCTTGGCGGGGATGATGCGGATCTCGGCAGCCACCAGGAAGCCCAGAGTCCCACAGGACCAGGGCACAGCGTAGAACAGGTCTGAGTTTTCGGACTGTGAGACAGAGTGGACATGGGCTGAGGATTTGAACCCTGAACCCCACGTTGCGTCAATGGGGTGTTAAGAGCATGGTACCCGGGGGTTGGGAGGCCCAGGCTAGCTAACTTCCGGCGGTGTTGCTATCTTGCTGTGCAAACTCCAACAAGGACCTTTACAAGCTGTACCTCTAGGCCTCGGTTTTCCCTTCTGTGTCACAGGGGTACCCCTGCAGCCTCAACACATTTGACCCTATACTGCCCTCTCTATCAGGGAGAATCACCCAGGGAGCATCTTCCCTTCACCATCTAGGCACAGCTCCCCACCTACAGGCTACCCAGGAAAGAGGCCACAACCAGCACTGCCCAAAACGGGAAACTAATGGGCTGGGGTCCCAGAGGAGGCTAAGAAAAAGTGCTGAGCCCTTACTACACGTCAGCCTAACTAGAAAACATTAAAATGTCTCCTACCTGGGCTATTACTAAAATTGACAAAGTTTCCTCTAATCCATTAGCTTGTATAATTCCCCACCCCCATCTCCAAACTCTAAAAAGCCCAAGGGAGAGAGCATCAACATTCCCATTGGACAGGTAAGAAAAGTGAGGCTCCAGAAGAGGACAGGACATCTCCAAGGCTTCCTGGAAAGTCAGTGGCGGCATGGCCGGGGCCCAGGCGAGGTCACCTCACTCCCAGTCCAGCCTCCTTCTGCCACACTTCGCCTGGTTCTATGTTTCTAGGGTCATTGTTCTCTGTTGTTGTTGTTTGGTATTTGTCTTGGAGATAAGCCAACTCAGATGCTTTGATTTTAATGACTCTCCTTTTGGAAAAGTCCAGTCCCGTCTTGGCGGTGGGGTGGGGAGCTGGGGCCAGCGGAAGTCCCCAGGGCAGCAGGACTGGGCCGCCTGATCCCCCACATGGACTACCACCTGGTTACAGCCACAGTAAGCAGGCTCTGCCTGATGAGGAGCTGGGGAGGGGGGACATTCAGAATAGTTGTCTCTTTTCTCTGCTGATAAAGAACATGGTAGAAGACAGAGCCCAGGCAAGTGTTTAGGGAACTGTGCTGAGCTGATATAAATCCCGAGAGATGTCTCTCATTCCAGACCAAGGTCCCCAAGACAGGAGTCCTTTCTCTTCTGTGAGGCTGAAACACCCCGGGGGCCCCTTAAATAAGCTAGCAGGGATTGGAGTTTATCAAGAGTTTCCATCCTGGGTAAAAATCCGTCAAGGTTGGTACCCCACTTGGGTAGTAAAATTACCTTTTATTTCTCCTAAATAGGCACAATACCTGACCCAGAGCTTTGATGCTGAGGCCTGACTTCCCCTTGAGAGGCAGTGTGGTGTCATCAGTGGCTTGGATCTGGGAACCAGATTACCTGGGTTTGAATCCCAGCTCAGTCACTTACTAGCTGTGTGACCATGCTCGTTTATTAACCACGCTGTGCTTTATTTTTCTATCTGTAAAATGGGAGTAATAATAGTGTCTATCTCAAAAGGTTGTTAAAGGAGTAAATTCATTTATATAAAATCTGCTTATATAATAAAGCCTTTCCAGCAGTTCACAACAGTGCCTGAGCACAAACAAGGAAAAGAAGCTACGTAAGGTGTTGCTGTTATTGTGGATAGAGATGCAGACTGAATAGGTGTTGAACTTATCCCTGAAGCATCTGACATGAAGCATCCCCAGATAAGCCCTCTCCCCCTCCCTGGGACTCTGATGCCCAGGGCAAGCTGGTGTGGACATCTCCCTATCTCTGAACTCACCGGCGTGCAGCGTACAAAGCTGCCATCGGCCAGGACCAGCTCGTACGCTGTGCAGATATGCTGGAAAAGGCCGTACTTGTGGGATGACGACTCGATGCCTGTGCCCATGATCAAGCCCCCTGCAGGGACACATATGTTAGCCAGGAAGAACTGTGGGGTGCAGGGTGGGGGGTGGCTTGGGTAAATGACACCTCGCAGGAGTTGGGGGCGCTCACAGCACAAGGGAGGCAAGACAGGGCTGGAAGAAATGGGGCTGTTGACTTGGGGAAGAGTTCTCGTTTCTGTCCATCTGGAGAGCAGGAGAGAGAAGGAGGGGCTGGGGTGGGGGCATGAGGGCTTTCCTGGAGGGAGGGGGGTAGGTGGCAAGACCCTGTTGGGGTGTTCACAGACTCAGCTTTGGCCAAACCCAACCCAGAATACTGTTGCATTCATTTTAAGGAGCCTTAACCAAAACGAGGGTTGGTTGGGTGGTAGAGACCATGTCCTATGAAAATAGTTAAAGGAATCAAACAGCTTGGAGAACAGGCTTTCAGGTCCATGAATCCTGCGGAAGGGACTAGGCTTATTCTGAGTGTTTCATACAGTAGAATTAGGAGCCATGGACACATGTCACGGGGAAGCGGAGTCTAGCTAAATATTAAAAAGTGCTTTCGATAACTTGAGTGGTTCTGAGATGGAATGGCAGGCAGTGAGCACCCTGTCACTGGAGCTGGGCGAGCAGAGGTGGGGTGACCGGTCACGGATGGAACTGGCGGGAAGGTGGGGCCGAGCTCCTGCCTGCTCTGATCCCAGGACTGTCTGCTCCTCTTGCCCTAAGAGTAACACGGAGTCCTCACCCACTGTGAGGTCATCAAGCTCGGGCAACACGGGTAGGGTCCAGCCGATGGAGGTCAGCAGGGCAGTCACCTGACCCATGGTCACCAAGGGCTCCACACGGACAATCTGTGGACACAGCAAAGAGACCCGGGTCACACGGAGGCTGCCAGCCTGACAGGGGCTCCTGCGGGCAGACAGTTTCGTCCCAAACCTTCCCAAACACTCAAGGCAGGGCCTCCAACGCAGCCTTTCCAGGCTCCTAGAACGTGACATCCCCTTTAATTATAGGGCAGGTGATTTCTGGCTCTGCGTTTACTAATGTCTAACTTTCAAATTATTTATGCTTAACATTTAATTTATTTTTCCCCAGAGTACAGAAGAAATACTCATTGAGTTAGAAGCTATAGCATTTATGAAGGAAACAAAAATCATTTGTCTTGGCTCTTGAGAGCTGCCAATGTGAATACTGGAGTGTTTAGTTCCAGGTTTTTCCTCAAGCACATCTATAATGCTACTTGGTGTGCTTTACTCCCCCCGCCCCCCGCCCCCCACTACCCCACATACTTCCCCAAGTTGCTTGTCTACATTCACTTGCTCATCTAACACTACACTGTGACCACGGTCCCTTGTCATTAAATACTCTTGGAAAACATGATTTGAACAGACACATTAATACAACATCATGTGGCTTTCTGCTTCCAGCCAAGATGAAGCAACAGGGACAAGATTTACACCCCCTGCCTGAACAACAACAAAAACAACCAATAAGAAATGCGTAAAATATTTTTTAAAAACAGCAGTTTTTGAGATACTGGACATCAGGCAAAGAAAGCCAGTGACCCTAGAAAAACAGGAAACAAGGACCAAGGGTGATGAGCTCTGAATGCCCCAGCCGACTGCCTGGGGTGAGTTTCCAGGCCTCAGGGCGGGGAGGGGGAATCCAGTGGGAGATGGAAAGGTGCACTCCAGGAGACCATGGCAGCTCGAGCTGGCAGGACAGAGTACTGGAGAGGAGAGAGGTGCATAGAGAAAACTCCGGAGATGTGCAGAGGTGACCCTCAAGTATTCAGCAGGTGCTGATCAGCCCACACATATGGAGAAAGTACGTAAGGCCAGGGAGAGAACCACCAGAAACAATTCCAAGGGGCTCGGACAGGGCAGGCATAGTGTCTGTTCCCATGAGCCAGACTGGAAAACCAAATGATTCACAGGGCATTGGGTAAAGTACTCAGAAGGGCTGTGCATCAGGGATGGAAAATAATTAGCCCTAGACTAGAGGCTGTTTTGGCCCCCCACCTAACATATCTTAAAAGAAAGACTCAACAAGATCAAGCTGTTTCCAAGAAACTTAGCTGCATCCCAGAATAAAGCGCAAGGAGATTTACAGGAATGCAGGGTAAAATTCACAAAGTCTGGAATCCAATCAAAGGTTACCAGGTCGGGAAAGAGGCAGGAAAACACAACTTTTAATGAAGAGCAAAGTCAGTCAATCAAAATTGACCCAGCACTAACCCAGATATTGGAATTAGCCAACAAGAGTACTATATCAGTTATTATGACTATATTCTCTATGTTTAAGAAGTAGAGACATATTAAAAAGGTAGTATGCGAATATTCTCGCTGTCCTGATTTTGTGATAATTGGGGTAGACTAAACATTCGCTATATTAGAAACCATGTATGTGTCCCCAGACCTAGTTTTTCTCCCTAGGTCTGGTTTTTAGAATGCTGGTGATAAACTAAGCCTGATTTATTATATGACCATCCTGTATGGGAAAAGACTGTAACTTTGGGTATCTTTGGTCAACCTTAAGAGATATAGCAGGGGGACGGATGTGGCTCAAATGGTTGGGCATCCGTCTCCCATGTGGAAGGACCTGGGTTCAACCCCAGGGACCTCTCGGTAAAAATATAGAAGGCGTGTGGGCCACCAGGCCCTGCGAGTGGGTGAGCACCAGGCCCCGTGAGCAACACAGCAAGATGATGACATAACAGGAGAGTGACACAAGGGAGAGCCAAGACGAGACACACCAAAAAAAACAGGAATTAAGTTGGCGCAGGAGGCAGAATACCTCTCTCCCACATCGGAGGTTTTCAGGATCGAATCCCAGTGAAGACAGGAGAAGGATGAGAAGAGAGGGCAGGAAACGGACACAGAGAGTTGCTCAGCAAATGGAAATAGAAACAGCAAAAATGGGGGCGGAGGTTAAAAATGGATAAAAGTAAATAAATAAATAAATAAATAAATAAATCCTTTTAAAAATGTATAGGGGAGGAAGATATGGACTATAGTTAGTAGTAATACTTTTATGATGCTCTTTCATGATTTGTTAACAAATGTTTCTCAACAATGCAGGGTGTTTGTGGTGGGGTGATGTGTGGGAGCCCTGTATGATGTTATGCATGTTTGTTTTGTAAGTTCATTATGTTTACTGAACACTTAAAGTTTATGTATGTTCATGTATGAATGATATACTTCAATAAATTGTTGAAAAAAAAAAGATATTAGAAAGACCCAAATCGAACATCTAGAAATGAAAAACACAATGTCTGAGGTGAGAAATACCATGGGTGGAATTAATGGCAGATTAGACACTGCAGAAGAAAAGATTAGTGAACTTGAATACACAGCAATAGGAACTACTCAAAAAGACACAGAGAGAAAAAAAGAAATTAAAAAAATTGAACAAAGCATCAGTGAGCTGAGCTGTGGAACTTCAAATGGCTTAAAAGACATGTAAAAGCAGTCCCCAAAGGAAAGGAGAGAGAAGAGGGGGAATTAAAAAAAAATTTTTTTTGAAGAAATAATGGCTAAAAAATGTCCAACTTTCATGAAAAATTATAACCCCACAGATTTGGGAAGCTCAATAAGCCCCAAGAATGAGAAATATGGGGGGAAAAAACTATATACCAAGGCACATGATAATCAAATTGCTTGAAACCAGTAATAGAGAGAAAAATCTTAAAATCAAACAGTTTAAATAACAAACAAATCAATCAGACAGAAAAAAAAACATGTTACATACAAAGGAACAGAGATTAAGATGATAGATTTTTGGTCAGAAACAGTACATCTGAGAAGACAGTGAAGAAACATCTTTAAAAAGAAAGAAAAATTATCAACCTGAAATTTCATACCCAGTGAAAATATTTTTCAGAAATGAAGGCAAAATAAACGTTTTCAGACATACCAAAGTCCAAAGGTTCATCATCAGCAAACCCACTATATACAAAGAATGTTAAAGGTCTTTCAGGTAGGAGGAAAATGAAAGCAGATGGAAATACAAATCTACAGAACAAAGAATGAAAAGCACTGGAGGAAAGCGGCTGTGGCTCAATCAGTGGGGCTCCCGTTTACCACATGGGAGGCCCTGGGTTTGGTTCCCGGGGCCTCCTGGTAAAGGCAGGCCCGCCTGCATGGCGTGGTTGGCTGACCCGGCAAGCACAAGCAGCAAGGGGGGGGATAAATGAATAAATAAATAAAATCTTTAAAAAAAAAAAAAAAGCACTGGAAATGGTAACTACCTAGGTGAATATATAAGATGTTTTTATTTAAATTCCTTTAAAAGATAATTGACTATTTAAAAAATAATAATGTAAACAATATTATATAATATGTACATATATATAATAATAAATAATAATTTGAGTTTTATAACATAGACAAAGTATGATAAAAATAGCACAAAGATCAGGAGAGGAGAAACAAAAGCATACTATCACAAAATTCTTATACCATTCGTGAAATGGTATAATATCACTTGGACATGGATTGTGATAAGTTAAAGTGTACACTATAAACTCTACAGCAACCACTAAAATAACAAAAACAAAGAGTATTAACTAAAAGCCAACAAAGGAGCTAAAGCAGAATCATAAAAAATACTCAACAATCCAAAAGAAGGCAGAAAAAAGAAAAAGAAAAAGGAAACAAATGGGACAAATAAAAAACAAATAGCGGGAAGCGGATGTGGCTCAAACAATTGAGCTCCTGCCTACCACATGGGAGGTCCCGGGTTCAGTTCCCGGGGTCTCCTAAAGAAGACAAGCAAGACAGCAAGCTGACGTGATGGGTTGGTGTGGTGAGCTTACGCAACAAGATGACGCAACAAGCTGTAAGAAGAAATGAAGTCATAAAGCATGTGACAACATGGATGAACCTGGAGGACATTATGTTGAGCGAAACAAGCCAGACACAAAAGGACAAATACTGTATGACTGCATTACTATGAACCAAATATATTGTGTAACATACTGTTTGATTAAAAAAGAAATTTATAGGGAAGCGGCTGTGGCTCAATCAGTAGGGCTCCCGTTTACCATATGGGAGGCCCCGGGTTCGGTTCCAGGGGCCTCCTGGTGAAGGCAAGTCCGCCCCGCACGGCGTGGTTAGCTGACCCAGCGAGCACAAGCAGCAAGGGGGGGATAAATGAATAAATAAATAAAATCTTAAAAAAAAAAAAAAAAAAAAGAAATTTATATGTACCCAGTACATTTAATTAATTGATTAACTGCCCCCCCCAAAGATGACACAATAAAGAGACACAAAGAGGAAAACACGATGAGAGACAGAACAAAGCAGGGAGCAGAGGTGGCTCAAGCAATTAGGTGACTCCCTCCCACAAGAGAGGTTGTGGGTTCAGTTCTGATGCCTCCAAAAAGATGAGCACACAATGAACAGACACAGCAAGTGCAAATAAAAAATATTTTAAATAAATATTTAAAAATCATTAAAAAAAACAAATAGCAAGACAATAGATTAATGGAAGCAGATGTGGCTCAAACAGTTGGGCGTCCACCTACCACACAGGAGGCCCCAGGTTGGATTCCTGGTGCCTCCTAAAGAAGATGAGCAAGACAGTGAGCTGATATGATGGGCTGGAACAGTGAGCTTACACAGCAAGATGACACAACGAGATGAGGCAACAAGATGGTACAACGAGATGACGTAATGAAAAGACATAAGGAAACACAATGAGAGAACAACAAGTGGGGAGTGGAGGTGGCTCAAGTAATTAGGTGCCTTCCTCCCACATGGGAGGTTCTGGGTTTGGTTTCTGGTGCCTCCTAAAAAAAAAGACAAGCAACAGAGAGTAGATAGTGAGCACAAACAACGAGGGGTGGGGGAGGATAGAAATAAATAAATAAAATATTGTTTTTTTAAAAAGCGAATAGATTTAAAACAAACCATATCAATAATAGCATTAAATGTACATGGACTTACCACCTTGACAAAAAGGCAGATTGTCAGATGGGGGGATAAAAGCAAGATCTAATATATACTGCCTACAACTTTAAAAATAAAGACACCAATAGGTTAAAAGTAAAATAATGGAAAAGATATATCTTCCTAACACTAATCAAAAGAAAGCTGGAGTGACTTTGTTAGTATCAGACAAATTGGATTTCATAGCAAAGAATATAACTAGGGATACAAAAAAAAAGGTCATTTCAAAATGGTAAAGGGATAAATTAATCAATAGGAGTTAACAATCCTAAAAGTTTATGTATCTAATAATAGAGCTTCAAAATACATGCAGTAAAAACTGACAAAACTTCAAGAGAAATAGACAAATCGGGAGTGAGAAAGGTGATATCACTACAGATTCTATGAATGTTAAAAAGACACTAAGATGGCACGGATGTGGCTCAAATGGTTGGGCGTCCGTCTCCCATATGGAGGGACCTGGGTTCAAGCCCCAGGACCTCCCGGTAAAATAAAGGAAAATATAGAAGGTGCGTGGGCTGCCAGGCCCCGCGAGCGGGCAAGCCCCCAGGCCCCATGCACAGGTGTGCCGTCAGGCTCCATGAGCGGGTGCACTGCCAGGCCCCGTGTGTGGGTGCGCTGCACGTAGCGAGATGATGACATAACAGGAGAGTGACACAAGGGAGAGCCAAGATGAGACGTGCCGAAAAACCAGGAACTAAGGTGGCGCAGGTGACAGAACACCTCTCTCCCGCATCAGAGGTTCTCAGGATCGAATCCCAGTGAAGACAGGAGGAGAAGGATGAGAAGAGAGGGCAGGAAACAGACACAGAGAATTGCCCAGTGAATGGACACAAAAACAGCAGAAACGGGGGGGAGGTGTTTAAAAATGGATAAAACGTAAATAAATAAATAAATCTTTTTAAAAAAGACACTAAGGGAAGCGGATGTGGCTCAAGCGATTGGGCTCCTGTCTACCACACGGGAGGTCCGTGGTTCGGTTCCCAGGGCCTCCTAAAGAAGACAGCCAGCTGGCAGGCTCAGCAAGCTGACACAAAAGATGATGCAACAAGAGACACAAGAGGAAAAAACATAATGAGAGACACATCAAAAGCAGGGAGCAGATGTTCCTGGTGCTTCCTGAAGACGACAAGCAAGACAGGAAGCTGATGCAAAAGGCAGGCACAGCAAGCTGATACAACAAGATGATGCAACAAGAGACACAAGAAGAAAAGCAATGAGAGGCACAACAAAAACAGGGAATGCAGGTGGCGAAAGTGATTAGGTGCCTCCCTCCCACATGGGAGGTCCTGGGTTCAATTTCCGGTGCCTCCTAAAGAAACAAAGAAGACGAACAGACACAGCAAGTGTAAAACAGTGAGGGGGTGGGGAGAAATGGATAAATTAAAAAAAAAAAAAAAGACACTAAGAGGGAAGTGGATGTGGCTCAACCAGTTGGGCACCTGCCTACCACATGGGAGGTCCCAGGTTCTGGTCCTGGTGCCTCCTAAAGAAAACAAGCAGACATCACACCCACTGCAACAAGCAGACACCACAAGCCAGCAGACACCACAGCCCACGGGAGTGGATGTGGCTCAGGGTGCTCAGCACTCGCCTCCCATGTGGGAGGTCCTGGGTTCGGTTCGGGGTGCCTCCTGGAGAAAGCGAGCAAACAATGAGCAGACAGATGAGAGAACCATCTGGGGGGAGGGGGGATAAATAAAGAAAAATAAATAATAAATAAATAAATCTTTTTTTAAAAAGTATTTCTTAAAAAAAAACACTAAGAAAATATTATGAACAACTTTATGCCAATAAATTTGACAACTTAGTGAAAAAGACCAATTCCTTGAGAAACACAAACTGTCAAAACTCCCCCAAGAATAAATAAATAACCAGAAGAAACCTATATCTAGTAAAGAAATTCAATTTGTAGTTAAAAACTTACAAAGATAACTCTAGGCCCAGAAGACTCCACTGGTGAATTTTCTAACAAACACAGAACAAACATGTAATATCAATTCTACACAAACTCTTCCAGAAAAATGAAAGGGAAGGAATACTTCCCAACACATTCTAATGGACTTAATATAAAGCTATAGTAATAAAGACGGTATGGTATTGGCATAAGGACTGCCAAATAGATCAAAAGAACAGAAGAAAAAGTACAGAAATAGACTCACATATATATATGGACAACTGCTTTTTTAATAAGCACAAAGGCAAAATTCAGTAGAGAGAGGACTGTCTTTTCAGCAAACGGTGCTAGAACTGTTGGATAACTATATGCAAAAAATAAAATGAACTTTGATCCACACCTTAAACCAGATACAAAAATGAAGAACTCAAAATGGATCATAGTCCTAAATGTAAAAACCTTAAAACTGTAAAACTTCTAGGAGAAAACATCGGAGAAAACTTTTGTGACATTGGAATAAGCAAAAGATTTCTTAGAAAAGACACTGGAAGCATAATCTATAAAAGAAGACATTAATACACCAAAATTAAAAACTCCTTTTTGAAAAACAAGCCAAAGCCTAGGAAAAAACATCTGCAAATCATATATCTAATAAAGAACTTGTATCCACAGTATATATAAGGAGAAAACAAACAACCCAATAAAAAAATTGGCAGAAGACTTAAACAGGCATTTCACCTAAGAAGATATTCAAAACGGCCAATATACACATGAAAATATGCTCAACATCATTAGTCATTAAGGAAATACAATTTAAAATCACAACTCTGCACACCTATTGGAATGGCTAAAATTAAAAAAAAGACAAACCATACCAAATTTACAAGGATGGGGAGTAACAGAACTCTCATGCATCGCTAGTAGAAATGTAAGATGACACAATCACTTTGGAAAACAGGCTGGCAGTTTCCTAAAAAGCTAAACATATACCTACCATATAATCTAACTATTCCACTCGCAGGTATTTATCAAAGAGAAATGAAAACATATTTCCATATAGACTTGTACACAAATACTCTTAGCAGCTTTTATTTGTAACAGCCAAAAACTAGAAACAACTCAAGGGTCCGTCAATAAGAGAATGAATAAACAAACTGTGATATATCCATACAATGAAATGCTACCCAACAAAAAAAAAAATGGAATATGTGATTACATGCTTCAGCATGGATAAATCTCAGAGTAACTATGTTGAGTGAAAGAAGCCAGACAAAAAAGGTGTACAAAGTGCCTAGCCCATTTATATAAAACTAAATGCAAACTAATCTATAGGGACAGAAAGCAGATAGTTGTTTGCCAGATGAGGAGTGAGGGGTGAGGAGGCGGGTATTACAAAAGAGCCCAAGGAAACTTGGGGGTGATGGGTAAGTTCATTAGGTCATTGTCTTGGATGTGGTAAAGGTTCCACAGGTGCAAAGATGTCAAAAATTATTATGAAATTGTATACTTTAAATATGTGGCCTGCACTTGCAGGTGTGTTCTCCAGACCTCAGTCTTCCTGCCGGCGCCGTCTGGATGGCATCCCAGAACCGCGACCCAGCCGCTGCCAGCTTCGCCGCCGCCCATAAGGGCGCCGAGCCCAGCGGGGGCGCCGCCCGGGGCTCCATGGGCAAGAGGCTCCAGCAGGAGTTGATGGCCCTCATGATGTCTGGCGACAAAGGAATTTCAGCCTTCCCTGAATCAGACAACCTTTTCAAATGGGTGGGAACCATCCACGGAGCAGCTGGCACAGTGTGTGAAGACCTGAGGTACAAGCTCTCCCTGGAGTTCCCCAGTGGCTACCCCTACAACGCACCCACAGTGAAGTTCCTTACGCCCTGCTACCACCCCAACGTGGACACTCAGGGTAACATCTGCCTGGACATCCTGAAGGACAAGTGGTCTGCCTTGTATGACATCAGGACCATCCTCCTCTCCATCCAGAGCCTGCTGGGAGAGCCCAACATCGATAGCCCTTTGAACACACATGCTGCCGAGCTCTGGAAAAACCCCATAGCCTTCAAGAAGTACCTGCAAGAGACCTACTCAAAGCAAGTCTCCAGCCAAGAGCCCTGACCCGGACTGTCCAGCCTCTCTCTTTGTGTTGTCTTTTTTTTTCCTGAGATGGTCTGTCCTTTCCTTCTGTATAGATGGTGTCATTTTTGTTTTTTTTGTTTTGTTTTGTTTTTTAAATTAAGTCGCTGTTGAGCTCTTGTGATGAATATATTAATTAAATAAATAACATTTTGGGTTTTTTTTTTTAGGGAAAAAATAAATAAATAAATAAATATGTGCAGTTTATGTCAAGAATACCTCAATAAAGCTGTTTTTAAAAAAGTTCCAGGGGGTCGGATGTAGCTCAACTGGTTGGGCGTCCGTCTCCCATATGGAGGGACCCGGGTTCGATTCCCGGACCTCCCGGTAAAAAAAAAAAAAAAAAAAAAAAAAGTTCCAGAGAGATTAGGTAACTTAGCCAAGGTCTCACAACAACAAAATGCCACCATATGGATAGACTATATTTAATGACTCCTCTATTACTGGATATTGTGTTGTCTTTGATTAGAAATAAAACTGTGATACCATCGCTCCCTGTTGTTGTGTGTGTGTCTTTGATTGCATTTAGGCTTATTTCCTTTTTCCTTAAGTCAGGGTTCAAGAAGTAGAATTACTAGATGGGCCAAAGAGAATGCACATTTCTAAGACTATTAAAAGCTTGGGTCTCCAGGAAACTTGTAACAACGGCCACCCCCCTGGCCTCCTTCGTAGCCCTTTTTCTATCAGCTTGCTGCCTTACTGGGAAGGCGGACATAGGTCCCCTTTTGCCTCTCAAATTAATCGTGATCTCCCCATCCCTGACTTTGTATGGAACCACATCCGATCAGAGAACACCCTGAGCTCTCAGTTTGTCCATGTGTGAAATGGGGCTATGGTCAGTCTTCCCCTTGGCAGCTGGGAGGCTTTGGAGGACGGCAAAGTGGGCAGGGCCTTCCCTGATGACCATGGGCCTCCGTCCCGCCCACTCCAGAAGGCCCTTGACTAAAGCCATCTCCCTGAGAGTCATTTCCGCCAGGGGCAAGAAGGCAGTGCCCTGCCCACTCCCAGAGGCAGGGAACGGTGCCGTTCTCACCTGTTTCTGAGTGTCTACTTCCAGGATGTCCATGAGGTTGATCATGATGTTCTTGTGTGTCTTCTTGTACTTCCCGACCCGCAGTGAGACTGTAAGCCAGCCGGGGCGCCCCGTGCACATGAAGGTCTTGCTGCCCTGCTCCTTCCATTCCCGCACCTGCAACCAGGGGGCAAAGGCTGAGCTGGGGATCCCCAGAGCAGCTCACAGCCCTGCTTCCAGAGAGGGAACTGGGAAAGATGCCTGACCTTGTCAGTAAACATTTACTGGGCCCCTGCATCCTGCCCGGCCCTGGAAGGAACAGGACAATAGAAAGCCTGCTCACCCAGCCCTCTGAGCTCACTGTGGCTGGTAAGAATCATAGAAAAGCCAACATGTTGCTACACCATAAAGCAAAATGAAGAGAGTTAGAATACAGGATCAAAGTGTTTTGGAAACATTAATTCTAACTGGGAAGTTCCGGAAAGGTTCTATAATAGCAATCATAGCAACAATAAAAATGGTCATCACTACCTGGGTGCCCCCACTGTGCCAGGTGCCTATTATCTCATTTAATTCTCACAACAACCCCAGGAGGTCAAGATAACCACCCCCTTTTGCAGATGAGGAAACTGAGAAGAAAATAACCTACCCAAAGTCACATAACTGCAGAACCGCAGAGCCCAGAGTGACAGCCAGGACTGTCTGATTTTTTATTTGTGGAAGAAACTTCCATGTCAAGCCTGGGAGGACAGATGGGCTTGCCTTAACAGTTAACAGAATAACCGCTGACACTTACTGAGGTTTCATATGTGTCAAGCATTCACAGGCATTAACTGATGTATCATTTTGAGAGGGAGGGAGAGAAGGGGCAGAAGAAGGAATAGCATTTGCAAAACTTCAATTATAACAGGCCAGAGCACTAAATAGAATAAAGAGCCCAGGAGATGACAAGCCCACCAGGAACACAGGAAGAAGCATTCCCTTTCTGCTGAGATGGGCCAAAGCAGGGGAGGTGGCTGGCTGCTGTATTGACCTGCTACCATCTTTTCTCTCTTCATCTGCTTCTTGCAATCCCATTTTCCTTTGCCCCAAGTGAGGCTGATTCTACTCCAGTTCTGGGAGGTGGGCACATGACCTAGGTCTGATCCCAACCTGCTGGTCAAGGTGACAGGTTCAGGGATGGGCCCAAGACCAAAGCCAGGCCAATGCAGCCAGTTCCTGGAGAGGCCCACTCTCTGCTGGGTTGCTAAGCCAGTTGGAGGTAAGCCAAAAGCTGCTAAGGTCTCTTTGGGGAGATGGCCTCCCTGAAAATGAAGGCAACCCAGAGAAAAGCAGAACCTAGAGATGGCAGATGGATGGTGAGATGGTGATGGGGAGAAGGGACCCTGGATCCAGCCAGACCTGAGCCAGCTTCATTCCTGGACTTTTCAGGTGCCTGGGCCAATAAAGCCCCTATTTGCTCAAGCCAATTTGAGCTGCATTTCTATCACTTGTGTGGCAGTTTGATGTAATTATGAATTCCAAAAATATAATTGGATCATGCTTGTAAGCTGATCTGTTAATCTGGGCATGATTAAGTTATGATTAGGGTGTTGCCTGGGTCAGTAGGGAGTTGAGCCCCACCCCTTGGTGGGTGGGGAATCGAATATAAAAGGCATGGCAAAGGACAGAGAAGCAGTCTTTTTTTTTTTTTTAAAGATTTATTTTTTATTCATTTATTCCCCCCTTGCTACTTGTGCTCACTGTGTCCATCTGCTTTGTGTTTGTTTTTTTTTTTCCCTGTGTCTGCTTGTCTCTTTCTGTTGCGTCATCTTGGTGCACCAGCTCACCGCGCCGCGCTGGCCGGCTTGCCTTCACCAGGAGGCTCTGGGAATCGAACCCAGGGCCTCCCACATGGTAAACGGGAGCCCAACCAATTGAGCCACAGCCGCTTCCCAAGAAGCAGGCTTTTGAGAAGCAGTTTGATGTTAGAAAGAAGGCCCCAGGAGAAGAGAAGCAAGCCATTCACCTGATCGTCTACAGCTGACCTTGTGGAGGAAACAGGAACTAAGCATGGAGAGAAACACAGCCCCAGAAGAGAGGAACCCCAGAAGCCTGAACCCTGGCAAACGCCAGCAGCTGTCTTGCTCTAACACGTGGCAATGGACTGTGGTGAGAGAAGAAACTTAACACTTTATGGCCTGGTATCTGTGGACTTCTACCCCAAATAAATACCCCTTATGAAGACCAACCCATTTTTGGTATTTCACATTAGCACCCCTTTGGCTGACTAATACAACCTGCAACCAAGAGTCCTGTCAAATACTGGCCATGCCTCCTGGAGGAGCCGCATTTGAGCTGGTTGGGTGGACATCTCAGCATGGGGAAGGACTTTCCTACCATCAGAGCCCAGGGTGCCAGATGAAGTGAGGGACTCCCCATCCTGGGAGGTATTCAAGCAGAGAGGGGGTGACTGAGGAAGGGATCCCTGAGGGCTGAGGGTGAAGGGATGAGAGGAGGGATTCCATGACCAATCAACCCTTGCCCCCTGCCTAACTCTGTAACCCCTGCACTTGATGCAAGACCAGAGGTGTGAAGGAATGGGATGGGGGTGGGGGGTGGACATTCTGGCTGGAGGGCAGGCCACAGGAAGTGAATAAAGTCTGAAACATTGGTTGGATTGGATTTTGATGGGAGCCAACCAAGATTCTTGGCAGGGAGGCTATGGTATGGAAAATCACTCTTGTGACTGTATGCAGACCAAAAAGAAGTGGGGACGGCCTAGAAGTAGGGCAACTGATCAGGCAGTTATTACAACCGGTCGGATGTAAGACAGCCAGGCCCACAAGATGGACTGGAAAGGGATGAGAAAGAAGAAATGTTAGAATTAGGGCTCTGAAACTCTAACTCTAAACTCCCATTTACTAGCTGTGTCACCTAGGACACATGACTTACAGTCTGAGCCTGTTTTTCCCACCTGCAAAAGAGATGTAAGACCTACCAGGGTTATTGTAAGGAATAGGATAAAAACAGACATCCCGGTGGCAGAGTGTGACACACAGCAGTTCCAGGGCAATGGACTGGTCCCACATGGCCATAGGATGACAGGTGATATGCTGGGCCCCCTTCAGTTTCGTTTAAGAAGAGTTCATGGGCCAGAGGTGAGTGGGACACAGTTCCTATCTTCAAGGAGCTCAGAGTCTGATGGCAGGAGACAAGCAGGTTGATGGAGACTCTGAACACAATGTGGAAAGAGCCAGGAAAGAGGGCACAGGGGAAGGGGGGCTAGCTAGGGCTCTGGAACCATGCATGACCCTGACCAGCAAAACCCAGGCAGCCCAAGCAAAGCATTTCCAGACACTGCTTTCTCCCACCCGACCCAAGATCCTGCCCCTCGTGGGGACATCACTGCATCCATCTCCACGTTCTTGCCTGAAGCACCCAGCACGGAGCAGAGAGAACATGGAGGATGCTATACCTGCAGCGAGGCGACAGCAGGAAACATAAGCTCTTTGCAACCTGACGCCACTGAGAGGAACGCAAGGAGGAGCAGAGGGCGCAAAGAAAACTGCCCCAGCCGGACGCGTGGGCTAGCCGGGTATGTGTAGAATGAGGCTCAACTATGAGCCCCGTCAGGGTCCTGGCTCTGTGGGAACTGACACAGGGGCAGGGACAGTTACTGGACCAACTGCATTGTCAAGGAGTGAGCACCCCATCACCAGAGGTTGGGAGGCTCCTCCCGCTGGGCTGGGCTCTACCTCCTTACTTTGGTCCTCTATTATAAAAGCCTCAAAAGCTCCTTCCTGCTACAGAATAAATTCCAAACTCCTTCATCAGACCTCAGGGCCTCTCCCTAACCTGGCTCCAAACTGACTTCTCTCCACCTACCTGCCCTGCACTGTTTCTCCCCTCCCCTGCCTTTGCTCACACCAGTCCGTCCACCTAACACCATCATTCCTGTCCCCCATCATTCCTCCCACTCCAATCTTCGGACCCAGCTCCACCTCCGGGAAACCTCCCCCAGTCTCAACTTTTCCCGCTCCGGGCCTGGTGATGGTTTCGTGTGCACTGCTCATCTCCTAGATCAGGATTCTCTGCACATAGTAGGCACTCCATGAACATCCCTTCCATGCCTTTGCGTCTTCCGCCCCCAATCCTGGGAGCCCCCACCATCACCACGTTCTAGTTCAGATCCTGGGGAAACACCACCTCCTCTGTGAAGTCCGGCGCTCGTCCCGGGGCACTCTCCACCTGCGGCCTCGCACACCGCTACGAACGCACACGCTCGGCCTCCCGCGAGCCCCTCGTGGCCCGCCACGCGCTCACCTGCTTCTGGATGTCCCGCACGCGCTGCCCGTGCAGCCGCGGCGCGCTGCTGAGCTTGAACACCACCCAGGCGCGCAAGTAGTAGTAGATGTCGAAGATGAGCGACAGCGGCAGCAGGAAGAGGCACACGAACACCCAGCGCTGGTGGATGAGCACGAACTCCAGCCCCTTCAAGCGGATCCACAGCAGGAAGAGCAGCGCGCACACGGCCAGGGATACCGCGGGCTCCATCGCGCCGCTAGGGCGGCGGCCTCGGGGATGCGGCGCGCGGTGTGGGGAAGGGGGCGCCGGCTCGCGCCGCCTGTCACCGCCACCCGCTCAGCGCCCGGCCTGGGCCAACCGCAGCCGCCAGCTCCCCGAGAGCCCAGGTGGGGTGGAGTGGGGTCGCTTCGCCGGCTCGCGATTGGCTCGGGTCGCAAAGGTTCGGTCGGCCGAGACCCGGGCGGCGACCAATGGTGAGCCGCGCCGGGGATCGGACCAGGAACCTGCCGCTTTTATTGGCTGTGGGAGTCAGACCGCTCCACCCCCTCCTCGTCGCCAACGCGGGCGGCGGGGGTGGCAGCGGACGCCGGCGGTGGTGGGGTCAATTGCGCTCCGGTGCGCCAGGGGGCCGCCCTCAGCGGCAAGCGGGAGCGGGAGTTCCCTCCTCCTGAGATGGCGCCTCCGGGGAGAGGCGCGTAAGCGGTCGCGCGTCCGGTCACCTCCCGAGAGGGAGGGCGCCCCACGGCCGCACGAGCCGCACCTGAGGATCACTCTGGGTCCGGAAGGGTGGAAACCCGACCTCGGTCCTGGCGGGTCGTGTCCCTCCGTGCCAGCAGGCCGCGGGATGTGCCCTCTCATCTTTCCAGGCGCGTTCCATAAATTCAGTAGAGGTACACAGCAGTCCTGGGCAGTGGGTAGTTGTTAACCGCATTTGATAGACGAGGAAGCAGCCCAGAAAGGGGAAGACCTGTGCGTGATCTCCAGAGGACTTTGGAAGCACGGGAGGCTGTGCTAGGTACCGTTCCCCTTTCCGCCCTGCTGAGATGGGTTGGGGAGGATTAAAAAGGAAAGAATGAAGCGAATTGACAGGCATTCGAAACCCTCTGGTGCCCGCTCTGTGCCAGGCAGTGTTGGCAGGCCCTGGGGATAGAGTGGTGAGCCAAACAGATGGCCCTGCCCTCATGGGGCAACCAGCCCAGAGGAGTGTGGACTCTTGTCAGCAGAAGCTTAAATCCAGAGCCATTGACAGGTCACGTTGGCCTCTTCTGAAATTCTAGGAAGTGCGCTAGAAGTTTTATTTGATGAGCCAAAGGATGTACCAGACCTACATTACCTAGTCCTCCCAGCTTCCCCTCCTGTCCCCTTTGTTCCACATGCACTCTTGGAGGTTCCCACACCCCGGCTATCCCTCCTTTCAGTGCCTGGCTCAAGTTGGCCCCTCAGGAATGCCCTTTCCCAACCTTTTCACAGCGCTAACATTACACATCCTGGAAGCCAGCTCCCAGCCACCTTCTTTAAAACTACACTTATGCATGTCCCTCCCCCTTTGGGCACTCATAAAATAGTGTGCATCTGTGTCAAATTTCTTTCACATTAATTTATAATTGTTTCTTTATGTGCCTTTCACCCCCACAGTCTGAGCTTTAGGGCAGACAAGTCTTGTTCACTTTTGTATTTCCAGCTTCTAGCATGCTGCTTGATGCATAATAGACACCCCAGTGTTTGTAAAACAAATGAATGAGTGAATGAGGAATGTAGGGAGAGGTCAAATATTCATCGAAGTCCAAATACAGAGAGACTGTTGTCACTGAGCTTCAAAAATGAGTAGTCTAGACCTCTACTGTCTAATAGGATAGCCACTAGCTACAGGCATGCGGCTAATCCAAGTTGAGATGTAACTTATGTGAAAAATGCATACTAGATTTCAAAGACTTGGTTGCAAAAAAAGAGAAGGTAAAATATCTCAATAACTTTTATACTGATGACATGTTGAAATGTATCCTGATTTGAGGTGGTGGTTACATGAATCCTTACATGTGATAAAATTCATATCATTGTACATGAGGGTATAATATTACACACACCCAAAATTTACACAAAATGTAATATTTTGATATATGGGGTTAAATAAGATATTTTAAAAATTAGTTCCACCTCCTTTATTTACTTGTTTTAAAGGTGGTGACTAGAAAATTAAAAATTACAGATGTATCTTGCATTGTATTTCTAGGAGTTCCAATCAAGAAGGGGCAACTGAAGTGTAAGGAGGGGAACCAATATGAAAAATGCCTTCCCCCTGGTTCTGGATGCATTCAAATGCTGGAACAGTTAGAGAGGGCTTTGCTTTAAAGTTTAACTGTTCTGAATATTGTTGGGGTATGAGGTAATCTGGAAAGTAGAGTTTTAACCTAAACTGGACTGAGTGTTTAGTACTTTGGAGGAGAAACACCTAAAGTACTCACCAGAATAACTGGTTAATCTGAACAGTTGTACACTTGGGAAGCAGAGAATGAAGAAGCTCCAAGAAGTAGATAAAACTGATCTGCAGGAGGCAACTCTCAAAAAAGAAAGGGAAGAAAGACTCTTCAGAACAGCCATTTACCCCGCCTTCACTTTCTTCTTGTTCTTTCTTCTTGCCCACTCTCCTCTGACCTCTGATTTTTCTTTTTCCTCTCCACAAACTCCAGCCCTTTGGGTTTCTGTTATCCAGGCAAGGAAAACGGTCCTCTTGAGTTAGGCCAATTAATTTTTGTTCTGCTATATGATATTATAGGGACTGCTTTTCACATCTTCCAGCCATCAGCATGGAAGTACTGTGCAGAACATGGAAACATTTAAAACGGGTGGAGACTGGAGGAGAGCATGCTTGGGGACTTCGTGGCTGCTCTGTATTATAAGCCACTCTGCCAAGCTCTGAGGGTAAAAAAGAAAATACGATGTTCTAGTCCCAGGTTCAGGGTTTCTCAACCTCCATATTATTACTATTTTGAGCCAGATAATTCTTGGCTGTGGGGACTGTCCTGTGCATTGTAGGGTGGTTAGCAGCACGCCTGGTCTCTACCCACCAGATGCCAGTAGCACTTCCCCATCCAAGGGTAACAACCAAAAATGTCTCCAAGCATCCTCTCCCCTGGCAGGGCCTTACTACTCAAAACATGGTCCTTGGACAGGCAGCGTCACTATCACCTGGGAGCTTGTTAAAAATGCAGAATCTCAGGTCCCACCCCAGACCCACTGCAGCAATTTGGTAGTTTGATATAGTTATGAATTCTAAAAATAGGTATTGGATTATGCTTGTAAACTGCTCTGTTAGCCTGGGCATGATTAAGTTATGATTAGGGTGTTGATTGGGCCATGTCAATAGGGCATTGAGCCCCACCCCTTGGTGGGTGGGGTCTCGAAGATAAAAGACATGGCAAAGGACAGTGTTGGAGCAGTTTTGAGTTGGAGTTGTGATGCGGAGTCTTTTTTTTTTTTTTTTTTTTTAATATTTTTTTAATTTATTCATTTATCCCCCCCTTGCTGCTTGTGCTCGCTGGGTCAGCTAACCACGCCGCGCGGGCGGGCTTTGCCTTCACCAGGAGGCCCCGGGAACCAAACCCGGGGCCTCCCATATGGTAAACGGGAGCCCTACTGATTGAGCCACAGCCGCTTCCCTGATGCAGAGTCTTGAGCTAGAGACCCGGGAAGTAGCGTACAGAGGAGCTTGGTCATAGGAAAGAGAAGCAATCCATTTGCCTGATAGTCCACAACTGGTCTTGTGGCACAAAGCAAGACTGAGCCCAGAGAGAGGCAAGCCCCAGGAAGAGAGGAACCCAAGAAGCCTGAACCCTGACAAACGTCGGCAGCTGTCATGCTCTAACACGTGGCAACAGACTTTGGTGAAGAAAGAAACTTATCCTTATGGCCTGGTATCTGTAAGCTTCTACCCCAAATAAATACCCTTTATAAAGACCAACAGATTTCTGGTATTTTGCACCAGCACCCCTTTGGCTGACTAATACAGAATTTGGTACTGAGTAGTAGGGAAGTGCTTTTGCAATTATCAAAATGTTGGAACAGTTTTATAAATGGGTAAGGGGTATTTTTTGGAGGAATTGTGAAATGCTTGATGGAAAAGGCCTAGATTGCTTTGAAGAGACTGTTGATAGTAATATGGACACTAAAGAGACTTTTTATGATGCCTTAGAAGTAAATGATGAAACTATTATTGGAAACTGGAGGAAAGGCAATCCGTGTTTTAAAGTTGCAAGAGAACTTAGCAAGATTAACTCCTGGTGTTATATGGAAGACAGAATTTGAAAATGGGAAACCCAAGCATTTAGATGAAGAACTTTCCAAAGTAAACCCAGAGAATGTGGCTTGGCTTCTCCTTGCAGCTTATAGCAAAATGCTAGATGAAAGAAATACGCTAAGGACTGAACTCTTGGGCACAAAGAAAACAGAAACTGATTCTGGAAATTCCGAGCCTCTGAAAATTGAGCTCCCAGACAATAGTGCCCCATTTGAGGACTTTACTAAACTTGGAACTTGTAAATCAGATTGAAGATGCAGTTATCTAGGAAAGCCTTGTGGAAAGTCTTACTGTCTGATGGCTTGGACCCCTGCTTCCTGCATGCTAAACCAACAAAGTTTTTGAGAGTGCTGTATGAAAAAAATCCCTGTCAGCTTGGACTAAAAAGGACATGGAAAGGAGATATTGAAGGAGAAACAGCTTCAAGAAGAAAACCATGGAACCTGAGATCTGGAATTAAGACATCACTTTGGGCCAAGAGAGGAACCCCACCCATGTGTACAGAGAAGGTGAGTTTGCCCCAGCAGTTGAAGAGGGTGGATGTTTCTACCCAATGTTCTGGGAGAGTTTTGACTCCCCAGGGTGCAGAGAGGGTGAATTTGCCCCAGCAGTTGAAGAGGATGGATGTTCCTACCTGATGTTCTGGGAGAGTTTTGCCACCCTAGGGTATAGAGAGGGTGGAACACATTCCCCAAGGATTAGGGTGGTTAAGGTCAGCACCCCATGGGTCTGAGAGGGGTGGACCTGTTCCCCATGGATTAGGGAAAGCCAGGTGGTCAACTCATTGCTCTGAGAGGGTTGAGCCTGTATGCCAAAGGTTAGGGGCAATTTTGTCTTCATCTCACTGTACTAGCAGGGCTAAGATTCTAACCCAAAGATTGGGTAAGGTGTGGCAATCACCCCAACACTCTTGGAGGGTGAGGTCTAGAGCTTGGTCAACACCCAGATGCTTGATGAGGGTGGAACCAAGAAAATGGCCATTGGGCAAGCCTGTGGAAAAGGTGGGTCCCCATGTGGGCCCAAGGAGAAGAAACCATAATTTTAAGAATGACTCTCAGACTTTGAAATCGAATGGAGGATGCCCTGCAGGTTTACTGATCTATAGAGGACCCATGACTCATGTTTAACCTCTCAATTTCTCCTTATGGTAATGAAAATGTTTATTCTTTGCTTTTCCATTTGTGTATTGGAAGCAGGTAAATTGTTTTGTAAGTTTCAGAGGTCTGTAGCAGACAGAACTTTGCCCCAAGACAAACTGTATTTCTTTAAACTGCCTATGATATGATTTTGTACTTGCATTGTTACTGATTTAAGTTTTTTTGAATATTGTAACGTATTTTTGGAATTCAGAGGGTGGAGTGTAGCAGTTTGGCAGTTTGATATAGTTATGAATTCCAAAAATAGGTATTGGATTATGCTTGTAAACTGGTCCGTTAATCTGGGCATGATTAAGTTATGATTAGGGCATTGACTGGACCACATCAGTAGGGCCTTGAGCCCCACCCCTTGGTTGGTGGGGTCTCGAAGATAAAAGACATGGCAAAGGACAGTGTTGGAGCAGTTTTGAGTTGGAGTTGTGATTTGGAGTCTTGAGCTGGAGACCCAGGAAGTAGCGTACAGAGGAACTTGGTCTTGAGGAAAGAGAGAAGGTCCTGGGAAGAGAAGCAAGCCATTTGCCTGATAGTCTACAGCTGGCCTTGTGGCACAAAGCAAACCTGAGCCCAGAGAGGGGCAAGCCCCAGGAAGAGAGAAACCCAAGAAGCCTGAACCCTGGCAAATGTCGGCAGCTGTCTTGCTCTAACACATGGCAACAGACTTGGGTGAAGGAAGAAATTTATGCTTTATGGCGTGGTAACTGTAAGCTTCTACCCCAAATAAATACCCTTTATAAAGACCAACAGATTTCTGGTATTTTTTATCAGCACCCCTTTGGCTGACTAATATACCCACCGAATCAGAATCTGTCTTTCACCATGGCTTTGTCTAGGGGAAGAAGGAAGGTTTGCCTGAGAAAACAATATGTAAACTGAAACCTGAAAATTGAAAGGCATTAGGCAGGCAAGGAATCGGGGTAAAAATTGCTAAAGGTGGAGGAAACAGCTTACCTGAAGCCTGGAAGGAACCATGGAAAGAAGTCCTACATGGCTGGAGCTAAAGGAGCTAAAGGAAAGAGGGCTGAGTGGTAGAGGCAGGCAGGTTCCAGGCCATGGCAATGATTTTGGACTTTATTTGGGGGCAAAGGAAAACTATTGAAAGTTGGGGAGTTCTATAATCAGATTCTTTTTTTTTTTAGGAGGTACCAGGGATTGAACCCAGGACCTCATACATAAGAAGCAGGCACTCAGCCACTGAGCTACATCCGCTCCCCAGCGAGAGTTGTTTGTTGTTGTTGTTGTTGCTGTTTGAGGTATGGGGGGGCAGGGGATTGAACCTGAGACCTCGTGTATGGGAAGCCAGCATTCAACCAGTGAGTCACATCGACTTTCCTGAGTTGTTTTGCTTGTTGTTCTTTTATGTTTTTTTTTTTTCAGGAGGCACTGGGAACCAAACCTAGGACCTCCCATGTGGAAAGCAGGAACTCAACCACTTGAGCCATATCCACTCCCAAGAGGTGGTTTTTTCATTCGTTTGTTTTTGTTTTTAGGAAGTACTGGAGATCAAACCCAGGACCTTGTATGTGGGAAGCAAGTGCTCATCTGCTTCCTAATCAGATTTTTTATTTTAAAAAGGTGCCTGTATCAACAGGGATATTTCCAGGTTTTGTGGAGCCTAAAGTTTGTACAACTTGGGAGACCCTCTTTAAGGAAATGAAGTCAAAATTATTTAGAATGAGAAAAGAAATCACAATGAATTACAAATTCTTAAAAGCTGACAACTACAGGAAATATCACAAAAATTCAGAAAATTTAACAGAATTTTATTTATCTGCTGGCTTTACCTCCCTAATACTTTTTCCTACATTTTTGTGGATACACTCTCTTTTGTCATTTCTTCATGGGACAACAGTTTTATAATCGTTTTTTACAGAGAGAATAAAATGGTGATTTGGGAAGCAGCTGTGGCTCAATCAGTGGGGCTCCCGTTTACCATATGGGAGGCCCCGGGTTCGGTTCCCGGGGCCTCCTGGTGAAGGCAAAGCCCGCCCGCGCGGCGTGGTTGGCTGACCCGGCGGGCACAAGCAGCAAGAGGGGGATAAATGAATAAATAAATAAAATCTTTAAAAAAAAAATAAATAAATAAAATAAAATAAAATAAAATAAAACGGTGATTCAGTCCTTCCAACATGATTGATTAAAACTTGTTTTTTTTTAATGATTAAAAATCAATTTTAATTTTAATTAAAAATAAACAAAAGCAAGTGTGAATATTAATTAAAAATTCATAAATATAAGATACAGGGAACAGATGTGGCTCAAGTAGTTGAGCGCCAGCATCCCACATACAAGGTCCTGGGTTCATCTCTGGCCCCTGGCACCTTTACTCTGCTCCATGGTGACTTTGATTCAAAATGGTTGGCGACCAACTCACTGCAGGTCCTTGAAATCATGCCTTCAACTCTACGTTTTTGTGCTTCCTTTCCGCTACCGCGGGGCTGGAGAGCCAACCAGGATCAAGGCGCAGGCTGCCCGCTTGCTCCACCGCTTGCCCTCACCCTAAAACTTGTTTTTATTATTGATAGTTTGGAAAAGTTTTAGCAATACAAATGGTTATTGTTAATTTGTCATGTAAATTATTTAGGATTGTTGTCAAATTTGGGAAAATCTCTATTAAATTTCTTGCAAACTTGAGCTGTAAGATTTCAACTTTTCATGTGCAGTGAATAGTCTCTACTTTTTGAATTAAAGACATTTATGAACCATTTTCTCTGGAGGAGCTAGTGAGGCAGGTTAGTTTAGGGAAAGGGAGGAAGAGTCTAAGACCTGGCAAAAAAACATGGTCGTGAAACCTGTTGCCCTGGAACCCTGCCTGGAAACCCCCTGAGGGAAAGACCCCACAGGTACCCCATTTGGAATAAGATCTCATTTGGGGTCAAGGGAAAGCCCTGGATACCCTCAAGGGGTCTCACCATTCCACCCCCTGGGGAACAGACGGATTGGGAATCAATTAGAACAGCAAACAGCTGGGGTCCTTCCCCTGAACATTTGCAAGGGGAGGAATAATTAATAGATTAAAAAGTAACCACACAAACCAAATCTCGCTCTCTGCCTAGAGGAGCCCACATCTGCAGGTTCAGGTGTGCAATCCTGTTTCTCAATAAACTGGTGGTCTAACTAGACCGGCATGTTCTTAAATTCTTTTATGTAACATAGGCAAGAACCTAGGACAATCCATCATCCCTGCCCCGGCTTCCCCCTTTTCACTAGCACAAGTGAGGGGTCCAAAGTTTAAGCTTTGTTAATTTCATAGAAATACTTTTGTGTATCCAGCTTCAACCACATCTCATTAACTGTGCTGGGTCTTAAATAAGATACAAAGGTGATAGAAACAATCTTTGCCCATAAAAAGCTCATGGGCCAAAGGGAGAGAGGCATGAAAACAATTAATAAAGCAGGGCAGAACATATTATAAAACCAGAAATGCCAAGAATAGCACGCACATATCATAATTATATATGATAGGCAATAATCCATTCAACAGCTATTTATTATGTGTCTCCAATGTGCCTGACACTTCTGGGCATGGGTCAGGAGAGGAAATATTGATATGTCAGAAGGACTTCTGTCCCATGGATCATGATTTAGTGGATAAGGTAAGAGATGTTGCAGAAATAGCAATGCTATTCATAATCATGATAACAGTTAATATGTAGTGAACATGTATTGTTTGGCACCATCCTAAGTGCTTTATACTGAAATATAATATGATAATACAATTAAATACAATTTAACGGTACAACATTGGATGTGGTATAGAACTCATGAGTGATCAGATACTATGGAAATACTTGAAGGAGGGGGAGATTTTTCTAACTTAATAATATTCAGCCAACCATTGTGTACTAGGCATGACATGCCCATCATCTTAATATAACCCTCAAAATAACTCTGCAGAATGGGTATTGACATGCCTTCCATACATCAGGGTTTGGAGAAGTTAGGGAGCTGGTCCAAGAGAGATAATAGTGGAACCAGGTGCTGGACACTTGACCTTTTGAATCATCATCATTTTGGCTTCTTCTCATAAAGAACATTGTCAAGAGAAGTGCTAATGCAAAGAGAAAGAAGAGGGCTTTATTAACCGTATAACAATTTATGAATCGGGCAACACCATGTAAAAGCAGGTTTTCCAAAGCACCTGGGTCATTGGGAATTTGTAATCTTAAAAAAAAAAAAAAAAAGATGGTGGTTGTCAGGCGAGTTTTGTTCTCACACTTTATTGGAACATGGTGGCAGAAGGAATTTGTCCAAACCCGATTGGTGAGCATTTGGACCTCTTTTTCTTATCCTATTTCTGGTCAGTGGAGGGTGTCTGCATTGTGCACCTCCTTGGCAGGGAGCCAATTTTTTAACCCAGGGCCTGAAGTCAATTTAGAGCAGGGGTTCTTAACCAGGGCTTGTAAGCTTGAATTGAAATTAAACAACAACAACAGCATTCTTGTGGGAACATGTTGGTGCGGGTGTGATATATTTATTAAGTAATACACAGTATAGTGTGGACTTAGTAAGGGGTCCGTGATTTTCACCTGACTGGCAAAGGGGTCGGTGGAACAAAAAAGGTTAAGAAGCCCTGCTTTAGAGTCCCTATCACGACAGCCTCCTTTAAAAAAAAAAAAAAAACTAGAAGCAAATAAGTGTTACAATCTGTATAAGTACAAAAGTTCAGTCAGCAACTGCAAATATTGCAGTAACTGATTTCAATTCAATCGTGACTCTTAACTACCAGACTCCACAGGAAAAGGCAAGCCTTGTCAAGACTGCCCTGAGCAAACTGTCCCAAGGTCGGGGCTCAGGCCACCCGTACTTCTGACCAACTGGCTACAAATTCAGGGCTTCCCACCACGCCCTCAGGTCCAATAATTAGCTAGAATCAGTCATAGAACTCACTGAAAGGGTTGTACTTAGGATTATAGCTTTATTATAGTAAAAGGATTGGAAAAAAAAAAAAAAAGAAGAAGAGACACAGAGGGCGAGGTCTAGGAGTGTCTCAGAAGCAAGTTTCCCTGTCCTCTCCATCTCACCCTCCAGGTTCAGTAGGTTCAGCTTCTCCATCATGAAGCTCACTAGGGGGCCAGAGTTTATAAGGGGTTCCATTAGGTAGGCCTGATTTGTGGAACTAGTGCCCACGTGGTTGAACTCTTTTGAGCCAGTGACAGGGGGGCTCCAAGCTCCCAACCCCCTAGTCACATGGCTGCCCTTTCCAGTGTATCCAGCCCCCGACCCTAAAACCACCGGAATGGCTGGCCTCACCCAACCATCTATTTAACATATGAACCATCAGGGGTGGTCCTGACTGTGAAAACAGTCTGCTGCTTTCACACTGGAATCCAAAGACGTAGGAGTTACTTTGCAGTAACTGGGGACAAAGACAAGCCCGTTTTTCATTATACTGTGCAAGCATAACAGCAAGATCTATAGACCTTCACTTATTTCAGACTTCCAGCTGCTCACTATTGCACCACGCTGATGAAGCTAAGTAGAGTTAGAGGTTAGCAATTTCGTTATATATAGTCCTGGTTTGAATCCTAACCGTTCCATCCATTAAACTTGAGCAAGTCCTGGCATGTGATTAGTTCACAATGAATATTTTCTCTCATCACCGTTTCCAACAGAAAGGGGGTAAATCTCTTTGGTCATTTCCTAAGCCTACGCCTGTGTTCCTTGGCAGAGATAAACAGTCCCTTGACTTAAATCAATGTATAAAATGAAACCACTTTGCGTAGAATAATACCTTAGGAGAAAAACAAAAAAACAAAACAAAACAAACAAAAAAAAAAAAAATGAAATGAAACCACTGATTCAATAAAGCTTGGTGGCCTGACATTCCGGGGATGATGGGTGGAGGAAGAAGCTGACACATTGAGAAAGGAGAGCTGAAGGTGTGGGAGTGAACTGCAGAGGCTGCAGAATCACCTGACATAAGACAGAAAAACCGCCTGGGTGGTTTAATGAGGGACAAACAGTCCTTCTTAAGTAGATCCCCGAGGGCATGGCTGTGGGTTTGACAGCTCTTTATAGTAATAGATGTGCCTAATGATCACTTGAAGCCTCAATAAAAGGTCAGATATTCAGAGTAAACTGTTCAGTCAGGCAAAGATGTGTGTAATGTCTTTTTAAAAGACACCCGAGAGGGAAGCAGCTGTGGCTCAATCAGTAGGGTTCGGTCCCCGGGGCCTCCTGGTGAAGGCAAGCCCGCCCGCACGGTGTGGTTAGCTGACCCAGCGAGCACAAGCAGCAAGGGGGGGATAGATGAATAAATAAATAAAATCTTAAAAATATATAAAAATAAAATATAAAAAAATAAAAGACACCCGAGAGCCCTAAGTTTAACTTCAGAGATCTCTTAGATAAATCACTTAGTTCAACCTCTTAGACACTGAGAAGCAGCATTTCCTAGGTTTTAGGAGTCCATGGACCAAAAAGTTTTGATTTTTTTCTATTAATTGAAGAGCCCCACATGGTTGCCAAGTTTTTGGGGGTTTTTGTTTTGTTTTGCCACATAAAGACACTAAGTAACTATTAGTCAGCCAAAGGGGTGCTGATGCAAAATACCAGAAATTGGTTGGTCTTTATAAAGGGTATTTATTTGGGGTAGAAGTCCACAGTTACCAGGCCATAAAGCGTAAGTTTCTTCCCTCACCAAAGTCCATTGCCATGTGTTGGAGCAAGACAGCTGTCGACATTTGCCAGGGTTCAGGCTTCTTGGGTTTCTCTCCTCCTGGGGCTGCGTTTCTCTCCGGGCTTAGCTCCTCTCTTTCCTCCACAAGGTCAGCTGTAGACTATGAGGGCCTCTAGGCTTTGAGTCTCTCCACAAGGCCAGCTGTAGACTATCAGGTGAATGGCTTGTCTCTATCCTGGGGCCTTCTCTCCTTCCTCATGACCAAGCTTTCTTCCCAGGGCCCAGCTCAAGACTCCAACATCAAAACTGCTCTTTGCCATGCCTTTTATATTTGATTTTATCACCCACCAAAGGGGTGGGGCTCAACACCCTATTGACTGGCCCAGTTAACACCCTAATCATAACTTAATCATGCCCAGATTAGCAGACCAGTTTACAAGCATAATCCAATATCTATTTTTGGAATTCATAATTATATCGAACTGCCAAACTACTACACTAACAAACCAACAAAAGAACTGCCATCTATTATCAACATCTTTTCATAACAAAAAGAAAGTTTTACTGTCAGAATAAGTAGGAATGAGGCAGGCTAGAAGAGGGACCTGAGGGGAGGGAAAGGGTGCTGTGGTAAGGCACTGGGGCAACAGGGACGGGACAGCCAGTCCTCTGTGAACCTCCTGCTCGTGGTCACCCATCTTTGCCTGCGCCCGCAACAGAGAGCTACCATGAGAGCGGAGAGTCCTGCCCACAAGGGAAGAAGCAATCACCAAGGTTGGGTGCCTGAAGACAACAGATAAGGAGGGGCCCATTCTGTTTGCAGACCCCTCCCTGACCCCCACACTTAGAACCAATGAGAGTGTTGTGTTTCCAATCCTTCTTTTGCATCCTCAGAACCAATGAGAACGTTGCAACTCACAAGTCCTCATTTACAGGGAGGAAGGAAGAGGTAGGGGGAGGCCAGCCTTAAAAAAGCTATATCTGCTGCCCCAGCACGCTGGCCCTCTCGAGCACACCCGCACTCCTGTCTTGAGTGTGTACTTTCGCTTTACATTAAACTGTTTACTTGCTTCCTTAAACTGTGACGCGTCCCTGAATTCTTTCTCGCAACGTTTCCGAGGACCTGGAAGCCCACCCGGCAACAGGAAGGCCAGTCTCAGAAGAAAGGACAGTCCTTCACGTTGAATAAATTTAGTCTGTGTAGAGGAGCCCGCACCAATCTCGGTGCGTATTTCTGTCCTTCTCTCCCATTTCTCAGCAAGCTCTGTTCTTCCCCCCATTTCCCAATAAATTCTTTGTACTGACCTAACTAAACTGGCGTGTTCTTTAATTCTTTTATGCAATACAGCTAAGAACCTAGAGGAATCCAACACTCCCCCGGCTTCAGCCCCATGTTAGGATCGAGAGAGAGGGAAAGAGAGAAGAGAGACAGAGAGTTGGGGGAAGACAGACTACCAAGCTGGAGAGGGGAAGAAGGGACATGCTCCCTCCTCATTTGCTTCCTGAGACTTTCTGTTTTCCTCCTCATGAGAGTGTCAGACCAGCAACAGTTCTTCACCTTGGCAGTAGAAGCGCCTTCTGTTTTGACAGCTGGATCCAGTTTGCAGTTTTCTCAATACTTGTAGAACCATCCTCATTACACCTTAGCCTCAGGGCACAAGCACCCCCGACCAGCACAGCTTCCTCAGGGGCTGGATCCCAGCCTTTAGATTGACTGATTCCAACTTCTTCCCTTTGTTCCTCCAGCCCTGGGGGTGGAGGCAGCTTCCTGCACTTGCTACCCCCATTATACCTAAATGTTCTCTTCTTGCTTTCCAGTTACCGAGTCAGCGACTTTAATATAGCTTACATTTCTTTCTAGTAAATTCATTCTGTTAAAATAACTGGACTCTGAATAATATAATCTATGATACATTAACTAAAAATAAGCAAAACCTGTCCCCTAGATTCTGAAGTACTGGAAGACAGCCACTGTGTCACTGTGCTGGGTCCAGCGCCTGGTGTATGGTAGCAAATGCACACACAAAATGAATGAAGCTATTATATACATTTTGCTTAATGTTGGACCATTAGAAGGGCCTTATATTAAATATTTGCTGCTTAATTGAAAATAAACGTTTTTCTTCCTAGAGGTGGTATGGAATGAAAAAAGAATCCAGGTTTTAGAATCTGCAGGACTTGAGCTTCTAATCCTAGTTCTTCTTCTTAGGAAATTGCTTATGCTTCCTTTCCATTTCCTCCTCTGGAAGATGGAGATAACAATATGCCCTTTTAAGTTGTTAAAATTAGACATAATGAAGCAGGTTAGATAGGGAATAGATAGATGGATCTGGAACCTGGCAAAAAACCCCACATGAACCTCAATACTCCCAAGATGGCTGCCGGAAGACTCTCACGAGATTCTCCCATTCAGAACGAGATTTGCTCCAGAAGCCAGGAGAAGCCCTGGATATTCTCCAGGGACCTTATCATTGGCCTCTCCTGGGGGATTGATGGACAGGGTAATCAATCAACACAGCAAACAGCTGGAACTCTTCCCATGCCATTAGCAAAGGGGCAGAATAATTAAAGGTTCAAAAAGCAAGTAGGGAAGCGGCTGTGGCTCAATCAGTGGGGCTCCCGTTTACCATATGGGAGGCCCCGGGTTCGGTTCCCGGGGCCTCCTGGTGAGGGCAGGCCCGCCCGCACGGCATGGTTGGCTGACCCAGCGAGCACAAGCGGCAAGGGGGGGATAAATGAATAAATAAATAAAATCTTTAAAAAAAATAAAATAAAATAAAGTGAACAACTGAGTGGCATTTACTACTTTAAAAAAAAAAAAAAAAAAAACAAATACAAAAAACCTTTTTTTTCCCTTTTGTTTTTTTTGGGGGGGGGGCAGTTATTTATTTCTACCCCCTTCCCCTCTATTGTTTTGCACTGGCTGTCTGCTCTCTGTGTGTTCTTTTGTGTCTGCTTGTCTTCTCTTTAGGCAGCACTGGTAGCCGATCCTGGGACCTTCTGGAGTGGGAAGGAAGCACTCAATCTCTTGCGCCACCTCAGCTCCCTGGTCTGCTGCATCTCTTATTGTCTCTCCTCTGTGTCTCTTTTTGTTGCGTCATCTTGCTGCACCAACTCTTTGCATGGGCCAGCTCTCCTGTGCAGGCCAGCACTCCACGCGGGCCAGCACTCCTCACGGGCCAGCTTGCCTTTCACTAGGAGGCCCCGGGAATCGAACCCTGTACCTTCCATATGGTAGTCAGGAGCCCAATCACTTGAGCCACATCCATTTCCCTCTCTCTTGCCTTTTGACCCCTGTTCTTGCCTTTTGTGCCCTTCTGTCATCATGCCCCCCCACACACACACACATGAATCAACATACAAGTAAAACCTGGGCATTTATAATCTATAATGGGCAATTGTCGTTTGTAGGTTAGCCCTTTTTATCACTCCTTAACCCCTTCCTTTCTCTGGGACCCATGATCTGTTATTTTCTCCCGTTTCTCTTCTCTCCCTACCTTAATAAATTACTGGCCTAATTAACATTGCGTGCTCTTGAAATTCATTTCTTGCAGTTTAGCCAAGGACCTAGATAAAATCCAGCCACAATTACATAGGAAAGGGGCCTACCTACTGTGGTCCCAGCATGCTTTGGAGAGGTGCCAGCACATAATATGTTAAAAGGAGACTGAGATGTTCTCATCAAGTTCCAGGGGAGAAGAACAAGAAGCACCTGGTGAGCTAGGAAGGTCAAATTATCCATGAAGATGAGATAAATGGGAGGTAATTTTTTGATGAAATAAAGATAGGGAAGGACTCAAGGTGGAAAGGCATCTCAGTGAAGGCTTGGGTTTATGGGGAGTTTTATGGATTGGGGGGGGTTTGGATTTAGGAGGACCCTGATGGTCATGGAAGGCCATTTTGTCCACAAACAAAAGGAGCCTTTACAGACCCGGCCCTAGGTGCTGGGTGCTAGAGCTGCAGCAATGAACGAGACAGAGCTGTCACTCTTGGGAGAACACAGTCCATTCAATTCAATTCTTTCAATTCACATTCACCAAATCACTGGGTGCCAGACCCTGTGCCAGGGGCTGGGGGTACAGAGGTGAAGTAAGGTAGGCTCCAAAATCCAGAACTCAGAACTGAATAAGGGTCAGACGAAAAGAAAAGAATAATAAAGCGGGAAGTGGATGTGGCTTAAGCAATTGAGCTCCTGCCTACCACACGGGAGGTCCCAGGTTCCGTTCCTGGTGCCTCCTGGAGAAGACAAGCAAGACAGCGAGCAGGCATGGCGAGCTGATGCAACAAGATGACAAAACAAAGAGACACAAAGAGGAAAGACAATGAGAGACACAACAAACCAGGGAACTGAGGTGGCTCAAGTGATTGAGAGAGCCTCTTCCCACATGGGAGGTCCCAGGTTCGGTTTCCGGTGCCTCCTAAAGAGAAGATGAAAAGATGAGCAGACACAGAGAACACACAACAAAAGGACACAGCGAGCGCAAACAATGAGCAGGGCAGGGAGAAATAAATAAAATAAATCTTTAAAAAAAAAAAAGAAGAAGAAGGCACTTAAGCTTGGAGGCCAACTCTGCTATTTCAACAGTCTTGTTGCCTCCCCTCCCTCCCTGTCTAATCCATTCTGCTAACTCATTGCCACTGCACCCCAAAAGCTCGGCTCTGCGCCTCAAAATAGCTTAGCGGTCTAGAACTCTGATTCGGGAGACAGACCTATCTGGGTTTGAATCCTACCTCCTCTGCTGGTTACCTGTGTGGCCATGAGCAAGTCTAAGCCAGATTTCATCTGTAAAATGAGATAATATATAATCACAGAGGGTTATGGTGAGGATTAGATGAGATAATGCATGAAAAGTGCTCAGCACAGTGTCTGGCGCAGAGTAAGTGCTCAATGAATGCTAATTAATATAAGCTACCTTTTATTAAAGGCCTGCTATGTGATGACTGCTTTATGTGCTTCAATTTACTTAGTGTTCAGATAATCATTTACTATTCAGATAACCTCCCCCCCCCAAGGTATTGTAGTTGCTATATAGTTTTTTATAATTAATTTTTAAATTGCAGTAAACTATACATACCACAAAAATAATCTTAACCATTTTAAGTGGACAATTCTCTGACATTAAGTACAGTGACAGTACTGTGTAACTTTTATCGCTATTTCCAGACTATTTTCATCATCCCAAACCAAACTCCTACTTACTTAGCAATAAGTCCCCATTCCTCCCATAACTGTTATTCTGTTTACTGTCTCTGTGAATTTGCTTTTTCTAATTATTTCATAACAGTAAAATCACATAATATTTGTCATTTCATATCTGGTTTATTTCTCTCAACATGCTGTCTTCAAGGTTCATCCATGTTGTAGCATGTACCAGCTCTTCACTTCTTTTTATGGTTGAATGATGTTCCATTGTATGGATATATCACAGTTTGCTTATCCATTCATCTGTTGATGGGCACTTGGGTTGCCTCCACCTTTTGGCAATTGTAAATAATGATGCAATGAACACTGGTATACAAATATTTGTCTGAGTCCCTGCTTTCAATTCTTTTGGATATATATCTATGAGTGGAATTATCAGGTCATATGGTAATTTGTTTAACTTTCTGAAGATTTGCCAAACTTTTCCACAGTGGTTGCACCATTTACATTCCCACCCACAATATATAAGAGTTCTTGTTTCTCTGCATCCTTACCAACACTTGCTATATTCAGGTTTGTTTGTTTGTTTTTTAGGAGGTACCAGGGATTGAACCCAGGACATAATACATGGGAAGCAAGAGTTCAACCACTGAGCTACATCTGATCCCCAATGAGAGTTGGTTTTTTCATTTGTTTGTACTAGAGATTGAACCAGGGACTTTGTACATGGGAAGCAGGTGCTCAATCACTTAAGCTACATCTACTTCCCTATATTCAGTTTTTGTGTTTTTTAAGATTTATTTATTTATTTACTTTTTATCCATTTTTAACCCCCCCCCCTCCTTTTCTGCTGTTTTTGTGTCCATTTGCTGGGCAATTCTCTGTGTCCGTTTCCTACCCTCTCTTCTCATCCTTCTCCTCCTGTCTTCACCGGGATTCAATCCTGGAAACCTCCGTTGTGGGAGAGAGGCATTCTGCCACCTGCGCCAGCATGTCTTGTTTTGGCTCTCCCTTGTGTCACTCTCTTGTTACATCATCATCTTGCTTTGTGCAGCACACCCATGCATGGGGCCTGGCGGTGCACCCCTCGTGAGGCCTGATGGCACATCCACGCATAGGGCCTGGGGGCGGGGCCTGGCGGCCTGTACACTTTCTATGTTTTCCTTTATTTTACTGGCAGGTCCTGGGGATCGAACCCAGGTCCCTCCACATGGGAAATGGATGCCCAACCATTTGAACCACATCTGCGCCCCTATATTCAATTTTTTAAATAGTGGCCATCCTAGTGGGTATGAAGTGGTATCTCATATTTTTAATTTGCATTTCTTACTGGCTAATGATGTTGACAAATTTTTCACATACTTATTGGTCATTTGAATATCTTCTTTGGAGAAATATCTGTTCAAATCTGATGGAGTTTCAAAGGCCATGACTACCGACAATAAGCAGATCACTTTGGAATGTAGGAGACACCCTGGAATGTAGGAGATAAGAACCTAGTCTCATGATAATGAGACAGGATCTTATAGTAGCTGGGTGGGTAATCATCCTGAGTTTCTATGTTAGATAAGATTTACAACATCTGCTACATGCAGGAATGTAAACCCTTCAAGAATGTAAACTGTCATCTATCTATTGATTCAAAAACCAAATAAAAGCCATGCTCTATGGTGTGGCTGGGCTCTTCTCTCCATTCCGGACAGAGAGTCCCTGATCCCAGTTCTTCTTTCTTTGTCTTATTCTTTCTCATCCCCGGCACCGTTTTCACAGACCCAGTTCCTGACCGACAACATATGGCGCCCAACGTGGGGCTCTGAAAACGAAACTTTTCTTTCAGTCAGTGCGCGGACCAAGGAGCTCCTGAGAGCGGTTTTAAAAGAAAAAGAAACAGAAAAGGTAAGCTTCATCCTTGGAATCATCAGGGTAATGGGTAATCAGCAGTTGAACTTTAAAGAGTACTCTAGAGTGTTAAAAACTTTATTAAAATGCACCGGTGCAACTATTAAATCCTCGGCTTTTGAGGAACTTTTTCCTCTTGTACAGAAATGTTACTGGTTTCAGCCGCAAGGGCAGGATATTTTAAACCTGAAACATTGGGAGTTAGTGGAGAAAGCTTTAAAAAGGGTTTATCAAAAAGGAAAAATAATTCCCCTTCATGTATGGTCTTTGTGTAGTCTTATTGCTGTTGCTCTTGAACCTTTACAATCAGATGAAGTTAAAGATTGTAAACAGGATAGTGCTATTGCTGGTCCGATAGCAGAACAAGCTAATGATGATTTTAATGAAAATATATATGAAAAAATTAATGAACAGGCAAAACCAGACAGACTCATGTCTAATAGAAAGAAGGAAAGGAAAAAGGAAGTTTATGGAACTTTTCCAGCAGTCGCTATGCGTCCGCTCCAAAAGATGGTTTATTGTCTTTTGAACCGGCGTCTGCGCCTCCTAAGGTTTCTACTAATCTATTTTTTACAACATTTGATGACCCTCCTAAAGTTTCTGTTTTTGTGCCAGCACCATCCTCCTCAATTATGAAAAGTATAGCACAGGGAAGTAGAGAAGGAGATTCAGAGGCTATGCAACTTTTTTCTATTTTCCAGTAATAGTAACTCAAATTCCAGTAGATGCTGACAATCCCCAAGGGGTTGTACAGTCTGAGCATGCTCCTATTGAAGAATTAAAACAAACATGCACTCAATATGGTGTTAATTCTCCTTATACTCAGGGATTGGTGCAAGGACTGGCACAAGCAGACAGATTAATACCCTGGGACTGGGATTTGTTAGCTCGAGCTGTTCTTAATTCAGCAGAATTTTTACAATTTAAAACTTGGTGGGCTGATGAAGCTAATATTGTAGCACGACGAAATCAACAGCAAAACCCACCAGTGCCTATTACTGCTGAACAAATATTAGGAATAGGTCAATGGGCTGGGGTTCCTTGCCAAGCTCAATATGATGATATTGCCATTGTACAAATTGCGGATGTAGGACTTAATTTATGGGGAAGAGACTTATTATCTGATACAGCTAAACATCTTATTACTCTGGCTCTTAAGCCTCTTCAAACAAAATCTAGTAAGCCCTCTAAAAATGCAGAGGCGGAGGGAAGCAGCTGTGGCTTAATCAGTGGGGCTCCCGTTTGCCATATGAGAGGCCCCGGGTTCGGTTCCCGGGGCCTCCTGGTGAAGGCAGGCCTGCCCGCACGGCGTGGTTAGCTGACCCAGCGAGCACAAGCAGCAAGGGGGGGATAAATGAATAAATAAATAAAATCTTTAAAAAAAAAAAAAAAAAAGAAGTTTGCTTAGAAACAGTTTCCAAAATCGTTGTGGTAACTTAAATATGGGAGGTATATAGAATGTGATTTTATTATTAAAGAAAAGGAAGTAATTTTATCCTAAGATAAAATGACTAGTTATTAAAACAAAGTTAAAGTTTTATTCTTTCTCAAAGTTTCTCGTCATTAATCTATTAATAAAAATTTACACAGAGTCTTCTCTCCATTCCGGACGGAGAGTCCCCTGATCCCAGTTCTTCTTTCTTTGTCTTATTCTTTCTCATCCGCGGCACCGTTTTCACAGACCCAGTTCCTGACCGACAACACAAATCCTTGCCCATTTTTTTTTTTTTTATAAATTTTTTTTTATTATGGGTAAAAATCAAAATTCTCACAATACACACAAACATTTGCAAAATGATATATAAATATATATGCATATACGTGTATTTGCTTACAAAAATGTTATTTATATATATATATACATATATTTTAAGAGGTGCTTAGATTACCCAAAATATTACACGGAACCCACCGGGATTCCCATGTTGCCCACCTCCCACACCTCCCACCACATCCCACACAAACATCTCCCACAAGTGTGGCCCACCACCCTCAATGAACTTACACATCCTGGAGCCACCAACCATAGACCACAGTTCACACTGTAGACCACACTCTCTCCCACTCAGTTCTGAGTGGTGTGTGCTGATTTAAAATGGTCTACATCCGTTGCCACAACAGTACTCCGGACAACCTCCAACTCCCAAAGAAGCCCCTGTATTTCAACCGCTCATCCCCTCCCTACCCCAAAAGTGTCAAGTGGCCACTGGCTCCACCTCATTGTTATAATTTCTTGCATTGCTAGAATCACCATATGTGAACAAGAGAATACCATCAAGTCCACTGTAGTCCATAGTTCTTCCCCCAATCCTGAGGGGACTGGGATGGTGATGTCCACTCCAACTCCAAGTGAGAGAGGCCTTGCCCATTTTTTAATTGGGTTGCTTGTCTTTTTGTTGCTGAGTTATAGGAGTTCTTTATATATTCCAGATATTAATCCCTTTTCATATATATGGTCTTAAACTAATAATGACCTACTTTCAACTTAATTTTAGTAGTATACAAACTCTCTACTCCTGTATATCTCTGACCCTCCCCCTTTATATTGTTGTTGGCTTAGATGACATCTTTTACATTGTATGGCCATTAACATAAATTTAAAATGTTATTTTACACATTTGCCTGGTAAGTCATATAAGGGGGAAGAATCATTTAAAAAGCAAAAGTATAATAATTCAGGATTTTATATTTACCTATGTAGTTACCTTTACCAATGTTCTTTATTTCTCTTATGACTTTGAGTTACTGCCTAGTGTCCTTTTGTTTCAACCTGCAGGACTTCTTTTAACATTTCTTATAGGGTAGGTCTTCTGGTAATGAATACTTTCAGCTTTTGTTTATTTATAAATGTCTTAATTTCTCCTTTTTTTTGAGGTACTGTGACTGAGGATTGAACCCAGGACCTTGTAGGTGGGAGGCTGGTGCTCAACCACTGAGCCACATCAGCTTCCCTGAGTTGGCTCCCTTGTCTGTTTGCTCATTATTTTTGCTTGTTGTCTGCTCATTTTCTTTATTTTTTTTTTTATTTATTTTTTGTTTTTTTAGTTCTATTTTATTATTCTTTTTTGCTCATTTTCTTTAGGAGGCACTGGGAACCAATCCTGGGAGCCCCCTTGTAGGAGGCAGGGACTCAACTGCTTGAGCCACATCTATTCCCTCCTTCATTTTTTTTTTTTCAGACAGATTTTATGTTGAGTTTTAATTTAAAAGTTTTATTACTCATAATGAATTATAAAACTTTGATAGTTAAATTGTACTATTCTTGTTTTGTTTTTTTTTTTAAATTTTACCGGGAGGTCCCAGGTATCGAACCCAGGTCCCTCCATATGGCAGACGGACGCCCAACCATTTGAGCCACATCCGCCCCCAATTGTACTATTCTTTATGAGGCATTTATTCTTTTTTTTTTTTTTTTTTACCGGGAGGTCCCGGGGATCGAACCCGGGTCCTTCCATATGGGAGACGGACGCCCAACCAGTTGAGCCACATCCGACCCCCGGCATTTATTCTTAATATTTATGTAAACTTGAAACTTTGCATACTTGTGTTTTCTGTTCTCCAATTCTGAGCAAAATTATGAAGAGAAGGTCTAAAATATTTATAAATCAAAACCCAACTTGCAAATATTCTCGCTGTCCTGATGCGAATATTCTTGCTGTCCTGATTTTGCGATAAGCAGGGTAGGCTAAACATTCACTATATTAGAAACCATGCATGTGTCCCCTCCCCATACCTAGTTTTTCTCTATAGGTCTGGTTTGTAGAATGCTGGTGATAAACCAAGCCTGATTTATTATATGACCATCCTGTATGGGAAATGACTGTAACTCTAGGTATCTTTGGTCAACCTTAAGAGATATAGCAGGGGGACGGATGTGGCTCAAATGGTTGGGCGTCTGTCTCCCATATGGAGGGACCTGGGTTCGATCCCGGGACCTCCCAGTAAAAATAAAAAAAAGAAAAATATAGAAGGCGTACGAGCCACCAGGCTCTGTGCGGGGGTGCGCTGTCAGTCCCCACAAGGGGGTGAGCCCCCAAGGCCCCGTGCACAGGTGCACTCCCAGTCCCCACGAGCCACGCAGCAAGATGATGACATAACAGGAGAGTGACACAAGGGAGAACCAAGACAAGATGAGCTGAATAAACCAGGAACTAAGGTGGCACAGGCGGTAGGACACCTCTCTCCCACATTGGAGGTTCCAAGGATCAAATCCCAGTGAAGACAGGAGGAGAAGGATGAGAAGACAGGGCAGGAAACAGACACAGAGAGCTGCCCAGCAAATGGACACAAGGACAGCAAAAGTGGGGGGTGGGGGGATATAAAAATGGATAAAAGTAAATAAATAAATCCTTTAAAAAAAGTATAGGGGAGTAAGATACGGACTGTAGTTAGTAGTAATACTTTGATGATGCTTTTTCATAATCTGTTAACAAATGTTTCACAACAATGGAAAGTATTTGTGGTGGGGTGATGTGTGGGAGCCCTGTATGATGTTATGCATGTTTGTTTTGTAAGTTCACAATGTTTACTGAACATTTATTGTTTATGTATGTTCATGTATGAATGATAAACTTCAATAAATTGTTTAAAAAAAAAAACCCAACTGGGTTAGAAATGGAACATAAAGAGGCCTAAGTCTATATACAGCTGTGCTGTAAGAGCATAGGTGGTTTTTAGCTCGTGTTTTGGGTATGAAAGCAATTTTAGGTCATCTCACAAGAAACAAAAGCAGATGCTGTAATAAAGCTGAACCATGAAAACCCCATCAATTATTTTTAGCATGCCTCTTAAATTTTCTATCTCCTGGTTTCTTGCCTTCTGTTCCTGAGTCTTGAACAGGTAACCACTTGAGGGGATGCTGACAATACATGGGCCATGGAGGAAGTGTCGGCAAACATAAAAAAGCAAATCTGGCCATAACTATATAGACAGTCCATCTGAAATGTTCAGCCATGTACCTGTGGATAAACCCAACTATTGTGGAAAAAAGAATAATTCCCTGAAACATCTGTTCAGCTAGCTTCTGGCCCTTGTAATCCATTTCCTTGGGCAGAGAGCCCAAATACTCCAGCATGACTGGCCAGGGAGACAGGTGGCTCAGGTCAAGAAGCAGGTGGGGGGCAAGGGCAGTCTCATTTCAGAGTCGGGGCCGTAGTCTGGGCCTGTGTGCCATCTGGCTGGCCAGCCAAGCTGGGGAGCCTTCCTTCATTTTTAAAGGATAATTTTGCCAAATATAGAATTCTTGGTTGACAGTTTTTTTAAGGACTTTAAATATGCCATCCTATTGTGTTCTGGCTTCCATGGTTTCTGATGAGAAATCCACTGTTAATCTTTTTGGGATCTCTTGTATGTGACAAATTGCTTCTCTCATGCTGCTTTCAAAAATCTTCTCCTTGTCTTGGATTTTGACATATTTGCTATGATGTGTCTTGGTGTAGCTTTCTTACAGTCTGTCTTGCTTGGAGTTTGTTGCGCTTCCTGGATGTGTATATTTATGGCCATTATTTCTACAAATACTTTTTCTAACCCCTTCTTTCTCTCTCATCTTTCTGGGATTCCAGTGATGTGTATATTGGTATGCTTGATGGTGCCCCACAGGTCCCGCAGGTTCTGTTTTGAATGAGTTTTCTGTTTCAATTACTTTGCATCTACAAAATTTCTGTTTGGTTCTTTTAAAAATAATTTGTATTTCTTTATTTTGTTCAGAAAATGTTTTCCTGATTTCCCTTAATTCTTTATTCTTTTAGCTTATTGAACACATTTAAGGTAGTTGATTTAAAGTTTTTGACTAATAGTTCCAATGTATGAGCTTCCTTGGGGATGGTTTCTGGCAAATTCATTTTTTCTCCTTGTTAATGGGACATGCTTTCCCGTTTCTTTGAGTGTTTTGTAATTTTTTGTTGAGAACTGGACGTTCTGAGTATTATGTTGTTATAATTCTGGAAATCTAGTTCTGCCACTGTTCTGGGATTGCTAGTATTTTGTTATTGTTGAGGGCTGTAGCTGTCAACCTTGACTTTTGCAAACTATCTTTGCTCCCAAATGGGGAATGGAAACAGAAAAGGAGGAGGAGGGGGGCAATAGTGCCTCTTTAAGTGTCTTCTGCTGCTTTTGCCTGAGGGAAGTTGGAACAATGGCTTCCCTCAGCACCAGCCCCCCAGCCGTCTGAAGAAGCTGATCAAAAGTGGTGGTTAGGGAAGCGGCTGTGGCTCAATTGTTGGGCCCCGTTTACCACATGGGAGGCCCCGGGTTTGATTCCCTAGGCCTCCTGGTGAAGGCAAGCTGGCCCGCACGGTGTGGTGAGCTGGTGCAGCAAGATGACTCAGCAAAGCAAGACAAGCAGACGTAGAAGAATGCACAGCAAATGGACACAGTCAGCATAAGCAGCAAGGGGGGATAAATAAATAAATAAAATAAATCTTTAAAAAAAAAAAAATGGTGGTTAGCAATCAGGTCACACACCTCCAGACTTTGGAGGTCCTTATAGCATACCCTGGCATCAGCAAGCTGCACCAGGAGCCTGGGCTTCAGTCCTCACTGCTGCCTGGCATGTGGTTGGGCTTCAGTGGTTGTGGCCACTGCAGAGCAGGTGAAATTCACTGATATTTACCTCCGTTTCCCCCCTGTTCTCCCCTGGATGCTGCACAGTGTCACATGAGACTCCAGGGATTCAAAATAGTTGATTCAGACAGTTCCTGCCAATTAAAAAAAAAAAGATTTATTTATTTATTTACTTAGTTTTATCAATTTTTAGCAACCCTCCCCCCCTCGTTTTTGCTGTTTTTGTGTCCATTCACTGCACAATTCTCTGTCTGTTTCCTGCCCTCTCTTCTCATCTTTCTCCTCCTGTCTTCTCTGGGATTCAATCCTGGGAAACTCCGATGTGGGAGAGAGGCATCCTACTGCCTGTGCCACCTTAGTTCCTGTTTTTCTGGCACGTCTTGTCTTGGCTCTCCCTTGTGTCACTCTCCTGTTACATCATCATCTTGCTGCATGGCTTGGCGGGGTCTGGCGGTGCACCCGCTCATGGGGCTGGGTGGTGCACCTGCGCGCAGGGCCTGGAGAGTTTAATAGTTGTTTTGGTGGAGGGACCAATTCCTGGAGCTTCCTACTCTACCATCTTCCCACAATCCTCTCAGTATTCAGATAATCTTGTAAGGTAAGAATTAACAGGTGAATTTTATTGTATCTTTAAAATATCACAAATAGATCTGGCATGTTGTTTCTACTGCTGCACACTCTTAGATCTTATTCATCAGCCTGCTGAACTGTTCCTTTTTCAGAGACATAGATACCATCTAAAACTTTTCTTATATCCTTGTTTTTAAGTGTTGTTGTTTGCTGAATCAAAGCAGCTAAATTTGATACAAGTTCAATGTCATTTCCTTCAAGAATTAACTCATCTTTCTGTACTTGTGATGCTGAACAAGAAACACCTGGCCTCAACTGAACCCTGCAGATGTATTTTTCACCCAAGAAATTTCAGATTTCAACCAGAAGCCCACTCTCCTGAATAACAATGTTGATGGGGCAATGAGCATGCACAGTCCTTATCCTGTAATGGAAGCCAATTGTAACACCCTTGATAGTTTTCTGTACATAACTGTAGATGGTGTGAACTATAGCCAGTCTCTTTCTATTTTCCCACCATTTGTCAACCCGAAGCTTCTTTTTCTTCCCAAGGAGACTGAGTTCTACACTGATATGACTGAAGTCTCTCTGCAGGGTTCCTGTGGGACACTTCACAATAACTGTGCCTTCCTTTGGTATGGTGTTAACATTTTCTGGAATGTTGACAGTCTGGTTTCCAAGAATACAGTAGATGTGGCAAAGAGAGTTATGTTTCCTTTTGAGAAGAGTGTTAATCTCCTATTTTGTTGTTGTTTTGTTTTATTTTTGTAGAGAAGTGGAAACTTCCTTCTCATTTGTCAGGGGAGTCACTTACCTGACAGTTAGATTTTAGAGAAGGAGGTGAGCATGGGGGCCTTCTCTTTTGGAAAGGCCTGGACTTTATCCTAATTTGCTCTACAACATGGCTCATGAGCTCAGGTCCAGCCATGGGGGATGGCATGTTCTCTGGGCTCTTCCCTGCCATGGTGCCTGAATGCAGCCTGCTCCTGCAAACTAAAATTCTCTCAATTCTACAACTGGGGAAACCCCAACTTTTGAGTCTTGGAGGGAGACAAGTGCTACAATTAAAGCTAAAGAGACCAGATTCTTGCCTTCTCAGCCTCACTTGGAGCTAGGGTTTTGTATTCAGAGGCACCCACCCCAGACTCTGACCTAGTAGGGTAGTGGCAGTGGCAGCAGCAACTCTATTGGGTCTCCTGAGGCAGCACCCAGGGCCCAAATCCGTGGTGTCGGCTATGGAGCTGCAAAGTCAAAGCCCAGTGGCAGCAGTAGGGTCCTTATGGGGCTTTCTGTGGCCTTCTTGGAGACTATGTAGCTTCCAAGTCTAGTTATTCAGTCCTTCCAGAGATGGAGTGACATACTATAATTAATTCCTTTTCTGTTTAAATATCTGGATTTGGGTTATATTACTTGCAAATAAATCTCATTGACCTTGACCAAGTGTTGGACACTGGGCTGGGTGCGGGGATATTTTTTTTTGGAGTTTTTTCTTTTATTATTTATTTATTTATTTATTTATTTTTTAAGGATTTATTTATTTACTTACTTTTATCCATTTTTACACCCCTTCCCCCCCCCCCCCGTTTTTGCTGTTTCTGTGTCCATTCACTGGGCAACTCTGTGTCCATTTTCTGCCCTCTCTTCTCATCCTTCTCCTCCTGTCTTCACTGGGATTCAATCCTTGGAATCTCTGATGTAGGAGAGAGGCATCCTGCCCGCGCCACCTTAGTTGCTGGTTTTTCGGTGCGTCTCATCTTGCCTCTCCCTTGTGTCACTCTCCTATTATGTCATCATCTTGCTGTGTGGCTCACGGGAACTGGTGGTGCACCCGCGCACAGGGCCTGGCGGCCCACGCACCTTCTATATATTTTTAAAATTTTTACCAGGAGGTCCCGGGGATCGAACCCAGGTCCCTCCATATGGGAGATGGACGCCAACCAGATATAGCCCCCTGCTATATCTCTTAAGTTGACCAGAGATACCTAGAGTTACAGTCTTTTCCCATACAGGATGGTCATATAATAAATCAGGCTTAGTTTATCACCAGCATTCTAAAAACCAGACCTAGGGAGGAAAACGAGGTCTGGGGACACATGCATGGTTTCTAATATAGCGAATGTTTAGCCCACCCTGATTATCACAGAATCAGGACAGTGAGAATATTCGCAATGGGTGCGGGGATATTGATATGAGTTGGTTCTTGCTGTCAAGGACCTAAGTTTAGTGGAGGTAGCGAGGCAACATAGAAGTGAATTCACTTTACATTTATTCATTCAACTACATTTTGTGGGCCAACTCTGTGCCAGGCATCCTGCAGCAGAATCTGTGCAATAGGATAGTGCAATAGTAATACAGAAGAGAAGGGGCACCAAATCTGCCTTATCTTCCCATCCATATCGGCCAAGGGAAACTCTGCTCAATCTTCAAAGTAAGTTCACTTACTGTCTTCCTGATGAAGCCCTCTTTGATCAGTACTCCCTATCCTACTTCCAGCTTCCAGCTGAATTCAGCTGCCCCTCCTTTGAAACCTAGCTGCTCTTAACCTATTTGTAAGAAATTTATGACACACTCTGGTGAGCTCAGTTCAGGAAACATTGATAGAGAGGACATATGTGCCAAGCACTACTCCAGCTGCTGTATAGACAGAAATAATAGTAAATGCTCAATATCTGGTGGCTATTTATTCTAACAACAATTCTATGAGGTCGTGTTATTTGCTTAATTTTATAGATGACATGTTAAAGGGCTGGCTAGAAGTTTGTAGCCATTTAAACACAGATCTAGGATTTGAACTCAGGTCACTCTGAGTTCAAGAACTCACCACATATTATAAATAACATTTTTGTAAGCAAATACACATATATGCATATATATTTATATATCATTTTGCAAATGTTTGTATGTATTGTGAGAATTTTGATTTTTACCCACAATAAAAATAAATAAAAAAAAAAAAAGAGAAAAATATGAGAATGTTCTCATCAACTATAACAAATATATAATACTAAAAGAAGGTGTTAATAATAGCTTGGATTTGGGGGAAAATATACCAAATGTAAGAACTCACCACATAAGTCAGTCTAGGTGATATGAGGAGGCACCCTGCCTGAATAGTTGCTCTGAGCTTGTATTCTTGACTGTTCAATGTGCTCCTCATAGCTATAAAGCCTGGTTGATTTTCAACATCATGCTTTATGTCTTGAGCTGGTACTCCAAGGCTGTTGGGGCGGCCATCAGAGAAAGATTTATACTGACAGGTCTGGGAATTAACTGTATTGGGGAAGCTGGTTTCTTTAACAACTAAACGGGAGTCTAGAAAGTGAAGACAACTCCTGTCAGCACTCTAAAACTCTTTGAATGAACTTGAGATATGGTGACGATGATGATGGTGTTGGGAGTGGTGATAGAAGTGATGGTGGTGGTGATGGTAATGATGATGGGAGTAATTGTGGTGGTAGAGGTGGTGTTGGAGCTGGCGATGGTGCTGGTGGTGTTGGCAGTGGTGGCAGTAGAGATTATGATGCTCTTGGTGTTATGGTGGTGGTAGTTGAGGTGATAACAGAGGTGCTGGTGGTGATGGTGGTATGATAGTGATACGAAGGTGGTGGAGGTAGTGGTAATGGTGATGGTGATCATGACGATGATGACGATCATGGAAAAGGTATAGAAATGGAAGGGGCATAGGACTCTGGAATCAGGCAGACTTGAGTTCAAATCCTAATTCTACCACTTGCTCTATTGCCTTGGTTTCCTCATCTGTCAAATGAGAGGATTATAAGCTAAATCCATTCATCAAACATTAGGGGACCAGCACTGTGTGGTTGTTAGGGACTCAGTGGAACTCGTGGTTCACTAAAACTATCAGATGATATTGAAATGACTGTGTAGCACAATCAGTGTGAAAAGGCACTAAAATAGATCACAGAGGAGTGAGTAATAAATATTAGCTCTGGAGTTGACCCAGGTCTTTTAGGTGGGTGAAATCTCATTAGGCAGAGGAGGAGGGAAATGCATCCAGGGAGACGTACCTGAGCAAAGACACAGAGGTGTGGGGGAGTTAGAGACAGCTGAGGGAAGGGGGGCGGGGGTGAGGTAGAAGAGGGGACTAAAAGTTTTGGTTAGGCCCACACAATAGCTTTAAGTGCTTCTCCTCATTTAGAGATCTAGGATAGTGTTGATCTCAGCCAGCTGAGCTCCCGATGGCCTGCAAGCATATAGATTGCTCCTGAAAACAGAATGCTCCCCCACTATCACGTGACACATCTGGGTATTCTAGAAAGCTGTTGGCTTGGGCTAGGACATGCTGCTGTTTATTTATCACCACTGATAAATAAGGAGGGAAAGAGAAGAGAGGGGGAGAGAGAGATTGAATGAGAGAGATGGGGGGGAGGAAGAGTGTGATGTTTAGTTCTTAAAGTTACTCCATTCCTGTTCACATAAACCTATTGTAAGTAGGACTTTTGAGGAGGTTACTTCAGTTTTGGTGTGGCCGAATGTGGGTCTTCAGCCTTTTACTGGAGTCTTTTGTAAGAGAGTGAAATTCAGACAGAGAGAGAGAAAGCCATGGAAGCAAGAAACTGAAAGCAAAGAAACCCAGAAGAGAAGGGAGAGACCAGCAGATGCCACCATGTGCCTTACCGTGTAACATAGTAGTCCAGGATCACAGGCAGCTGGTCTTCAGGAAGAAGGTATCATTTTGGTGATGCCTTGATTTGGACTATTTTCATGGCCTCAGAACTGTAAGCTTGTATGCTAATGAATTCCCATTGTAAAAATCAACCAATTTTATTGTATCCACTTAGAGCAGCTAAACTAGAAGCTTCTAGTAAACTAGAAGAGAGCAAGAGAGCGAGAGAGAGAGGAAGCTTAACCTTTCAACCTTACTGCTGACTTGAGATTTTTTTTTTTATTAGAGAAGTTATAGGTCTACAGAAAAATCATGGCATAAAATACAGAGTTCCCATATACCACCCTAATATTAACACCTTATATTAGTGTGGTACATTTGTTACAATTCATGAAAGAACATTTTTATAGTTGTACCATTAATTATAATCCATCAGTTACAATTGGGTTCATTGTGTTGTATAGTCCTATGTTTGATTTTTAATTTTCATTCTAACAACGCATATACAACCTAAAATTTCACCTTTTAATCACATTCAAACACGCAGCTCAGTGCTGTTAGTTAGGTTCACCAGGCCATGCTGCCACCACCGCCATCCATCACTAAAACTTGACAACTGACCCAAACAGAAACTCCATACAAATTATTCATAGGCATTCAACAGCGAATTAAATTCAGCAGTGCCAGTCAGGCTTCTATTTCTTTCACACTCTCTCACGGGTTCTGGCTTATCTAAGGGGAAAAGGAATCTTCTGGAAGGGTATCAAGAAGCTCCCAGACTTGATGGGATGGTTTGAGAGCCAGATTTTGACTGGATGTGAGGAAGACCAGGCACAGCCAAGATTCTGCCTATGAAGGGAGCTGTACTGGCATTGTTACCTGGACACTTGCTGCCAGGCCACTGGAAACCTGGCCTTGGTGTTCAAACATCCCTATCTGACTAGGCATCTAGTCTTTGACACTTGAAACACTTTCAAGTGTCAAAAGTCCAGCAGGAGCAGCTAATCAGCTCTGCTCAGGATGTGTGCCCATACTCCAGCTTGGAGGGAGACTATCTTTTCCCCTTAGGCTTTCTGCCCATTTTCCCTCTGTTTTGGGATTCCCACAATATGGGAAGGATGTTCAGATTTAAGGCAGCATTTTTGTCTGCTCCTTGTTTTTGCTCATTGTTTTCTTTAGGAAACACTGGGAACCAAACCCAGGACCTCCCTTGTGGGAGGCAGGCACTCAACTGCTTGAGCCACATCCACTCCAAGACAGCATTTTAAAATATTCATCTTTGTTCTTTTCATTCTGCATGTGTATACAAAGTGATCTAGATCAGAAAGATTATCATTATTCACTTAAAAAGCAAATAATGATGACTTGGTTTTTCATACCTTGATTCTTATTCCTAGGGTGACATGATGAAAGCCAGAAAAATCTCCTCTGCGCACAAAGTTTGGATCATAGGCAAGGAATGAAGAAAAGATGAATTTTCTCTTCTTATGAAGGAAGAAGAGGCAGCTGTCCCTCTCACCTCCTGGAAAGGGTTCCTTGGAAATCTAACAGGCCCAAGTCCTTATTACAACCCTTTGGTATGTAAATAAGTTCTCCGGGGACTACCTGAGTCTCCATTTCTCCAGGATTAAGTAAATCTCTCTAGAGTTCCCTCACTATCTATGCAGTTGTAAATTACTTTTAAGCCTTGCTCCTAGGTCAGGTCCCAGGTTTTAGGAAAATTTGTTCAGAAAGTCCTAACTATGCAGAAGCACAAATACATTTTGTCTACACTCTACAACAGCAAAAGTGACAGACAAATGCTCACCACATCCATAAACACTAAGAACCATATTGTGTCAAGCTCTGCCTAGGGCACTAGGCACTGGGAAGGAATAAGCCATGCTCCCTGCCTTCAAGGTGCTCTTAGCTCCGAAGGGCAAGCAGCCATTGGCTCAGACCCAGCCGGAGCATCTGCCACCTCTGCTCAGCCCCACCTGCCTTGCTTGCTGGCCTGAGCGGCCCTAGTGACAAATCCTGCTGTATACTGGTCTTAAAGCCTAGACTCTGTCCTCAGAGTGAGTAGCCCCCATGTCAGCATGAGGTGACAACGAGAGACTGCTGTACTTGCCACTGGCCAGACCTGTCCAAACCCTCAGAGGCTCTGGCTTTCCCAGTGGCTGCCCAGAGAGCCCAAGTAATACAACCTGGCTGTGCAGGGGATCTTTGACCGGAGACAGCAGGCGGTGGGGATAAGCCAGCCAATAAATTACTTGCCCCAGGCCCTTTATACCCCAGGACTGTTCCAAGACATTGGGGGTCCACATGACTTCTCTAACCCCTTGCATTTGCTCCATCCTTCCCTGCCTCATTTCCCTTTTCCTCTCACTGGTTTCTTTAGGATTCCCTTAATGCAGCTTTTACTTCAGGCTCTGTTATTTAGGGAACCCGGATTACGATAGACATATAACTCAGTAGTGTGATGGGTCATAGAAGTAAAGCACACAAATAAGTCATTTCCCTGGGGGGACTGGGAAGAATGAATAAAGCAGAGTTAATGTTTTAGTTTGCTACAGGCTGCCAATGCAAAATATCAGAAATGTGTTGGCTTTTATAATGGGGTGGTGAAAGCTTACAGCTCCCAAGTCTGTGAAAATGTCCAAGGCATCATCAAGAGATGCTCTCTCACCAAAGGTTGCCTGTTGGAGGTCCTGGACTCCATGTGGCAGGCAAAATGGCGGCTGGTCTCTGCCTTCCCCTCCAGGCCCACTTTTTCCCTGAGTTCAGCTGTGGGCAATCAGGCATATGGCTCATCTCTCCCCTCTCTTCCAGGCTTCGTTGCTTCAGCTTCAGCTGCTTTGCTGATTCTAGCTTCTGCCCTCTTCCTCAGGCTCCTCTCAGGGTTTCTCTGTCTTTCTTGGAGCCCTCTGTCACGTGACAGGGTAAAATGGCAGCTCTCTTTCTCTGTGTGTCTCTGCTTTCAATTCTCAGTTCATATAAGTCTCCAGTAAAAGGATTAGGACCCACCCTGGGTGCCACAATCTAATCAAAAGCTCTGACTGAAGGAATTTAATCAAAAGGTCCCTTAACTGAATCTAACCAAAAGGTCCCACACACAATAGGCTTCCATGCACAGAAATGGATGAGTTTAAGAACATAATCTTCTGGGGGTCACAAAAGCATCAAACTAGGACAGTAAGTTTCACAAAAAAGGGAAGAGTTGAACTGGGTTTTGAAGGAAGAATTTATTCACTTAATTACCATTGAATACCTTACTGCTAAGGCTACTCTAGATGCTGGGAATACAGCAATGAACAAAACAGACAAAAATCCTTCTTTCATGGAACTAACACTCATGTGGATGGAGTCAAATTATATATAGAGAGAGGATAGATAGATGATAGAGAGAAATTAGATAATAGGTGACATGACAGATGAAGATAGGTGCTATGGAGAGAACTAAAGCTGGGAGGAGTAGAAGGAGGGCTGGGAGGAAATTGACTATTTGCAGTAGGGAGATCAGTAAGAAGTGACCAGAAGTTCACCAGGTGGAGAGGGGAAGGGGGATAAGCAAGAGGTTTCCAGTTCCAGACAGAGGTCAGAGCATTTATAAATGCATAAGAGGACACTGCAGTCTGAGTACTGCAAGGGATTCAGGGCCTGAAAGGAATCAAGAGAGGAGGCTGAGAGGAATCTATTCCTGAAGGGCCTCGAACGCCAAGCCAAAGAGTTAAATTTTTTTCTGTCACTTTCTTTTTTCCTTTTTCTTCCTCCCTCTTCTTCTTTTCTCTGTCCTCTCTCCCTTCCCCTTGATAAAAACATATTGGCTAACATTTGTTGAGTGCTTATTATGTGCCAGGCCCTGTTCTGAACACTTGGCATGAATTAACGCTGTCCATCCTCACAACAGCCCTAGGAGTGCACGTGATGCACTAGGACGTATCCGGCCCATAGTGAGCAGATGCTAGGGATCGGCTATGACCTCTGCCCCCATTTTACAGTTCACTAGACTGAGACACAGAGCAGTGAAGTAATTTGTCCGCAGTTACACAGGTAATCAGGTAATCAATCACTGGCAGTGATAGTGGAATTCATGTGTTAACTAGGTTAGAGTATGGTGTCCCGTTGTTTGGTCAAGCAAGCACTGGCGTGCTTGTTACTGTGAGAGTATTTCACAGATTTAAATCAACAGTAAGTTGAGTGCATCTGTGGCTGATTACATCTACAATCAACTGAGGAGATTGTCTTCAGCAAGGAGGGGAGTTTCATCCAGTAAGTGGAAGGCCTTAAAGGTAGAAGTGATGATTTCAGCAGTCAGAAGAGAGAACGTCCATCTCTACTTCAGCCAGCCAGCTTCTCCTGGGGAATTCATCAAAAACCTTCATGGGAGTTCCCAGCTTCCAGCCTGCCCCCAAGGAATTTGAACCTGCCCATTCCCAGAGCCAATTCCTATAGGTATATATATTTACATTACGTATATCTCCTGTCAGTTCTGGTTCCCTGGCAGAGCTGAGGTTCAAGTCCAGGGCCCTGCTCTTGGCCACCATCCTTTGCTACCTCTCAGGGTTGCCTGATAGGAGGCACAGATGCTGCGGGCAAGAACAACAAGGTCAGACCCAGGCAGCAGGCACCCTGGGGCCAGGATGTGGTCATTCCTACCTCCTCACTGTCTCCAGAACACTCAATCTTGATTTTCTTTTCTTGGAGGCTCTGTTTGTATTGTCTCTGCACAGGATGTTCCACTCCACTCATCTTTCCAAGTCTGCTGCATCCCTCCAGGCCCAGCTCAGCTCCCCACATCTATCACCAAAATTTACTGATTCTGTATCCTAAATATACGTCAGGTCAGTTCACTTCTCTCCAGCCATCTCCCTAGCACAAGCCACCAGCCTCCTGCCTACTCCAATTCATTCTCTAGGTGGCACCGGGCATTCTTTTTAAATTAAAACACCCGATGTCAATAAATACCATCTGTACCTATAAAAAACAAACAAACAAACAAACAAACAACAACAAAAAAACACCCGATGTCAACCCTCTGCCTAAAACTCTCCACTGGTTTCCTGTAGCTCCTAGATAGACCTGGCCTGCAAGCCGTACACGGTCCTCCTCAACCTCGCCACATTCAAGCTGCACCTCCCTCTCCTTTCTCTCTACGCTTCAGCCACACTGCTCTTCTTTTAATACCTCTAATGCAGCAGATTCCTTCCTACCCCAGGACTTTTGTACATGCTGTTCCCTCAATTCTTACTCATTTTTCAGAACTCAGTTCAAGAAGTACTTCCTTGGGGAAGCTTTCCCTATGACCCCCCAAACTGGAACTAATCTCCCTGTTGTATGCTTTTATGGCTTTCATTGCATTTATCTCAATTTGAAATTATATATTTGTATGATTACTTGATTAAGATCTATCTCTGCCTCCAGCTTCAAAGCTCCATGAGGTAAAGGAGCAGCTCTGTTTTGCTTACCATGGATCCCCAGTTCAAGTACAAGTGCCTGGCAGGAGCAGTACAACCTGGACTGCCTCCTCTACTTAATCCACTCTGTAGTGTGCTGCGTTCCCATGATAGGGGTGGCGGACAGGGGGTTCTCAAATCATTCCCCAAATTCCAAAAGACATAATACAAATCATATACTTACACGTGATAGAGAGTCATAAGCTATTGAAAACAACGTGAATTGTGGCTTTGGTTGGACTTATACCTCAGTGTGGACATTCTCGTGGCCTCAGGCTGTTTAGCACTCAAGTCTATCTTTTATTAGTGGAATAGGAAGATAAAGTTACTATGATTAAATCAAGTCAGATTGGATTTATCCCAAATCTTTCAAGCATGGGGCCCTTGGGGAGATGATAAAAGATATCCATGTGAGGCTGAGACCCCTATAGTTCATTGTCACCCCACAAGGTGGCAGCACAAAGCAGCAAGTCAAAACAAACACCCAGGTTTCACTCTCATTTGACTGGAGAGGAGCTGGTGAGGGCACTGGTCTGGCTCAACAGGGGACTATAGACCAGGCAGCCTGGGAACTGCCACCACTGCCAACCCAGACGCTTCACCACCTTGTGCCTGTATTTACCCAGTCCTACAACTGGAAAAACATTGACTCTCCTTACCTCAACATTCAATCATCCATTTTCCAGTGAACATCCATTGACCGGCTGAGCACCTGGGACCCAGGAAGTGTGAGAGGCGCTCAGATTGACGGTTGGGTAAGGAGTAAGAGGCACACGGTAGTCAGAGGAGCACCTGAGAGTGGCCATGGGTGGGCAGTGACCAAGGAAGACATGAGGGGGGGCGGCGGGTAGAGGTGGCCCAGGCAAAAGAAATCGCCTGTGCAAGTGTGGAAGAGGGAGGGAAACCACAAGTGGTTCAGGATGGCTGTGGTCCAAAGTGTGAGGAGGGGCAGTGGGAGAGGGACTGACGGAGGGCAGGGCCTGCCCCCCAAACCCTAGGTTAAGGCGCTTGACTTTCCGGAGAAAGGCTGAAAGGCGTGAGGCCTCAGAGGATTCTGAGAGATAAGGAGAGCTTTGTGGAGGGGGTGGTGGTAGAACTCCAGCATCAGGCAGGGAGACCAGCAAGGAGGTGAGGAGGTTACTACGTCATCAGTCCTGGGCTAAGGAGTTAAGCCTGGGAGCAAAACTTCTAGAAAGTACCAGAACCCTCCTGGAAGTTTCCTGTAGTGCAGACAGAGGCTACTGGGGTGATATAAAAGGACGTTTGCTCTGTGTGTGCTCATGGGTGCATGAGTTTTAGAGTTGCAAGGACTCCGTTCTTCCCTCTACTAACTCTGCATAGGGAATGGCAGAGCAGAGCAAAGCAATTCTCCTCTTGCTCATCAGAGCTGCCTTGAAAAATGCTTGACAAATGGGGTAAGTGAGGTCCACGCTCCCAGAATCCAGAAGGACAGACAAGTGTACTTGCTGCGATGGCAAAGAATCCAGGCCTTGGAGTCAGACCTGAGTTCAATCTCAACTCCACCTCAAACTAGCGGAGAGACCTTGGGCCAGTCCCTTCACCTGTCTGAGCCACAGTTTCCTCTTCTGTGATTGTTGTGATGCTGAGGATTAAATTCACTGCTGCTTGTGGAACATCTAGCTCCTGACCCCATCCACGCCTCCATCCTCCAACAATGCTGGCAGCAGGCTAGGTGCTGATGGAGACTGCAAGAAAAAGCACGTGGCTCTGAGGGGTGATGTTTAAAAAGGCTCAGGATTCCTATATATATAAACCAGCCTGCAGACCACCCCAACCTCCCTCACTAGGCTGTGATGCAGAGGTCTGGAGATCTGTATTTTTCCATGAAATTCTGGCCGTCTGTGGGCCTGGGGCTGGGCACTGCAAGAGCCTTGTGGGGATCTATTTTCAAAGCTATCTTTGGGGTTCATTTTAAGGAAACTAAGGGGAAGGGCAACAAACTCTGGGCTCCTATGAGCTAGGCACCACATTAAATGGATACATGGACTTTATTTCATATGGACCTCCCAACAACCCTAAGTAGATCTTCTAGGTGCCAAGCACTGGGCACTTTAAAAAATGTCTGTGCATATTAGTTTTTGTACCTCCTTTATATATCCATTTTGTATGTGTGTCCTACTTTAGTCCTTTTTATTTCTGTTGCAGAGCTGGAAACTTACCCTGGAGGGTTTTCACAGGGAAATTTCCATTGCTCAGATGTGCTTTCTAGAAGGTTGACTGTGGTCAGGGTATGTAGGGCAAGGGCAGGGGGCAAGAGTGGAGACAGGCAGGCCTTGGAGGGGTTTGTTGAAGTGGTCCTGGGTAGCACCTGGGGCGGCTTGATTAAGATGGTGATGGGAAGGGAGCAGTTATGGAATATTTAGTAAGAAGAATCTACAGGTGTGGTAGTTGGAGTAGGGCTGGGAAGTAGGGGAGACTCTGGGAGCATGCCAGGGGAAGTGGGTGCCACTGGCGGGCATGGGGAGCTGGGAGGAGAGGGTTGGGGCAGGAGGGGAGTTGAGGCCTGGCAGGAGCACAGGACCTAGCAGCAACAGGGGATCGGGCTTTGGGGGCCACCAGGCGGCCAGCACCCTGCACGGAGCCTGGCACAGCACTTTAGTGAGTGCGTGTGGAATGAGTGCCCACTGAAGGTCGGGGCCCTGGAGGATGGCATAGAACCTGGGGGCAATCTGGCCCAATGGTGCCTGGGCAGTGCCTTTGCCCCAGGCCATTAAAGACCATTTGTGAACCCTGTGGCCTGGCAGGCGGGGCCCCTTGCCCTGGGGCAAGACCCCTGCGAAGGTCACTGGGGCCCTTACTTTTCCCTGTGGTCATGTGGCCCAGGAACCACAGTGTCATGTGTCCTCAACTGCTGAAGCGCCACAGTTAGACTTATGGTGGCAGAGTTCACCACCAGGAGGCGCTCATGGACTTTTTAATTTTTAATTTCCATCCCTATGACAAATTTGGGATTTTTACTGCATTCCTGAATAAGTAGAACTCCGACTTAGTCTTCACAAGTTACGAGGTTGACTCCAAGTGCCCTGGTGTTTCCTATTCTATCATGTGACAACTTCCCCCTGCTCTGGGGAATACAGGCAGGGATTCCAAGACCAAATATAGGTTCTCACTCATCAGCCCAGTCTGGACAGAGGCCAGCAATGGCCTGAGAATGCAGCACTCTGATCAGCTGTGTGACCTTGGGTAAGTCATTTAACCTCACGGAACCTCAGTGTTCCTCAAAGAAAAAATGGGAATAATAATCATTCCTCCCCTGTGTAGTTGGGGGAAGTAAGAACATGTGGAAACGGTACTGTATGTTTTTACCCGAGCCCCCCAGGGCCCAGCCCTGTCCTACTATCACAGTTGGATTCTTCCAGTCAACATTTATGGAGCTCCTGCTGGCCCTGTGCTGGCTGCTGAGGGGCAAAGACGAATGTGCCCTCAGGTCCCACAGCCTGGGAGAGAATCCCATGAGGATGGGTTCTCCCTGGGTCTGGGATTGTGGGTGAATAGGGGCCCAGTCGGAGCTGGACCCTGAGTGCCCTGACCTCCAGCCCAAGGAGACAGGAATTCAGAACTGTGACCTCAGCTCTCCAAGCAAGCGGAACAAAACTCCTAATCCTGGCTCAGTGCCTGTTAGCACCTTGGCGTTAAATTGGCTGGTCCCAGTGAGTGGAGGCTCTAGCTTGCCCTCCAAATTCCAAGGTAGGAATTTACAATGAAGCAGAGGCAGTTGCTTCCAGAAGTGACACGGTTTCCTGCAGGTTTGGGTCTTTGTAAAACCATAAAGGGAGATATTGTCCACTCCGTGACTCAGGGCCTTCTGGACGGTGCGCCACGTGATGCATTTCTCTTTGAATAAAGTTCCCAGGAAGGGTTTACCTCCCTGCACATGGTTTGGTCTGCTTTCTCTTCTCAGGAAGGAAGCACCAAGTGGACCTGGCTTTTCTTTGGTATCTGCTTGGCCAAGGAATGACTGGAGGTTAGGTTTTGCTGTTACTAGCTCGTCTCAGGTGGCTGGTATCAGCAGCTTCTTCTGTTCCCTTGCCACAGACTCTGCTTGCTTGGAAGTGTAGCACTGTGGTGACTAGTACAGATCTTGGAGGCAGACTGCCTCAGTTCAAGTCCCACCCCTACTACTTGCTGCCTGTGTAACTTACTCAGGTGACTTAACTTTACTGTTGGTATCCTCGTTTGTGAGGGCTGCTATGACAAACACCAGGCACTGGGAATTTGTGGAGAAGTGGAGAAGGATTTTACAAATACAAATGATGCACAGCTTCTCGGGCTCCAGGAAGAGCCCACGTGTACCAGCCAGCCCCCTCAAGTGCCCGCGGGAGTGCTCTTCCGTCAGACATGCTCTCACATAGCACAGGCTGCTCCCTGTGCATTTGGTTGTAATCTGTCTAAAGTGATTATTTACATGGGTTACAATAATAACAGATTTCCTTCCTTGAGAAACTAATCCCCTTTTTTTTTTTTTTTTTTTTTAAGATTTTATTTATTTATTCATTTATCCCCCCCCTTGCTGCTTGTGCTCGCTGGGTCAGCTAACCACGCCGTGCGGGCGGGCTTCCTTCACCAGGAGGCCCCGGGAACCGAACCCGGGGCCTCCCATATGGTAAACGGGGAGCCCTACTGATTGAGCCACAGCCGCTTCCCTAATTCCCTTTTTTTAGTCTGTTCATTTCTGGGTATTTTCTAAAAGGCTTTATATCCTTGGTGCCTTGGCCTTTTGGAACCTGTCATTTTCCTAATGCATTGCCTGAACTCATTCATTTGTAAAGGGGACAGTGCTTCCACCCAGAGCCTGCTGCTTCCAGCATCGCCAGGCGGGAGAGGCAAGAGCCGCTGACACCTGGGGAGTCTGCATGAGGTGCTGCCGTGGGCCGTGACTGCCTGCAGCTTTGAGCATCACTCAGCGTTCTGGACATGACATAAGATATCACTTTCTTCAGCTCGAAAAGATGTTGTGCTGGATTGGTGGGAATATCTCTGTGGCTTGGTTTGCAGGATGAGTTCTGTTTTCATGGTCATTCACACGTGCAACCTAAATGATTGTTTTGGAGGTTAGAAGTCCAAAATCAAGGTTTGGCAGGCCTGCAGCTTTCTGGTGCTGGCTTGCCCCATCTTTGGGGTTCCTTGGCTTGCCTCTCAGGCTCTGTCACATGGTGCTCTGTCTCCTGTAGCTTTCTCTGTGCCTGAATTTCCTTCGCTCATAAAAGGATTCCAGTCAGATGAATTAAGGCCCACCCTGATTCAATTTGGCCTTGTTTAAATAGAATCTTAGAAGATCCTATTCGCAAATGAGTCCATGCCTTAACTAAGAACAGCGTCTTCAAAGGTCCTATTTACAAAAGGGTCCACACTCACAGGGCTGTGGATTAAGATCTGAACGTGTCTTTTGTGGGGGACGTGATTCAATCCCCACCCTCAGTTTCTCCATCTGTAAAATGGATTTGTTCTGTGAGAATTAAATGGGTTCATTTTATGAAGTGCTTAGAACAGTACCTGTCATATAATAAGTGCTGTGTAAGTGTGAACTACTACGTGTCTTTCCACCTGCCTTACTTTGTCCTCTGGTGGTGGAAATGGCAATAGAGGGTGAGTGACACTGACATTTATAAAGCACCATTACATCTGAGGGACTTCACGTATGTAATTTGTGACACTCTTTTTTTTAGATTTATTTATTTATTCCGCCCCCCACCCCCCATTGTTTTTGCACTCACTGTCTGCTCTTTGTGTGTTCTTCTGTGTCTGCTTGTCTTCTCTTTAACCGATCCTGAGTGGGAGATAGGCGTTCAATCTCTTGCACCACCCCAGCTCCCTGGTCTGCTGCATCTCTTATTGTCTCTCCTCTGTGTCTCTTTTTGTTGCATCATCTTGCTGCGCCAACTCTTTGCATGGGCCAGCTCTCCTGTGCAGGCCAACACTCCACGCGGGCCAGCACTCCGCACTGGCCAGCTTGCCTTTCACTAGGAGGCCCCAGGAATCGAACCCTAGACCTCCCATATGGTAGACGGGAGCCCAATCACTTAAGCCCCATCCATTTCCCTAATTCCATCTTTATAAATTGATTTATATTTACATTTTATATAAATGGAATCATACAATATGTAATACTTTGTGTTTAGTTTCTTTCACTTAGCATAATTTTTTTTGACTATTAACATCTTGTAACATTATCACACATTTGCTCAGTTTCAAAGAAAAAGTCTTATATATGCAATATTACCCATTTTCATGTTTCATATGAGGTTTTACTATACTATACTGTCCCATGTTACATTTTTTAACTCTCCTTCTAGTAATACACATGACCTTAGACTTTCCCTTTCAACCACTGTCATACCCATATAATAGCACTGCTAGTTACAAACACTATGTTGTACTTTCACCTCTTTAATTTATTTCCAAAGATTAACAAACAACCTTTTGACCAATTCTGCACAGGTTTCCATTCTCTACCCTCATTTTATTTTCTTGTGACCTATATTCTAATTATTAACTCCATGACTTTACACAATATATTTAGTTCATAATAGTGCAATGATACAGTATTTGTCCTTTTGTGTCTAGCTTGCTTCACTCAATATAATGTCCTCTAGGTTCATCCATATTGTCATATACTTCACAACTTCATTTCTTCTTACAGCTACATAATATTCCACCGTGTGTATACACCGCAGTTTCTCAATCCATTCATTGGTTGATGGAAACCTGGGTTGTTTCTATCTCTTGGGAATTGTGAAGAATGCCACTATGAACATCGGTATGCAGATGTCTGTTCATGTCACGGCCCTCAGTTCTTCTGGATATATATCTAGTAGTGATATTGCCAGGTCACGTGGCAGATCTATATGCAAATTCATTAGGAACTGCCAAACAGTGCTCCACAGTGGCAGTACCATTCTACATTTCCACCAACAGTGAGTAAGTGTTCCTGTCTCTCCACATCCTCTCCAACACTTGTAGTTTTCTATCTTTTTAATAGTGGCCATTCTAATAGGTGTGACATGATATCTCATTGAAACTTTGGTTTGCATTTCCTAATTGCTAGTGATGTTGAACATTTTTTCATGTGCTTTTTTTTTGCCATTTGTATTTCTTCTTTGGACAAATGTCTATTTAAGACTTTTGCCCATTTTTTAATTGGGTCGTTTGTCTTTTTATTGTTGAGTTGTAGCATCTCTTTATATATCATTGATATTAAACCCTCATCAGATATGTGATTTCCAAATATTTTCTCCCATTGAGTTGGCTGCCTTTTCACCCTCTTGACAAAGCCCTTTGAAGTGGAAAAGTGTTTAATTTTGAGGAGTTCCCATTTATCTATTTTTTCTTTTGTTGCGCATGCTTTGGGTTTAAGGTCCAAGAAACCGCCACCTACCACAAGATCATGAAGATGTTTCCGTACATTTTCTTCTAGTAGTATTATGGTCCTGGCTTTTATATTTAGGTCTTTGATCCATTTTGAGTTGATTCTTGTATAGGGAGCGAGATGGGGTCCTTTTTCATTCTTTTGGTTATGGATATCCAGTTCTCCTAGCACCATTTGTTAAAGAGACTGTTCTGTCCTGGTAACGTGGACTTGGTAGGTTTGTCAAAACAGGTTGGCCATAGAGGTGAGGGTTTATTTCTGGGCTCTCAACTCTATTCCACTGATCAATGTGTCTATCTTTATGCCAATACCATGCAGTTTTGACAACTGTAGCTTTATAATATGTTTCAAATTCAGACAGTGAGATTCCTCCCACATAGCTCTTTTTTAGAATTCTTTTGGCTATTTGGGTGCACTTTCCCTTCCAAATAAATTTAGGGCTGGAGTTTGAAGATTATTCTTCCTCATTGTTCCCATCATTCAAGTCCCATCCTCAGGCCTCTTTCCCAGGATTCCAGGATAGGGGAATCCCTCCATTCATTCCTCAGAATCACTGATATTTAGGCCATTTTAGCTGGAACTATCCAATCCTATCCCCATAGCAGCCCAGTGAGGTGGGAAGACCATATACTATTATGGTCCCCCTTACTTTTATTGTCTAATTGTTGCTAGTTTATAGAAAACAACTGACCTTTACTGAACTTATATAGTAAACTTGCTAAATTCACCTGTAGATTCTTTTGGATTTACTATGTAGACAATCATATATGAAAATAATGACATTTTTATTTCTTTCTGTATAATTCTTATACTTTCTATTTCTTTTCTTGCCCATTGCACTCGCTAGAATATCCAATAAAATGTAAATGAGAGCAGACATTTTTCTCTCTTTCCTGATTCAGGGAGAAAACTTTCAATATTTTATCATTAAGAATATGTTTACTGTAGTTTTTGTAGTAGATAACATTTTATAAGATTAAGTATATTTCCTTCCATTCTACTTTGCTAAGAGAGTTTTTTAAAATTATAAATTGGTGCTGAATTTTATTAAATGCTTTCTCTATCTTATCTCTATCAAGATAATCTTATCCCGAGTGACATTGCAAGGACAAATATAGGCCATTTTATATCATCATATAACATGCAGAACTGTGTGGGAGAGAGTGTGGTCTACAATGTGAACTATGGTCCATGCTTAGTGGCAAAGCCCCAAGATGTGTATATCCATTGCAGGTGATGTGCCACACTAATGAAGGATGTTTATTTATGTGGGAGGTTGTGAGAGGTGGAGAGGTGGGACATATGGGAATCCTTATAATTTTTGTGTAATATTTATGTAATCTAAGTATCTTTTTAAAAATAAAAAAAATATTAAAAAAAAAAAAAGATAATCTGACAATTTTTCTGATTTTTTTTTTTTTTTTTTTTTTTTAGGTACCAGGGCCAGGGATTGAACCCAGGACCTCGTGTGTGGGAAGCCGGTACACAACCACTGAGCCACATTGGCTCCCTGCTCTATTCTATTAATGAGATAATTTCATCAGTGGTTTTCAACTGAGGCCAATTTTGTTCCCCAAGAGACTTGACAATATTTTAGAGACTCTTTTGGTTGGCTCCCCTAGGGAAGAGAGCTACTGGGACCTGGTTCTCCTGAGGTGTGACACTGCTAGTGTGCATGGGAGCTGTCCACTACAGTGCAGTTGTAGTTGAAATCACAGGTGGGCCAAGGAACTGTGGGGTGAAGCCCTGAAAGTGTCTGTTACTATATTCTTTCTGATTTTCTGCTCTGAAGTCCTCAAAACAGGCTCTGCTTTTGGGGAAACCCAAACTGAGATAACCTTAACACACTTTTTTTTTAAAGTGTGTTAAAGCCAATTTTTTAAAAAGGGTTTTTTGTTTTGTTTTGTTGTTTTTGTTTTTTTTTCTTTTTTACTTTATTTTGTACATTTAATAATTGAAAATATAAACAATTAAAAACTAAAAAGTAAACAGATGAATCAATATATACATTTTTCAATTAAATGTAATGGATACATATAAAATTTTTTTGAATCAAACAATATGTTACACAATATATTTGGTTCATAGTAGCACATTCATATAGTATTTGTCCTTTTGTGTCTGGATGGCCAATTTTTAAAAGCATATTAATATAGAATCAATGTTGATTTATATCGACTACATATTTACCAAGATGATGTAAACTTGTATTTCTGCTAAGGTAACAAACCATGGTTTGAATCCAGCACAACCTCGTACCGGCCGTCAACCCTTGGGTAAGTGCCCTTGCCTCTCTGAGCCTCAGGACTGCCATCTGTAAAGGGGAAGTGATAATTTCTATTTTTCAAGGTTGTTGGGAAGAGTAAATGAGATGTGAAGATCTTATAAGTGAGATATGTACATCCCAGGCACACAAAGGACCCTTCCTCTGTCTACACCAATCCCTTCGTGAGGGGAAAATTAGGAACAGACATCAGGGGGTGGTGAGCTTGTTGAGTCTCAGGATAGGGACAAAAGTAGGTCAAGGCTTGAGCCAAATATATCCTGTCTCCTCTGTGGCAGACAAGGCAATGCTCACCAAATACCCCAGGTGCTCCCCTGCATTTCCCAGACCCTTGCAGTCACATGTAGCCATGGGAGTAAATCTGTCCAGTGTGAGTGGAAATGATATGTGTCTCTGCTGGGTCAAGCATCCAAGAGCAAGTGTGAGTTCTCCTTGTCCCCCCTGCCCTGGCTGGGCAACCAAGGGGGCCTTGTATTGCATGATGGCAGCACCCTGGAATGCTGAGTCACTGTAGTACATGGAAGACAGGTGCCTTGGAGAATTAGGTGGGCTTAGCATGATTGAGAAATAAACTTCTGTTGTGTTAAGAACCGAGTGTCGGGGGGTGGTTTGTTGCTGCAGTATAAAATAGCCTATCCCAATACACCCTCCAAGCCTTTTATTTTGCTGGTACTTTGGTGTCTTAGTTTTCCAGGGCTGCTATAACAAATACCACCGTCTTGTTGGCTTAAACAATGGAAATTTATTGTCTCACAGTTTTGGAGCTAGAAGTATCGGCAGATGATACTTTCTCAAGTCTGCAGTGTTCTGGTGGTGGCTTGTGAACAATCAACCTCTGCCTCCATCACTTGACCAAATGTCTCCTTTGGTCTCCTCTTGTGGCTTCTACTTCTCTCGTTCAGTCATCTGTGCCTCTGTTTAGAGTTCCTCTTCTTATAAGGTCTTCAGTCATACTGGATTCAAGCCCACTCTGAATTGGATGAGTGGAGGTGCCTTTCACTAAGCCTGGGCCCACAGGGGCCTGGCAGCTTTGGGGGAGAGGGTGAGTCCAGTTTGAGTGGGTTGAGAGGGAGGTTCTTATGGGATATTAGCTTTTGGGTAAGTGGGGCTGGACTTGGGAGATGGATTGGCAGAAGAGGCAGGAATTGATGCAGAAAATGGGGTTCTATAGAAATCCTGGATTAGAAGTTAGGTGATTCCAGAGGACCTCTATGTACCTGTAAAGAAAGCACTGAGACTCAGTCAAGTCCAGGGTTTCTGTCAAACATGGCTGGGGGCTTGAGGATTCCAATTCAGAGGAAGAAAATGGAGGAAAGGAAGAGAGAGAATTAAGCCCTGGACGGAAGTAGAGTCTCAGAGTTTGAAAGAACCCCTAACCTTTGCCAGATAGGGAAACTGAGGCTAAGAGGGGGTAGAAATGGCCAAAGTCACAAGGCACAATCAGGACCTCCACCAGCCCCTCTGCCTGTGGGCCAGCTCCTTCCTGCCCTCCCAATGTCTGCACATTAATGAACTTTTTTTTTTTTTTTTTTTTTTACCGGGAGGTCCCGGGGATCGAACCCGGGTCCCTCCATATGGGAGACGGACGCCCAACCAGTTGAGCCACATCTGACCCCCAATGCCTGCACATTGAGAACAGTTCTCCACACTGCCAGCCTGGCTTGCTGTATCTTTCTCAGAATCTCTGGAGGCAGAGGGAGTCTCTGGCTCTTTCCCAGGATCTGAGCTTTTTCATGTGTCTGCCCAAGCTGCCAGGGTTCACCTCTGGGGTCAGGGCTTCTGCCAGCCCTCCGTCAACGGATCTTCTCAGCTCTCTTTGCCTCAACTGCCAGGCAAGATTTCCTCCTCTGACTGGAGTGCGTCTCCTAGAAGGTCCAGTGCGGCTCCTAGAAGGTCCAGTGGACCCATAACTGAGGCCCCAGAATAGCCCCGACTGCCTTCCAAGGAAGCTGAGGCCTTGAGGTTTCTAATCCTTTTCTTAGGCACGAGTGAAATTTCCATTTTTAGAACATGAATGCAGAGGACGTGGCTCCTTGCCTCTCCATGAATAGACTGTCTCCCAGAAGAGAATTCCAGGAACCCAGTGGAGCCAGCAGAGACGACAGGCTGCGGGCCTTTGAAGGTTGACTGCAGGGAAGAGCACATCCCTTGCAGGGTGACTGGAGCCAGCAACAAGAGCCTGAAAAATTCCTCCCGGCACCATGGCTGACATAATGCAGGAACCAACAGGAATCTCAGGGGATTTCCCACAACCTCAACTCACCGACCTTTAATCAAACCATCCACAATGACTTCATTCTCCCATTCATTCACAGTATTTATTGAGCACCTACTATGTGCTGAGCCTCTTCTAGGCAGCTGAACTGTTTGGATACAGCAGATAAAACAAAGATCCCTATTCTCATTAAAATAATATTTTAAAAGAGGAATGATTAAAAGAGACCTCTTTTATGTATATTCAGAGGCACGGAGAAAGTTTTGGTGTTAGATGGACCAGGGTTTAAATCTGCTCTGTCCTGTGACTTTGGGTAGCTGTTGTAAATTCTCTTGAGCCTCAATTTCCTCAATACTAAAGGGAGATAAAAATTACTACCTTGTCCTCAAGCAGTTACACATAGAGTTACCACATGAGCTAGTTATCCCACTCCTATGTATATGCCCAAGAGATAATTAAATATGTGACCACACAAAAACTTGCACACATATGTTTGTAGCAGCATTATTTATAATAGTAATAAAGTAGAAAGAACCCAGTGTCCATAAACAGATGAATGGATAAATAAATGTGTTGTAGTCCTACAGTGGAATTTTATTTGGCCGTAAAAAGAAATGAAGTACTGGTTCATGCCACAGCATGTAGGAACCCTGAAAACATTATGCTAAATGAAAGTAGCCAGGCACAAATGGCCACATATTGTATGATTCCATTTATATGAAATGACCAGAATAGGGCAATTCAAAGAGTTGGAAAGCAGATTAGTGGTTGCCTAGGGCTGGGGCATGGTGGGCAGTGGGAGGTTGCACTGACAGCTAAGGGGTATGGGATTTCTTTTTGGGGTTTTAAAATGTTCTAAGATCAACTGTAGTGATGGAGGCACAACTCTGACTAAACTAAAACTGTACACTTTATTTATTTATTTATTTTTAAAGATTTTATTTATTTACTCATTTATACCCCCCTTGCTGCTTGTGCTCGCTGGGGGGCCTCCCATATGGTAAACGGGAGTCCTACTGATTGAGCCACAGCCGCTTCCCAAAACTGTACACTTTTTAAATGGGTGGATTTTATGGCATGTGAATTGTATCTCAATAAAGCTGAAAAAATTAATTCCTACCTTGCAGGGCTCTTTGAGGATAAAAGGAGATGGGAAGCGGCTGTGGCTCAATCAGTAGGGCTCCCGTTTACCATATGGGAGGCCCCGGGTTCGGTTCTCGGGGCCTCCTGGTGAAGGCAAGCCCGCCCGCACGGCGTGGTTAGCTGACCCAGCGAGCACAAGCAGCAATGGGGGGATGAATGAGTGAATAAATAAAATCTTTAAAAAAATAAAAAAATAAAAATAAATAAAAATAAAAGGAGAGCTATGCATACAGTGTACCTAGCATAGTGTCTGACATTTGGTAGATAGTCAAGAGACGCTAACTTTTATTCTGCTGATAATCCTTAATAGGTTGGTTTATACAAAAACTTAAAATATGTCTTATGAACATAAGGATGGTGTAAGCTTTCATAATCAGTCTTGTGCATTTGAGCAGCTGTTCCACCAGGGATGCCTTCACCACCAATCTGGCATTCTCTCTGCCCGTTGAAATCCTTTCCGTAGCATGACCCAGCTCAGATGCCACCTTCATTGTGAAGGCTCCCCACCGGTCCAGCCAGAAATCCTGGGGCATTCTCTGTAGTGTCCTTGACAATCTGATCTGTATGACCCCCCGACAAACCTTCACAACACGTCTGTTCTGTCTCCCCTGGCACAGCACCGTGGTGGCAGAGTTCTAAGTTGTCCTTGTGACCTCTTCCCTCTGGTGTCACTCCCATGATTATGTGATATTACACAGCAATAGGAATTTTGTAGATGTAATTAAGGTTAACAATCAGTTGACCTTAAGATAGGGAGCTGGGTAAGTCTAACCTAATCACATGAGCCCTTTAAAAGCAGAGAGTTTAAAAAAATAATAAATAAAAGTAAAAAAGTAAAAAAAATTTAAAAATCGGAGTTTTCCTCGGCTGGGAGCAGGAGAGAGATTCAACATGAGGGAGATTCGTCATTGCTGAGATGGAAGGCCCTCAGGGCAGGACCCTCAGAGCTGGCCGACAGCCACCAACAGAAGGAGGACCTCATTCTGCAACCTCAAGAAACTGAATTCTGCCAATAACTTGAATGAACTTAGAAGCAGGTTCTTCCCCCAGAGCCTCCAGATAAGAGCCCAACCTGACCGACACATTGACTTAAGCCCCTGAAGCCCTCAGCAGAGAACCCCAGTGGAACCACCTGGACCTCTGTCCTTCAGAACTCTGAGATAAATGGGTGTTGTTTTAAGTTACTATCTTTGTGGTCATTTGTTCTGCAACGATAGAAAACTAATATAGTACCCATCTCCGAAGATAATTTTTATCCCCATTTTATAAGCAAGGAAGCCCAGAGATTGCACAACACATTAGTGGCAGGCCTGAGCCAGAGCTCAGGTGAGGGGTCAGTAAACATTTTCTGGAAAGGTCCAGATAGTAAGTGTCTTGGGCTTTGTGGGACATAGGGTTTCTGTCGTGACTACTCAACTCTGACATTATAGCCCAAAAGCGGTATGTAAAGGAGCATGGCTGTGTTCCAATAAAACTTTATTTAGGGACTTTGAAATTTGAATTCATAAAATTTTCATGGATCATGAACTATTATCTTCTTTAGATATTTTTCAGCCTTTAAAAAATGTAAAAACCCTTCTTTGTTCATGGGTCATATAAAAACTGGCAATGACAGGATTTGGCCCGCCGACCATGGTTTGCCTAGGGCAAGGTAGCCTTGGTTCTGGGCATTGGCTAAGTGGCTGTTAACAAGGGGAGCACTAGGGGTCTGCACCAGGGCCCCTGTTGTATTTCCAATTCACTGGGTGGCTTTAGGCAAACTTGCTCTCCCTTCTTGGGCCCATCAAACACAGATCAAAGCAGGGCAGTGGTTTTCAAACCTTTTGTTCCCTAATCTCCAGTCCCAGGGCTTTCTCCCAAAGAAAAGCTAACCCAGAACCCTAGTATCAAAAACTGACAAAGAGGGAAGCGGCTGTGGCTCAATCAGTAGGGCTCCCGTTTACCATATGGGAGGCCCCAGGTTCGGTTCCCGGGGCCTCCTGGTGAAGGCAAGCCCGCCCGCACAGCGTGGTTAGCTGACCCAGCGAGCACAAGCAGTAAGGGGGGGATAAATGAATGAATAAATAAAATCTTTAAAAAAAAAACTGACAAAGAGGGAGGCGGATGTGGCTCAAATGGTTGGGCGTCCATCTGCCATATGGAGGGACCTGGGTTCGATCCCCGGGACCTCCTGGTTAAAAAAAATATATATATATATATGTATAGAAGGTGCATGGGCTGCCAGGCTGTGTGTGCTGGTGAGCCGCCAGGCCCCGGGAGCCATGCAGCAAGATGATGACGTAACAGGGGAGAGACAAGACGAGATGCTCTGAAAACCAGGAACCAAGGTGGCGCAGGTGGCAGAATACCTCTCTCCCATATTGGAGGTCTCCAGGATCAAATCCTGTTGAAGACTGGAGGAGGAGGATGAGAAGAGATGGCAGGAAACAGACACAGAGAATTGCCCAGTGAATGAACACAAAACAGCAAATGGGGAAGGGGGGGTGGTTTAAAATAGATAAAGTAAATAAATAAATCTTAAAAACAAAAAAACTGACAAAGAGGCACCTGCTCTGACCAATGGAAGTGGGTTTGGGGACCCTGCCCACTCCTGCCAAGTGTTCCCTCAGAAGCAGCCTGGAATCTCTCCTCTGCCTAAACAAGGTCTGAAAATCTTTGAGCCAGCTGGTCTCTAAAATATATCAAAGGTGGTCTAAGCCAAGATCTCTCAGCCTCGGCACTATGGACATTTGGACTGCGTGATTCTCTGTTGTGCAGGCTGTCCTGAGCATTGTAGGATATTTAGCAGCAGTCCTGGCCTCTACCCATTAGATGCCAGCAGCAACAGCCCCTGACTGCCACAGCTGTGATTACCAAAAATGTCCCCATACGTGGCCAAATGTCCCCTGGGCAGCAAGTACCTCTTTCATAAAGCCTAACCTCCCCTCGGAATCCTGCTGCTATTTGGTGCTAAGGAATGTGCTCAGATATCTTTCTTTAAAGATACTCCCACCCAGACCTGGCCCGGCCTTGGCTGCATTGTCGGCAGACCTTGAAATCTCCCCCTTCCCCGTGAGCCTTCTTCCCTCCCCATGGAAATGCACCGTGTTCCTAGTCAGGGGAACAGAACAACTCACTGTGACACATCCCATGCTATTCCCAACGTATCGTCATGGTGGGCCTACTGTGCACCAGCTTTGAGATGACACAGGGAGGGGGTCGGGGCACGAGATGTCCAAAACTCCCCTCAAGATGCTGTCTAGTAGAGGAGCCAGATATGTAAGCGAATAATCGTAATACAGTGAGATATGGCAAGATGTTCATGATAGAGTGTGTTCAATGAAAATCAAAGCCTGTTAAAAATGATGTGTAATGCATGGTCAGATTTTTATAAAATCTACACATTCAGGAAGAATTATAGCAAAATATTATGGTGGTTGTCTCCGGGTGGTGGTCAGCCTTAAGTCCCTGGAAAAAGGGGCTGGGCCCCTATCCTGGAGGGGGTGGGAGGGGTTGGGGTAGGGATGGGAGGCCAGGGTTGGGTATACTCTTCCAGGAAGATCATGGATTCTCTCATTGCTTCTCTTCTGCTTACAGATAATAAAATAATAACAATATTCATTATTACTAAGCAACTTACTATGAGCTAAGCACTGTGGTTAAGCACATTATATAATAACATATTTAATTCTCATCACAATCCTAGGAGGCCTGGTATTATTATTAGCCTCATTTATAGAGGAACAAACTGAGGTTCAGAGCAGTGCAGTAACTTGCTGGAGGGCCCATGGCCAAGACAAGGTGGAGCTGGGTGGCAAACTAATTCCAGTGCTTATTTCTCATTGTTTTTCCAAGTGTGGTCTTGGGCTACCCATCCCTGCCCCCAACCCCCGCATTCACATGCCCAAGGTGGGTGGGAAAGTAGGGTGGGAAGGTGGGTGAAACCTGAGCAGAGGAGGCTCTTAGGGAAATGCTTTCATTCTTTTATACAGCTAAAGATTGCTTTTTACCCATGAAGAGGGATACTCTGATTTTCTTTTAACTTACTGATATTTTCAAACTTTTTTGCAATGTCAGTCTATTTCTTTTTATCAGAAAAAAGAGAAGTGGAGGCATTTGTTTTTATTTTTGTCAGTGTGTTCAGGGCTCTGATGGATGGACCTTTATCATGGATGGCTCCCGTGGAAGCCTGGAAGAGGGAGCAGGTAATTCTGCTTTGGGACACTGAGAACTCATCCAAAGAAGGTGACCTGTGACCTGAGTTTTAAAGAAAGCAGATAAGCTCACCAGGTGAAGACAGTGAGAAGGGAGGGCCTTTCAGGCAGAAGGACCAGCTTCTGCAAAGGTGTGACATTGTGCTTGGGGCACAATGAGCAGTGGGTTCAGAGTGGCCTGGTGGGGAGTACAGGAAATGAGGCTGGGAGGTGGCCAGGGACCTGGTCACAAAGGGCATAGATGTTTAGCAGCTGGGGTCATTATTTTAAGGGCACTGGGGAGCCACTGAAGGGTTTAGGCAGGTGATGATTGGGGTGCTGGTTTAGAGCTCAGGCTGGTGCAGCATGAAGGGCAGGAGGCCAGTGAAAGCAGTAGCAGCAGCCCAGGGGAGTAAATGAGGAAGGGACAGTGTGGCAAAAAATGGAAAAGTGCATCTGGGTCCGGAGTCAGACCACTGTGGATTTCAGCACTTTACCTCCCCCCGCCCCCCTCCCTACTTAGCTGTGTGACCCTGGCCAAGACACCTCTCTCTGAGCCTTGCTGACTTAGCTGCAGAGACAAATGGGAAAAGTGCCTGACTGATGACATGTGATGAATGGGTATAAGTGGTAGCCCCTCCTGGGGCTGCTTGTTCAGAGTCTGCCTATAGGTCCAAGCCTGCCGGCTTCACCATGGTCCCAGGATGTCATGGCAGACTCGAGGGGCTGAGACAGCACTCCCAAAAGGTGGGGATGAGGCAGACGGAGCCAGCATAACCAGGCCAGATTCCCCGGTTCAGATCAGCACCCAGTCCTGGCTCCTTGCTCCGGCTGTGGTCCTTCGGGGAAGTCACCATCAGCCGGGGGAGGCATAAACACAGCACCTGTGTGAGGTAAGCCTGCCCAGGCCAGCTCCCAACTACGTGATTACACCCTCCTAGCCACACTGGGAAGGCGGGACCATTGTCTCCATTTTACAGATAAGAAAACCACAGCTTGGAGAGATGGTCCAGGCCAGAGTCTTCCCACCTGTAAGGGCCTGAGTCAGGACAGGAAAACCACAACCTGTCTTCTCCAGGATCTGAGTTTCCAGGCTGGACTAGGGGACTGTGGTTTAAGCAGGGTCTGAGGGGTATGCTAGCAACATCACCCTACCCAGGCTGGGTCCTCCACCTTGCCAACCTGTGACTCACCTCTGGGTCCTCCAGGCAGGGAGGGGCAGGGTCTTGACCAGCCAGGGGCCCACACCCAATCTGGACAGCTGCTCCTGCAGGGATGAGGGGGCTGAAAGCCTCATGGCCTCCAGCCTCCCACTCGCACCTCTCCTGGCCCTACAAGGACACCAAGAGAGCTGCTGGTGGCTTTTGGTGCCCAGGAGGTTAGTCCCCACCTCCAGATGAATGGGAGAAAAGCTGAAGGAGTTCCTGGTTGGAGGTCTTCCTGTCTCAGCTCAGCCACTTCTGAGCTCTACAGCCGTGGACAGACCTTTGCCCCTCTCTGAGCCTCAGAATCCTGTCTGTAAAATGGGAACATTTATACAGACCACGCACAGTGAAGATGAAGAGAGAGAATGTGTAAAAGGACTTCTCCAGCCAGGTGAGTCTCTGTGCAGAGAACTCAAGTGCTCTTAAGTAGAATATTTCCTTGGAGACAAGGAGTTTGGGAATCAGGGGGCTGGGCTTTGCCACTGACTGGCTCTGTGATTCTGGGACAGTGGCTTCCTTCCTTTTTGAGCCTCAGATCTTCACTGGACCAGCTTCTCCGACCTTCTCTGTCCATGGGCTGGGAGTAGAGTAGGCTCTGGATCCTTGGCTCTGGCTTGCTGGGGCAGCCAGGAAAAGGCGAAAACAAAACCCAAAGAGGAGCTGGAGGCTGCCCCGTGTCCTTCCCAGGCTGGCCCTCGAGCCAGCTCCCTTCAGCCCACAGGAATCTGTCAGGGTCTAACCAGCCTGTGGCCGTTTCCTTTGCACGTGCTGCTTTCTGCCTGGATGCCACTGCCCCTTCTCCTTCCACTCTTATAAAACAACACAGGCGTCCTCTCGCAGAAGCATCCTCTGTCACACACATGTTGCTAATGCCTCGTCCCGACCCCCAATCAATCACCTGTCCACAAAACTGCCTTTTGCTGGGCACTTGTTCAGAGGCCAGGCACTTAACCTGCAGTGCTTCACTCACTAAATCCTTAGTCCTGTGAATTAGGGATTACCAGCCATCCTTTGACACAGGAGGGAAGGAAGGTTCAGAGAAGCTATATCACACAGCAGGTGAGAGGCCACCATGGCCAAGCTCCCAGGAGGCAGTGACCTCGGGTGGGGGTGGAGAAAGCACTTAAATGCTGCCCAGTACTACTGCGAATGGTTTCCTTGACAGGATGTGAGGTCCTGGAGGTCCCCGGAAGGCTGGCTTTCAGAGTAATGGCTGTGAAAAGTAAAAGCCCGATCAGTCAACGGAGTATGTGGTAAACGCTTGGGAAAGTGACTTTTCCTCTTTGGGCCTCAGTTTCCCTTTCTGAAAAATGGGAGTGAGGAGAAAACCTCGGAAGGAATCCTGTCTGGCTGAGCTTTGATGGCTCTCAGGAGAATCTTGTCTCCTTCCCAGGCCGGCCCCTGGGGAGTTGTGGGGCGGGTCCGCACCGAGGGCAGATGCTTGCCGCGCAGTTCCAGGGCGGTTCTAGTTAACAATAGCCCCGCCGCTCCCCACCGCGCTGGGAAATCCCCGCCAGCTCCCAGCCGCGCTGGCGCTTTAAGGGCAGGCGGGACCCGCGGCTCGGCGGCGCGGTACCTGGAACCGCCGGGAGCCGGGGCCGCCTGGGCGTCACCGCGGAGCGGGGGCTGCCGTCGAGGACGCGGGTGCCTGGAGGGGTGGGGCGGGCCGCGCCCGGAGCCGAGCGCCGCAGTTGGCCAAGCCCGGGAAGGGGTTGGAGTGGTGGTCACCCCGGAAGTCGAGGGCGAAGCCCCGGGCCCCGCGCGCCCCTTGGCGCCTCTGCCTTCGCGCCCAAGGCGGGTTGCAGAGCCCCGGGGGAGCGCGCAGCTCCCGGGGCCGTGGGGTGGAGCCAGGCTCCGGCCCCTCCGCTCCCGGTCGCAGGCGGCCGGAGCGGACGGGACTGACGCGGCTGGCGAGCCGGGGACAGGCAGGACGTCTGGACCTTACAGCGCTTTGGGGGGGGGGGGGCGCCCCCTGCAGATCCGAGGGACCGCAGCCACCATGGCTTTCCCTTCGCCGAGCTCCGCGCGTTTCGACGACGCCTGACCGCCTGCCGCGCGATGGCGGCGCCCAAGGTGGGTCTAAGCTTCCTTCTCTCCCTGCTTTGGGAACATCTTGGATCCTTCTAACGCCGGTCGGGTCCGGACCCCTTCTCTTAACCATTACCACGATGGCTTAGCAGACATTGTCTGGTCCCATGGGGTCTCCTCCTAGCTGTGTTCTAACACCCTGGGAGGCCTTGGGCCGTGGCGCTCAGGGCCTCAGTTTCCTTGGGGAATGGTTTAGACTACTTATTCAGACGGTTTAGCTCATTACAGAAAACTGACACCTAAAGAACCTTTATTTTGTTAGCATGGGATGGGGTTGGGGGCAAATGGGCACCACGTTTTCCATTTGATGGAGTCTGTTCCAGGCTGGGCAGGTGGTTGGGGGGCAACTTTCTCTCCAGCCCTCCTCACGGGCACACAGCTTTTCTTCCAGCTGACTTTTACTGAAGGCTCTTCCCTCTTGCCAGGGGCAGAACCCAGATTCAGACTGGCTGTGCTATGGATGGCTGGGTAGGGGGAGATGGGATGTGAGATGGGTTCTCAGTGCTGCTGTGGAAATAAAAATCACAGCAGTAAAAGAATAAATTGTTTTCATATACTGACTTCTTTAATTCTAATGGACAGTATGGTGCTAAGATGCCTACTGTACAGAGGAGGTGGCAGGCATAAGAAGCCAGATGACTCGTCCAGTGCAGAGCCATGGTCCCTCTGTGCAGTTCTGTGTCACTGTGCTTTATTTATAGCTTGCCTTCTCATCTTCACAACTTGCTCCTCTCTAAGAGGAAGGAATGTGAGTTCAGAGAGGTTGAGCAGCCTACCCAAGGTCACAGAGCTAACAGAAAGAATGGACTTAGCCAGAGGCAGTGATAAATATGATGCAGGAAAAGGCCTCTTCTGGCTGGGAGATGGGGATGGGGTGGAGTGGCAGCAGCAAAGAAGATTTCTGGGAGGAGGTGGCTGGCCTCGAAGGGGGTGGGAGTGGGGGTGCAATGAGGACTGTGGAAGGGAGCAGGGGTTTCCCCAGGCAGAGAGAGGATCAGGCATAGAGGCCCCCAGGGGACAGGAGTTTGGCTCTGTGGGGGGGGGGGCTGGGGAAGGGGGTGCTACAGGTGGGGCCAACCTGGTAGGCCAAGTGCCAGGATCAGGAGCCGGAGTTCTCTGGGATTGGAGGAGTTTCCACCCTGCCCCAGGGCTGGGGTTCTGCTCTCCAGGCCAGAGAGCACTTCCTCTCCCACCCCATCAGGAGGGGTCAGGAGGCACACTGGGGTGAGGGATAAGGAAACTGCTGGAAGACCACATATCTCAAGTGGGTTAAAGGATCTTGGGCTGGGACACCCTGCCTATAATCAGTGAGAGCCCTAATCTGTAATAATAAAGAAAACAAGCACCACTCAACAACAGAACATCCTCTGGGATGGCAGCTTAGGGTGTGCCCTGCCTACCTTGTATGTGTGTGTGGGGGATGCACATGGAGGCGGGGAGACCCACACAGAAGGAGATGACCATGGTCCTGAATGAGAACATGCTAAGGGGGACTGCAGGGCCTTGTCTGAGAGCAGGAGGAATTGAGCCAGGAAGGAGGGGCAAGAACTGCCTGTGCCAAAGGTTTAAAAATACACATATTACCTCAACTTTACACAAGAAAAAGTATATAGATAGATCTAGCTGCACACACATGCACATACACACAGGGAGTTGAGTCAGACTAGACCTGGGTTCAGATCCAGTACTGACCTCGGACAAGTTGTCATCCTCAGTACCCCAGTGTCCTTGGAGTGTAGATTGTGAGGATTGAATGAGGGGATGCCTGTGAAGTGCTTGGAGTGACTCCAAGTGCATGTAAATACCCAGCACATTTACTTGTAGGCCAAGGGAAAAATGGAAAAGAATCATCCCCATGGGAAATGTGCCTGTCTCTCCGGGGCAGGATTAGGCCTGATTTGTATTTTGCATTTTTATTCTCTTTTGTGGTTTTCTAAATTTTGCACAATGAGCAAGAATTGCTTTTATAGAAAGTAAAAAGCATCATAGGTGGATGACTACCAGGCATGCCCAGACGTGAGTTCCTCCAGAGTTCCTCCAGTGTTGAGAAACCCAGCTGTATCAGCAGACCTAGTATGTGGCTTTGGCAAGGCCTTTCACCTTTAGGGACTCAGTCTCCTCATTTGTAAAATGGGAATTTCTCTCCCTGCCCTGACCACTGCCTTAATTGTGGGGAGTTTGATGAGATGCTGGGGGTGAAAGGGCTTTGGGAACTATCAAATGCCATAACATACAGGCAAGAGGTTATTGTTACTGATTTCCTAGTAGTTTTTTTCTCTCAGGCTGGTTTCTCTAGCTCTTTCCTGTGACAGCCTCTCACAAATCTGTCTGACTTTGGGGACAGAGGTAGTCAGGTCCTTCCACTCCTCCCATGAAAATGCCTTATGCTAGAACAGGAGGCACTTGCCCCAAAGACAGATTCATGGGAAGGGAACTGCAGGTCATTTACAAAAGTCATTTTTCTACATGCTTCCAGTGGTTTGGGGTTCAGAAATATTGGGGCCCACTCCCAGAGCACCCCCTCACATGTGCACACACACGTCTGTATTTTTAAACACTTTTGGCAACATACCCTTTTGAAATCTAAAGTTTTACTTACTGTATTTGAACATCTTGCCATGCCCTCCCATTCCCTAGGAATATGCCTTTATTTTTTATTTTATTTTATTTTTTTTTTAAAGATTTTATTTATTTATTCATTTATCCCCCCCTTGCTGCTTACGCTCGCTGGGTCAGCCAACCATGCCGCGCGGGCGGGCCCGCCCCCACCAGGAGGCCCCGGGAACCGAACCGGGGCCTCCCATATGGTAAACGGGAGCCCTACTGATTGAGCCACAGCCGCTTCCCAGGAATATGCCTTTAAATAGCTGTGCTGGAGAGCATTATCAGACGTGCCACATTGTGGAAGGTGTTTCTGATCACTGAAGACCCCTTAAAGTCTTTGGGCTCCCCTACCCCCCTGGCTCACTGGCTCAACTTTTGAAATTGGAGACGGTGGTTCCATAAATTCTCCCAGCAGCCTGCTAGAGAGTTCATTGTCATATCCTCTTTTAAAAAAAATTAAAAGCCTCCTGAGATGGCTCCCTCATCTGTTTGCTCGTTGTTTTTGCTCATTGTCTGTTCGATGTTTGCTTGTTGTCTTAATCGTTGGTTTTTTTTTTTTTTTTTTTCCTTTGCTCGTTGTCTGTCTTTAGGAGGCACTGGGAACCAAACCTGGGACCTCCTAAACTGCTTGAGCCACATCTGCTCATGTCCTTTTTTTCCCCCTCTTTTTTAAAAAAAATTATTTTTTACTTGTTTTCTTAAATTTTTTGTCATTTCCTTTTTTTAAAACTCTATTTTATTTAATATTTTCCCCTTTTGGTCAAGGTCTTTCTCCCCATGCGTCACTGATTAACGCTTGGTAATAATTCCTCGGGCAGCATTTCTTTTTTAGGAGGTAGTGGGAATTGAACCCGGGACCTCGTACATGGGAAGCAGGCACTCAACCCACTGAGCTACACCTGCATCCCCCATCACCTCCTTGTAATGGACAAAGAAACTGAGGCCCCGAGCATTTAAGAAGCTTACTGTGGGCACACAGCTGGTGAGCTGAAGAGTGGGGACCAAAGCCAGACCTCCTGCTGTAGCAGCTGGAATCCTGTGTTTCTCCCCCACCCCCTCAGCTCTTCACAGCCGCGAGGGAGGCTTTTCACCCATCCAGCCTTTACGCAGCAGCACTTTGCCTCACTCAGGAGGGTTTATTCAATGGCTGTTACTGAGCAGCTGCTACGCGCTAGTCACTGGGGGCTGCAGCCATCAACAGGGCCAATACAGACCCTGCCCTCAGGGAGCTCACAGTCAGGTGTGGGGGAAATGAAGGAGAAGCTAAACAGAGAAGTAAGGCTGTGGTCGAGGAGGGCCCAGGGGACTGGATATTCAAAGTGTCACCAGGGAAGGCTTCTTGGGTGCAGGCTGAGCTGAGCCTTGAGGAGAGACAATGGGAAGGCACCAGGCAGAGGGACAGCATGTACAAAGGCCTAGAGATTGGCTTTGGGGACTGCATGGATCTGGGTTTTAGCCCCTTCCTGGCAAGGCACCAAACTCTCTGAGGTTTCTTTCCACTTTTTTTTTTTTAAGTTTGTGCATTTTTTTCTTTACTTAATTGAGATAGCATTGTATGCATAATTTGGTAATATTAAGTGAAAAAAAAAAAAGACATCAAAAGCCAGCGCGCGCACACACGTACCCATTAAACAGTTAGGGTAAGCTTGATTTCTTATTAAGGGATCTTTAATAGTCCATCTAGAGGTGATGCCATTGTTTATGCACTACTGCCCTGTAATTAACATTTAGGCTCTTTACAAATTATGACCATTATATACAAGACCACGATGCACATCTTTTTGCACAGTTTTGTCTCCACATTGTGAATTTCAACTTCAGGCTTTTCAATGCCCTCTTTTGCACTTGCTTCTTTACCGTTTCTTGGTCTTGGTTTCCTCATTCATCACATGGAGATAACAGCCTTGACCTGATGGGCTGGGGACCAGGTGAAATAAGACAATGATGCATAACCAGCAAGCTCCAACCCTGGCAGGCCTGGTGGATTCACTCTCCTCCCTCCCAGCACCAAGAGGTAGACGCGGTGGGGAATCTTATGTCCATTGTGCAGAGGAGGCCTTTGAGGCCTCGAGAGAGGACTGAAGTGACATAGCCGCACTTACACAGCTCCGGTGTCCCAGGAGTGGTACTAGGAATTCACCACACATTACCTGTGACCTTCAAAACAGCCCTGCCAAGTCAGGGGTGTCATCTCCATTTTATAGATGAGGAAACTGAGGCACGGAGGGGTCAAGTGATCTCTCCAAGGTTGCACAGCAACCCCAGGCAGAGGAAGACTAAAACCCAGGTCTCCAGCAGCAGCAGGCCCTTCATGTGGCCTACGTCCTCTTTTCTTTTTCCTCTCCAGATGTGTGACGGGAGCCGCGTGGCTGCCACCCTCCGCTTCTGTATGACGGTCAGTGGCACCGTGGTTCTGGTGGCTGGGACGCTCTGCTTCGCTTGGTGGAGCGAAGGGGATGCGGATGCCCACCCTAGCCAGCTGGCCCCGCCCACTGGGCACCCCACACCTAAGGTCCCCAGGCCCCTGCTCAGGACGGTCAGCTTCTTCTGCTGTGGTGCAGGCGGCCTGCTGCTGCTCTCCGGCCTGCTGTGGTCCATCAAGGCCAGCGCCTGGGGGCGGTCCCAACGGGACCCATATCACCTCTGCAGAGACCTGCACTACCTCACTGTGGAGCCCTTGGAGGAGAGCTGCAGGTCTGTGGGGGCAGGGTGGGGGTGGCGGGCAGAGGCTGCAGGTGGCGACCCAGTCACACCATCAGTCAAGGTCTCATGGGGCTTCTCCTCTGGATCAGAACTTGCCGGGATGTGGAGACTGATCAGCACAGTCCTGGAGGAGTTTAAAGCCTCCCTGACAAAGGCAGACAATGACAAACCAGGGTAGTTAGAACTGAGAGAGAGAGGAGTGGACATGGGACTGTGGAGAGACAGAAATCTGGGAAGGCTTCCTGGAGGAGGTGGCAGCTGTGCTCAGAATGATATGGCTCAGAGTGGCATAGGGATTAAGCCAGGTGCAGGAGTCAGCCCACCAGGATATTCTCCTGGTTCTATCACTGACTTGCTGTAGGACTTCAAGCAACCCCAAGAAGCCTTAGCTTCCTCATCTGAGATAAAATGGAAATAATAACAATAATAAACACTTATATAGTACTTACTATGTATCAGGCATTGTTCTAAGTGCTTTCTGTATTAACTGTATTAACTCATTTAATCCTTCCTTTCAGCAGCCCTTTGAAGTAGGTACTGTTATTAGGTCCATTTACAAATGAAAACACTGAGGCACTGAGAATACCTGCCCAAGGACACCCAGTTCTTGTGTCAGAGCCAGGACTTAAGCCCAGGCTGTTTGGCCCCAAGGTCTGTGCTCTCAACCATGCCCTACCACAGCAGACACTTGGGGGAACTAAATGAGATCATGCTTATATGGAGCTTAGCCCAGTGCCTGGCACACAGTAGGTGCACAGTAAATGCCAATTTTCCCTCCAGCAGTCAAGGAGAGGCATTTTAGGCAGGAGGAAGAGCATGCACAAAGGTCCTGGGGCAGGAAAGAGGGGGACAAAATCTTGCATTTAAGATGGTGTTTCTCAGCCATTTTTTTCATTATTGCCCCCCAATGAGTCTTTTTTTAGACATTTTTTCCTTGACTCCCCTCCCCCATGAAATTTTAATACCACGGATGTACTGCATATCTCTTTATGTTGTTTGTATATCTGTACTTTATACATAAAAAGAGTATCACCTACCCAAGAACCAGTTTTTGTTCTAGGTAAGGTATGGAGTGTGCCTACCTAGCAGGGGCATGTGTAATCATCTCTAGTCCTTCTAGGGCCTGCACGGGAAAATTACTAGCACTATTTACAGGAGAGGAAGGTGAAGCTTAAAGAGCTAGAAAGTGGCACAGCTGGCGGGCTGCAAAGCTTGTGTTCTTCCTCCCACACTACACTGTAAGTGCTATATTTGCTATTGGGTAGATTCGGGTCTAAGCCAGGCTTCCTGAGCTGGACCTGGATACCCTTCTTCTCTTAGAGGGGAAAATGCGTTCTGAGTTAAAGAATGGAACAAATTATTCCTGCTACTGGCCTTAGTCCAACTGTCAGACCTTGGTTTGAATTGATTTAAGAGTGAAGGGCAGGGTCTTGGAGACTATTCAGCCAAACCCTTCATTTCTCAGATGAGAATCTGGGGCTTTGGGAGAGGTGGAACCAGGCCAGGCCTAGGGACACTCTGGACCACAGCCCGTCCCTCCCCGCCCAGCCTGGCATGGGTGCAGGGAGCAGGGAGTGGGACAGGTATTTGTACACAAGCCATGTTGACTCAACAGAGTCTGGGCATCTGTTGGGCGGGGACACTCGCCTTCATTCCCAGCTGGGTCAGGGAGGAAGCCCACCCAGCAGGCTGCAGGGTGCTTGGAGCCCGTCAGTCTCGGGAACCTAAGTCTTAGACGTGGAAAATGGGGTGGCTGGGTGTTGGAGAGGCAGCTTCTTTCCTGTCTCTGAGGCTGACCCTGCCCCACTCCTTGCCTGCCCAGCCCAGAGTCTGGCCCACAGGGGGAGGCTGCCCTGCTAGTCTCTGCTTTGGGCACCTTGTCTCTGGGGGTCCCTGGCTGTGGGTAAATTCTGGTCAGAGGCTGATGGCTTGGACAGGTCCCTTTTCCTCCTGAGGCCTCAGTTTCTCCATTTATCTATTTATTCCTTCATGCATCAAAACAATATTTATTAAGCACCTACTATGTGCTACTCAAGGTACTGACAAGGCAACAGGAGACAAAATAGACAAAATCCCTGCCCTCAGAAAGCTCACATCTCAAATGTAGCCCCCTAAACAAGGCGGTTGTCTGTGAGGCCTCACAGAGCCCACCCTCGTGATTACAGCAGAAAAACACTTGGACCGATTCAGAAGGTGAGGGTTTCAGTCTCTGCTCTTTTATAGTTGTGTGATCTTGAGCACCTTACTTCGACTCTCTGAGCCATGTCTGATTCATCTGTCAGCTGGGGTGGCCCAGCCTCGTCTGTTAAGATTAGATGAGGGAGCCAGAGTAGCTCAGGGGTTGAGTACCGGCATACCACATACAAGGTCCTGGGTTCAATCCCCTACCTGAAAAAATAAAATAAATAAATAAAAGATTAGATGAGATGATAGTCGGGAAGTGTATACACTATAGAGTTTGTACACACATCAGTGCTCACTGCTCTGACTGATCTGCAGCCTACAATGCACTCTTGTGCCCACTTATTGATTTGAGCCTCAGCTGTCTATGAGGTACGAGTAAAGATTAGGCCCATTTTACAGAGGAGAAAACTGAGGTCTGGAAAGATTAGATGGCTCGCAGGGAGGTGTGATAGGTGGGGTTCACTTGAGCTTTACAGTTAGGCAAATCTAGAGTTTTGCCACATGGTTGATACATGACCTTTCCTCATTTGTAAAGTGGGGTTATAGTAGCTACTCCTCAGAGTAGTCATGAATATGAAATAAGATGAGAGAGCTATGGGCAAATGGTATTCCATCCCTTGTCCCTTTCTCCTCCTCCTCCTGTGCCTGATGTGGCTGAAGGGCCATGGAGCTGGTGCCAGCCCAGGTCTCCTGCCCCCACCAGGCTCCAGAGAGTGGGGCGAGCCCCTGCTCCTTTGCACGGAAACCATGGGGGCAGGACTATGCTGCATACAACTGCAGGAGTACCCCACCCAGAATACACCCTTGATAGCACTCCCCAGAAGCTTGTGAGGTAGCAGCCCTGCATGGGGCATTCTGGGTCATGACTGTGGATGGGCCCTGGGGCTGGGTGGGCCCGGCAAGAGACGGGATGGCAGCAGGTGGTGTGAGGGCTGCTCCATGTTTGCCCTCTAAGCAAACTTCCTGCTGTGGGCTGAGCCCACCTGGCACCTGTGCCCTGCCCTGCCAGCTGTCACCTGCTGGGGTGGCCCCAGGCATGGTCAAGACCTGTCCCCTGTCTCCAGGGCTGAAAGCAGCTGGGGATAGGTGGGGGCACAGCTGGGGCGTGAGCAGGGCAGAAGTGGGTGTGGCTCTGTAAACCTTATTACTTACCTTTTCTGAGTGTTTTCAAAGGCTTTTTGTCTGTCCCCCACCACCACCCCGAATCTGTGAAATGGGAATTACTCTCCTCATTTTACAGACACAAGCCAGGTCTACAGCAACAGGACCCCACTTGTTTGCCCCCTGGAAGCAATATTCTTTGTCCTGCTTTCACTGCAAAGGGTGCTGGGACCTCTGAGGAGAATGGGGCCCTTTAGTGGCTTCCTTAGCTGTGGGGCTTCTGGGCTGTTTTCCGGGGGGGGGGGGTGTCCATGAGAGAAGTTCGCAAGAGCACTGGATGGGGAGCCCCAGACTTGGTTCTTGGCTGGTGCCTGCATCATACTGACACACAGGCTGGCATCAAATCCAGGATCCCCAGCAGCCTGCTCTGGGACCCAGGTCTGTGGCTCTCCTCTGAGGGCCATGGTGGACTTCAGCTGAGAAGGCACACTGCCCAGAGAGGGGCCAAGGCCCCAGTGGGTGGAGGGTTTCATGTAAGGGGGCAGCACAAGTTCCTGGCATGGCCTCCCTCTGTCAGTCCCGGGAGCTAAGTCCATCCACTGCCTCTCCCCTGCCACTTACTTCAAGCCTCTTCTCTCCTTTGAGCCTGTCTCCTGCTCTTGTCCTTCCCCATCCTGGACAGGCAGGATGACTTGGTATCACTCGAGCTGCTTCCCCTGCCAGCTCCAGACTGGCAACCTTGGGTCAGGGACTTAGCCTCTGTGAGCCTCTGCTCCTTGTCCAGAAAGTGACAGGGGCTATCATAAGGATAAACTGCCAGCTCTTGGTGTGCACCAGGCCTGCCATGCAGGAGACCTGTGATCAGTTTAGTTCTCCCTGCACCCCTTCCTTGTGGAGACCCTTAAGATTTCATTAATGGCTCCCATTTAGGGAGCATGTGCTAGATGGCTCCCTGCTTTACATAATTTAATCTTCAGATAGTCCTGTGAGGTGGATGCCATTATTGTCCCCATTTTACAGATGGGGACCCTGAGGCCCAGATTAATGGAGTTAGTGACTCATGACTGCCCACCAAGCACATGGCAGAGCTTGTCCTCGAGCGACCTGGTATGGGAAGGGACCCTCAAGATCACTTAGCCTTCCCTGCTCCACAATATCACTCCCCACTTGGCAATGCCACCCCCCGAGCAGTATCCTATCCAGTGCAGTAGTGTCCAGACCTAGACTCAATCACACTCTTATTCCACAGCGTTCCAGGAGGGGAAGGGTCTGACTCCCCACAGGTGACTGGCCAGGACCCCGAGAGGCCTGAGGGCCCATCTCGTTCTCATCAGCCTGGGTTGTGGCTGGGACCTGGAAACTGTTCTTGGAATCTGGTCTGCAGAGCCTGGTCAGAGGAGCCTCTGAAGCCCTGGCCTCTGCCTCAAGTCTCTGCAGAGTGGTCCAGTGGGACAGTCACAGGGAGGGCAAGCTGTCCAGAGACAGAAGTGGCTGACTTAGGAGGTAGTAAGCTCGCCTTCCCTGGAGGTATGCAAACAGAGGTACTCACTAGGCAGACTTACCATACCAGGGCCGCAAGCATCCATATGGGCAGGAGAACAGGAGGCTTCCCATCCTGCCCTGAGTAGCCACAACTCCGGGGCCTGTAAGGGATTTTACAATAAGCTGAGTCTTTCTGTCCATGGACTATCACTCAGTCTTTCAACAAACACCCCTAAACACTTGCCCTCAGCCCTGGACACTTGGAACCAGTCGCTGCCCGAGGGGACAATGAGGAAATGGGCACTGTGGGGCCCAGAGGAGGGAGTTGGATGGGTCAGAAAAACTTCCCAGAGGAGTCTCAAGGACAAATCTCCCTCTGGAGATTGACCATTAGGGAAGGGGTCAGGGAGGGGGGAAGGGCTTGCCCTGTAGAGAACTGAGGAGGCATGAGGAGGTGAGGTAGGCATATATGGGGACTAATTACCAGGTGCAGGGAGGTTGGGGTGGGGAGAGCTGAGCTCATGCTTACCTTCATCCATGTATATGGGATGTGAAGACTTCCCTGTCCCCAGCCTTCCCCACTGGTCTTGGCATGCAGCAGGGTTTGGGTTTTTGTTTTTTTTAAGGCGGTACTGGGGATTGAACCCAGGACCTCGTACATGGGAAGCAGGCGCTCAACCACTGAGCTACATACACTTCCCACTGCAGGGTTTTGCTTTAGCCCCCTGCTAACAGCCTCTCTTCTCTTGTCCCTATAGGACCCCAAAGGTGGTTGCCAACCCCACTGATGAGGAGGGCATGTGCCACCCGCTGACTGTGGCTGAGGGGGCCCTGGCACCACCTGCATACCCCATGGAGGAAGACGTGAAGTGTGGAGCCTCAGGGCCTGCCCTGCTTGGGACCCAGTCCCCCTTGCCTCCACCCAGCTATAAGAGCATCATCCTTGCTCCTGATATCATCTCTGGAGAGACGACACCTAGGGCTGCATCCTCCCACCCAGGACTGGTGGTTCAGACTGCAGGGGAGGAGGTTAAAGGCTCCTGGCAGGGGGAGCAGGTGAAGCCCAGTGGTTGAGCACCTGCTTCCCATGTACGAGGTCTCAGGTTCAATCTCCAGAACCTCTTAAAAACATAAAAAATGATTTTTTTTTTTTTTTAAAAGGGCTCCTGGCAGGCCCTGAAACCAGAGAACAGAAAGGCAGGAGCCTCTTTCATGTCTAGAACAGCACCTGGCATGCAGTAGGCACTCCATAAATGTTTGTTGCTGAATACTGTCTTATTTATCTATTGCTGTGGAACAAACCACCCAGAACTTCGTGGTATAAAATAACCCCCATTTCACTATCTCTCAGGCTTCTGTGGTTTGCCTGGGCCCCGCTGGGTGCTTCCTCTGCCACCTCTGATGGGACACGGCTTGCCTGGGCCAGAATATCCAAGATGGTACACTCATGCCGACCTTCAGCTGGGAGACTTCATTGTGCAGATGAAGAAACTGAGGGCCAGAGATGGAGACAGAACTAGCCCAAGGTCACACACCAAGTTTATCACCAAAGAACATGGACTCTGAATTTAGAGCACCTGTGCATGGGCTCCACCCCATACTAGCTTAGTAACCTTGGACAAATGCCTTTACCCTTCTCTGCCTCAGTTTCCTCATCTGTAAAATGGGAATTGGGAATTACAGTAGCACAACCTCAGAGAGCTGTTGTGAGGATTAAATGAGTTCTTACTCTGCAGATTCAGACTAATGCAGAACTCTTAGCCTAGTTCCGGTGCATATTAAATGCAGCAATTGTCAGGTTTTATTAGTAGAAGTAATCCCCTTCCACCAAGTGCACATTTGGCCTCTGCTCCCATACCTCCTGTAATGGGGAGCTTGCTATCTCCCATTACTTTAAAGATGTGGCAGAAATGTCTGTGTCCAGTCCAGCCACATTCTTTATTGCAACTTCTCTACTTTACCCCATTTCAGAGATAAGAGAGGATAAGACCATACAGCAAGCAGGGATTCAAAGCCAGGTCTGCCCAGGGGCTCATTCCCTGGGGGCCTGCTGAGTGCTGGACCAGGCTCTTCTGTCATTGTCTCACATCCTCAAAGCAGCTCTGCTAGAGATGGTGGTGTTTCCACTTAACAGGCGAGAAAACCAAGCCCAGAGAGGTGAAGTCACACACAGAATAAAGGCAGAGCTAGGGTTTTCCTGCAGGCCTGGCTGGGCCCCAAGCCTGGTATTCCCATCCCCTGCCCCCTCCTGGCTAGTGGCTGCCTTGTTAGGTGGTGGGGTCTTCAGGCCACGATTTTGGAGACGAGTGACTGAAGGTGGCTTAGGCAATGAGCAAACGAGGTGTGTGGACAGGAAAGACAGGAAGGAGGTTGGGAGAATGAGATCCAGTACAGCACCTCCTAGAGGTCAAAGTTGCAAAGAGCCACCAGAGGGCCAGGGCTTAGCTGGAGCTCAGGGAGCAAAGGGGCCTGGATTTGGGGGCTGAGCCATCCTGACGCCATCATTTATTGTGTGGCTTTGGGCAAGTTATTTAACCTCTCTTAGCCTGTTTGCTCATCTGTAAAATGGGGGTGATAATAGTCCCTACTTTGAGGGGCGTTGAGAGGGTTAAAGGAGGTGATGCAAGGCCTGACTCAAGAGCGTCCCCTCCCCTGGATACCAGAGTCTATGTGCAGCTTTGCACCTGACATTCTACTTGCATGCTTAGCGAGCACCTCAAAGGTGACGCCTCCAAAACCAAACTTGCTTCTCCACTTCTCAGTTAATAACCACGCTATTCTTTCAGCTGCTCAGGGCAAAAATAATCAGAGATTTCTCTACTTCTCTGGCACCCACATCCAATAAGCTCTTCCTTCCAAATACATTCAGACTCCTATATCTCTCCCAACCCCAGCCCAGCCCCACCTGTGGCCTGGAGCCTCTCAAGGCTGCCCCAGCTCTACAGTCTTTGCTCAGCTCAGCAGCTTGAGGGAGCCTGTTAAGCCCCAGGTCAGATCACCTCCTCCCTCCTGGGCCTAGAACCCTGCAGGGCTCCCAGCTCACTTTGTATAATGAAATCCTTACACGGGTCTAGTCTCCTGCTACTCCCAGCCCCCCCCCGCCCCCCCAAACTCCAGCCATCCTTACTCTTACTTTGCACTTGGCAGTTCTCTCTCCAGAAACTCTTCCTCAGGCATCTTTCCTCACCTCCTTCACCTCTTTGTGCAAGTCATCTTCCTAATAAGGCCTTCCTGGACCACCCTGTTTAACACTGAATCCCACCTAGTCCCTGTACTCCCCATCCTCCTTCCTGCTGTTTTTTTTTTCACCCGTAACACTTGTCACTACTTAACATGTTATAATTGCCCCCCCCCCGCCCCCCGCCTTTATTATGAGGTACTGGGGATTGAACCTGGGACCTCGTACATGCAAAGCAGGTGCTCAAACATTGAGCTACACCTACTTCCCTGACATTTTTATGCTTTTGTTTTGTTGATTGTATATTTCTCCCCACCAGAATCTTAGCTTTCCTAGGGCAGGGATTTTTTTTCCTTCTTCACGGTTTTATCCCTTAAGCCTAGAAATGGCATCTGGCCTGTAGAAGATGCTCAGGGGTTATTTGATGACCGAACAAATGAATTGATAAATGTCAGCAATTATTATTGTTACTGAACTCTCAGTAAATGGTGCCAACATCCACTCAGGCTAGACCTTGTGTATCTCCCATGACCCTCTCCCTCCCCAGCCCCAAATCCTGGAGCCCCCTTCCTTTCCTTCTCTCCTGTCATTGCCTCACCCTTCTCAGTATTGCCTGAGGGCAGTCTAGGAGCCAGGAGACATAGGTTCCTATCTGTCACCACCTCGACCTTGCTGAGTGACTTTGGGTGTTTGTCCCATCCCCTTACTCCCCCCCTTCCTGTTCCTATATGTATGATGAGGAAGGATTTTATCAGGCTCTCTGCAGATTCCTGGTGTCCCAGGCTGCCTTCCCACCTGCCTGCAAAGTGAGGAATTTCCTTTCCTGGGGCAAGTGAGTTAATGAGTTGCAGGTGTGACCAAGAGGCCTCCTTTCACTGGGCTGGAGCTGGAAGGCTCCAGTGAGGAGAGGCCGGGGGTAGGGAGGCCTGAGATGGAAAGAACTTTTCTGCTTTTCTTTCTACATCAGCTCCTCTGGGTCCCTAACTGAAAGCACTCAGGAATCACCCACCTGGTGCCTTCATTTCCCAGATGAGGAAGCAGAGGCAGTGACTTGCTCAAGGTCAGCAGTACCCGGGAGGCAGAGTCAGAGCTACAGAGCCAGTGTGACCCAGGCATCACTGTCCCTTTCTGAGCCACAGTTTTGCTGTGAACTGGAGCACCTGTTTGCTTCTTGGTCTTGTTCCCCCCTGGGCCTGACTGTCCATTTCCTTCACTTACCCAGAACCTCAGAGCTCAGACCTCTCCCCAGACATTCCCTGGGCCTCTCCCAGGCTTCTGTTACCCTCTCTTTCTGGCTGGTGACCCCACTCCCTGGAACTTTCCATTGGCCCTCACACCTCAAATCATTGCATCCCAGTTGGAAATCTCCCCTGCTACTTGCCCAGCAACTAATTACTCCTAAAAATTGCTGCTTGCTTTCAGCTTTATTCTTTTACTCCCTAGGTTTCTGCTAAAACCTGGCAATTGCCCCTCACTCCCAGTATCAACTCTTGTTTCCTCCAACCTGATCTTGGAACCAGGAGATCTTTCTAAAATTAAAACATGATCTGTGTTACCCCCCTTTATAACTCCTTCAGAGGTTCCCTTTGTCCTCTGAAAAATGTCAGGTACCCTAGCATGACCCTAGGAACTTTCCTTCCTTGCTTCCCCTTCTAGCCTCACTCTCTCCTGTACTTATACTCCATCCATCCATTCACAGATATGTATTGACCTCTCCTGGCCTGGCCCTTTTATATACCAGTAGTGAACAAAACAAAGTCCCCACCCTGTGGGGACTTGAGTTCAAGTTGGGGTAGAGAGACAAGAGTCAAGATAAATGAATAAGTATATAGTATGCTGGATAGTAATGAGTACTATGGAGAAAAATAAAGCAGGAAATGAGGACAGGGAATGCTTGGGGGAGGGGGTTCTGCAATTTCAGATAGCATGATAAGAAAGGCTCACTGAGAAGATGATATATGGGCAAAACTTGAAGGAGGTAAAGGAGGAAGCCAGACAGATATCTGGAGGAAGAGCATTCCAGCAGCAAGAATGGCATGTGCAAAGGCCCTGGGGTGCCTGTGTATTCCAAGAACAGCAAGGAGCCAAGGTGGCTGCAGTGGAGTGATTGGGGAGTGGGTGGCAAGGAAATGAGCTTAGAGGAGTAGTGGGAAGGGGGCATGGGCAAATCATCTAGGCCTTGTAAGGCATTTTTAAGGCCTTTGGCTTTTACTCTGATTAGAGAGGGAACCATTCCAGAGTATAAGCAAAGGAGTGACATGATCTGACTTGGTGTTTGGATTGGGAATAGACTGTAGGGGACAAGGGTGGAAGCAGAGAGACCAGTTGGGGGAGAGAGATGATGGAGGCTCAAACCAGGTGATGAGCAGTAGCGTGGGGGGGGGGTGTGTGAGGAGAGGGGTTGGATTCTTATATCTTGGAGGTGGAGACCACAGGATGTGGGTATGAGATGGCAGCCTGGATTTCCCAATGGGCGGTCTGGATAATTAACTGGCAGGACGGTGTTGACATGAAGGAGCAGGTCTGGGACGAAGGGGAGGAGTAAGCCGTGCCTAGCATTTAGAGTTTTATCTCCAACTACATGCCAGTGCTTTCTTGACTCTGTGCCTTGGTACATGCTTTTCCTGCTTTCAGGGGAACTCCGGCTCCCTTTTCAAGGATCCCTCCTGTGAATCTGTCATGTCACCCCTCCCCCAAACCCTAGTCTACCCCCCTCTCTGCATTGTGCACAAACCGGACCTCAGAGCGTTTACCCTGGTGTTCCCCAGAAGGTAGTACTGAGTGTCATCACTCTCTTTAGTCCCCATGGTTAGCGGAGGGCCTCACACCTCGGAGTCTCTCACATAGCAGGTGCTCATGAGGGCCTGGTTTGAATCCTGGCTCTACTATTTACAGGTTCTGAGACCTCCATGAGTCTCAGTTCCCCTTCCCTGCCTCGGGACCTTCTGAAGATGGATCCACCAGAATTCCTTCAGACAGGAAGGGAAAAAATGCTTCGCGCGCCCTCTGCTGGAAGATGCCCTCCTCAGCGACGCCCCCTTCTCCCACCCCTCCCCTCTGTGCAGAGGGAGAAGGGAAAAGTCGGGGTGCGAGGGAGCAGGAGGGCTGAAAACCCCCTTCATGCCCCTCTCCGGGCAGCCGGGCAAAGGCAAGACATGAAGGGTGTGAAAGCGCCTTGCAAAGCAGATGCGCGGGCTTCTCCTTCTGAGCAGGCCACCAGGCGGCACGAGAGGCCCCAGGCTGGACCTTGCCGGCGCAGCTTCATTCCCTCCGCCCGCCGCGGAATCTCTGATGCCCGCCCGGTGGGAGGTCACTGCCACTCTGAACCTCGATCTCCTTTTCTTGGAGGCGCACCAGCTCAGTGACCTCGGACTTGACGCTTGCCTTTCTCTAATAATAATGTTTCCCTGGAGCGGCTGCTATGAAGGTCCTGTCCTGTTAATAATCACAGATTATAAACCACCTTCTCCTCCATTTATGCCACTTCTCTGTACAGTTCCTGGGAGGTGGTCTACTACCATCCCCATTACAGTGATGACAAAACTCAGGCCCAGAAGGAGCCCACACACCCAAGTTCACCAGGCAATGAGACCTGGGTGTGACTCCACTGACTCTCAGCCCTACTCTGTCCCCTCAGCTGACTTTCACTGTGAGGGTCCCCTGAGCAATGTGACAAGGGACCTCCTCTACAAACTGTAAAGTGCAGCCCAGACGGATCTGAGGGTTGATGATGGTGAGTGTGAATGGAGGAGAAGCCACTGCTGGAAAAAGTGTCTGCAGGAAGGAATACCAGGCAGAGGGTATGGCATGAGAGCCCAGGTGTGTTAGCAACAAGCAGAGCTGGTGGGGGGGAGGGGAAGGGGGGGAGAAGGAGGTGACAACAAACTGGAAAATCCCCAAACCTAGCAATAGTCAGGAAACTAAAGGAAGGCCTTACCCTTCATACCAATTCAGCCCTGTAAGAACTTCAGGTTCCCATTTTCCTGTAATCCTGTAAGGGAATCTGATTTTTCCCATTAGCTTCTCCCTAGGACTGAAATTCCACCATTAGAATGTCATTTTTAGGATTAGGCACCTTCCTAGGTTTGGAGGCCAGGAGATTGCTATCAGTCATTCACATCCTGCAGGAGCATTAACTCACCAGAGACTTTCCGGGGGACAGCATATTGCCAGCAGGGTATGAGAAAGGGCAGAGGAACCCAGGGAGGCCAGGGCTGGGGACAGCTACAGTCCTGGGAGGTACCGTTATCTCTATTTTACAGAGAAGGAAACTAAGGCACAGGGAGATAATTTAATAAAGATCACACTGCTGATGGTGGAGGAGCCAGGACCAAACACAGGCAGTCTGCTGCCAAAGCCCCCACTTTTAACCCTGACATCACAGTTAGGTGGTATTGCACAGTGGCCAGGCACAGGGCCTCTGGGGCCAGTTGGTCTGGGTTCAAATTCCAGCTTTGACGTTTTACTCGCTGCATGACCTTGTATAAGTTACTTGTCTGTGTCTTCATCTGTGAAGTGGAGATAGTTGTACCTATCTCAGGTAAATGAACTAATACCTATAACCTGTTTAGAGCAGCACCATGCACTTTAGTAATCATCCAATAAATAATGGGTTATTATTACTGAACCCCAGATGGAAATGATCTTGAAGAGTCTAGAATCTTCAAAATTGTAGGCTGTCAGCCTATGGGATGATTCTGGAATGCATTCTAATGTCTTTTGGCTGCAGAATTGTACCCTGCTTCCCATGACTGGGAGGTCTGAGGCTTCCTGTCCACCCAGCTCAGCCCCACACTAGGTAATGAGGTGATGTCAAAGCCTTGGCTGAGGCCCAACCCTGTCACCTCCCCTTCTCTCTCCCCATGCCCTCCCTCCCTCAGATTCTCTCTCTCTCTCCCTCTCCCTCTCCCTCCCTCCCTCCCTCCCTCTCTCTCTCTCTCTCTCTCTCTCTCTCTCTCTCACACACACACACACACACACACACACACACACACACTCCCGGCCCAGAGGGAAGGTGAGAGAGTGAGGAGTGAAGGTGAGTGAGTGGGTGCACGGGCCCATTGGAGGATGATGCCTCCAGCCTCGTTGAACTAGTGAGCCCAGGACTGGAGCTGGACTTGGAGGCACCTGCCCTCACTTTACCTTTAAGCCTCAATTTGCAGCACTCCCAGAGCTCCATCCCTCCCTGTGTGAGCTGGTGTGTGTTTAGGCTGGTTGCTGGCACCCCCTCCGTGAGGGGTGCGTGGGTGGGGGGTGGCCACTGCTATGGCTGAAGAGAAGACCTTCCGCATCGGCTTCATCGTGCTGGGGCTCTTCCTGCTGGCCCTCGGCACATTCCTCATGAGCCATGACCGGCCCCAGGTCTATGGCACCTTCTACGCCATGGGCGCTGTCATGGTGATTGGGGGCATCATCTGGAGCATGTGCCAGTGCTATCCCAAGGTAGGTGGGAGGGGGCGGGAGGGAGCCAGGCCGGCTGGGGCCACGGCCAGGAGGGCCAGAATGCATCAACACCCCCATTCTTTAGTCCACCTTTTCATTGTGGGGACATTTGGACCCCCTCCTTTCTTCTTTCTGTTTTCCTGAGCATCCATCCATCTATCCACCCATCACTTATCATAGGGATTGATCAGAAGTCCCCTGGATCTGGAGCCTTGAACTAGGCACTATGGGGAAACACAACACATGATTTTGAAACAAAAATTCCAGAGTACTCACCATTGCCAGGCACTCCTGCATTGGTTTTGATGGAATTTTGTCCTCCTACAGGGCTTCTCTGTGCCTTCTGGAGCTCCATTTTATAGCCAAGCAACAGGAGACTTAGAGAGGTGAGGTCCCATAGCTCCTTAGTGGGATTGGAGCTCGATTCCTGTGACTTCCAGCAAACCTTCCACCTGGGCAGGACTGTGTGCCAGAGCTGCTGAGAGTCCTGGGGTGGGTCAGGTCTAACCATGGCATGCATGTGCCCAGTGCTTGTTATCTTTCCTAGTCTTTATCAGTTCCTAGACTTATGAGTGGTTAGTGGTCAGAAGAGCACTGGTTTGGGAGTCCTGGGTTCTAGTTCTAGTTCTGTTGCCAACTCTCTGTGTGACCTTTGTCTTTCTGAGCCCCAGTTTTTTTTCATCTGCAAAATAGGCCCCAAGCACTTATTTCTCCCAGCCACGCAGGATTATTATGAAGATCAGAGAAGACAGGGGATGTAGGATTTTGTAAACTGTTAAGTGTTGTATTTAGGTAAAGAGCTGTCGCTGTTTCTGTTAGGAATCCTCCCACAACTCTGGACATGTCAAGAGATGTAATTCCTGAGGTAGATGAGGAACCAGTGCTCAGAGAGGTTGAGTGACTTTTCCAAGGTCACAGGTAGACAAGGAGGGGAGCATGGATTCTATAGGGCTCTGCCTCTAACTGCCTGGGAGACTTGGGTTAAGCCCCTTCCCTCCCTGAGCTTCAGTCTCCTCGTTACAATGCAGGAGTCCGGAAGGGGGGAGGGGAAAGGAGTGCATCTAAGGGCCCCCCGCTGGTCCTGGCATCTAGGGCTCTAGGCCCCAGGCAGCTCCCACCACCCACGGCCCTCTCCTCACCTCCGCCTGGGTGGCTGTGCTTAGGGGTTCAGCAGAGGAGGAAGGAGGCTCCTGGGGGCCCAGGCTGGGCCCTGCCCCCTCCGTGGGCCAGCCCTGGGCTCTCAGTGCTTTCCGTGCTGGGCGGTCTGGGCTGGTTTCTAGTCGTTTACCGAGCAGTTTACAGTCAACTCTCCTCTGTCTGTGTAACACCCTGAGCAGAGGTCACCGGGAGAAGAGGTCCTGGGGCTCGCACCACCCACGTCACCTCCTCCCAGTGGGAAGGCTGGACTCAGGAACAGCTAGGGAAAGGCGCAGTGTGGAGGGAAGGGTCCTTCCTGCCCTCTCTTTCACCAGAGGTGGCTCTGGGGTGGTGGGCAATCACAGGCCTAGCAGTGGGAGGTGAGGGAGAGAAAGAGCAGGGAGAGAGGGCACTTAATGAGTAACTGTTGACAGATTATGTTCTCGTGCAGTGGAGGCATGGTGGAATGGCACACGTTTTCGTGTCCCACAGGCCCAGTTTCCAACCCCTGCCGCCTCATGCCCCACTTCTGTGACCTTGGCAGAGTGCTCCCCCGCCCCCTAGACTCCATTTCTTTGCCTGGAGAACAGGGAGATTCCCGCCTTGCGTGGCTGAGTGGGAGGAATCCGTGAGGTCGTGTCTGTGGGGTCCGGGCACACGCCTGCGCACAGACGCCAAGGTTGTAGGCTCCCCGCATCGCGCCTGCGCACAGCAGACGGCTAGGGGCCCTCGGGATCAGAACTCATCGCCTTGGTAGGGTCTCTTATCAGTGAGCACAGGTGTGTGAGGACTCGTGTGCGTCTTGGGTGTGAGTATGTTTCAGGGACACGGAGTGTTAGAGCGGGCACATGCCTAAGCCAATGAGAGAAGGGAGGACAGCGGTTTGGAGGCCAGGGAGGCACTCTTGGGTGTGAGGCCCTTGTCCTCACCATTGTCTTGGGCCACTGTAGTCCCCAACAAATGCTCGTGCCCATCTTCCCCTCAGACTCCCCTCACCAGGCTCTCAGGGCCTGACCTATGGGAGACTTCAGTAAGAGGGAATTTTCTGGATTGAAAGAAAGGTAAATATCAGGGAATGGAATTAGCCATTGGGAGGGGGGTGAGGGGTGGCAGATACTAACCTGGATTAAGTGGTCCCTGTCTTTGCAGGGCTTGGTTTCTATGGAGGAGACAATTTTCTGCCTTATAGGGAGGGAATAGGCTTCACGGAGATGAACTGGACTTTATAAATTAAGTAGAAGTTCACCTGGCAGAGAAGATGGGGTAAAATATTCTAGGCAGAAGAACACCTTATCAGAGACACGGGGATGAAAGAGCAAGGCAAGTGGACCTGTGTGGCTGCTGGAGGGTGAGGAGTGGAAGGTAAAGGTGGAGAGGGTGTGGGACTCAGCTCAGTGGACATGGAAAGCTGAGCTAAGGAATTTGGGCCTTAACCTTTGGTAGATAGGACGAAGGACGGATATGATCAGTTTTGAAGTTGTCAAGCTGGCAGCTGGGAGGAGGAAGATTCAGGGTGCAGCTGGACCAGTGGGGAGGCGTCTTCTCTGGTCCAGGTGAGAGATGATGGTGGCCCGGACTAGGGAAGAAATTGAACCCAAGACTGTAGGAACTGAGAAGACATTTCCAGTTCATCAAATGTAGAGCACCTGCTGTGGCCGGTCATGGCACTGAGCACTTTCACCAGTTCTGAAGTAGACCTGCTCAGAGTTGGTGGTCATCTGGGCCTTGGCTTGAGAAAGGAGGAAGAATTGGGACAGATCTAGTAGATGGCGCAGTTGGGGATGCTGAGCTCATTAGCTGGGGTGGGAGGGGAGGTGGGAGATGGTGAAGGATTGCCAGGGAGAGCAGCCCTCTCCCCATTTGGGACCTCTCCTTATCCAGCTTCTGCTCTTCTCCCAGCTCTCCCCAAGCCCCACTCCTGCCTGCTGTGCCAGAGCCCAGGAGCAGGGCCCTGCTTGGTGGTTGATGGATCCATCCTCCCTGTAGCCCTTGCTCTGCCCTATGGACCCACCAGTGTTCTTCTCCACATATATCCCACCTTGTACTCTCCTGCTGAAAACTCCTCCAGGGCTCCCCAGTGCTTCTGGATAGAGGCCGAGCCCCTCCAGCCTTTTGATAATGGCAATGATGGTGATGGTGGTGGTGGCGGTGGTGACTGGGCTGTGAGGTAGTGAGGTAGAGGAAGGGGTAGCTTCTAGAAAGTGCAGAGCTAGCTGACAAATGCAGGGCATCCCTAGTGGGGGTGGAAGCAACTCCCCAAACATGTAACAAGTAACAGACCCCGGTGAGAGGGTACAATGCCAAAGGAAGCCAAGAGATTTCAATGCACAATGTCATTGCTTTCCTGGCTGCCTCCATCTTGAGGGCGGTTGCTACATCTCGTTCAGCGTTACATCCCCTGTGTCCAGTATTGACTTGACATACACCAAGTGCTCAATAAATGCTTGCATGAATGATTTTACACTTTAGGGTTTCAAAGCTTCTTCAGATATCACAATCTCAGTTTCTTTTTCTGAGAGGAGGGAAGAGTGGGGAGGATGGTCTTATTTTGACAGGTAGGGAAACTGAGGCTCAGGCAGTAGATTGCTTGGCTTGGGGTCACTGACGTGGATCCAGCCCAGACTAGCAGCCAGGCTTTCTCTCTCCAGAACATCTATCTGTCACCACCCAGGCCCCTGCCTTATTTACAGATATCTGGAAGCTCACCCTTCCCAGGAGTTCTAAGAACCCCTCTGTCCATCATTCCTGTCTCCCCAGCCGGTTGCTTTTCTGGTGCAGATAGTTCCTTCTATGGGAAGGGCTAAAAAGGGGCTGCTGTTTATCAGTCTGGCACACAGAAGGGTCTCATCAAATATTTTTTGAACAAATTTTCAGTTGGGGAGAGCAAGACTTACAGAAGTTGGGTAAGCTCATCTTCAGTAGCAACAAGTTCTGATTTACTGAGCAGCTGTTCTGTGCCAGGCATTGAGTGGGGGCCTCCTTACATATTATCTCATTAAACTCTCACAGCAGCTCTAGGAGACAGGCCCCAATTTATAGGGGAGCACAAAGAGGTACCAGGAGGACAGATGACCTGGCCAAGGACCCAGAGTGAGGACCTGGCCTGGCCCCAGGAAAGATTCTCACCTAGCTTCCCAGACCCCAAAGGCAGGGCTCCTTCTGCCTTATCCCACCAGCTCCTCTATGACCCACTTCCCCTCCACTGCCCAGTGCTTGATCCCTGGAAGTACAAGGGACAGGGACTGATGGGTGGTATCCCCCACCATGGCCTCTGTGCCAAGAAACACATGGCAATACCTGTTTTCCACTCAGTTCACTAGGTATGGATGCAATGCCTACTCTAAGAGGGACTAGGACTGGGGAAAATGACATGTGGGGTCCTCACTGGCAGGGCTGTCTGTCTCTCATTCACTGCCACCCCCTAGCGCCTGGACAAATGCCTGGCACACAGCAGGCATTCAGACATGTTTGCGTTGAATGAAGGCGAGTCAGGGTGGGAGGAAGGAGCCCAGAGATCCAGTCCCCCCACTGGACCTGGACCTTGGGCGGGCCCCTCCCTGTCAAGCACCCTGAACCAGGGTGTGTGGAAAGGCTTGGGCCGAGGCTCCGTGGGGAGTGGCGGCCAAGGGCATGTGTGGGTAGCCGGCTCCCATCCCTGTCAGCCACCTCCCCTTGGCCCCCAGATCACCTTTGTGCCTGCTGACTCGGACTTCCAAGGCATCCTGTCCCCGAAGGCCCTGGGCCTGTTGGAGAATAGGCTCGTGGCTGAGATGAAGAGGTAGGTGCCGGGCCCTCCAGGGGGAGTGGGGATGGGGAAGTGAGCCCCTCGGTCCACTCTAGGAGGAGGATGCTGGCAGACAGGGCACCAGCCTCCCCTTTCAAAGGGCAGGAGGCATGGGCCAAGTCTCCGTCCCTCAGTCCAGGCTTCAGCTTTGCCTGGAGATTACTGAGAAGGCACTGTTAGAAATCATGGATTGCTTTGAACTACCAGTTCTGTGAGGCAGGCATTATTATTCTCATTTTACAAATGAGGAAAGTCAGGGACAAGACAGAGTCTTACAGTGAATTAATGCCAGGCTAGAAATGAAAACCAGGTTTGGCCCGAAATCCCAAAGAGGCATGACTGCTAGTCACCAGAGGCAGCGTACCTGCCCTCTGGTCCTGGCATGGCCCTGGGGCTCTGGTGTGGGACTTGGGGCAAACAAGCTACTTCCCTGTCTGTGCCTGGCTGTAAAACGGGGGTCCTGAGAGTTCCTGCCTCCTAGGGTTTTGGGGATGGTTAAGTGAGATCATGAATATACAGTGCTAAGAACAGAAGCTGGGGCACAGCCAGTCTCCCAGATGTGTCTGCCATCATAAAAAGTGCCTCCTGTGCACCAGAGACCCAATCGGGCACTTTGCCCCAATCCTTTCCTTCAGTCCTCCTAGAAACCCTGTGCGGTAGGGGGTGTTAGGCCTTTTCTACAGGTGTGGAAACTGAGGCTCAGAGAACTTCAGGGACAAGCTGAAACCTCATGGGGAGTCAGTGACAGAGGTGGGGCTTGAACCCAGGCCTGGCCTGTTCCCAGAGCTGCCCCCTCGTCAGAGGAGGCAAACCCAGGCTCACCAGGGCACGTCTGAAGGCCCTGTGGCACTGGATTGGCAGGAGGACCAGCTGACCCCTGGGCCGTGACTTGGTGCTCAGAAGGCCTGGCTGCTAGTCCAGGCTCTGAGGGTTGGGGCTCCAGGCTCCCTCGGCTTTGCTCAGGGAGGGAGTGGTGATGGCATTTTCTGCACTTGGCACACAGTGCCCAAATGTCCCAGCAGAAGTGGAGTGGCTAGACCCCGGGAGGGGTGGAGGTGGGGACCAGCTCAAGCTCTGCCTCAGGGCCCCGATTATGCAGTCATACCAGGAGGGCCATGATGAGAGAGCTGGGGCCTAGGCCGCAGGCCACCTGGATTCTGGGCTCCTCACAGTCACTTCCCAGCTGCATGGGCTTGGGGAAGGCACCTAGTCTCTGAACCTCACTTTCTGGAGGATGACATCTGGAGACTCGGAGCCATCACCTCATGGGTGAGTCAAAGTCTCCGTGCCTCAGTTTCCTCACAGTATGTACCAGAGTAATGGTGAGGATTAGATGAGTCAACTAACAGATCCTGGCATGCAAGGAGCACTCTATAATTGTGGTCTACTACTGCCTTTGTGTCCTCATCCATAAAATGGGAACTATAATTTCTGCTTCAAGGTGTTGTTTGTTTAGAACTGGATGGGTGTAAAGCCCACTGCCTGGGACATCATAAGCTCTTGGTAAATGTTAATTGGCCTCAGTTTCTTTGTGTTAACTCTGGAGTCATTAAGTGAAATGAATAAAAGACTGAGGGAGAGACTTGGGGTCAAGCCCAAACTCTGCCGCTTAATTTCCTCATCTGTGAAATAGAGTAACAACCCCCAGATGCTTCTTGTGAGATTAGGGGAGACCAGATGCCTGGAGCTGGCAGGGCCGGGGAAGGACGCTGGGTGTGTGTTGAGTGAATCTTTGTCCACCTGCCTGTACTATCTCCCACTCTGTCTCACGCACCCCCCCCCCCCCGCCCAGCCCCCAGCCTCCCTATGTCAGGCTGTGGGAGGAAGCCGCCTATGATCAGAGCCTGCCGGACTTCAGCCACATCCAGATGAAGGTCATGGGCCACGCTGAGGACCCCCATCCCCTGCTGGCCCCAGAGCAGGGGCAGCCACGACCAGGAGCCAGTGCTGGAGGGGAAGGTGGGCCTCTCGAGCCTCCAGCCTGGCTAGAGGCTGCTGTGGTGGTCCACCGGGGCTTGGATGAGGATGAGGGAGAAAGAAACCCAACTCAGAGCGGGCCCAGGTGAGCACGTGGAGGCTGCCCAGTTCCAGGGTGAAGGGGGAGAGGGGTGTGGGGCCTCTTGAGTGGTTGGGGACATTTGGGAGTAAGGAGAAGACAGTGGGGGATGGGGACACTCTGAGAGGCAGCAGGTGTAATGGAGCAAATGAGTATCGGCTTGGCAGTCAGACAGGCCTGGGGACAGATTCTAGCTCGTGGACAAGTGTCTTATCTGCCCTGAGCCTCAATTTCCCCTCATGGAAATAATCATTCCTACTTCACAAGGTTGTTGCAAGGAGTAGGACAATGCATTTAAGTGCCTGGCATCATCCATTATTCATTCCATTAACATTAGTGGGCACCTGCTTCATGCCAGGCTTTGGCTCACCCCCACCCTTCAGGAGCTCCCAGTTCAATGGGGAGGAGACTGGGAACCATATGGGGACATCCCAGTGTGACTGGGGCTATGAGAGTGCAGAGGAGACCCCTGAATGATTGGAGAAGCAGATAAATGACCTGGGTTGGATAGATAATAACATAATAATAGCTCCTGTTTCTTGAACACCTAGTATGTGCCAGGCATTTTGCGAAGTGCTTTGCACCCATTGTAACCTCAGAAACAATCATAGCAGTGGATACTATTATATCTCCCACTTTACAGGCCCAGAGAGGTTAACTAAGCTACCCCAGGCCTCGCAGCTAGTGGCTAGAATTTGGAATCCAGGCATTCTAACACACAGCTACCCTCATCCTTGTGGCCTTTGCCCCTGCAGCCCCCCAGCCTTTCCTCAGGACACTGCACCCTTAGCCTCCTTCCAAGATGACCTGGATGTGGACTCCAGTGAGGACAGCAGCCCCCGCCCATCTCCACCCGATGGGGAGGAGCTTCGCCTGTCGCCACGGGAGCTCTGGACTTCCAGGTGCCAGCAAGACCGCTACCATGGCTTTGCCCTGATTGATGCCCCCACGCCAGGGGACATGCCCCCAGAGAGGCAGCAGGAGGCAGCCCTGCCCAGCTACTGGCAGCAGTACCCTAGGAAGAAGGAGGAAGAGGCCTTGGACATGGGCATGGAGGAGCCTGAGGAGGAAGAGGAAGACTTGTACTATGGGCTGCCCGATGGGCCTGGGGATCCCCTCCCGGACAAGGAACTGGGCTTCGAGCCTGACGCCCAGGGCTGAGATGGACCTGCTCCCTGGGTTCTAGCCTGGCACGGTGCTAGTTCCTGCGTGACCTTGCGGGGCCTCAGTTTCCCTGTCTGCCAAATGGGGTTATATGGCAGTCCAAACGACACTGGTAGCCTGAGATCATCTTGAAAACTGTGAAAGAAAGGCTATGAGGGAGAACTGGTTATTTTTCACCATTGCCTCTCCAATTGTTAGTTTTCTTTGACAAAGTTTTGAAGGCAAAAATATGATTCCTAGAGAAGATTTGCAGCAGCTGGGGCTCTCAAGGGGCTTTTCTGCCTCTCCCCAAAGCTGGACTTTGATGGGGAACCTCCATTCTGCTTCCCGGGCCCCTGATCCTTTGTGAAGACCTCTCAGGGTGCCGTTCCTTGTTGAATCACTCAGTCTATCTGGTACCCCTCAAACTCCTGCTTTTGCTGATATCACTGCTTCCTGGAACAATTTAGTCCTCTCTCCTCTGTGCCAGCTCTGGGCCTTGTGCATTTATCGCTGTGCCTAGCTGACTGCCTCCTGCTCAAAGTAGCATCTTTGCTTTACTCACTTTGGTATCTCCTGTGCCCAGCTTGGGGTCTGGCCCAGGGAAGGTAGTCATTGAGTATGACAGAATGGTCCAGGGCCCAGGAACCTTTCACAGATAGCATCCCCCTCCCCACCTCCCTAACTCTTAGACTCACAGCCCCTTTACTCTCTGGCACTCAAATCTCTAAATGGCCTGTGGAATAGTGGTCACAAAGCCAGTTCCCCCACTCCCCACCCCCAATCCCGGAACAACCACCCCTCCAGAATACATCTGCATTGCGTTAGGATTGTGGGTGAAATTAAGCTTCCTGGCTGAATTCAATTTGATTTGTGTGGCATTTACTGAGAATTTACTATGTTCCAGACACTAGGCTTGGGTCTCTAGGAGGAAAGAGAGATGAACGGATACAGTTCTCGCCCTCAAAGGGCTCACCATCTAGTGAGCTTGGTCTGTTACACGTTAGGGAGGGAGTGCGTGCAGGGCAGAAGCCGAGTGGGGAGCGGGGCAGAGAAGTTAAAAACTGACACACCAGAGGCAGCAGAGTGGCAACCAGGCAGCCCCCCTGGGGCCATCCTGTGCAGGGACAGATAGCTTGGGCTGTCTCAGCAGCCCCCAAAGACATCCGTGTATCATAGCCTCAAAGAGGACAGCTTTTGGTATGCCATTGCTGCCAAGCGCCCCCTGTGCCCCGGAGAAAGGAAAGGACAGTGATACGACCTCAGACCGAGTCCACACGCACAGAGCTTGCACCTTGGGCCCGCTGGGAATGGTAGAACGTCCCCTGCATTGGGCTTCTGGGCCAGAGGTGGGGCTGGGGTCCTGCATTGGTTTCTGTGCTCAGAAGCCGCAGCCCTTGCACACAACGTCCTCTTCTTGATCGTTTCCACCTCCAATCTCAAAGCCTCCGTAATGTAGAAGGCGCCCGGCGCCCATCCCTTCTGCTGTTGTGCTGTGGTGATGGATGTCTCTGCTCGTGGCCTCATCGATGAGGTGAGGGGCAGCGTGTCACTGCTGTGGTGCCGAAGGCAGGGAAGCGTGTGAGCCGCATCCGAGAGCACACCAGCACGAACGGCTACAATGAAAAGTTTTCCACATGTAAAGGGGTCACCTTCATTCACCTGCAATTCTTTGATGTAAAAACACCCATCCCCACTCCGGGCAGGACAAAGGATGCTTCACGCCCGCTGGCACCGTGGGTGCTCTCCAGTACTGTGGCTGGTGCCCCATGGGGGGCAGCCGTGCTGAACCCAGGAGCAGCCCCCACGCCCTGAACCACAATCACAGGACGTTCCCCAGGCCTCACTTAGACACGAGAGGCCCCGCTGCCAAGGCCGGCCAGGGGAGAGACGCTCACGCTGTCCTGGTGGACTCTGCAGGCTCGGGGCAGTGCAGAGGTGGCAAGGGACACTTGGGTTTCAGCTCCAGCCCTGGCCCCCCCACTCTTCGCTGTGTGATGGGGAGGCCTGACCCCGGTCTGCCCAGGACGGTCCCAGTTCACACCCGCTGTCTTAGTTACTAGTAGTATGCTCTCACACTCACGTCCCATTTCGGTGATAAATGATAGGGTTGCCCTCCTGCATAACCTGGGGAAGTCCAGGTCCTCGGCGGCTCCTTCCTCATGTGCCTGTCTTTGGATTTTGCAGGGGTGATATGGTGGGGACACTTGGTGACATCAGCCTGTCAAGGTTCTACAAAGACCCCCAGGAGCACACCTGTAGTCGAACAAGCCGGGTTTACTATTTATTGTAGTGAGGGAGAGCGAATACTGTGGGGAGCCCCCGGGTGTCCCAGTAAGAGGGTGTGAGAGGGACTTACAGGATCTAGGCCCGTGCTAGGTGATTTGGGGGGCAATTGAGGGAGTGAGGCTTTGCTCTGGATTGAATACTGTCAGAAAACAGGTAGTTCTATGATTGTGTATCTTCATCAATCTTACCTAGAAGGAGGGAACATGAGGCCAAGGCTAACGCTGAAACTGACCAAGAAGTGGCAGTTGCTGATTAGCCTAGAGAGGGGGGAGATTGACCATTTCTGTGGCTTGGACAGCATTCTTGCTTTGCCTGTGCTCAGACCTGACTCTGGAGTGGTCTTGCTTGTGTCTTGACCCATTGTGGTCACAGAGAGGCCTTATGTGATATGATGTTCTGTGAAATAGTTTCTGTTCAACGGGAGAACACGAGGCCTAAAGCTGGGAGTGCCAGGTGGGCTCCTGGCAGTCAGGGCTGCTTTTCTCTTTCTCCGTTCTTGCTGGTTAGTCAGCGGGTCCTGTCTGGAGCCTGCTGGTGGTTGTGGGGAGCTGTGGGCATGAGCAGTGCTGTGGGTTTCATTGGAAAAGAGTCTGCAGCTGTAAAAGAAAGTGTGAAAAACACGGGGGGTCGGCGACTCTGAGTCTTTTCAGCTCTGGCCATCCCAAGCTCTGTGATTTGCTTCACCAACTTAATACAACGCCTGAACTCCACCATTCATGCTTCATTCCTTTGGTCTCAGCCAACTCTCAGTCTCCTACAAGAACACCAGGCCTCTGGGATGTCCCCTCACTAGGTGATTGATTAACTGGGGGGAGGGGGACAGATCCTTATGAAGGTGGGGTGTGGTATGCTAGAAGGGCTGGAGGAGCAACCTTGGCAGTCCCTGGAGATTCCACTTTTCACCTGCAGGCTCGATATTTGTGAGCCAGGGCAGAAATCCCCACTCTGCTTACCCTCCTGTCTGGTTTCTTTATGTCAGATCAGAGGGATTTTGGAAGTTTCCACTCTCTGGGCAGAAAAAGGCCCTGGAGGGATGACCCCTGCCCTTAACCTTCGGCTCTGCCACGTGCTTGCCGTGTGACCTTGGGCCAGTTGCAGCCTGTTCCTGGACTTCTGTCTCTTTTCTCCAGTTGGGCAGAGTGGACAAGACCCCACTACTTCCACGTTCACCCTTTGGCCAATGTGTGCCATCTGCTGTACCAGGCACTCCACACCTTTTACCCCATTTGGTTGGTGCATTGTCCCTATCTTCCAGATGAGGAAACTGAGGCTCAGACAGGTTGAATAACTTTCCCATTTTTCCAGAAGAAGTCTAAATGGAGGAGAGAAAGTGTAGCTGTAGAGTCCATTCTTGGCAGGAATTGTCCAGTAACCTCAGGACATTCTGGCGCTAGTGCAAGATACACGTGAACAAACCAGACAGCCACATTCCACTGAGCACTAACCTGCACCTTTCCCTGTGCTAGTGCTGAGGGCAGACACATCCCTAACACACACCTTCCATGGCTCCCTATTACCCACAGCCTAAGGGCCAAATTCCTCATTGTGCCATTTGAAGCCTTTTATTTTCTGGCCCCAACCACCCTTTCCAGCTGAATAGCCCACCACTTCCCCCAGGGCAGAGGCCACTGGAAACCCGACCTTTCACGCCATCCTGCCTTTGTCTGGCCTGTTCCCTCTGCCTGGGTGCCCTGCATCCCCTTCTTTGTCATCCCTCAAGGCCTGGCTCAAATTCCACCTGTTCCCTGGAGCCTGAACTGGCCCTGCTTCCCCCTCCCAGGGCAGAATCCATCTCCAGCCCACCCTCTGCTCTGACTCCTTCTCAAACTCTGGGTACCCCTTGTTCCCAGCACTTTCCATGTAGCTAGCTGTGTGTATGCTGGTCCCCCCAACCAGACCAGGAGATCCTTCGAGGACAGGAGCCCCTTCCTGCTCATATTGCTATCCCCAGGACTTAGGAAGAGCAAGTGGCAGCAGTGCTGGTGGAACAGAATGAAACTGAACTGAAATCAACTGAACTGAGCCCGGTAGTCACTGGGAAGTCTCTCTGGCCCAGGAGCAAAGACTGCAGAGTGCAGGGAAGAGGGGTAATCAGCTCTGGATTCAAAATTGGGCTTCCTCACTGGCCAGCTTTGAGACTGTGGCCCACAGACTTACCCCCTCTGGCCCTCAGTTTTCTTATCAATAAAATAAGGCTAATATGTATCTACTTAATAAGCATGTTGTGAAGATTAGATGAGCTGATGCTTATTATTATTGATTTTTAGCATTGTCATCATTTGCAGAGATGAGGAAACACGTACAACGTATAGTGATCAGGAGCCAGTGTAGACTTGGGTTGGCATCTAAGCACTACATCATCATCAAGTCTCCCCAAATGCAGGTCAGTGGACTTGGCAGGGCTAGTTTATCAGTCTGTACTGGGGAAGCGTCAAGAATCCAGTGTCCTAGATCTACCCAGAGAGGTGGTGGGTGGAGCCCAGGAGTCTGTATCTTGAGTAAGGAAGCTAGGTGATTCTGAAGTGTTGTTCTTTACTTTTAAATTGGTTACCAAGGACTTTGTAACACTCAGAGCTGCCCAAAGAATGTACAGTAGGATTTCTGACAGACAGAGAGAACTATTCTTAACACAGAGATAAGAATCAGAGGAAAAGGAGCTGATCTATGACCCCCTAAACGAAGCAAACACAAACCTGGTCAACTTCTGGAATAATCAAAGGAATGCAAATTAAAACAACAAGAAACCATGTTTTGCCCATAACATTGGCAGCGTTTTTAAAGGATGATAATAGGTGGTGTTGGCAGAGGGAGGAGGACCAGGGCTCTTGCCAGTGGGAGGGTAATTTGGCCATGTGTATTAGGTGCCTTAATGTGTGTTGATTCAGCAATTGCACAACTGCGAATTTATATTAAGGAAATGGTTGGACAGGCGTGCCAAGATATACCTAGGGAAGGGTGTTTTTGTGGAGCTGTTGACCATAGTTAACGTGTGGAAAGAATCTCAATGTCTAGTAATAGGAGATTGGCTACATCTGTACAAAGAGATGGGATACAGCCATTAAAAATGGTGACCCTCCTGGCTGAATCAAATCCCCCTTTCACCTGCTCTCACAGCACCAGGTACCTCTTCACAGTTCATATCATAGTTGTAATTTCACATTTATTTGTAAATTTCTTCAATGACTCTCTGTACCCCTTATTAGATGGGAAGCTCCCTGAAGACAAGCACTCTATTATATTCTTTAGTGTATCCTCAGTGCCTAGGTAAGTTCCTGGAACATGGCAGGCCCTCAGTAAACAATTTTTAAATGGGTGCCTGAGTCTATATTTCTTGATGAGGCAAAATGTTGATGATATATTATTAAGAAAAAGAGAGATGATAACAGAGCATGCGGCAGACACTGTTGATTCCCTCTTTCCTTGACTTTGTTTGGGGGGAACCACATGTCCAGGACCAAGTGATAAATTTTGACTCATAAACAATCAGTCACAGTAAGTCTATTCTCTGCTGCTAGGTGAGGCCATAAGACCCAGATCTAGCCAATGAAACCAAAAAAAGAAATCTGTTGGGGATTGCTTTTTGAAAAGCTTTTACTTTCCTGGTAAAAAGGCAGAAGTGACCAGCTTTGTGGCCTTGGACACAGATGTGGTAGCTGAATGCTGCAGCAGCTGTCTTGCAACCATAAGAGAACTGCCAAGAAAATCACAGACATGCTGGAAAAACCTGACATTACTGAAATGGTGATCCAAGGCCGGCAACCACTGGCCTTCTAGCTAGGTGAGAAAAATTAACCCCTATTTGTTGAACCTAGTGTGCTTGCAGCCAACTGCACTCCCAACAGATACACAGTATCTGATCCTATATATATATCTTTATGTCCAAATAGGAACAGAAAAAAATTAAAGTGATTATCTCTAGAGGGGTGGGATTCTTGTATTTTTTTAAATTTTCTGAACATTTTATAATGAGCATGTAAATAATTATCAGAAAAGAACATTTTATGGTCAGAAAATAAACAATGGTGCTAGTTCTAGTAATAAAAAATAAATAGTCCATTGCCATCGTCCACTCAAATCCCAGGGAGTCTGAGGGAAGGCAGATGACTACCTGGTAGGCATGCTAAAGTGGAGGTAAGTACCAAGGAGGAGCTTGGACTTAATCTATAAAGCCCCCATCCCAAACTGTCTGTGTTCTAACCATATGAGGAAGGTAGGGCAGATACATGGTCCCAGTGAAAGAGGAAAACCTGAGGTTCTGGGAGGAGAGGCGAGCCGAGCATGGAACCCAGGGCGGCCAGCCACGAGGGGCTCCAGCCACACCTCACTGGCCCCCATTCTCACTAGGCTCTGGGCTTTGAGGCCAGACAGGCCTCGGCAGCTCCCTCAGCTCCCACCGGACACCCCTGTCTTCCTTCCAAGATTGGAGCCCCAAGCCTCCTCCCTCTGGCCAGCCCTTCAGGAGGGCTCTGGATGGCTGAGGGAAGGGGGTGAGGGGCTGCTTCAGCTGCTCAGGACTCTGAGTGGAGGCCCAGGGAGATTGAGCAGCTGTGAGGTCAGCAGGTGGAGCTGATGATCAGGTCTGGCAGCACCTGTATTAGCTATAAACACAGGTTTACGTGAGGCAGTGTTGCCATCTCTTTCCATAACAAACCAGGGATTAAGTCTGTGGAAGTGACCCTGGGGTAAAGCAAGGAAGGAAAGGGAAGAGGTCAGCAAAGCATGAAAGGGAAAAGACGCCAGGGGATGACTGATTCTCCACCCAGTAGACGCCGCCAGGGCTCTGCTGTGCCACCCTCCGTGCCACGCTTGGGACAGGGACAGCCCATGAGTGCCTGTTTGTGTATTAACTAATTTGAGCTTCACCTTGTGAGGCAGGTGCTACCTGAGATGAACGCAAGTGACAGGGATCCTTTAAGAGCAGCAGTGTTTTTCTTCTGGGTGGGGGGACTGGACCACCAGGGACCAGACTCTGGTGAGGACTCTGGATGCTGCCATGATGCCTTCCCCCACCCCACCTCGCACCTCCCAACAACTCGTTTTCTTATCTCCCTCTCCTCTGCCCCCTTAAACTCAGAACCACGAGGTTCAAGCCATCTGCCTAAGCCTCAGTTTTCTCATCTCAATCACGGGGTCCCAGTTAATGCCACCCCACCTCCTGCCCAGGGAGCGACTTTGAGCTTCCTAGCCTGGGGAGGGAATCTGCCCTGTCCTGTTTCCTCACTGTGTAGTGGGGGCAGCAGCCCCGCCTGCCTTTCTCACTGGGCTGATGAGGGAGGGGCCTGGGGAGGGAAGCCGGCGGGGAGGGGACCTGGTGGCTACTGCTGGTGTGGGCTTCAGGGTCTCTGACCCTCCTTGCTCCATTAATGTCCCCACCAGGCCTGGGGTTGAAAGGCAGTGTCACCTGTAGCTGCCCAGGACACGGTCCTGCTGGTCCCCACCTCTACTTGCCCTGGGGCTGCCAGGAATTATTTCCTTCCTTCCCTGATGCAAATTGGCTGCCTGCCCTTGGGGTCTTTTGGATTCAAATGACACAGTTCTGGAGTGGGGTGTGTCTGCCTGGGCCAGTGTGGAGGGGTGGGGCTGCCACCTGACTATTTACAGCCCCTCCCTCCTTCCACACATACCTGCTGCTGTGAATCCCTGTCCTTTGTGCTGTGAGAACATAAAACTTTCTCAGATCCTCTTCTCATTTGGCTTCACATATCCTTACAGCCACTTCACTGATGAATGAGCTCAGGCTAGGAGAGGGGCGGGACTTGCGCAGGGTCACCCTGAGGGTCTGGTGGCAGAGCTGGGATTAAAACTTGCTTTCCAGATTAGAACTTTCTTTGTCCCACCTGCCGCCAAGGCCTGTCTTGCCTCTGTGAGGTACCCATCATCCACTCCTTTGCTCCCCACGTCTTCCTCTGCCCTCCTTGGCCAGTGGGCGGCATCACACAGGCCTCCTCACTGGGCCCTGCCTCCTGTCACAGCCACGGCCAGCCACCACCCCCATCAGCGGAATTCTCCTACAGGGTCATTGGGCTCTAAGACTACTCTCTCCAGACAGACCACAAAGTGAATTAAAAGGTGGGCTCGGTGAGAGACCACCCCATCACACAGAATTGTCAGTATCCCATGGCCAAGGGGGCAGAGGCTCGAGGTATTGTGGGTGTACAGAGGAGAGTTCAAAGAGTGCTGCCTGGAAGAGGTGATCCTTGAGGTGATCAAGGATGCATTTGCATGATCAGTTCAAGAATGCTGGGAAGGGCATTCCAGGAGGAGGGAAGGGTGTGAGCCAAGGCTCAGACCAGCCTGGCAGCCGCAGACTGAACCAACACCACTGATTAGGGAGCAAATCTGTGATTCCCACACTCTGGGCAGCTTCAGAATCTCCTGGGGAGCTTATAAAATGCAGGTTCTCCTAGAGAGTCCAGTTCGATTAGAGGAAGCGGCACTTCTCACAGGCTTGTCCACCACCCCACCCCTCAGTTCTGATATGTGGGGCCCTGCACAGCTCGTGGAAAAACAGAAGCAGGGCTGAGGAGGCTTTGGCAAGAGCAGTGCCTGGGAGTTGCAGGGGGTTGGGGAGTGTGTAGGGGGATATGGAGTGAGCGTGGGAGTAAATGGTAAATGTAGGTTGGTTCATTGGTTGGTTTATTTATGTGGAAGAAAGATCTGAGTACTCAGAGGCTGTTGGTGGGTGGGTTAAGGGGAGAGGAAGGGCTGGCGAGATAGGGACCGATGTCAGAAAAAGATCTGGAGAATGCTGGGGGCAAGGATGGGGCGCCTAGGGAGGGTCTCCCTCAACTTTCTGGACATCTCTTCCCTTTAAACCAGAGGGAGAGAGGAGGTACACAGGTGAAGGAGGGCATGAGGTGAGTGCCAGGAAGACTAGGGCACTCAAGCTCCACGGCCTCCATTTTCTCCATTAAGTGGCAGGCAAGGGAGCCCTTGGGAAGAGGGGGGAGGGAGGGATGTAGGCTTGTGGAACGTGGTGGGCTTGGATTAGTTCCCAAGGGAAGGCCATGGGAGCAGGTGAAAGCATCACCGAGGCTGGCACTCTGGTCCCAGCCCTCTTTTGTTCCGAACCTACTAGGATCCCCCACCCTTAGACAGGGATCACTCCTTGCCCTGGCTTCAAGAGCCATTAAAAACCAGCTCCATCCACTGTTTTTGGACCCCTGTCCTAGCATTCACCAGCTGGGCCATGCACTGCTCCCTGGACATACCTCCCCACTGCAACTGGACCACAAATCCTGAGTTGCCTCCTCCAGGAAGCTTGCCTGGATCCAGTGCATCTGACTGGGCTTCCACAGCAAAATACCTGTCCCTTCCCTGTGTGACTACTCTCCTCCGGACTCTTAGTACAGCCATCTGTGCTCTTATCACCAATGCAGGGCAGGGTCTGATTCACCATCAGGACTAGAGCAGGGCGCCACAGACTGTTGAGCTTTGCTGGACCTCACACCGGGCACTGGGCGCCCTCTGCTGGCCCAGCTGCGCATGGCCACAGCCCCTTTGGCGGGCCAGAGCTTCCTGGGAGTGACCTAGTTCCCTTCGGCCCTCCTCTCTCTCTCTCCTTCCCTCTCCCTCTCCCAATTCCTTCCTCCCTCTCTCCGTCTCTCTCTCCCTTTCTGAAACTCTTCACTGTGTAGTCAGGAAATCTTGATCCACCACAGCAACCCTCTTAGCCTCAACTGCCTCTCGGAAACTTTCCTTCCACTTCTTGCTCTGAAAAATCCCGCTGTCCCCTTAAGCACCCTGCTTCCTTCCTTTCCTCTCCCTAGCCCTGCATCTGTGGTGGGTAAGAGGCCTCCCTGCAACTCACTACCCCCCAGGTCATTGGCCATCTACCTTCTAAAGATACTCAACATTGAAGCTTTTGTCGACACCTTTGTCATCCAGTCACCCCCACCCCCAGTCCTTCTGGCTTGCAGCCGCTTTCTCCAGAGTTCTGTCCTTCTCCAGAGCGACTTCAGCATCCACGTAGGTGACCCCCTAAAGCTCCGGACTCTCTGTTCCACCCCCTCCAAAGGCCCTCCTCAGCCCTCCCTCCCACAGCCACACTCTCAGCTGGGTCTCCACTGGTAACTGTAGCTCCTCCAGAGCTTCCATTTCACACATCCCCAGTTTCTGATTTCCACTTTCCCTTTACCAGCTCACTCCCTACTCCAGCATTCTTCAGCTATGGACACCTCCCATCCATCTCTCACCCCTACACAGCTCAGACCTATGGTCCCTCCTTACGTCCACCCCCTGGCTCACAGCCCTGACTCACAGGGTAACAGCCGCCCACCACTCTCCTTCGGGACCCTGCGGCGGGCCGAGTGTGGCAGGAGAGACACCCACCCGCTTTCTGGAGTCAGTTATCAGCCACAAACCCCAAGCAAGTCCTACAGACCCACTCAGCTCCCTCAGTCTATTCAGTCTTGCCGAGTTACTTACGTTTTATTTTGATAACCACCCTGTGATTATAATTTTTTTTTTAAAGATTTATTTATTTGCTTTATCCATTTTAAACCCCATTTGCTGTCTTGTGTCCATTCGCTGGGCAATTCTCTGTGTCTGTTTCCTGCCATCTCTTCTCATCCTCCCCTTCCAGTCTTCACCAGGATTCGATCCTGGAGACCTCCGATGTAGAAGAGAGGTGTTCTGCCACCTGCATCACCTCGGTTCCTGGCTTTTGGAGTTTACGGAGCATCTTGTCTTGTCTCTCCCCTGCGTCTCTCTCCTGTTACATCATCATCTTGCTGCATGGCTCCCGGGGCCTGGCGGCTCACCAGCACACAGAGCCTGGCAGCCCATGCGCCTTCTATATATATATATTTTTAATTTTACCTGGAGGTCCCGGGGATCGAACCCAGGTCCCTCCATATGGCAGACGGACGCCCAACCATTTGAGCCACATCCGCCCCCTGTGATTATAATTTGTCAGCACTCTTCTGAGCATGTGACAAATGTTAAATCATTTAATCTTCATAAACCTCTGTGAGATAGGCTCTATCATCATTCCCATTTTACAGATGAGGAAACTAAAACACAGAAAGAGACTGATTGACTTGCCCAAGGCCACACAGGTAGGTAGAGGCTTAGCTGCGGTCCAACCCGGGCAGTGTGGCTCCCGAGCCCACGCTCCTAATCCGTGTGGCGCTGCCTCACCAGTCGATGACAACATCACACCTCCTTTCTCCTCAAGCCTCCCAAACCTCCTTCATCCCTCCTTACAGCTGATGACTTGCTTCAGTTTCAGGGAGAAAATAGACGCACTAAAGACAGAACTTGCACAAGCTTTGCCTGCCTGCATCCGTGTCCTCCACATTCCCACCTGGAATTCTGGGCAAAGTGGCTGCCCCTGTCTTAAGGGTAAACCCACCATTAAGCACGATCTTACCTACTTAAGACCCACGAGTCCCTCTCCTACTTTGTTTCTTTCCCTCTCTCTGTCCTATTTCCGTCAGCCCACAGCCATGCCCAATAACCACCCTCCTCCCCCATCTAGAAAAACAAATCTTTCTTGGTCTCACACTCCTTCTGGCTACCACCCACTTTCCTGCTCTCTTTACAGGAAAATTCCTTGAGAGAGCTGCCTGTACTCACTGGCTGTCTTCCGTTCCTCTTCCTGCATCATCTCTTGAATCCTCTTCAATCAGGCTTTCGCCCTCATTATTCCAGGGGTCCTCACATTGCTAAATCTGATCACTGGATCTGAGCATCTGATCTGCTAAATCAATTTTCTGTCCCCACCTTACCTGACCTACAGGCAGATTGGTTACCTTCCCCTCCTGGACATACTCCCTTGGTGGTCTCTGTGGGCCCCATGGCTTTGATAGCATCAATGTGCTGCCAGCACCCAGCTCAGGTCTTCCTGGAACTCACATCCCATCTTATGTGATGTCTCCCCTTGGACCTGCCCTAAGTGGCTCAGATAGATCCCACCAGAGCTCATTTTCCCTGCAAAGCCTCTCCTCCCCTGGCCTTCCCCACCTCAGCAAATGGCAACTCCGTCCTTTCAGTAGCACAGGTCAAAACTTTGAACCCTGCCTCCCGTCTTTCTCTCATATCCTACACCTAAACTGTGGGCAAATCCAATAGGCTCTACCTTCAAAATATGTCTGGAATACAACTACTCTCACCGTCCTACTGCTACCTCTTCCAAGCCACCACTGTCTCTCTCTGGAATGCACCAACAACCTCCTACCTGGTTTTCCTGGTTCTACTCTTGCCTGCTACAATCTGTTTTCTCAACAGCAGTCAGAGGGATTCTTTAAAAACGGTAAATCAGATCAAATCATTTCTCTGCTCCCAACTTGCAGTTAGCTACCTGTCTTCTTAGAAAAAAGCCACAGTCCTCAGTAAGGTCTGAGGCTCCTGTCCTAAAGGGTCTACACCCCACCCCTGAGGTTCCTGCCCAGGACCCTGGCTGGTTCCCTCAGGATGCTCCCTCCTGGCTTCCTCCCAGCTCCCTCCCCTCCCTGGGCATTTGCACATGCCATTCCCTCTGCCTGGAATGCTGTTACCCCAGATGTCCCCTGCTCCGAGAGGCCTCCCCAGACCATCCTATTTAAAACTGTAGCTCTCCCACCCCCTTTCCCCCGACATTTTACCCCTTTCCTTTTTGTTTTCCCCATAGCTCTTGTCACCATCTCTTATACTGTAGGCTTGACTTATCTGCTAGAGAGAGGCCAGCGTGAGGGCAGGGATATTACCTATCTTGTTCAATGATGTAACCCAGCATCTAAAACAGCACCTAGCACATAGTAGGTGCTTGGTAATGAATTAAGTTATTCCTTAAATATACACTGGGTTAGGTTCCGGCCCAGTGCTGGGCACACCAGGATGACTCACGTCGGGTCCCTGCCTATGCCAAGGGCACAGTCCCATGGAGGTGACACTCACATTACCATTGGCCATTTATATTTGTCACATTCCGATACAGCCCTTATCATACATGGGAGCAAATGCAGCCCAACAGAGAACTGCAGCCCCACCCCTCTCTATGCCTCCCCCCATCCCACCACCTCCCCTCTATGCTCCCCACTATCCCCCACTTCTCCTCTATGCCCCCCACTATCCCACCACCTCCCCTCTATGCCCCCTGCTATTCCCCACTTCTCCTCTACGCCCCCCCCCCACTATCCCACCACCTCCCCGCACTCCACCATCTGGCTGGACTAAGAGCTAGCTCCGTTTCCCCATAATGAGTCCAGCTTTTTAAAAGCCAAGCATACCCATTCAACAGCAGAATTTCTTACTAATGATTATGCTCCTGTTCTCGACCCCCTGCTCATCCCGGCCCACTGGCCAGCTCTGGTCTTGTCCTTTGACAGTGGCAAACAGGTCTGGAGTCCTTGCCGGATTATGTTAGGGCTCTGTATGCTTCAGTTGCTCTCAACTTTTCACAGTGATTTTTATTTTTGTTCCAATAGTACTACTTTGGCTATTTGTTTATTTCTTTTTTTATAATATATTTTTATTATAGAGGTTGTGAACTTACAAAACAATCATGAACATGTTAGAATTCCCATATACCACCCCTCCACCAATACACTACACTGTTGTGGAACATTTGTTACAGATTATGAGATAATAACTTCAGACTATTACCACTAACTATGGTCTATACATTTAGTATATTTTTTCCATAACCCCTATTATTAACACAGTACGTCTTTGGCATTGATGCAAGAATATTACAGTATTGCTGTTAACTATTGTCCATAGGTTACATTAATTGTATTTTTCCAATGCTTCTCCACATTTCTACCACCTTGCAATAGTGATGTACATTTGTTCTGGTTAATAGAAGGACATTCTTGGATTTGTACTACTAACCACAATTCTCATCCACCGCTGGGTTCACTATGTTATTCATGCCCTGGATCAGGGATTCTTAACGAGGGGTCCGTGAGCGTGAATTGAAATTCAAAAGAACATTATTCTTGTGGGGACGTGTTGGTGCAGGTGTGATATATTTATTAAATAATACACAGTATAGTGTAGACTTAGTAAGGGGTCTTTGGGTTTCAACTGACTGGCAAAGGGGTCCATGGAACAAAAAAGGTTAAGAACCCCTGCCCTAGATTATTCTCAGGCTTTCTTTCAATTGACATTTACATCTCTAGACTACCTTTTCAGCCACAATCACATTTAAAAACCAGCTGTGATAGTTCTACTCACTATAATGTGCTCCCATCAACTCTATCCATTTCCACACTTTTACAGTCAAGTTAATTAAAACTTCGACATACATTAAGCATCAGTACTCCTTCACAGCCCTCCTATTATCTCCTAATAACCTTTACTCTAGGTTTTAACTCCATGTGTTTATTTTTTTTTAAGATTTATTTTATTTCGCACCCCCCACCCCATCCCCACCCGGTTGTTGTCGCTCCCTGTCTGCTCTCTGTGTCTGCTCGTCTTCTTTCTTAGGAGGCACCAGGAACCGAACCTGGGACCTCCCATGTGGGAAGGAGACACCCGATTCCTTGGGCCACATCCACTCCCTGCTTCTTGTGTCTCTCTTTGTGTTTCTCGTTGCGTCATCTCATTGCGTCATCTTGTTGGGTCAGCTCACCACGCCAGCCTGTCACATCAACTCACTGTCTTGTTCTTCTTTAGGAGGCACTGGCAACCGAACCTGGAACCTTCCATGTGGTATGTGGTTGCCCAACTGCTCGAGCCACATCCACTTCCCTGAGCATTTAATTCTTTGTATTTAGTTCATATTAGTGAGACCACACGCTATTTGTCATTTTGTGTCTGACATTTCACTTAACATAATGTCTTCAAGGTTCATCCATGTTACCATATGTGTCCCAATTTCATTTCTTCTTACAGCAGCACAGTATTCCATTGTATGTATACAGCACATTTTGTTTATCCACTCATTGGTTGATGGACACTTGGGTTGTTCCCATCTTTTGGCAATTGTGAATAATGCCTCTATGAATATTGGTGTGCAAATGTCTGTTTGCATCACAGTTTTCAGTTCTTCTGGATATGTTCCTTGTAGAGGAATTGCTGGATCATATGGCAGTTCTATATTTAGCTTCCTGAGGAACTGCCCAACTGTCTTTCACAGAGGCTATACCATTTTACATTCCCACCAGCAGTGAACAAGTGTTCTTATTTCTCCACATCCTCTCCAGCACTATTGTTTTCTGTTTTTGTTTTGTTTTTTAATAATGGCCATTCTATGCAGTGTGAGATGATATCTCATTGTCGTTTTGATTTGCATTTCCCTAATAGCTAGTGATAGTGAACGTTTTTTCATGTGCTTTTTGGCCATTTGTATTTCGCCTTTGGAGAAATGTCTAAGTCTTTTGCCCATTTTTAAACTGGATTGTTTTCTCTTTTTATTGTTGAGTTGTATGATCTCTTTATATAGAATGGAAATCAAACCTTTATCGGATATGTGGTTTCCAAATATTTTCTCCCATTGAGTGGGTTGCCTTTTTCACCTTCTTGGTGAAGCCCTTTGAATCACAAAAGTGTTTTAAGTTTGAGAGGTCTGATTTATCCATATTTTCTTTCATTGCTTGTGGTCTCAGTGTAAGGTTTAAGAATCTTACACATACTACCAGGTCTGGAAGATGTTTTCTTACATTTTCCTCTAGGAGCTTTGTGGTTGTAGATCTTATAGTTAGGTCTTTGATCCATTTTGAGTTAATTTTTGTATAAGGTGTGAGATAGAGGTCCTCTTTCTTTCTTTTGGCAATAGATATCCAGTTCTCCCAGCACCATTTGTTGAATAGACTGTTCTGCCCCAACTGGGAAACCACTTGAGGGAAGTGCAGATGTGGCTCAAATAGTTGGACGTCCGTCTCCCATATGGAGGGACCTGTGTTTGATCCCCAGGACCTCCCAGTAAAATAAAAGAAAAAAATTTAGAAGGCACGCTATCAGGACCCACGAATAGGCGAGCCCCCAGGTCCCACATATGGGCGTGCCAGGCCCCGCCAAGCCACGCAGCAAGATGATGACATAATAAGAGAGTGACACAGGGAGAGCCAAAACGAGATGTGACGAAAAACCAAGAAATGAGGTGGCACAGGTGGCAGAATGCCTCTCTCCCACATCGGAGGTTCCCAGGATTGAATCCCGGTGAAGACAGGAGGAGAAGGATGAGAAGAGAGGGCAGGAAACAGACACAGAGAATTGCCCAGCGAATGGACACAAAACAGCACAATGGGGACGGGGAGGGGAGGTTTAAAATGGATAAAGTAAAATAAATAAATAAATCTTTAAAAAAACAACAACAACACTTGAGGGAAGTGGATGTGACTCAAGTGATTGAGTTCCTGCTTACCAAAAGGGAGGTCCTGGATCAGTTCCCGGTGCCTCTTAAAGAAGACGAGCAAGACAGCGAGCTGGCATGGAGAGCTGACTCAACAAGAGACACAAGGAGGAAAACATAATGAGAGGCACAACAAAGCAGGGAGTGGAGGTGGCTCAAGTGATTAGGTGCCTCCCTCCCACATGGGAGTTCCCAGGTTTGGTTCCCAGTGCCTCCTAAAAAGGAAACGCAAAACAACGAGGGGGTGGGGAGAAAAAAATAACTAAAATAAGTCTTTTTTTAAAAAATCACTTGACCACAGATATGAAGGTCTGTTTCTGAACCATCATTTCTGTTCCATTGGTCCATGTGTCTATCTTTATGCCAGTACCATGCTGTTTTTACAACTGTAGCTAAGTAATATGATTTAAAGTCTGGAAGTGAAAGTCATTCAACCTCACTCTTTCATTTTAGGATGTTTCTGGCTATTTGAGGCCCCTTACCCTTCCAAATAAATTTGATAATTGTGTTTTTCATTACTTTAAAGAATGCTAGTGGAATTTTTATTGGGATTGCATGGAATCTATAAATCGATATGGGAAGAATTGACATCTTAACAATATTTAGTCTTCCAATCCATGAACATGAATGTCTTTCCATTTATTCAGGTCTTCTTTGATTTCTTTTAGCAATGCATTGTAGTTTTCTGAATACAAGTACTTTATGTCCTTGGTTAAGTTTTATTCCTGAATATTTTTTTTGTACATTGTCTGTTGTCTGCTCATTGGTTTTTCTTGTTGTCTGCTCATTGTTTTTGCTCAATGTCTGCTCGTTGTTTGTTTTCTTTAGGAGGCACTGGGAACTGAACCCGAGACGTCCCATGTGGGAGGCAGGAGCTCAATTGCTTGAGCCACATCCACTCTTTATTCCTAAATATTTGATTCTTTTAGTTGCTTTTGTAAATAGAATTTTTTCCCTGACTTCCTTCTCAGATTGCACACTAATTACTAGCGCATAGAAACAATACTGATTTTTGCGTATTAATAGTATATCCTGTCTTGCTGCTGAAATCATTTTTTGTTCTAGCAGCTTTGTTGCAGATTTTTGGGGACTTTTTGGGTATAGAATCATATCACCTGCAAATAGTGAAAGTTTTACTTCTTCTTCCTTTCCAATTTGGATGCCTTTTAATTTTTTCTTGCTTGACTGCTCTAGCTAGAACCTCTAGCTTTATTGAACCACAGTGGTGACAGTGGGCATCCTTGTCTTGTTCCTGATCTCAGTGAGAAAGCTTTCAGTGTTTCACCATTGAGTACAATGTTAGCTGTGGGTTTTTCATATATGGCCTTTATCATGTTAAGAAAGTTTCCTTCACTTCCTGTTTTTTGGAGTATTTTAATCAAGAAATGATGCTGTGTTTTGTCAAATGCCTTTTCTGCATCAATTGATAGGATCATGTGATTTTTATTCTTTGATTTATTAATGTGGTGTATTACGCTGATTGATTTTCTTGTGTTGAATCATCCTTGCACGCCTGGTATAAAACCCACTTGATCATGATGAATAATTCTGTTAATGTGTTGTTGGATTTGATTAGCAACTATTTTGTTGAGGATTTTTGCATCCATATTTATTAGGGAAATGGGTCTGTAATTTTCTTTTTTCATAATAGCATTATCTGGCTTTGGTATTAGGGTGATATTGGCTTCATAGAACAAGCTTGGAAGTATTCCCTCTTGTTCAATTTTTTGGAAGAGTTTGAGTCAGATTGGTATTAAAACTTTGAATGCTTGGTAGAATTCACCTGTGAAACCATCTGGTGTGGGGCTTTTCATTTTGGGGGGTTGTTTGATGACTGTTTTCAATCTCTTTACTTGTGATTAGTTTGTTGAAGTCTTCTATTTCTTCTAGGGTCAGTGTAGATTGTTCTTACGTTCCTAGGAATTTTTCCATTTCATCTACATTGTCTAGTTTGTTACGTACAGCTGTTTATAGTATCTTCTTATGATTTCCTTTGTTTCTGTGGCATCAATAGTAATGCCCCCGTTTACATTTTTCAGTTTATTTGCATCTTCTCTCTTTTTTTATTTGTCGGTCTACCTAAGAGTTTGTTGATTTTGTTAATCTTCTCGAAGAACCAACTTGTGGTTTTGTTAAATTTTATCTATTGTTTTTTGTTCTCAATTTCATTTATTTCTGCTCTGATCTTTGTTATTTCGTTCCTTCCACTTGCTTTGGGATTAGTTTGTTGTTCTTTTTCTAATTCTTCCAGCTGTGTAGTTAGGTATTGATTTTAGCTATTTTTTTTTTCTTTTTTAGTGTAAGCATTGAGGGCTATAAATTTCCCTGTCAGCACTGCCTTCACTGCATCCCATAAGCTCTGATATATTGTGTTCTTATTTTCATTCAACTCGAGATATTTGTTGATTTCTCTCACAATTTCTTTTATGACCCACAGATTATTTAAGAGTGTGTTGTTTAATCTCCATATAATTGTGAATTTTCTCTTTTTCTGCCTGTTGTTGATTTCCAGCTTTATTGCATTATGATCAGAGAAAATGCTTTGTATAATTTTGATCTCGTTCCTGCTGTTTTGGGGTGCAATGTTCTGTATATATCTATTAGGTTTAGTCCACTTATCATATTATTCAAGCTCTCTGTTTCTTTATTGATCCTCTGCCCAGATGTTCTATACAATGCTGTGCACTTTGACAGTTTAATACTGACAGTAGAGATTAATGGAAGAGAATAACAGCTGGAAACAGATGCAAAGTTATAATGGAATTAAGTTTCTGTTCACGTGGCATTTCCAATAACTGGAGAAAAGTTGAGTCATGGAATAAATTGTACTGGAGCAATGGGCTTACCATCTGGAAGAAATAATCCTCACTCTTTATACAAAAATAAATTCTAGCTGGAGCTGAGATTTAAGTGTTAAAAAAAAAAAAAAAAAAAAAAAGGAGAATCTTTATATGATCTTGATAAGGGGGAGTCCTTTCAAGCATGGCACAATATCCAGAAGCCATTACATGAAAGTCTTATAAATTTGATCATTTAAAAATTAAAATTTTCTGTATGGTCTTCCGGGAAGATGGCGGACTAGTAAGACACGGGAATCTCTTCTCCAGAAAAATAGCTAGAGGACAAGCTGAAACAGCCCCGAAAAAGATCTTCTAGAGTTTAGGACAGCAGGTGAAGGCTGCACACCACCCAGAGGAGAGAGGGACAGAAGAGGGAAATCATGACAACAGAACCGTGAGTTGCAAGTAGCAGCTTCTGCTGCTGCCGGCACCCTCCCCCACACTCTTCAGAATTCTCTGGCCCCTAGGCCTGCGACCACAGACAAAGGGGGCTTCAGGGATCTGCCACTCCCGGAAAGGGGAGAGAGAGGGACACAGCCTTAGGCTGACTCAGGTTCTGACCTGAAATTTGGGCTGTGGAGCCCCACGGACCCTTCCACACGGCGGTTTGCCCTGGGAGCCTAGAAAGGACTGGAGAAATCCGACGCTCGCAACCTCCCTCTCTTCTAGCCTGGACTAATTGTTGAGGACACCACGGGAGAGGGGAGAGAGAGCCTGGGGCTGACCCTGCTTTGGACTCCCAGGTTTGGTCTGCCCTGTTCTGAGAGCCCTTCCAGGCCGGATGGGGCTGCACCATTGTTTGCCTTGGATCCTGCAAGGGGCTAAAGATATACAAACCTCCCAATCTCCTCCTCTACTAACAGGGACTGATTGTTGAGGATTCAGAAGGGAGTGGAAGATGTGGCTCAAATGGTTGGGCGTCCGTCTGCCATATGGAAGGACCTGGGTTTGATCCCGGGGACCTCTAAAAAAAAAAAAAAAAAAAAAAAGAACATAGCAGAAGGGAGTGGGATGCTACGAGAGAAGTCTGGAGAACTGTCTCAGAAAGTTTGAATCACAGGGCTCCTAGCCCCCAGACAGGAAGATCTATCACATTGATCTGGTCTGTGTCACAACAAATACGCTCCAACCAGGCATTGAATTGAGAGCTGCCAACAAGCGCCATCTCCTGGCAGACCAAGGAAGTGCACATAAGAAAACTAATAAGTAAGAGAAGCTTTTCCTGGCCTCTATAGCCTCCCTGCCCAAGGCCCTAGGAAATGACTTTACAACCAATTACTGGGTCCTGTGCCCAGTTTTGAGCAACCAGCAGAACAATCCTAACAATCAAGGTTGAGCCAAAAAACAAAAAGTGGTGGTAACTCACAGTCTTCTGCCACTAAAACCCCATAAAAGAGAAAGAGATAGAGCACCTAAGTAAAATACAAACTAACCAGATGCCTAAGCACCAGCAAAAAATTACGGGCCATACTAAGAAAATAGAAGACATGGCCCAAGAAAAGGAATACAGCAAAGTCCCAGAAGAGATGCAGAATTTGAGAGAACTAATCAGTGAGATGAGCACACATTTCCAAAATCAAATTAATGAGATGAAAGAGAATATAAAGAAATCAACAACATCAAGAAGTCATTGCGCGAGCGTAAAGAAGAATTTGAAATCATGAACAGAAAAGTAACGGAATTCATGGCAATGAAAGACACAATAGGTGAAGTCAAAAATACATTTGAGAGGGCGGCCAAGATGGCGTTAGTGTAGGAGGGCACACACTGCAAGCTCCCAGAGCAGGGCAGATTGTGGACGGAGTCCTGCCCGGGTGTCTGTGCTGTGCACGCGTGGAGTGAGAAGCTTGGGACATCTATCTGCGCAGTTTGGCGGCGTGGACGGAACGGTGGAGATTCAAAGAAGCAAGGAAATAAAATAAGAAGAAAAACTGCCAAAGAGAAAACTTAACTCACACACAGAACCAACAGCTAAATAAAATTCTAGAGCATAGAGAAAAGCTAATCAACTGAACAAACCCATCAAGATAATATGATGACCAGAGGGCAACAGAAAAATACAAATGACTCTGAGAAACTGGAAAACATGGACCAGTCCAATGCACAAAATAAAAACCAGGAAGCAATGCAGTACATCGAACAACTAATCAAAGCTATCCAAACAAATATCATGGACCAACTTAAAGAACTGAAGGAAGAGATTAAGGATATAAAGAAGACACTGGGAGAACATACTGAAGAAATAGCTAACACACCTAAAAAGGTAATGGATATGATGGTGAACAAAGGCACAAGTCAAGAAATGAAAAAGACGCTGGACTCACATGGTAGCAGATTTGAACAGGCAGAGGAAAGAATTAGTGATATGGAAGACAATACAGTTGAAATCAAAGAGATTGTAGAAAAGATAGACAAAAAGATAGAAAAAATCCAGCATGGTCTCAGGGAATTAACCGATAATACAAGACGGACAAACATATGCATTATGGGCATCCCGGAAGGAGAAGAGAAGGGAAAGGGAACAGAAGAAGTGTTGAAGGAAGTGATGGCTGAAAACTTCCCAACTCTATTGAGAGAGATGGATGTGCAGATCCAGGAAGCACAGCGCACCCCAAATAGTATAAAACCCAACAGGCCAACTCCAAGACATATACTTGTCAAATTGTCCAATGCTCAAGACAAAGAGAAAATACTCAAGGCAGCAAGAGAAAAGAGAACCATCACATACAAGGGAAGCACAATAAGATTAAGTGCTGATTTCTCAGCTGAAACCATGGAGGCAAGAAGACAGTGGTATGACATAGTCAAAACACTAAAAGAAAAAAACTTCCAGCCACGAATTCTCTATCCAGCAAAATTGGCATTCAAAAATGATGGAGAGTTCAAAATATTCACAGATAAACAGCAATTAAGAGAGTATGTCAAGAAGAAACCAGCACTTCAAGAAATACTAAAGGAATCTCTACAAGTTGAAAGGAAAAAACAAAGGAGAGAGAGTTGGAGGAGAGTTTAAAAACAACTGAAAAGTCAAAAAGAGAAACAAAACAACATATGACATACATTAACCCAAAGAAAAAATGACTGAAGTAAGAAATTCGTTACGAGTAATAACACTGAATGTTAATGGATTAAATTCACCAATCAAAAGACACAGATTGGCAGAATGGATAAGAAAATATGATCCATCTATATGCTGTCTACAAGAAACCCACCTTCGACCCAGGGATTCAAGGAGGCTGAAAGTGAATGGCTGGAAAACCATTTCACAAGCTAACAATAGCCAAAAAAGGGCAGGAGTAGCTATTCTAATATCAGACAAAATAGACTTTAAATGCAAAACTATTGTAAGAGACAAAGATGGACACTACATATTAGTAAAAGGAGTAATCTCTCAAGAAGAGAGAACAGTCATCAACATTTACGCACCTAATCGAGGTGCCTCAAAATACATGCGGCAAACTCTGGAAAAACTAAGAGGAGAAATAAATTCCTCTACAATTATAGCAGGGGACTTCAACACACCACTATCATCATTAAACAGAACATCTGGACAGAGAATCAATAAAGAAACTAAGGCACTCAACAATACATTAGAAGATTTGGACTTAATAGACATATATAGAACACTACACCCAAATACAGCGGGATTTACATTCTTCTCCAGTGCACATGGAACATACTCCAAAATAGACCACATGCTAGGCCACAGAACAACACTCAATGAATTCAGAAAGATTGAGATTATACAAAGTAATTTCTCTGACCACAACGGAATGAAGTTGGAAATCAATAAGGGCCAGAGAAACAGGTTAGGCACAAGGATATGGAAGTTAAACAACACACTCTTAGACAAACAGTGGGTCAAAGAGGAAATTTCAAAAGAAATCAGTAACTACCTTGAAACTAATGAAAACAACAACACAACATATCAAAACCTATGGGATGCAGCGAAAGCAGTCCTGAGAGGGAAGTTCATAGCCATAAATTCATATATTAAAAAAGAAGAAAGAGCTAAAATTGAAGACCTAACTGCACACTTGGAGGAATTGGAAAAACAACCACAAACTAAACCTAAAGGAAGTAGAAAGCAGGAAATAACAAAGATTAGAGCAGAACTAAATGAAATAGAGAATAAGAAAGCACTGGAAACAATAAACAAAACCAAAAGCTGGTTCTTCGAGAATATCAAAAAAATTGACAAACCCTTAGCCAGACTAACAAAGAAAAAGAGAGAACAGATGCAAATACATAAAATAAGGAATGAGCAAGGTGATATCACTACTGACCCCACAGAAATAAAGAGTATCATAAGAGGATACTTTGAAAAATTATATGCCAACAAGAATGACAATTTAGAGGAAATGGACAAGTTTCTAGAAACCCACAAACAGCCGACATTGATGAAAGAAGAAATAGATGAACTCAACAGTCCAATTACAAGTAAAGATATAGACTCAGTCATTAAAAACCTCCCAACTAAGAAGAGTCCAGGACCAGATGGCTTCACAGCTGAATTCTACCAAACATTTCAGAAAGAGCTAACACCAATTCTACTTAAGCTCTTCCAAAAAATAGAAGTAGAAGGAATATTACCTAACTCATTCTATGATGCCAACATTACCCTAATACCAAAACCAAATAAAGATACCACAAGAAAGGAAAATAACAGACCAATTTCTCTAATGAACCTAGATGCTAAAATCCTTAACAAAATACTTGCTAATCGCATTCAACAACATATCAAAAGGATTATACACCATGACCCAAGTGGGTTTCATCCCAGGTATGCAAGGATGGTTCAGTATAAGAAAATCAATCAATGTAATACACCACATAAACAAACTGAAAGAAAAAAACCACATGATCATCTCTATAGATGCAGAGAAAGCATTCGACAAAATACAGCACTCTTTCCTCATAAAAACACTACAAAAGATAGGAATAGATGGAAACTTTCTGAAAATGATAAAGGGTATATATGAAAAACCCAAAGCTAACATCATTTTCAATGGTGAAATCCTAAAAGCCTTCCCTCTGAGATCGGGAACAAGACAAGGATGCCCACTATCACCACTCCTATTTAACATTGTCTTAGAAGTACTTGCACGAGCATTGAGACAAGAAAAGGACATAAAAGGCATCCAGATTGGAAAAGAAGAAGTAAAAATTTCATTATTTGCAGATGACATGATCCTATACATAGAAAGCCCTGAGAAATCTACAACAAGGCTTCTAGAACTTATAAAGGAGTTCAGTAATGTTGCAGGCTATAAGATTAACGCTCAAAAAATTCTGTACACCAATAACCAGCAAACTGAGGAGGAAATCAGGAAAAAAATACCATTTACAATAGTAAATAAAAGAATCAAATACCTAGGAATAAATTTAACCAAAGATGTAAAGGACTTATATACAGAAAACTACATAACACTGTTAAAGGAAATCAAAGAAGACTTAAATAAATGGAAAAATATTCCCTGTTCATGGATGGGAAGACTAAACATCATCAAGATGTCTATCCTACCCAAACTAATCTACAGATTTAATGCAATCCCAATAAAAGTCAACACTATATTTTTTAAGGAACTGGAAAAACTAACCACAAAATATATTTGGAGAGGCAAGAGGCCCCGAATTGCCAAAGATATATTGAAAAAGAAAAATGAGGGAAACGGATGTGGCTCAAGAGGTTCAGCGTCCGTCTACCATATGGAGAGACCGGGGTTCGATCCCCAGTACCTCCTGGTAAAAAAAAAAAAAAAAGAAAAAAAGAAAAATGAAGTTGGAGGTATCACATTACCTGACTTTAAACATACTACAAAGCTACAGTGATCAAAACTGCGTGGTATTGGCACAAGGATAGACCTACTGACCAATGGAACCGGATTGAGAGTTCTGATATAGATCCTCGCATATACAGTAATCTGATATTTGACAAGGCCACAAAGCCCACTCAGTCGGGAGAGAGTGGCCTCTTTAACAAGTGGTGCTTGGAGAACTAGATATCCATATCCAAAAGAATGAGAGAAGAATACCATCTCACACCTTATACAAAAATCAACTCAAGATGGATCAAAGATCTAAATATAAGAGCCAAAACCATAAAAACCTTGGAAGATAATGTAGGGAAGCATCTACAGGGCCTTGTAATAGGAAATGGTTGCATGAACTTCACAGCCAAAGCACGAGCAGCAAGAGAAAAAATTGATAAATGGGATCTCCTCAAAATTAAAAACTTCTGCACCTCAAAGGATGTTATTAAGAAAATAAAAAGGCAGCCTACCCAATGGGAAAAAATATTCGGCAACCATATATCTGATAGGAGCCTAATATCCTGCATATATAAAGAAATCCTACACCTCGAAAATAAAAGGACAAACAGCCCATTTAAAAAATGGGCAAGTGACCTGAAAAGACACTTCTCTAAGGAAGAAATACAAATGGCTAAAAAGCACATGAAAAAATGCTCAACATCACTTGCTATCAGGGAAATGCAAATCAAAACTACAATGAGATACCATCTTACACCCATCAGAATGGCAGCTATTAAAAAAACAGGAGACACTAAATGTTGGAGAGGATGTGGAGGAATAGGAACCCTCATCCACTGCTGGTGGGACGGCGGTATGGTCCAGCCACTGTGGAGGACAGTTTGGCGGTTCCTCAGAAAACTAGCAATAGATCTTCCGTATGATCCAGCAATTCCACTGCTGGGTGTATACCCAGAAGAACTGAAAACAAAAATACAAACAGATATATGCACACCAATGTTCATAGCGGCATTGTTCACCATTGCCAAAAGTTGGAATCAGCCCCAGTGCCCATCAACAGACGAATGGATAAGCAAAATGTGGTACATACATACAATGGAATGTTACTCAGCTGTAAGAAGGAACAAAGTGCTAACACATGGAATAACGTGGATGAATCTTGAAGACCTTATGTTGAGTGAAGCAAGCCAGGCACTGAAGGATGAACAGTATATGACCTCACTGATCTGAACTGAGGAAAGTGAGCAGTCTCTGAGAACCATTGTCTGAAAGATAGGTTAACAAAGGAGAGTAAGAGAAGAGCAGGCTTTGAGCCATCACCCGTATGGACATAATCTATGGTAAAGGGATAGAGTGTGGTTGCATGTTGGGGGATGGGGCAGATGAGTGGTGGTGTTCCTGGGTTTGGTGGTGCAGCACTGGGGGGTGGGTGGATTAGGAAGGGCAGGTCCAAATCCCCAGGGCATGTAACTGTGAATCTTGACTTTCCATGGGTTGGGACAGGGGGGTATCACGGGCCCTGGGGGGCTGGGGGGAAGGGAACAGTCAAGATCTAATGGGTTGTTTGGTGGTCACGGGGAAGGTTTTTCATTACCTTACAGTAATGGACACAGGACATGGTAAATATCATCAAAATTATTAAACTGTATCATCTAAATTGTAAAAAAAAAAAAAAAAAAAATACATTTGAGGGGGTGGATGTGGCTCACATGGTTGGACATCTGTCTCCCATATGGAGGGACCTGGGTTCAATCCCCGGGACCTCCCGCTAAAAAAAAAAAAAAAAAAAAAAAATACATTTGAAGCATACAACAGCAGACTTGAAATGATAGAAGAAAGAATAAGTGATACTGAAGACAGAGCAGCTAAAATTGAAGAGAGAAAAGAACAGAAAGAGAAAAGAATGGAAAAAATAGAGCAGGGGCTCAGAGAGTTGAATGACAACACAAAACGTAAGAACATACTTGTCATGGGAGTTCCAGAAGGAGAAGAGAAAGGAAAAGGGGCAGAAAGAGTATTTCAGGAAATAATAGCTGAAAATTTCCCAACTCTCACGAAAGAAATGAACTTACATGTCCAAGAAGCACACCGTACCCCAATAAGAATAAATCCAAATAGACCTACGCCAAGACACATATTATTCAGAATGTCAAATGTAAAAGATAAAGAGAATATTCTCAGAGCAGCAAGAGAGAAGCAAACGATCACGTACAAAGGACGTCCAGTAAGACTTTGTGCAGATTTCTCTTCAGAAACCATGGAGGTGAGAAGACAATGGTATGATACAATTAGGAAACTGAAAGAGAAAAACTGCCAGCCGAGAATTCTTTATCCAGCAAAACTGTCCTTCAAATATGAAGGTGAATATAAAGTATTCACAAACAAACAGAAACTAAGAGAGTTTGCACAAAAGAACCCACCTTTGCAGAAAATATTAAAGGAAGCCTTAGAACCTGAAAGAAAAAGACAGGAGAGAGAGGCTTGGAGGAGAGTATAGAAGAAAGAAAAGCAGAAAGGATAGCCAAAAGAGTAAAAAGAAAGACAAAAATAAGATGACATATGAAAACCAAAGAATAAAATGGAGGAAATAAATAGTGCATTTTCAGTAATATCATTGAATGTGAATGGATTAAATTCCCCAATCAAAAGACACAGGCTGACAGAATGGATAAAAAAACATGAGCCATCCATATGCTGCTTACAAGAAATGCACCTCAGACACAAGAATACAAGCCGGCTGAAAGTAAAAGGTTGGAAAAAGATACTCCATGTGAATAGTAAACAGAAAAGAGCAGGGGTAGCTATACTAATATCAGACAAAACAGACTTCAAATGCAAAAAAGTGATAAGAGATGCGGAAGGCCATTATATATATATATATATTTAAGATTTTATTTATTTATTCATTTATCCTCCCCTTGCTGCCTGTGCTCGCTGGGTCAGCCAACCACGCCGTGCGGGCGGGCCTGCCTTCACCAGGAGGCCCCGGGAACCGAACCCGGGGCCTCCCATATGGTAAACGGGAGCCCTACTGATTGAGCCACAGCCGCTTCCCAGAACCATTATATATTAATAAAAGGGACAATCCTCCAGGAAGATATAACAGTCATAAATATCTACGCACCTAACCAGGGTGCCCCAAAATATATGAGACAAACTCTGGCAAAACTGAAGGGAGAAATAGACATTTCTACAATAATCATCGGAGACTTCAACACCCCTCTCACATCATTAGATAGAACAACTAGACAGAAGATCAACAAGGTAACAGAGAACTTGGACAATATGATAAAGAAGTTAGACCTAACAGACATTTACAGAACACTGCATCCAAACTCAGCGGGTTATACATTCTTCTCAAGTGCCCATGGATCTTTCTCCAGGATAGACCACATGTTAGGTCACAATACAGCTCTCAATAAATATAAAAAGATTGAAATTATACAAAGCACCTTCTCAGATCATAATGGAATGAAACTAGAAATCAATAACAGACAGGAAAAAAGTAAATTTGCAAAAGTGTGGAGACTGAACAACACACTCCTAACTATTCAGTGGGTCAAAGAAGAAATTGCAAGTGAAATCAGTAAATATATTGAGACAAATGAAAATGAGAACACAACATATCAAAACTTATGGGATACAGCTAAGGCAGTTTTGAGAGGGAAATTTATAGCCCTAAATGCCTATATTAAGAAACAAGAAAGAACTAAACTCAAAGATTTAAATGAACAACTTGAGAAACTAGAAAAAGAACAGCAAACCAATCCCAAAGCAAAAAGAAGGAAAGAAATAATAAAGATTAGAGTGGAAATAAATGAAAATGAGAACAAAAAAGCAATAGAGAAAATCAACAAAACCAAAAGCTGGTTCTTTGAGAAGATCAATAAAATTGACAAACCCCTCGCTAGACTAACAAAGACAAAAAGAGAGAAGATGCAAATAAATACAATCAGAAATGAAAGGGGGGAAATTACAAATGACCTCCAGAAATAAAAAGAATCATAAGAGGATATTATGAGAAACGATATGCCAACAAACTAGACAACCTGGATGAAATGGACAAATTTCTAGAAACTCATAACCAACCTACACTGACACAACAAGAAATACAAGAACTTAACAAACCAATCACAATTAAGGAGATTGAATCCGTCATCAAAAATCTCCCAGCAAAGAAAAGTCCAGGACCAGATGGCTTCACAGGTGAGTTCTACCAAGCATTTCTAAAAGAATTAACACAATTCTGTTTAAACTCTTCCAAAAAAATTGAAGAAGAGGGAAAATTACCCAACACATTTTATGAAGCCAACATCACCCCAATACCAAAGCCAGATAAAGATTCCACAAGAAAAGAAAATTACAGACCAATCTCTCTAATGAACATAGATGCAAAAATTCTCAACAAAATACTTGCAAATTGAATCCAACAGCATATCAAAAGAATTATACATCGCGACCAAGTGGGATTTATTCCTGGTATGCAAGGCTGGTTCAACATAAGAAAATCAATCAATGTAATACACCACATTAACAAGTTGAAGGAAAAAAACTACATGATCATCTCAATAGATGCAGAAAAGGCATTCGACAAAATCCAACATCCTTTTTTGATAAAAATACTTCAAAAGATAGGAATAAAAGGAAAATTCCTCAATATGATAGAAGGCATATATGAAAAACCCACAGCCAACATCATACTCAATGGGGAAAGGTTGAAAGCTTTCCCCCTAAGATCAGGAGCAAGACAAGGATGCCCAACTGTCACCATTGTTATTCAACATTGTACTAGAAGTTCTAGCTAGTGCAATTAGACAAGACAAAAAAATTAAAGGCATCCAAATAGGAAAAGAGGAAGTAAAACTCTCACTATTTGCGGATGACATGATCCTGTATTTAGAAAATCCTGAAGTATCTACAACAAAGCTACTTGAACTAATAAATGAGTTCAGCAAAGTGCCAGGATATAAGATCAACACGCAAAAATCAGTAATGTTTTTGTACACTAGTACTGAACAATCTGAGGAGGAAATCAGGAGGAAAATTCCATTTTCAATAGCAACAAAAAGACTCAAATACCTAGGAGTTAATTTAACCAAAGAAGTAGAGGACCTATATGCAGAAAACTACAAAACAATGCTAAAAGAAATTTAAAAAGACCTAAACAAATGGAAAGACATTCCGGATTGGAAGAATAAATATCGTGAAGATGTCAATCTTGCCCAAACTGATTTATAGATTCACTGCAATACCAATCAAAATCCCAACAGCTTACAGAAGAAGGCAATTACCAAATTCATCTGGAAGGGTAAGTGCACCTGAATAGCCAATAGTATTCTAAAAAAGAAGAGCAATGTGGGAGGAATTTCGCAGCCTGACCTTGAAACATATTACAAAGCTACAGTGGTCAAAACAGCATGGTACTGGCATAAAGATAGACATATCGATCAGTGGAAGAGAATTGAGAATCCAGAAATAAACCCTCACCTATACAGTCAACTGGTTTTTGACAAACCTACCAAGCCCACGCTGATGGGAAAAAACAGTCTCTTCAACAAATGGTGTTGGGAGAACTGGATATCCATAACCAAAAGAATGAAAGAGGACCCCTCTCTCACCCCCTATACAAGAATCAACTCAAAATGGATCAAAGATCTAAACATAAAAGCCAGGACCATAAAACTACTGGAAGAAAATGTAGGGAAACATCTTCAAGACCTTGTAGTAGGTGGTGGTTTCTTGGACCTCACACCCAAAGCACGTGCAACAAAAGAAAAATTAGATAAATGGGACCTCCTCAAAATTAAACACTTTTGCACCTCACAGGAATTTGTCAGAAGGGTGAAAAGGCAGCCAACTCAATGGGAAAAAATATTTTGAAATCACATATCTGATAAGGGTTTAATATCCAGGATAAATAAAGAGATGTTACAACTCAACAATAAAAAGGCAAATGACCCAATTAAAAAATGGGCCAAAGACTTGAATAGACATTTCTCCGAAGAAGAAATACAAATGTCAAAAAAACACATGAAGAAATGCTCAACATCACTCATGATTAGGGAAATGCAAATCAAAACTACAATGAGATATCATTTCACACCTATCAGAATGGCCACTATTAAAAAGACAGAGAACTACAAGTGGTGGAGAGAATGTGGAGAGATAGGAACACTTCTTCACTGTTGGTGGGAATGCAGGATGGTACAACCACTATGGAGGACTGTTTGGCAGTTCCTAAAGAAGATGAATATAGACTTGCCATGTGACCCTGCAATTCCACTACTGGGTATATCCCCAGAAAAACTGAGAGCAGTGACACGAACAGACATCTGCACACCGATGTTCATAGCCACATTATTCACCATTGCCAAAAGTTGGAAACAACCCAGGTGTCCATCAACAGATGAATGGATAAACAAACTGTGGTCTATTCACACGATGGAATATTATGCAGCTGTAAGAAGAAATGAAGTCATAAAGCATATGGCAACATGGATGAACCTGGAGGATATTATGTTGAGTGAAGCAAGCCAGACACAAAAGGACAAATACTGGGGGTGGATGTGGCTCAAATGGTTGGGCGTCCGTCTCCCATATGGAGGGACCTGGGTTCGATCCCCAGGACCTCCCGGTAAAAAATAAATAAATAAATAAATAAAAAAGAAAAAAAAAAAAAGGACAAATACTGTATGAATGGATTACTATGAACCAAATATATTGTGTAATATATTGTTTGATTCACACACAAAAAAACAAAAAAACAAACAAAAAACAAAACAACAACAAAAAAATTTACATGTATCCATTACATTTAATTGAGAAATGTATATATTTATTCATCTGTGTTTACTTTTTAGTTTTTAATTGCTTATGTTTTCAATTATTAAATGTACAAAATAAAGTTAAAAAATTTTTTTAAATTAGAAATTAAAAATTTTTAAATAATAAAAAAATTTTTCTGTATGGAAAAAAATACCTTAAAGTCAAAAGTTAATCAACAAACTAGGAAAACAGATCTGCAACATATTTGACAAACAACAGGCAAATTTTGATAATATATTAACAAATATGACAATCATTAAAACAAAGACCAACAACCAAATTGAACAATGGGCAAAGGACCTGAAGAGAGAGTTCAAAAACAAACAAATATGGATGATTTTTTAACATATGGAAAATCCAAAAGTTTGACAACACTCTGTTGGCCGCTGTGGCTCTGCGTGGTAATTGCCAGCACCATTCACCAGTGTTCTCATTTTCCTCCTTCTGGGCACTGGATGCAATTGCACGTTTCCGCCCCTAGGACGTGGCCATGTGACCTACAGGTGGAAGCTGCATATCGTTCACCACTTTCGCTTTCTGCCATGGTGTCTAGCAATGTTCCAGATGACAGTTGCTTCGTCAGCCTAGCTCTGGGGTGAGGACAATAATAATGCAGGACAAAGCCCGCAACGGACATGTGGCATGGGAGAGAAAGAAACTTTTGTCATTTTAAGCCCCTGAGATTTGGCTGTGTGTATGTCACTGAAGCAGATCGTAGACTATTCTGACAGATTTCCCAAGCATTGCTGGTGCGACTATATCAATATAAAACACGGACCTTTCACCTGAAAAGTCTACTTTTAGGAATTTATGAAACAGATATGCTCATACATGTGCAAAGAGGCACATTCGAGGGTAGTCATTGCACCTTTGTTTGTAACAGCAAAAGACAAGAAACAACCTAGATATCCATCAATAGGGGATTGGTTAAAGACATTGTGGAGCATACATAGACTGGAATACTCTGCAACCAGAAGAAAGAAGTAGATGTAATTGCCCCGAGGTGGTTTTAACCCCAAGATTAGGGCTGAATTAAGACGTTATAGACCCCAGGATTTAGAAAAGATTAAGGTGCTTGCTCCCCAACCCACCTATGTAAATAAAAAGTTAAAAATAAATCATAAAATAAATGTTTCAAAGTCCATTTAAAAGTATTTTTATAAAAAGAGAACATACCTAAAAAGAAACCCAATAAATGGGTTACAGTGGTTGCTCCTGGGGAAGTAGGGGATCAGGGATAGAATGGAGATGCACTTTTCACTGTATACTATATTTTTTTAATTTCTAATTTTCTTCCCTCTTTTCACTGTATACTTTTTTTTTTTTTTAATTTTCCTCCCCCCACTGTTTGCTGTCTGTGTACATTCTCTGTGTGATCTTCTGTGTCTGTTTCTTTTTGTTTTCTTTTCTCGTTTTTCTCCTCTAGGCTTCACCACGATTCGATCCTGGGGACCTCCGACATGGGAGAGAGGTACCCTGTTGCTTGTGCCACCTCAGCTCCTGGTTTCTGTCGCACCTCACCTTGTCTCTCCCCTGCGTCTCTCTTTTGTTGCATCATCTTGCTGTGTCACTGGCCTGGGTCGCTGCGCTGGCCTGGCTTGCCTTTACCAGGAGGCCTTGGGATCGAACCTGGGTCCCCACATATGGTAGACCAAAGGCCAATCGCTTGAGCCACATCTGCTTCCCTGTATACTATTTTGAACTACCTGCATTTAAAAAAAATATTTTCATGTAAAAAATTCTTAATTAAACATATGCACAAAAAGATACTCTTCCTCCTCCAAAAGAAAGTATGCACACTCACAATATTGATATTTGTAAATGGCCCTAATTTGCATACACACCAATAGTGGCTTCAGACTCCAAGGCTATGCAGTCTGAGAAGGTGTGAGGAAGCATAAGCAGTGAGTTCCAACTACTCATTCAGGCAGTAGAGGGAAGTTAAGGGACAAAAGACCAGTTTGAGGGAGAGGGAAAGTGGAGGGAGGGCATTTTTAGAATGGAGGTGATTAGAGAATGCTTATGTGCTGGAGGGAAGGAATGAGAGGAGAAGAGGGATTTGGGTATAGGAGGGAGAGAGGGGACAGTGGATGAATGAGAGCCCTGAAGGGCCAGATTGGGGTGCAGGAGGTTCCGAGTGGCCAGGAGGCCGGTCCCCTCCACCCCTGAAAGAAGAAGAAAGGAAGAGAAAAGGATGGGTGCTGCCCCAGAGGCACTCGAGGTAGAGGGGGGGACCTCTCTTACCTGACCCCTCTCCTTTGAGGGGAGGAGGCTGGCTCTCAGCTAGCCAGGGCGTGGAGGGCAGACCCAGGGAGGAGGTGGCACAGCTGCTTCAGAGCCTCGGAGGGAAATTAGTGAAGGAGGAAAGCCCTGCCAAGTGGCAGGGAGCCCGGGTAGGGCCGGCCCCTCAGAGAGATCAGTGGAGGATGTGGGATGAGAAGTGACTGCCCGTCTGGTTCCATCTGTCACAGAGCCAAAGGAGCCTGCAGTGTCGCCTCCCCCATCTCCATCTAAACACACCCACTGCGCACTTGACATCGTCTCCAGGCGGAGGAAACAGTGCATACTTATCCTTCTATGCATGTACTCAGTCGTCCTCTGGGTGCACTTTAAGAACTCCCTGCAGATGAGAAGCCTGATGTCCCAAAGGACTTGTTCTCATCTCTGAAGGGCTAGTTTTGCTTACAGGAGGGGACCTTAGCTGAGGAAGCTGCCAAAAGCATGTTTCAAGTTCAACTCGATTTACAGGCAAATGTGGAGAGCCACATGTTCCCTCTTCCAGTGAACAACTAGCCAGTTCTTACTTTGTGCCAGAGACAGTGGGATATTTGATGGGGAAACAAAGTGGACATGGCCCTGACCTTACAGAGGTCACTGTCAAGTGGAGAATTTGATCCAGGTGGCACAGCCTTTGTTCAGTCAGCTCTCTGGAGCAAAGTCTTTGCAGACAGGTGGAAAGGGCACCACCTTGGAATCCAAAGATCTGGGTTTGGAGCAATTCATGCCCAGAACCTGCTGCTCATCTGCAAAGTGAAGTCATAAAGCCTCCTTCATTTCTTCCCAGTTTAGCCTTTCTGGGAAGAGTGAGTCATGTGTTATGCTCAGAGCTATGCTCCGAGGCCTGGAACTGTTCTTTCACCTGTGCATCCTCCTGCCTGGATCACAGTAGGTATTTACTAGACCCTTGTCAGGTTGAGTTCTTGGCCATGGTGTGTAAAGGGAATTTTCGCAAATGGAATTGTTTGGCACACACAACTTATGCTTCTAATGGAGTTCTTGAATACAAATATGTGACAGGGAAAAACTGAATCTTTGTAGAATAAATCCCTTGAAATGCAGGTAGATTAGTGCTGGTTGGAGTTCAAACTTTATGCAAGTTGAATCTTTTGCATGGGACAGTGTTTCTGTGAGACGATATTCTCCATCTTACAAGGTAATCGATGTGACTGTGCATTGTAAACTGACAAGAGCTGGCCACACCTGGAGACTCAGCATCCCTGGAAAGCTGGGGACAATGGCTCACTTTTGCTGGCACTTCACAACCCCACTCAGCAGCATTTCCCCAAGGCAGGACCTCAGGCTGCCTACTGGAGAAGGGGAGTGGGGGTGGGGATTAAACACTGGGATTCCTGGCCACACCCCAGACTAAGCCTCTGTTGGGGAGGCCTGTGCATTTGCACTTTAAACAAGCTCCTCATTTGATTTTTCAGCAGTATGGATATTTTAAGAATATACTTTTAATAAAGTATCACATACAGAAAAGGGCAGAAATGAAAAATGGACAGCTTGACGAATCATTACAAAGTGAACAATGTGCATAACCATGTGCAGGTCAAGAAGCAGCATAACTAGCACCTGAGAAGTCCCCTTGACTCCTTTCCTTCCCCCAGTTACTTCCTTGCTTTCCAGGCCCTCAGGCCCACAGTACTATTAGGGGCCCAGGAAAATAGGTTACTTTTTTTTTAAATCAGAAAAAAAAGAACTTTTGGATCAAAGAAAATGTTTTGATGTATATTAATATATTTGCTTTTTATACCAATGCAGTCATAAAATATAATTTATATATATATGGAGGAAGGGGCCTATGAAGGTAAAAGTGCCCAGGGCCCTTGAAAGTATAATGAGGTTCTGCTTCCCCAATATAGCAAACGTCCTGACTGCTAACACCAAGGATCAGTTCTGCCTATTCCAGAAGTCACATAAGTATCTACAGTATGGCCCTTTTGTGTCTGGCTGCTTTTGCTCGGTACCACTTTTGTGATACAATTCAGATCTGGTTCTCCTTTTTCTCCTCAAACTGTTTCTTACTTTGATTCCCAGCCCTATCTTTTCCAAGCTCCTAGAAGAGGGGTTGACAGTGCTCCCTGGTACCTGGTAGTTAAGAGTTAATGATTTCAGCGATTTGGCCTAGTTTTTTTGAACATGGAATGTGAAAGAACCCACCATCCATTCATTCATTCATCCATTCATTCATTCTCATTCATTCATTCAGAAAGCAGCTATCAAGCACCTTCTTTTGTCAGGTGCAGACCCAGCCCTCAAGACATTCACAGCCTAGTAGAGACAAAGGGGAAAACAGACAATGCTACTGAATTATGATGGAGGGTAGGGCTGAGCGGCTGGGTGCAGGGGAGGGGGCAGCTGTCTGGTGGTAATGAGGCTCAGCTAAATCTTCTCGGAGGAGGTGCCACTTGGGCTGGACTTTGAAGAAAGAATAGAAGTTGGTGGGGATGGAATGGGGTGGGTACGAGACTCCATTCTACGGGGAGCACGCGTGCTGGGGCCGAAACAAGCAGTGTCTTCAAAATTGCTGGTTGGTGAGGTCGGCACAGGGTGCGTAAGGGGCAGGGGCTAAGTTTAGAAGGGCCCCGGGTGTCAAGCAAGGGCCGCGGAAAGAATGCAGGGGCAGCGAGGAGGGCACGGTGAAGATTGCTTAGGCAGGGTCACAGGCAGCTGCGAGGCGGAGGACCCGGGGGGCGGGGGTTAGCAGCGCCCTGGCGGGAAGCCGGCGGGGGGAGGGCTGGCCACTGACCAGGCAGCTCGGGTCAACCCTGACCGCGTGGGCTCAGCTGAATTCGGTGTCTGGCCCCGCACGCTGTACTCAGCGCGAGCGGCAGAGAGCGGGACCCGCCCTCCAGCTCTAAGATTTGGGATTGCTCAGGCCTCCCTCCAAAATAAACTGACGCTGTCGCGGGTGGGCGAGGCAGAAACTGCACCTGCCAGGCCAGGGGCTCCGTTAATGTTTAATGAGATCCGATCGTCCGATGGGGCTTGGGTGGCGTGATCTGACGAGCCCCCGGGTCGCGCATCCACATACTAGAGGGTTTCGGCTGCGGCGTCGAGTTGCGCAGGGCTGCAGGCTGGCGCCGCGCCTTGGAGCTCAGTGTCTGAGCAGGGTGGAGTGAGACGGCCAGAGCCCGAGACGCTCGCCGCGGCGCGCGGTCCCCAGCCCCCGGCGCCCTCACGCGCGGTACCTTCGCGAGCCGCTCCAGGTCTCCGCTTACTCCCTGATGGGCACTGGCAGTTGCGAGGGGCGGTGGCGGCCGCTGCTGCTGCTGCTGCTGCTCCTTAGCCCTGCGGGCGCCCGCGGGCAGGAGGACGAGGACGGCGACTACGAGGAGCTGAAGCTCACCTTCCCGTCTGAGGAGGGCAGCCCAACGGACGCGGCCACCGCCACCTTCCGCCGCTGCACCAAGGTGCGAGGGTGGGAGGTGGACAGGCAGACCCATCCCGGGGACCGATACGCAGGATGCCGTCCATTCTTGGGCCTCAGTTTTCCGGTGTAAGAGAGGGGCTCGAGGGAAGGTCTCCGAGGTCACGCTTGTCACCCGGCGAGGGGCTTGGCGCGATCTCGGGGACTGCAGGCGCGGGGCTCGGCGGATTGGAGGCGGCTTGCGCTTTGAGGGTACGCGGGGGTGCCGGGCTGGAGCGCACGGCTGCACTGTGCTTTGGGAAGGCGAGCCGGGGGGGAGGTAGGGAAACGCAAATTAGGGAGAGCAGAGAGCACTTCCAGGATTGCCTGCCTAGATTTCAGACGCTCTGCGCCACCGAGGTTCAGGTGGCTAAATGGATTAATCGCGCTCAGAACGGCACCTGGCGCGGAGAAAGTAGGCTTGCTATTATTACCCAAGTGTTCTGACTTGGTTCGGGAACTATGTATGGACAGTAGATGAAGTATGTGTGGCGATGAGTGTGCGGGGTGGCGGGGGGTGGTGGTGGTGGAGGTCTTAGAGATAGCGCACACAGGGGAGTGAGGGCAGATGGCGGGAGGCAATTTCTTTATGCCATAGAATTTTTCTTCTAATGTCTCTTTTTTTGGCCTAAGAAAAGAACAAAACGAAAGGGGAAGGGGCAGGATTATTCTCGAGGGTCTTTGGGTCCGTAGGGCGGGGGCTCGGGAGGCGACTGGGGCGGGCTGTTTCAGGGTGGAGGTGAGCGAGACTGGCGCGCTTGCTGCTCAGAACCCCGGAATCGGAGCCCAGCGTTGCAGCCCACCCAGTGGTCCGCGGAGACTGGGGCGGGCGGGGGGGGAAGAGTTGCTCAAAGGTCTCCGCAAGCACCTGGCCCCAGGGCTGTGGGAAGCTCCTGCCCCAGGTTAGGGACCGTTGGTTCCCTCGTTTTATAACCTTTCTAGGGCGCGGTTGAGACCCGGGGGTTCCGGGGTTAGAGCTTGGAGTCAGACCCACGTTTGAATCTTGACTTCATCACTCACTGGTTGTGTGGTGCTTGGCAAGTCACTGGACCTCTTTGAGCCTCCACTTCCTTATCTTTAAAAGGGACGTGATTGGGAAGCGGCTGTGGCTCAATCAGTAGGGCTCCCGTTTACCATATGGGAGGCCCCGGGTTCGGTTCCCGGGGCCTCCTGGTGGGGCAAGCCCTCCCGCACGGCGTGGTTAGCTGACCCAGCGAGCACAAGCAGCAAGGGGGGGATAAATGAATAAAAAAAAAAAAATAAAAAAAAAAAATCTTAAAAATAAAAAATAAAAATAAAAGGGATGTGATAATCCTTCCGGAGGGAGTGTTGTGAAGATTCAGTGCCCAGTCAGTGCCCAGCAAGTGGGGGAGAGAAGGGCAAGGAGCTCTGCTGACCCTCTGAGTGACACGCCTCCCCCTCACTGTAGGGGGTAGCTCTGTTCCAGGGCTGCAGTGTGATCTCTTGGTGAAATCCTCTTTACTCTAAAACTGCTTCTGTGCTGACACTGGCCTGGCCTGCCTTTCTGGCCCAGGCTCCAGCTCCCCCACCCCCCCACCCCCTGTTCAGTATACCTGGGTGGGGGCTGGATGCCGGGCCCTTAGAGCTGCCTGTGCTGCGTGAGGTAACCAGCCGGAGACAGGGACCTCTCTTCTGCAGTCTGGCTCCCACAGGAGAGGGGTTCACTCAGCTCAAAGTGCTCTTCCTCGTTCCCTGAGCCTCTCACCTTCTAGATGGATGTTGCCAGGCTGTGGCCAGGATAAGACATTACAAGTCACAACAGCCCAAAAATGACTCTTGTGGGAGTAGTGAGTGCCCCAGCCTGAGAGGTGAGTGAGCAGAGGCTGGACAACGACCTGAGCCCAGCACTTGTGGATATTTCTGCCTGAGAAGAAATTGAACAGGAGCCCCCTAAAGTTATTTGATCATTCAATGGTATTTTGTGAGAATTGGATTTAGAATGAACATATTTTTGGCAGGCAGAAAATGGTTTTAGACCAATCTTTTGCTTTTACACATGGGAAACTGAGGCCCTGAGAGAGAGGCCTTACTTCCCTGGTGGATTAGAACTAGACTCTCAGGCAAACCCTCATTCCACCTCAAAAACTACCCTCCAATTCATTAGATCTCATTTAGTGGAGTACATTTTTGATGTGCCTTTGAGGCACAAACAGGAATTCAATGAGTGAAGATGGCAGGGGAATGTCACTGTAGGTGGAGGAAATAGCAGGAACAAAGCACAGAGCACGCGTAGCCAGAGGCGGAAAACAGCGCATCTGACCCTTATGGGCCTTCTAACTGCAGGACATTCTGAAAACCAAAAAGCTTTTTTTGTCATTGATTTGGTGATAAAACCTGACCTGAGCGGACATGAAGTTATTTATGATCTTTATTTATTCCCCTTGCGTGAATATGCATGTTCCTGTATTTTGCTGCATAAGTGACAGTAAGGTTACAGGGTGCTGCTCTAGACTTCTCTGAGTGCTCTGAGTGCCCTGACTGCCGGGTACTACCTTTCTAAAGTCCAAATCAATTCTGAATTTTGAAACCCATTTGGCCTGAAGGTTTTGGAGGAGGGGTTGTGGCTTTTCTACTCTGGCTGGAGTACAATGTGCACATGAGGAGGCGAGGAAGATGAAGCTGCAGAGGGAGGTTGAAGCGGGGACCCTAGAGGGCCTTGAGTGCCAGGCATGGAGCTTGGACATTATCTGTTAGGCTGTGGGGAGCCACTGAGGGTTCTTGAGCATGTGTGTCTGTTGAAGGCAGTAGGAGCATCCAAGATCTAACTAAGACCAGAACAAACCTATTTCTATAGACCATGGGTGGAGCACCCGCCCCTACCCCTTCCATTTGAGTAACATCCCCTTTGCTCACCCAGTCATCCCTTCCACCTTTACACAACCATTTTGCTTAGCTTCCCAGCAGGCCAGGGTGGTAGGAGGATGGTTCCCACAATACAGAGGAGCCACTGGAAGCTCAGATAGATTGAGTGCCTTGTCCAGGGCCATACAGCCAGTAAATATTGCGGTTGGGATTCAGGTCCACACTCTTCTGGCTCCAGAGCCCATGATGTTTCCCCTATCCTGGACTGCCTCTGGAGGGAAATCATGACTGTACTAGAAGGGGGAGGGAGTGGTTTGTTCAGACTGGGGCATAGGTGTGTGTGTGTGTGTGTGTGTGTGTGTGACTGGAAGGCCTGTGGTAGGAGGTGGCATTTGGCCAGGTACAGAGGCCAGGTGCAGGTGCAGATGAGGGCCTAAACTATGTTAACACGAATAGTTTTCCCATTGGTAGCTTTTTGTTTGCTTGTTTGTTTTTATCCTAATTTGGTAACTTCTCCTTATAGTTTCCTATACTTTATTGTGTTTCTTTTTTCTTTTGTTGTACTTCATAAATAGAGGTGGGATATAAGTACATGGAGGTCTTTTTTTAAATGTCATCATGTCACTCCTCCTCGCTGGGGGCCAGGGTGCCTGGAGGTTGCCGGGCACCTACGTGGTGGTGCTGAAGGAGGAGACCCGGCGCTTGCAGACAGAGCGCACCGCCCACCGCCTGCAGACCTGGGCCGCCCGCCGAGGCTACCTCACCAAGATCCTGCACATCTTCCATGGCCTCTTCCCTGGCTTCTTGGTGAAGATGAGTGGCGATCTGCTGGACCTGGTGAGCCACCGCCTCTGGGACATGGCATGTACACACTGGGGACTGTCTTTAGTGTGCCCATCACTGAAAATCAAGACACAGCAAGCATTTATTGAGCACTTACTGGGTACCAAGCACAGTGCCTCCTGGCTTTATGTACAGAACTCCCTTTAAGCCATATCCCAATGGTATGTCCATCTTCATTTGAAAAATGGGGAGACCAAGGTTCAGAAAGGACCACACAGCCAGCTAGGGGCAGAGACAGGACCAAACCTGGCTCAATTTACCTGCCAGCAGTCCTTGTGCTGACACACCTGTGGCCTGTGAGAAACCTGTAGAGATGAGTCCCTGTGACATAAGGACCCAGGGAACAAATTCCTTTGAAGCTGATACTATCCAGTGTTAGTACTTCTTCAAGGACAGGGCTCCTCTCCACCCAGCTCAGCCCTGATGTCACATCTTTGGTGGAGGGGCAGAAAGGGACTTCCTTTCTCCCCACCGTGGCCTTAGTGCTTCAAATGCAAATCATAAAAGCTCTTCCGGTTTTTGCCCCTGCCTCGCCCCCAATTTGATGAGTCCACACAGTTCCTGTTTTCATGCTGATTTTCTGCTTGGCTGAGGTGCTTCACCACCTCCTGCAGACACGGATGCCCAGAGTAGGGCAGGGGCTGCCCAAGGTCACACAGCATGTAATTGGCATAGCTGAACTTGGACCCAGGTCTCCTAGCTCTGCTACACTACTGCTTTATGGTTTAATTAGTTCAGCATGCAGTGGTTGAACAACAATTGTGTGCCAAGTCCTGTGGGCCAACGACATGGATTGGACAAGGTTCCTGCCTTGGGCACCCATCAACTAGTGGGGAGACAGCAAGTAAAGTAAATGTCTTCCATCAGTCTGCTCAACACACATTTAACAAGCACCCACTGTGTGCTGAGGATACGAAGATGAATCAGACCCAACCCTTTCCCTGGAGCTCACAGTTGAGAAGGACAGACTGACAAATGGTAGTCAGTCCAGTTAACTGTGGTGCAGCACACTCAGCGTGCTGGTGGCGGGTGACTGAGGTGCCTCCATGGTGCAGGTGGTGAGCACGAGTGCTGCAGACCCTGGGAGCTGCTCGGAGGAGGGGAGGGCTGAGCAGCAGGCTGCAGGCACTTGCCATCAAGGGCTTTGGCATACACCAGCCTGGGTTCCAGTCCCAGCTCAGCCACCTCCTCATTTGTCTAACCCTGGGCGAGTGCCTCCACTCTCCTGAGCCTCAGTTCCCTTCTGGAAGCCCGCAGCAGGGGGGTGGGGGTGGGGGTCATAATAGGAACGAGATGGTGAAGTGTTTAAGCAGATGCTAAAGGTAGAAACCCACTGAGGTATGTGTGGGAATAAGGGCCCCCATGGGGATACTAAGGCACCCAGAGACAAATTGCAGTGGGAAGCTGTTACCAACCCCAGATCTAAAGGGCAAGGAGAGGAAAGTGTTAACCAACCCTGGTGTGAGCTGGTGGCACGGAGGATGGACTGTCCAGGGGGAGCTGAAGCAGGAGAGAGTAGAGAAGATATAGTCACTCCCCAGACTCCTGCTGGGGCTTCCCATTGGCTGAGTCCAACCAGAAGCCCACTGCAAGGATGTGGGTGTTGACGACTCCAGGGTCAACCTCCCAGGGTGCCGAATGGGGCGGAGAAGCAGGGCATGGATCTGGGGACACAGAGAGCTGCCAGCACAGTTGTCATGATTTGGGTGTCAAGTCCAGGCCCTGAGTGCCACTTCCTGTCCAGCCCACCCAGAGCCTGTGCATTGCCTGGCACCCAGACGAGATGCCATGGTAAGAATCTTCCCTAAAAGGAATCCTCTGAGCCATGTAGTGTTTGGCCCAGCTGCTGGGGTGTCATCAGAGCTGTGGGCTCCCCAGCCTGTTGGGATGACACTCTTAGTCCGTCTGCCGGGGCAGCAGCAGGGAACCTGCCAGGACGAGGTGGGAGGATGTTGGGGTCTGACCTGGGGACAGGCTTGATCACATGGGGGCAAGGGCCGTGGCTGTGTATGACTGCTGAAGCAGGGTCATGGTCGCTCTGACTTCCTGCAGGCCCTGAGGTTGCCCCATGTGGAGTATATCGAGGAGGACTCCTCTGTCTTTGCCCAGAGCATCCCCTGGAACCTGGAGCGGATCATCCCTGTGGGATACCAAGTGGACGGACAGCAGCCCCCCAGTAAGGCCCCCAGCTGCCCCCTGCCCCCACCCCCAGTCATGCGGAGTCCACGTGCTCTGCTCTTGTCTCTCCTCCCCGTTGACAGTCCTCACATCTCAGGGCCTTTAGATCTCAGCACACTCCATTTCTGTCCCACCCCACCCTTTGCAGCCCTCCTTGCCTTCCTATGGGAGGGAGAATGCAGGAATCTTTGCTAAAGGGGCGCCTCTTCCACCTGCTCCCCTCTTTTTGTTTGGAATGGTCCAGCAGCCCACCCTTGCCTTAGGGAGAGGGTGAATTTGACTGTGGCTCTCCCCGAGGGTCCACAGGTCTCAGTGACTCCCAAATGCCCCAAGGAAAGGACCAGATGCCCTAAGGGGACTGGCCAGGCCCTGTCGGAGCTGCCCTTTCTGAGGTGTCTGGTCTCCTGTCTCCCCCTGCTCCTCCTCTGTCCGGCATCAAAGGACCTCTGTGCCCCCTGCACAAATCCCCTGCAAGCCTTTCTCGGCCCAGTGTGGGCTGAATGTGGGCAGGCAGGGAGAAGGAGCTGTCGAGGAGAATGGTCTCAGAAATGGATGGAGGTGACTTTTCTTGAGTTGGGGAAGACTGGAAGTGGGTCTGGTTTGGGGGAGAAGAGCAGGGGTTCTAGTTGGAACATGCTGAGTTTGAGTTGCCCCTGGAATGTGGCTGTGAGGTCTGGAGCTCAGCAGAAAGATGATGCCACATGCTGGACTCGGGCAGATCTCAGGTGAATTCAGCCTCCTTTCCTTACCAGTTCTCGTTGGGGTCTTGGGAAGCCACCTCCCTCTCTGAGCCTCACCTTCCTCATCTGTAAAATAGGCATGATAACCCCTTCCCTGCCCTCCTTGCAGGGCAGTTGTGAGGACCCAGTGAGGTGAGGGATGTCAGATGCTTTTGGAACGAGAAGAGGTTGTGAGGGTTCTGAGTCACAGTACTTGTTCCAGAACTTCCAGGGCTCCCGAGCCTCCCTGGCTCACGGCCAGAGCAGAGAGAGAAGCGATACAGATGAGCATATTGCATCTTCCTACAAGGGTGTTGGTGGCACAGGGAGGGTCTGGTCAGGTAGAGTGTGTTGATGAGGTCTGGGCCAGCTTGTGGCCAGGGGGAGGGCTGGTATCCCCTTGTGGAAAGAACTTGCCCCTCCCTCCCCCAGGCTGTGTCCCTCTAGAGGGACTCCCAGGAGCCCCCCAGCTTTCCACAGCCCTGGCTCAGAGACCTCCCAGAGCTGATGAGTGTCAGGAATGGGGAAAGGACACTGGGCAGAGGGTCAGAGAGACCCCAAGCCAAACAGGGGAGAGAGAGAAGACCTTGTCCCTGCCCTCCCAGGCCAGAAGAAGACATGGGGGCCCTTTCCTCCCCCACTGGGGTGCCCTTGAGGCTGTCTTAACCCTCCCCCCTTCACATGTACCCAGCGGTTGTGGAAAATGGCAGGAGTACAAGGCAGCAGTGTGGAGTCCATTCCAGGGTCACATCAAGTGGGTGTCTTAGAGGCCATTGGGCTGGAGCAGGGTGGGGGTACAAAGCAGACAAGCACAGGGCAGACACTCTTCTTTCATGGGGAGACCACATGGCACAGTGGTGATGAGCAGGAGTTCTGGAGCCACACTCCCACACTCAAACCCAGTCTCAGCACTCCAGAGCTGTGTGATCTTGGATAAGTCACTGACCCTCTCTGGGCCTCCGTTCCTCTGCAAAATGGAGGTAATTTTAGATCCTACCTGGTGGGTTGTTGTGAGGGGTAAGTGGTTAATTGCTGTAGTGTGTCCTTATCCATGCCTGGGGTATGGTGAGAGTAGATAATGGATGTTAGCCCTTCCCCTTTCACTTCCATTCATCAGTAATTTCTCTAGCACCTGCTGTGCTCCAGGCACTATACTAGGTGCAGGGGATACAAAGGTGAACAAGATGGACTTGGCCTGCCCCCGCAGAGCTTAGTGTGTAAAGAAGGGCAAAACATTATTTCAACAAATAGCCACAGGATTCTGATCAGTTCCAGTGTGGTCTGCCTGTGAGGCCAGGCAGCTGCCAGCTGGTGACACAGGCAGATGTGGCCGATTGTTGAGAAGTCAGGAAAGGCTTCCTGGAGGAGGAGACATTCAAGCCAAGCTTGCAGCAGCCACACAAGGGGAGGATGTCCGAGAAGGAGTGAAACATGAACTAAAGCTGAGGTGGAAGGATGGGGGATCTGAGAGAATGAGAAGGACAGGTGAATAGGAGCTGAGACTCGTGGGATGAGCAGGGTCCAGGATGTGGGGGGCCTCGGGACAGAGGTGAAAGGAAGAACCTGGCTATGTCTGGGATTTCCAGACACAGCAGTGACTGCCTAATGGGAGAAGGCAGTGAGCATCCCACTCTGGAAGTATGCAAGCAGGGGTGGGATGCCCAGCTGCCCAAGGCCACAAAGCTCAGTACCAAGCCAGAGGCTAGAAGAGGCATTCCAAGTTCCTTTGCCCCCGATAGAGATGGTACCTCCTGAGGCTGCCTTTTCCCTTTAGGAACTGGGACAGTAGTGCCCACCTCACGTGGGGTGGAGGATAAAAGGAGGACTCCTAGGAAGGGCCCAGCAGGCACTCTGTCCCCTCTGAGCTGGGCCTGGCCCTTTCCGGTATCTGGCTGGAAGTCCATGAGTTTGCCTGAAGGTGGCCTTTGGCTTGTGTCCTTGCTCAGGCCCTGAGGGGGTGGGGGTGGGGGCTCTGGGTGGGCGCCCCATGCTGAGGGAGCCTCCCTCCATGCTGACGGTCTCCTGACCCTGTCCTGAACTGGAGGAAGCGCCTATTCTCCAGCCTGCATTTAGAAGAGTGGGAGCTGCCTCTGTGAACCTCAAACCCCTGCTGGGTTCTGCTGGGGCCACCCCCAGCCCCCTTGCCCAGGATGTGACCTCAATGTCACAGTGGTCCCGGTGCCTGCACCCCATGTTCCTGGGCACCAGGAATGGCTCCTTGGAGCAGATGATCTGGCCTGGCCTGAGCATGGGTGAGATGGACTCTGGCCCAGGGTTCACATAACTGCAGCCTCGGCTTTCTCCCCACCGAGAGGAGCCTGAACCAGAAGCTTGCCCGGCATGCTCTCCCCTATTTGGGTGTCTTCGATGTGGGTTTATGTCTGTAGGAAGTCCCAGTGCTGTCCTCTGGGTGAGCTTTCTCCACTGGGCTGTCTGTGGATGTATCTACCTCTCCTGCCGGCTGGTTCTCAAGCACTTGTGCCCCCGGCTCCCAGCCTGGGGCCTTGGCCTGGTGCACACTTACCCTGGTGGACGGGCTCCTGCCCTGTCTGGCCCCTGCTCACCTTGCTGGCCCCGTCATGTTTCTCCCCCAGCTCAATATCTAGTGGCTCCTCTGGGGCCACCAGCTCCCTTTGGCCTCAGGGTGTTCTCTGGTCTGAGCCTGTCACCCTCTCAGCCCCACCCCTCCCAGCCTGGCACCTGGCATGGGATAGGTGCCCAGCAATGAATGAAAAACCAGGAACCAGCTTGGAGGAGATGGCAGTTTGATATTACTTATGAATTCCAAAAAGAGATATAGATTATGTTTGTAAACTGGTCTGTTCCTCTGGACATGATAACCCTTTGTATTCGATTCAGCTGAGACTCCTGATTAACTTATGTTAAGATTAGGGCTTTGATTCAACCTCTTCATTAGAGTGCGAGCCACAGCCCCCTTAGGGGGCTGATAAAACAGACTCTCAAAGGGAAGTACACACAGAGAAGAACAAAGAAAAATACATAGCAAAGGAGAGAACTTGGCTTTGACACTGGAGCCCCGCAGAGAGTTGAGCCGTTCGCCTGATAATCTACAGCTGACCTTGTGAAGAAAACAGAGCAGCTGAGCCCAGAAACAAACGAGCCCCAGAAAGAGAGATGAGCCTTATGCCAGCCTACAGCTTAGATCAGAAGAAGCTGGATCCTTAGAGCCTGAAGAGGAAGGAGGAAGGCTGAACCCTTGCAGACATCACCTGCCATCTTGCATCAACACATGGCAACAGGCTTTGGGTGAGAAAGAATCTCTTATGGTACTTGAGTTGGACTCTTTTAGGCCTTATAACTGTAAGCTTCTAACCCAAATAAATACCCTTTATAAAAGCCAACAGATTTCTGGTGCTTTGCATCAGCACCCCTTTGGCTGACTAATACAGAGGAGGCGGCTGAGGTACCTCCCACATCCTGGGAGGGTAGAGGGTGGCTGTTCGGCTGTGCAGCTCAGTTTGGAAGTAGAAGCTGTGCTCACAGGAACTGGGCCACTGGAGGTTTCTGCTAAGCCTGGAGGCCAAGGGCATGTGGCTGGTGCATGCCCAGGCCCAGTGCAGACAGCTGAGTCAGACTGGCTCTGGCTCTTCAGAAGCAGTGTGGTTGGTGGGAAGGTGCCAGTGGGGGGCCGGCCTTGCCTGAAATCAGAGTGGCCACTGAATGCTCTAAGTCTCAGCTTCCTCATGGGCTATGAGATGAGACATTTTCCGAGGAATAGTGTGGTGACCCTGAAGCTGTGCTGCTCCATCGCCCTCCAGAGGACCTGCTGCGAGGAGCAGAGTTGACCGACAGTCTCTGGGGCTGCCCATTAGATGCACCTCGGGGTTCCCATGAGCCTGTGACCAAGCAGGGCAGGGTGCCAGGGCCGGCGTTTCTGCCGCTGCAGGGCCCCTCTGATGGGCAGGCTCTGCTGGGGACTCCCGTTGGCCTGGCTGAGACCTTCTCAGAACGTCACTGCCATCCAGGACTCTTCCTACCTGACCGTCCCTCCTTCCTGCTTTCCTTCCATGGGCCTCAGACCCGCATTGCAGGCTGCAGGCTCTCCCGGCTTCTCCCTCCAGCTGGGTCCCGCGTGGGTCTGATCCCATCTTGGGGCCTGTTTCTTGGAGAAGCTCCAGCTCTGCTGGTTTTCCTGAGGCTGCAACTCGTGTCTGTTGGAAACTGCCACCCAGCCCTCCTGGACCCCTTGCGGAGTGGAGAAAGCCGTGGACTTCAGGCCTCAGTTTATCTGTGAAATGAGCTGGCCAGCTCGGATGACCCAGACATCCCAGTTAACGCAGACTGCTTCTCTTCTTCAAATCTGGTCTGTCTCCCTCCCAGGCTGGCTGAGATGTAAAAGGCTAGACACAGGGGATCGGCGTATTTCATCATTTCACCATAATATTTATTATTTTTGTTCATATGGTTATTTCATATTCACATTAATATTATGAAGCCAGACAGTCTGGTTCATGTGCATTTGCCAACAGTGTGGCCTTGGACAAATTACTTAACCTTTCTATGCTCACTTTTCTTGTCTGTAAACTAAAGATCTAATTGTACGTAGCTCAAGAGGCAGTTTTGAAGGTTAAATGGGTTAATATTTAAAGTGCTTACAACAGGGCCTAGGAGGTGGTTGGCATGTGTCTACTCTTGTATTAACCTCGTGGTGACTCTTTCCTCTTCCACACACGCTGCCTTGGGAAGACGGAGGCAGCCTGGTGGAGGTGTATCTCTTAGACACCAGCGTCCAGAGCGGCCACCGGGAAATTGAGGGCAGGGTCACAGTCACTGATTTTGAGAACACGCCCGAGGAAGACGGGACACGCTTCCACAGACAGGTAGGCACCCTCCTGGCCGTGGGCAGGGACGGCCATCCCCAGAGCCTGGCGGCCTCACTGCTGGCCTGGCCTCACCCTTCCCTTGGCGCATCAGCCCCTTGCTGACCTGTTGCCGGGTGGGTGTGCTTTCCCACACGGCCCCGTGGACCACGAACTAGGTGGTTTGAAGCAACAGAAATAGATTGCCTTACAGTTCTGGAGGCCAGACACTTGTGATTAAGGTGCCAGCAGGGCCATGCCCCCTCTGAAGGCTTCTAGGGGAAGATTCTGGTCCATGCCTCTCTCCTGGCTTCCAGGGGCCCCAGGCGTTCCTTGGCCTGTGGCTGCATAACTCCAGTCCCATGTCCTCTCTTCCATCTCCGCCTCCTCCCCCTTCTCATAAGGACACAGGTCATAGGGGTTAGACTCCCCCCTTCCAGTGTGATGTCATCCTAATTTGCCCAATTCCATCTGTAAGGAGCCTACTTCCAAATAAGATCGCATTCTGAGGGACGGGTGATTAGGACTTCAGCCTACTTTTTTGGGGGACACAATTCAGCCCATAACATCCCTTGTGTTGGTCGGGCAGGCGAACAAGTGTGACAGTCACGGCACCCACCTGGCGGGCGTGGTCAGCGGCCGGGATGCAGGCGTGGCCAAGGGCGCCAGCCTGCGCAGCCTCCATGTGCTCAACTGCCAAGGCAAGGGTGCAGTCAGCGGCACCCTCATCGGTGAGTGACGGCTCTGGAGTTCCAGGGTCCTGGCCTCTCTCCATCCGGGCCCGGCTCCCTCTCCTGACCCAGAAGACTGAGGCAGCCCCAGGTCCAGAGATAAAGCGTCCCAGAGGCTCCAAGCCGGCAGGACCCAGGGGCCATGGAAGGTCGTGGATTCAGATAGATAAACTGAGGCCCAGAGTGAGGTAGGGCTCAGCCCAGGTCACACATCGACCCCTGGGTCAGTGGTCTTTCTACACTCCACACTGTTCCTCTTTACAAATCCTTTGAAATATCTACTTTTGCCATGATTTTGTAGAAGTGGATGTATCCCTGAGGTTATCTAAGCATACATTCTCCATCTACTGCTCACATAGCTCTAAAACCAGGGGACTCACTCCCTTGCATGTCTGATTGGGTCCAAGTAGACATGGTGGAATGCCTGGTAGAGGACTTTTTCAAAATATTTGCAGGTTACTCCATCCAGGCTGCCCGGCTGGGCTTCTGGCAAGGACCATCGGAAAGCTAGGACTCTCAGACCAGGATGGGGGTGGGGGGGGCTGTGGACAGAGAAGAGGGAGGGAGGTCTTGTTTATGGAGCTCATCCTGGGTCCGGACTGAACAAGGACTTTGTGCACCATGCCCTGAGGCTGCCACTGTGATCCTGTGAAACAGATGAGGAAACTGGCTCAGAGAGGAGAGGTGACTTGCCCAGGGTCACACAGCAAGAGCCAGTGACCTCATTGGAGAAGGTGCCGGGTCTGAGCAGCAGGTTGGCCTCCACTGCAGACCCCATGACCCCTTGCAGACACTGGCCCCTGAGCCAGTAGCGGCCGCCCCAGGCCTATGTGACCCCCCACCCCCCACCCGCCCAGGAGCCTAATTTGGGCCTGGTGAGCTCTGCCCCGAGACTTCCCTATCTGGGCACAGGTTTTTTTTTTTTTTTTTTTTTTTACCGGGAGGTTCCGGGAATCGAACCCAGGTCCCTCCATATGGCAGACGGATGCCCAACCATTTGAGCCACATCTGCCCCCAGGGCACAGGTTTGATGTTGGGTTTTGAAGGCACCCCATCTGGTGACTCATGCCCTCACGCTGTCCCACCCCTTTATTGACTGACCTAAGTTCAGGCAGCCAGTTCCCAAAGGCCAGTGTGCCGATGTGTGAATGGAGGCCTGTGATACTGAACTTGCTCTCCCCTGTGAAAGGCCACCCAGGCCTAGTGCTCTGACCTCAGGGGGGTGGTGGGGACTTCCTGGGGAAGAGCAGGTCCCCTCCTTGGGGCCCTGGTGAGGGTATCTAAAGCCCCAATCTCACTGCACAGGGTAGGTGGTGCTCAACAAAGAGTAGCCATTACTTTTGGGGCCCTCAGTTTCCTCCTGTCAACAAGATGATTGAGGTAAAATACGTCAAGTGCTGAGCATGGCAGTATGCACACAGTAGGTGCTTAATAAATGGCTGTTCTAATTGTGGCTGCCATTTCCCACCCTGCCTCTCAGTTCCTCTTGGGTCCCTCCCTGGTGTGAGGAGCCTCATCAAATGTCTTCTGGGAGGAGGATGGCTGTGGAACCCCGAATCCGACCCCCAACGCCTATCGTGGCCAGAGCCCCCAGGGACGTCCCAGAGATCCAGATCTAGAAGGTTCTGAGAGGTCAGCCTGCCATACCGCTAATGGTCAGAGCAAGAGCCTGAGCCCAAGAGGAGAAGCTGTCAGCTCCAGGTTCCCTGGTACATCCCGTAGTACTGGGCTGTAGCCCTATGCTGCCGAGGGGTTAGAACCGCCCACATGCGGCTGTAGCCTGATGGTACCCACGCAGCTCTAAGACGATGGGCGAGGGCGGTGGCAGAGGCAGTGGCACTCTCAGGGGTTCCATGGCCACCGGTTCCAGGACAGCAGTCAGACCTCACAACCAGCCAAGGTGCAGCTGCCTCACTTTACAGCGGAGGAAGCAGGCTCTCAGAGGGCCCAGGCCACGCAGCTAGTACGTGGGGAGCTGAGACTCGCATCCTACTTTGCATGGCTCGTGCGGAGGGGCATTTGCGCCAGCCTTGAAGGACGGCAGTGAAGGCGAAGGTCAGGATAGGCAGAGGAGGCCCTCCTCTTTCCCGGGAGGACTTGGCTTATCCTCTCCATTTCCTGCAAAGGGAAAATGTGCGGATCAGGTAAGTTCGTATATTCAGGCCCTTTGAAACAGAGCCGGGTGCACAGAAATGCCGGCTGGCTGCTATCAACCTGCTCCTGCTCTTTGCTAATGTTTCTCCTGCCAAGGGGAGGCGGGGGGTGGGATGGGACGAAGGGGCAGCCACTTCCTGGGCAGTGACCTTGGCTTTGTCCTTCAGGCCTGGAGTTTATTTGGAAAAGCCAGCTGTCCCAGCCCACGGGGCCTCTGGTTGTACTGCTGCCCCTGGCGGGCAGGTACAGCCGGGTCCTCAACGCCGCCTGCCAGCGCCTGGCGGGTACTGGGGTAGTCATAGTGGCTGCTGCGGGCAACTTCCGGGACGATGCCTGCCTCTACTCACCAGCCTCGGCTCCCGAGGTAGGTTGCTGATGGAAAAGCAGGTGGGCATGCTGGGGGCTTTGTGCAGGGGGTTTCCGGAGGCTGAACTGGCCTGGCTTTGGAATGACTTGTCAGAGACCCCAAATGCCGGAGCTTGGGGAGGGGTGGGACTTGAGCCTCCACATTCCTACAGTCTGTGTACAGTGTTGCCCACCCAGCAGCCTACCTGGAAACGGCCTCACCCCCATTCTGAGCCATACCCCTCGTCCTGGCCGTTCCCCTCCTGAACGTCTCCTGAATCCTCCCTCCCTGCCCTCTACCCCCACAGCCTTGACCCTCATCTGGGCCCCCTTCTTCCCTCCCCTGATTGACACCGTGGCATCCTCAGCTTTTCCCCCACCTCACCCAGCTCCCTCTCCCAGGCCATGCCTTAAGGGCCCAAGGGCTGTGCATAGAACAGGAAACTGCCCACTTCACCCTCCTGCCCAACACCATTAACACCTTCCATCGTCCAGCACCCCAAGGCCCCAGCTGGACGCCACACAAGTGAGTCTAATAAAATTCAGACAGTCCCTCCTTTGACAACCCCTCAGAGCACCCCTTGTGTACCAGGCTCTGTTCCAGGTATGCTCCAGGCATTGGGGAGACGTGAACAGACAGATGAAGTCTAGCCTCTGCCCTGGAGATACTGGCGGGGGCTGGGGGCGATGAATGACTCTGTCCATTCATCTCACAGACATTCACAGGGTGCTCGCTGTATGGCAGGGATGTTTGCATGCTGGGGATACTGGGATGAAGGGACCCTGCCCCACTTCAAGGAGTTAACAGTCTGGGATGTGTGTGCATTGGGGGCAGGGAGTACAGACCTTCCCTGGCTGCCAACTTGAATATTGCATAAAAGGGAACCCAGCATGTCCATCACTTGTTCCCTCTGTTTTTCTCCAGAGCCCTTATAACCACCTAACACACTCTATGAACCTGCTTGGGTTGGAAGGCTGAATAGGAGTTACTGTTTGCTTATTGTCTATCTCCCCACTAGAATTAGTGCCATAAGGGCAGGGGATTTGTCTGTGTGTCTATCCCCAGCATTGGGAAAGGTGCTTGACATATGGAGGGACAGAGGGCAACACTGGGGTGGAGCAGGGGGGTACCCAGAGTTCTGCTGGGTAGACAGATTTCCCTCATGAGGGGACATTTGAGTGGGGCCCCCACAGGTATGTAGGAGTTGGCCAGCCCAGATGGCAAGGTCTCAGTCTGTTCCAGTGGCCCCACTTCTTGGCTCCCCTACCTGCTACCCCCTCCTCTCACCTCTTTAGGTTATCACTGTTGGGGCCACTGATGTCCAGGATCAGCCAGTGACCCTGGGAGCCCTCGGGACCAATTTTGGCCGTTGTGTGGACCTCTTTGCCCCAGGGGCTGACATCATCGGTGCCTCCAGTGACTGCAGAACCTGCTTCGTGTCACAAAGTGGGACATCGCAGGCGGCCGCCCACGTGGCTGGTGAGTCGCTGCTTCACTTCCTTGGGCTATCTCTGACAGCCCTTTTGGTAGTCAGGGTCTGTGCCAGGACCTCTGTGTGCCAAGCTCTGTGCTGGACATGGGGACCAGAAATGACAGAGCTGGTGGTGCGTGCCAGTAAGGACACTCAGTCTGGTGGGGGAGGCAGGTGTACAAACAGGTAACACAGATTAGTCAGGGCTGGGTCAGAGGGAGCCCAGAGGAGGCACCCGCCTAGCCTGCCATCGGAGAAGGTTTCTGGGGGCAGGGTGGGAGGATTTGATCTTGGGTTGGAAGGATATATAGGAATTTTCTGGTAAACAAAACAGCAAATTACTAAGGGCCAGAAGTGTGAGTACAGGATATGATAGTTTGGCTTTTACTTAGTAAGGGAATGTGGGTGGTTTCACTTCTGGAAGAAAAGTGTGTATGCATGTGTGCATATGTGCATAATGCACATGCACACGTGTGCACGTCTGTGTGCCTTTCATGTACATGTGTATGCTGGTGTGCGTTGTGTCTCTGTGCCCATGCTTGCATATTTGTACATGTGCACATGCAGATGCATGTGTGCAATGTGCTTACATGCATGAGAGTACATCTGTGCATGCATGTGTGGGAGGGTGTAGTGCATGTCTGCCCTTGTGCGCAACAGGGGAGTCCTGAGGGTGGGAAGGAGGGCTGGGTCACCCTCTCTCACCATCCACCCCTGCCACCCAGGCATTGCAGCTCTGATGCTGACCGCTGAGCCGGAGCTCACCCTGGCCGAGCTCAGGCAGAGACTGATCCACTTCTCTGCCAAAAACGTCATCAACGAGGCCTGGTTCCCTGAGGACCAGCGGGCACTGACCCCCAACCTGGTGGCCACTTTGCCCCCCAGCACTCCTGGAGCAGGTGATTAGGGTGGTGGAGTGGGCGGAGTCAGACTGGGGCCTGGGATGGCTGAGGTCTGTGTGACCTGCTACCACCACCCCACTCCTAGGAGTGGGGCAGATGGAACCAAAACTGCCTGTGAAAGGGCTTTGCAACATTTTTATAAAATGTTTTAATGGAAAAAGGTGGATGTGTTTTTTTTTTTTTTTTTTTTTTTTTTTTTTACCGGGAGGTCCCGAGGATCGAACCCAGGTCCCTCCATTTGGGAGACGGACGCCCAACCAGTTGAGCCACATCCGCCCCCAAAGGTGGATGTGTTTTTAAGCCCTTTTTCCCCTGCCATGAACTGCAGGTTTTTCTGGAGTCCTCTGTGAGCAGGGCCCCAACAGAGGCTCCCGGTGCCCCGGGTGCTCCCCCCTCACCCCCAGGGCTGTGTTGCAGGCCGACAGCTGCTGTGCAGGACCGTGTGGTCAGCATGCTCGGGGCCCACGTGGGCGGCCACAGCCGTGGCCCTCTGCGCCATGGACGAGGAGCTGCTGAGCTGCTCCAGTTTCTCTTGGAGTGGGAAGCGGCGGGGCGAGAGCATTGAGGTAACTGCTCCCCTCCATGTTGGTGCATAAAACAAGATCCTGGCTTCTAGGCCCTGTTCAACCCTGACTCCTTGGTGACCCCCAGCAAGTCTCTGTCCCCTGGACTCCATTTGCCCATCTGCAAGTTTAAAGGATGGGGCTAGCGCGGGCACAGGGGCTCAGCTTCTCATAGGCCAGCTACATGGGTTGGGGAGGGGGAGACTGGAGGGACCTGGAGGGAATCCTGGGAGACTCTGCAGGAAGCAGGGGGGCTCCATGAGCAGTGCCTGCCTGTATGTGGGCAGGGGTAGTGGGGGGTGGGGGTGGCACGTGTGTCAGGGATTTGCTGCCTCTGGACTCAGGGGTCTCAAGGGACCTTGTCGCTCAGGCATTACGTGGTTCTGGAAGTTGAGAAATCTCAAACCAGCAAAAATGGGGAATTGAGGTTAAGGATGCGGGGCCTGGCCACGGCGGTTTGGTGGAAGGACCGTGGCTGAGTCAGGAGGGTGAGCACAATCTCCTTCTGACGTGGCAGACGTGTCTTGGAGGTGACTGTGTGTGTGTGCTTGGAGGTGACTGTGCAAGATGTCCTGTAGCTCCCCTCACTGGATGCCTTGGTTGGGAGTGAGCTCCTTGTCCCCAGGGGCTGGCCGGCCCCTGGCAGGGATGGAGGGTTTGGGGAAGTTGGACCAGATGCCTCTGAGTAGGTCCCTTCCGGTCTCCCTGGTGCTGAGCTTCCAAAGCCCTTTCTAACACAGGCTCCTGTTTCTGTCTTTGGCTCCCAGACCCGAAGGGGCAGGCGGGTGTGCCTGGCCCACAATGCGTTTGGGGGTGAGGGCGTCTACTCTGTGGCCAGGTGCTGCCTGCTGCCGTGGGCCGACTGCAGCGTCCACACAGCCCTGCCGGCTGGGGTGGGTGTGGAGACCCGTGCCCGCTGCCACCAGCAGGGACACGTGCTCACAGGTAGGACCGGGGCCTGGGCTGGGGGACAGGGCGGGCCCCCACCTGGCTTGGTGGAGCACGATTGGTTTGCATCTGTGGACAGCCGGGCGTGAAGCCCGGTTCTGCTGCTTCCACCCCGGGTGACCCTGGGCAGGCAGCTTAACCTCTCTCATTTCAGCTCCCTTCTCCATAAGAGGGGATCTGGGAATACCTGCATGCCGTGAGGTCCTGTTTACGAGAGGCAGGGCAGGACAGGGAGGAGCTCAGAGGCCAGATGGGAAAGCTGGGCAGGCCTTGGTTTGTATTTCACTCTGCCCCTTACTAGCCCTGTGACCTGGGCAAGCTCCTTAACCTCTCTCTCTGTGCCTCAGTTTCCTCATCAGTAAGATGGAGATGTCCCGTGCTAAGCACTTAGCTCGGTGCTGGGACATTATAAATTATTATCATCGTCACCCACTGCTTTAAAATCCATTCTCTGATACAGGTAGCTATTGATGGGTCACATGTCAAAAGTGTGTGAACTGGGCAGGTGGGTAGGTCGCAGGAAGTCAGGGATGGAGCTCTTGTGGTGATTGAGGGATGGTTCCTCTCTGGCCGGGAGGAGGCTGAGCTGGCTAGCTTGGATGGCATGTGGGATGTTCTGGAAAGGGTTTGGGTAGATGTTGGGAGCAGTCTGGTATTTCTGGCTCAGGAGTTGGTTCTCAGTCGAGTATGTACTGGGGAGCCACTGAAGGTTAGGGGCAGGAGGGTGATGGGTTAGGACCTGGCTCTAGGACGAGCAGACTGCCATGGGAATCTGAGCCCCATCAGGTGGCTGGTGCCCTCACCCAGGGCAGAGATTGCTGGCCATGCTCGGCAGCAGACCCTGACTTGGTGGAAAGTCTACCATGTTCCAGTCACTCTTCCCTTTGGGAACATGCACAGATAAGCTTGAGGGCACATACCAGTTAAAAGTCACGGGAGTCAAAGAACTCCTACCGTCTATGAAGCAGATTCAATTGATTCCCATTTTATAGCTCAGGATCTGCTAGGACATGATCCTGGCAGGTGTGGCATACTCGCTGTGTGCCATGCACAGCGCTGGGGCTTCATGTGTGGGTCCTTAGGTCAGCTTCACAGCATCTCAGTTTACAAATAGGGAAAGTGAGGCTTGGTATAGCTGTTTAACCACTTTCCGAGGTCTTGTAGCCAGTGGGTGTGTTTGAAAAGGAGTTACCAGGTGCCCCAGACAGATCCCAAGCTCATCTGGCTGTGTAGGAGGGACCTGGTGGAGTTACATTTCTTGTTTTAGCATCTCAAGCCTTGTGGCCCCTACCCCAGTGCTCCCCATCTATGGGTGGAGAGGAGACAGTTTGCCCTGAGAAACTGAGGCTTAGAGAGGTGGAGTACCTTTCCCAAGGACACACAGCAGATCAGTGGCAGAGTTGAGCTAAGAACCTAGGAGTCCTGTGGCTCAGACCAGGCCAGGGTTTCTTTTCTGCCTTGACTTGTTCCTGGGTTTCCCAGACTCTAAAAAGAAGGGGTTTGATGGGAGTGAGGAGGAGAGACAGAGGGTCCCAAGGCATTCTGGTGTCTGACCCGGCCTTCTGCTGCCACAGGCTGTAGCTCCCACTGGGAGGCGGAGGACCCTGGCACCCACAGGCGGCCTGTGACACGGCTACAAGGTCAGCCCGGCCAGTGTGTGGGTGGCGGAGCGGTCAGCGTCCACGCTTCCTGCTGCCGCGCCCCGGGTCTGGAGTGCCAAGTCAAGGAGCACGGCCTCCCGGCTCCTGCAGAGAAGGTGAGGAGGCATGCAGGGGTGAGAGGGGCACCTGGTGCCCTGTGGTGTCCTGTGGTGGCTTCTCTGTGTCAGCGTTTTGTCATCACCACACCCTCACGCACTGGGGGATGGCTTGTGGGGCAGATGCTGACGGCAGCTTTTGAATTGTGTGGACAGCCGTGCATATGCCTGTTTGTGTGCGGCTGGGCCTGGGTTTGCTTTTGTCCGAGTAAGTGAGGTTTCTGTCCCAGCCCCCACTTGCTGACTGATCCACTAAACAAACCTGCTGGGGGCTTGCTTAGGGCCAGGAGCTCTGCAGGACTCTGGGAACACAGAGGTGAGTTGGCCAGGACCCAGAGGGGGTGGCACCTGAGCTGAGCGCTAAAGTTTGGGGAGCAGTGGGTGGGGCCGACAAGGCCTCTCTGCAGAAAGAGGGCAAGGCCTGGTCAGAGGCCTGGGGCATGAGAGCCGCGCTCTGCAGAAACCTCCAGTGGCTGGTTCCTGGGAGCATGTCCAGTGGCCGGGTTCCTGGGAGCAGACCATGCTCTGCAGCGCCTTTTTTTTTTTTTTAAAGATTAATTTTATTTATTTATTCCCCCCTGCCCCCACCTCCATGTTTGTACTCGCTGTTTCCTCTCTGTGTCCATTTGCTCTGTGTTCTGTGTTTGCTTGTCTTCTCTTTAGGAGGCACCGGGAACCAATCCTGGGACCTCCGATGTGGGAGAGAGGCACTCAGTCGCTTGAGCCACCTCAGCTCCCTGCTTTGTTGTGTCTCTCATTGTCTCTCCTTTGTGTCTCTTTTTGTTGTGCCCCCTCTCCACGTGGGCCAGCTCGCCCTCACCAGGAGGCCCTGAGAAACGAACCTGGGACCTCCCATATGGTAGAAGGGAGCCCAGTCGCTTGAGCCACATCTGCTTCCCACACAACTCCTTTTGAAAAGCTCCAGGGAGCTTCTTAGGAAGCCCTGGGGGGTTTCCTCTTAAATGAACTCAGACTGAATTTTTAAAAGTGCAAGACTGTGTTAACTGTGGTCTGGATTATGCATTCCTCAAGGGCAAGGGCTGTCTCTGAGCCATTCACACACCATAGCACTACGATATTCCAGATGTTGGGGATACAAACCTGACAGACCTCACTGCTCGTTCCTCCTGGAGCATCCATTCTAGTGGGGGAGACAGACAGCAAAATAAGTAAAAGAGATGGTGGGCACTAGGGCAGAAGCGGGGAGATTGGATGGGTGACTTCTGCAATGATCCAGGCCAGAGGTGGAGGGCTGGGACCAGGGGTGGGGAGATGTGGTTTGATTCTGGGATTTGAAGGAGGAGCCTCCGGGAGCTCCTAATGGACTAGATGTGGGTGGGAGGGGTGGAGACTGATTCTAGGGCTTTCACTGAGCTACTGGACAGATGGAGTTGTCATTACCTGCGGGGGGAAAGCTGGGAGGTGTAGATTTAGAGGGGAAGATGAGTCTGGTGTTGGCTGTGTGGACGTGGCCAGAAGCAGGAGCTCGGTGCCTATTTGATCAGCATGTTTGGGTGCAGAACCTCTGGGGCGAGCAGTGCAGAGCCAAGTGGGTCCAGAGTGAAACCTCTCTGTGCTTTGGTCCCACCAAGAGCTCTTGTGAAGAAAGGAGGCCGGGTGGGGTGGGCTTGCCTGATGGGTGCGTCCTTCTCCCTGTGCTCTGGCAGGTCACTGTGGCCTGTGAGGAGGGCTGGACCCTGACGGGCTGCAGCGCACCCCCTGGGGCCTCCCACATCCTGGGGGCCTATGCCGTGGACAACACATGTGTGGTGAGGAGCCGGGACACTGGCACAGGAGGCAGGACCAGTGAGGAGACCATGGCGGCCATCGCAGTGTGCTGCCGGAACCGACCGTCGGAGCAGGCCTCCCAAGAGTTCCAGTGACAGCTTGGGGTCAGGGCAGGGGCTGGGAGCTGTGGTCTGGGTCTGGGTGGAGCTTTAAAATGGTTCCGATTTCCCTTCCTTCAGGACCCCTCCCTGATGGCCCTTCCTTAGTCCTCCATGGCCTGGGCCTTCCTGGAACTGCTGGTGCTGGCATGGGGGTGGGCCGGGCTCCGTGGTCTCACCCTGGATCTCCCCATCCCCAGGCCTGAGCGGAAGAGAAGGCTGAATGTAGCAGGGTAGGAGGTGCCAGCGAAGCTCCCTCCAGCACTGGGGGGCCTGTGCCTGCCAAGCCACCATTACAATAGGTTCAGCTGTGCTCAGCTTCCTGCTGGCCGCTCCCAAGATGCCAATGCCCACGGGCCGAAATACCTTTTATTGAGTTCCTACTACATGCCAGGCACTTAATGCTCAAGTCTCCATGAAAGAGGCAGTATTCTCCCCGTGGGTAGTAAGGAGGCACCTAGGGGCTAAAAGGGGCCAGATATCAGTCAGGGCAAGTGAGTGTGAAAGGTGGGGACAGCCCCTAGCCTCCTGCCCATTTTGGAGAAGCCCCTTAGGGCTCCCTAATTAATGGGGCACGGGTGTGTGTGTGTGGAAATGACAGGCGGCAATGCTGCCCCAGATCTGTCCAACACTTCAAAGTGTCCAAAGTGCTTCTCCAACCACATTCTCACAGGGTTTCAAGGCAGCCCTGGGACAAAGGCAGGGCCTATTCTACCCATTGCACAGATGAGGAAACTGAGGCCAGAAGAATAAGCCCGAGGAAACTGAGGCCAGAAGAATAAGCCCATAGACAGCTGCCAGGACACTTGGGTGCAAATCCTTCTCTTTCTCTCTCTGGGTCTTTGTTCTCCATCAAGTCTGTGATCTCTATCTGCGGGCACTCCTGCTGTGAGGACTCACCTCCTGGAAGACAGATTTGGTGGATGAAATTCCTAACTCTTGTGCCCAGCCCTCTGAGCTGCCAGCAGCTGCAGCAGAGACCCAACCACATGTGTCCCAGATGATAATGGGGCCGTGCCGTGCCTGTGTTTCTCCTGGCTGCCCCCGCCTCCCCTGCTCTAGTCCAGGTGTTATTCACCTAGGATTGGTCTGCACTCACACACGTCACCCCAGTGCTTATTTTTCAGTTTGCGTTGGGGGCAGGAGGGGCAGGCTGCTTGTTACACACGCCACCTCATCTAGTCCTTGCAACTACCCCATCCACTTGATGGAGGAAGAAATGGGGAACCAGAGTGGGTAAGTGCTCTCCAAGCACACACCGCCAGGAAGTGAGGTGGTACTAGGATGCAAACACGGATCTGTCCATGCTAAAGCCAAGCCTCTTATGAATGCACCAGGTTGGGCACCCCATTTCCATGTTTCCTCATTTTGCTCTCAAGGGGAACACAGGCTTGAGGTAGTAGTGCAGGGAGCCATACAGAGCACATACCTCACCCTGCTTGTTCCTGGGTTCTTGTCCCTGTGGAAAGGAGCTTTGGCTGTGGCTACCTTCACTTCACTGTGGAGAGGGGAACTATTCTTTCTCCCCAAGCAAACAAGCATGCATTTATCTTGTCTGTTTTGAACAGTTCTGTTGCCTTTTTAATAGCAAGACAGTTTTCTAGACCTGTTTGTAACTTGAAGATATTTATTCTGAGTTTTGTGACATTTTTATTATACAGTGACTTTTTAAAATAAAAACTACCGTGTCATGACTCTTGCCCGGATTTGAGTGTTTAGGATGATGCCTTGCTTATACCAGGCTCATGGTAAAGGTCTATTGAATGGCTGAGTAAATCAAAGTATTGGATGGGTGTGTGAAAGCTGGTAATGTGAGCTTATTCCTATGCCTGTCCTAGGAATGAAATCACTGTCTTCCTGTAGCCTTCCTGACTCCCCAAAGCATTAGGGTTTCTCCTTGGCGACTTGTCCCCTTACAGCACTCTAGATGCCACATCGTCCTTGTCCTCCACTGAACTGAGCTTCCAGTGTTTTTTCATTCTTCTCTCCCCAGTACCTAGCACAGGGCCTGGCCCAGAGTGAATGTTCTTTGAGTGCCAGATGCTCCTGTAATGAGGAGTCAGTGCTATGTCCTTGATCATTTTTCATGATTTGAAATTATGAACAGTCCCAGATCTAATTATAGTATTCATTGTGGGACTTCCCAGTCCCCGCCATCCAATCTGAGGCTGGAGAATGTAGCTGTCTTAAGATGTTTCTCTACACAGCCCATATCACAAAGAAAGGCATCTGCCTGCAAAGGCAAAAAATTCTCCCAAATTCTATTTTCTGGCAATTTAGTGTCATATATGGAAGGTGTTCAAGAGCTGACAGATGCTCATGGCCTCAAACACCAGAAGAGAACCGTGCATCTATGCCCGCCAGCACCTACACCTGTCATGTAATGCTAGACACCACCCCCATCCCTAAGATGGCACAGAATCAAGCGTCAGATTGTTAGATATCCATCCCCTGACAACTCCATGACTTGACAGAAGGGAACAACTTGGCTTTTGCAGATGGATGACAGGTGGTCAACTGGGGAGTGAGGGGGGCTGGGCGTGGGCCACAGAAAGAGGCGGAAGATGTGGACTAGCAGACATCCCAGGCAAGGGGAACCATTTGCGCAAAGGCAGGAATGAATCTGGGACCCGTGGGGTCTAGCAAGAAACCTGGCTTGACTAGTGGACTTGACTTATGCTGGGAACTACTTGGGAGGGACCTGAAAGCTATGGGGGAGACATCTGTAGGCCTCCAGCCAATTCAGCAACCTTGCCTAGCTTTGCAAACAAATCCTAACATTGCTAGACTCTCCAGAGGAAATAACAGCAAAAGGCTTAGAAGACTCAACCCCCCTGCCCCCCATCAGTGCAAAGTACTAAAAGGAAACAGTGCCATGTGGTATCAGGTCAAAGGCCCATGGTCCCCCCACTATGGCTGTATTCCGATACATTGAGAAAAATGTCAGCCAGACTCCAACTGCATATTTTTGAAAAATTTATTTTATACTCCTAGAAGCTGAGAACTCTGACACTTATGAACCAAATTTAGAATTAAGATTCTTCCCTAGTTTTCCTACTTCCTTTTGAAATTTTATAAACAAGATTTTGTACACAAGAGGTAGCAGAGGAAAATTCCAGTCTGCTTGTTCCAAGCTCAAAAGGTAACTGCACACACCTCAATGTTAGCAGGGAGGGTGGGCAAGACAGGGTGAGTCTGATGACAAGTGCTCTAGGTCTTAAACTTTACTCTAGTTGTGACTGACCATGTGAGTACTCCAGGAGCAGTTATGGGCAAGATGCCCACTGGGACGCTCTTGTTTTCTTTCCCAGGGCGCCTTCAATGGGCAGAATCGGCCATCCTTTAGGAAGGCCTTCACTAAGGGAGCTTCTTGAGAACACACAGCATTGAGTTAGTTGTGCAATTCCTGCTCGATTTGCAGACCATTCTGAAAGATTTATAAAAACATCTTCATCCAAAAAATTGGCTGTAAAAATGACAACTCTTCTTTCCAAGGTAAGCCTGTCACAATTGTCACTTTGTTGTACCACATTAAAAAAAGTCTTCAGCAGGTTTGTAGACTGCAGCCGTTGGAAATCAAGTGGTTACTGGGAAAGTGAAAATGATGTTTGTTGTAGCGACAACAAAAGCAAAATTAACCAAAGTGTATAATACACAAGAGTGACGCGTGATCCTGATGAGCTCGACAGGACAGCAGGTGCCAGGGGATTGTGGAAGGCGTTGTTTCCATAGGAAATAAGGGAGCTAGAAGTGGCAATTTCACTCCTGAATTTGGGCTGCTGAGAGTGCAGCTGCCAGCAATGATATTCCAATACATATATCACCACCAGCATTTTAGCATCATGTCTCACACAAGCTTTTATAAGGATGGGGGTGGAAAGAACCAGGGTGGGGGTAGGGCAAACAGTAGGACATGGAATATTCACGTACTTAAAACCAGTTTTAAAACATCACATTCAAAACAGCAAGAACATGAGAACCATACAAAAGTTGCCAACTGCTTCTGTCTTTAATCTGAGAACACAGTTCTGTTCTTAAATGCTGGCCCTTCCATGTCCACTCAGTGTATCTGACAATAGCTATCACTAGCTGGCAGAAAGCTACAAAAGTACACATTTAAGCCTGACCGCACAGTGACTTCAACAGTTCAATAGTGAAATGACTGACTTATGGAAAGTGCTGCCTGCCCTGTCACGTGTGCACATAAAATGCAAAAGCAACCAAAAGGCACCTTGGGTCTGGCTGTGCCTCTTTGACTTGGCAAATGTAACTGACAGTGGCAACCTGGCACATCCTAAGGCTCCCCTAGTTCTGTGTGTGGAGAGTTGAATATAAGGCAGAGCACGTAACAAAAGGTGAAACAGGGCTGAAGACATGGGTAAGCAACTCAAAATACAAAATATACAAAATTAATGAACTATATTGGCACAACCTCCCAACCCCCTCACCCCTGGAGCCGGTATCCAACCTGAAACGAGTAAATGGTGCTATACTTGGGAAACACAACTAAATGGATGGTTGTTCAAGTGCTTTCTAGTTCTTTCTGGGAAAAGAAACCTTAAAACTTGTCCCTGTCTTTTCAGTGTTAGTCATGTTGAGGAGAAACAAAGTTCCAAATTCGTTCTTTGCATTAAAATTACTACAAAACTCACAAAGCAGTATCTTCCAACCCAAACATTTAACTTCAAATATAACCAATATCAAAGGTTTCAGTTATTATGTTTTAAGCGAAAGCAAATGATTGCAGATCACAAGATTTAAGACTACAGTTTATTCAATATGTCTCCAAGCATTAAAAAGATGATTTTATGAAGTCAAACTGCAAATTATATCTTAAAGTGCTTTTTATTGGTGTTTTTAAAATTTGTTTTGGGAACAACATAACTTCTTTAATGACTTATGTCAAAGAATGTACCCTGAACTTCTGGAACACAGCATTTTTTTTTATTGCTCTTTTTAATCTCAATTATATCAGAAAAATATCTCAAAGAGCATACTAATTTCCCAATTTTTTATCCTGGTGGCATTTCATTGAGATCCAAGCTTATGCCAAGGGCTCTCATCCAGACCCTTTTGAAATTCTATACAAATAGGGAGACATATTAAATACAAAGGTCTGTGTAAACTGAATTCTTTAACTTCTATTTTACAATGAAAATGAGTTTTATCACATATCTTTACATCATTTTAAATTGGATATCCTTATTCAATGTTACTGCAAGATTAAAAATTTGCCCCCACTCATCTAAAGGCAGCTTGCTTTTTTTTTTTTTTAAATATAAAAAAAACCAAAGGAATTTCTTTTGTAGTATCATAGAGAAAGCAACAGCTTTACCCTCACTCTTCTATGTTCATGTAACAAAAAAGTCTGCCACTGGCTTTATTTCCTAAAATCTCCACAAAATGTTAATTCACATATGGACTGTCCCCCTGGGATAGGTGATCCACATGCCGGAGTTCTTTCACTGCCAGGCAGCTTCCAAACCTTCTAGTGGCCAAAGAGCACTTTCTTTTTTAAAAACACAGATTCTCTGATGTCATGGAAGGTTCTCCCAGTTCAATCTCCAGGCTCTTCTAAAGGTTTCGAGGATAAGATTCTGATTTCAAAAAGGTGTTGAGCATCCAGTAATTGTGGTTTGACTCCCCATCATGTGCTGTACACGTTCCTCTAAGGATCAACATCGTCAAGGTCACTTCTTAATTCACCTATCAGCATGGGTGATTCAGACCCCTTTGAGAAAGAAAAGGAAGTTAAATGTATATATTAAAGTTGGAGAAAAAAGTTCCTCTATATTGACTGACTTATTTGTGTTTTGTAATTTAAACCTGGCCTCATCTAACAATTTAACACTTATCAAAGGGTAATAAAACATAGTGATTATTTTAACACCTTATATTTGACAATTCATGATTATACAAAGGCACTTTCATTTCTGTGATCTTATTTAGTTATTGAAACAACCCAACGACTTGACCGAAGTGACATGCTACTCTGCAACACCGCAGGCAGGTGTCAGAGCGCAGAGCGAGCAATGTGATAAAGCAGGCACACAGCCTGGCTGCCGGGGACACCTGCTCTGTGCACTGCACCACACTGTCTAAGCCAGGCTCGGGGTCATTCCTGGGCCTGAACTCTGCCTCTGGCACCAACTGTGTGGCCTCTGGTTTACAGGCTTAACAAGTCTTTTTGAATGTCTGCTGTATGCCTTGGGATAGAACTAGCTGGGAGTGTGGGGAGGGCAGCAGGGCAGGGAAAGTCCCTCTGAGGAAGTGACACGTCAGCTGTGTGGGAGGTAAGATGAGGCTGAGTGTGGAAGGTACAAGATTTATTTGATAAACTAAAAGAAGGCTATTGTATCTAGAATTCAGAAAATGAGGGTAGAGAGATGTAGGGGCCAAATCCAGCAGGACTATGTTGAAGATTTTGGTCTCTATTCTAACAGCAGTAGAAAGCCTCTGAGCAGTTTATGCGAATGAACTAGAGAGAAGCAAGGGGAGAAATTTCTCACAGAGTTCCAGGAGACTAGGGTGCTTATGACAGGTGGATGCAGATGGATGAGGGATGCTTAAAAGGTCTGACAGGACTGAAGAAACTGCTGCATGTGAGGGCACTGTCCAGGGTGACACCCAGGTGCCTGACTTGACACCATGGTAGACAATGGTCCTATTTACAAAATGAGGGGCACTGACCCTGGACCAGCCTCAGTAGGGGGTGGGGGGTGGTGGTAAGGAAAGGTCGGACATGTTGTATCTGAGATCAAGTGGAGATGTCAAGAAGAAGAGAGCTGGATGTTTGGAACGTGGAAGAATCAAGGTTGTGGGTGTGGATGAGAAAAAGTATCTAGTGGGGGTGGGGGAAGAAGAGGGAAGGTGGAGACTTGAGGAACACCTACTGGTGGTCTAGAAGAAGCTGACTGGTCAGGAGACTGGGAAAGACAGGCCAGAGGGGTTGGTGGGGAGCTAGGAGAGTGAGGTGCCATGGAGGTCCTGGGAAGGGAGGGTTTCAAAGAGGGAAGAGTGGTCAGTAGTGCTGGATGCTGCCGAGTGGCCAACTAAGATGAGCGCTGGAAAAGGGAGGCCACTTGTCACCCCAGCTGCTTATTTGGAGAGAAGATGGTGAAGAATGAGTGACACATAAAAAGATGGAGATAGTTAAGTTTGGTTGTGAAGAAGAGGAAAGAGGGCAGGGGATACTGGATGGGGGAAAATTGCACGTGTTATACACTGCTGGGAATGATCCAGCAGAGCGGGAGAAGTCCAAGACACTGAAGAGAGAGAAAGACAGTGCACAGGGTTTCTGAAGTGGTGGGAGGAGGGAAATCCCTCAGCTGTAAGTTTAGGGCCAGCATTCGCAGGCATTCTTGGCTGCTATTTTCTTTACAAATATGTAAAGTGATGAGACTATGCTGAACCTCAGTTTCCTCCTGTGTAAAATTAGGGTGGTAACTCTCTCAAGGCTGTTATGAGGATCTGAAAGGTATCTGTTTAAAAAGTGGTACACAAGCACCAACCACATTCATTCCATAAGGGCCTACTCTGTGCTGGACCAGTAGATGAGAGTGCTGTTGTGGAAGACTACAGACCAGTGGGGTCTGTATCACAAATACAGTAACATTTATACTTACTTCATTATTTTACACATACAAGATAGTCAATAAATATGTCTTTCCTTTTCCTATGACCGTGATCAGTCTTGAAAACGTTCTTTCCTTGGTTTTTAAAAAATAAGCTTAAAATTATTCTTTGACCCCCCACAAGCAAGTACACTTCAATGGCACTGACCCTTCCTTTCAAGGGTCCATGTTTCCAGGAAGGCTGGTGAAAGCAGAAGAGGGAGGGAGTGGTTTTTAGTAACCTGACAAAATGTAGGGAACAAGCTGGGATGAAGACATCTGTGGCCTGGCTTTATCAGGACCATTTCAAGTTGACTGGAATTAAGCCAGCCAGAGAAACTGAAAGCCCTGCATTAATTTCACACTGCAGGCCTATTCAACTCCGTAAGCACGTTGTTAGTGAGCCTTGAACCAAGATTCCAGGACCTGAATGGTTTTACTTGCATCAAGAATACACTCAAGTCATAGTATCCCCACATAGAGAACTGACTAGAGGGCGGAGCTGGTGTCTCTTTAGATGCACACTCCAGAGGACACATCTTTTTCTGATTATGGAAATTATCTGGGAAAACTGAAGAGCAGGCACTGCCCTTCCACCCAAGGACACAGCCTCCAGTCATACCTGTTGTAAATGCCTCTCTCCGTTCTCATTGGCAGGACTGCTCTCTGACCCATTACTGCTTCCAGATTGCTCTTTTTCATTCAGCAAAGCTGTGGCATATGCTAACGTGTCCTGCAGGAAATTAAAAGACAAAAAAAAAGTTGTGGAGTGTCCAGTGGCAGTGGCAACCCCAGGGCCTTCCTTTTGCCTCTGGTGGGCACCAGGAGCCTTGAGGGTGGGCTTTCCCAGCCACCAGAGCACATGGTCCACCTCTTCCTCAGGTTGAGGCCAGGCTGACCAGCCTGCATCTCTTTTCTTCCAGGCAAATAATTTGCACAGATTTGTCTAAGTGTTAACAAATCTGCTGTCTTTTCACAGATATTCAATTATTTCCTCTATACTTTCTCATTTCCAACTTATAACCTCTCTTGGCTGAAGGTGCAGTTCCTGAGAAACATACTCATAATCCTGCATATGGGATTTCACACCATAAAAAACAAAAGGCAAATCTCACCTGTGCTGATATGGTTCGCTGAAAGGTTTTTCCAGTTGATGTTTCATTAGAGACATTACTCTGTGGTGTCCAATAATGTTCTGACATCTGAGAAGAAGGGTCAAAAATGCCATCAGGTGACAAATAAGTTCATGTGATTCCATGATTCCTATTGTTAGTTTATAAAAATCATCTAAAATACAGCTAAAATTCCATATAAATCTACCTAGATCTATCACATCAGGAGACTATTTCATAGAAAATTCCACTTCCACTTTCAAGACCTCAATAAGATTCTGCTTCTTATATAATCATCCCCATCTTTTCACTGATCAACTTAAGACTCACGTATTAAGACATTAATTTAATGCATACAGGCAGTATCAACTGTACTAAAGAAATGTCTGAAGTCTCAAAATACTTTGAAGTCACTCTTCAAATTATGTTCAAGAGATTTTTCCTGATAAGATATGCTGTTATTGAATCCTATGTTACAGACAGAAAAGTTAAAAATTCAATGACCTTTTTCTGTAACCATTGCACAGCCCAACTCCAATGATGGGAATTCTCCTTGAAATATTCTTTAGCAGCAGGACACCTGGAGATTGAAGGATATTTCTATCAGCCAAGTGTTTTATTTCCAAATACACTTGTTTAATCTTCAGTGCCTTTTTATTTTGTAAATAGCATTTTCATTACAATTCAGTTTCCTTTATATTAAATTTTTATTCTTTTTTGGTTTAGACAGGTAATACATTCACATGTAAAACTTCAAAAGGCACCAAAGAGCAAATATGTGGCCAATGTCCTCATCTATCTCTAACTCCCAGCCAGTTGGTTCTACTAAAATTCAAAGTCGGAAAAGGAAAATAAAATAAAACCAAAAAACCCTACAGTGATTTGGGTTATTGCTATTACAATGTGTGTATACAGATGGGTATGTGATGGATGTGGAAGTATTAAGAAAAATGTCTTTGGTTTTTGCCTCTCATCATTGATATTTGGACTGAGTATCTGTTGCTCTCAGACATACCATCTGGCCCCAGCACTACTTAGAGATGCCACTCGTAGGCAAACACTTATAATAACATGCTGCCAATATCAAGCCTTAATGAACCCACAATTGTGGTAGAATGACACCCATCTGTGTCCACAATGCTATGTCATCTGGAAAATGCATGTGTGTGCTCCAATACAGCAGATTAAGCCCAACAGATTTCTTAATCTTATTTTGGTATGAGTCCCAGGATGACAATCTGTGTGTTTGAATCAGCGCAAATCTGTAGCAAAGTAAATTAAGCTATAAAGGCTTGGCAAAAGACTCAGTGATGGCAGTGTAGTCTGGCCGACTGGCCTTAGTCACAGCTCAATAACCCTGGGTTATCACATGGCCACTCTGATCTTTTGTTTGCCTGTATACAAAATAAGAGTTTAATTAGCTAACCATTACGGTTCCTTCTAACATTAAGAACCTTTGCTTTGAAGTCAATCAGCCTAGCTCTATGATTCCAGGCATGTCACTTAAACCACCTATGTATGGGACTAAAAAGAGGACCTATCTTCAAGTTTGTTGCAAAGATTAAATGATATAATATAAGGAAAGTACTTAGTACAGTGCCTGGGTTCATAAGTGCTCAAAAGCTGTAAGTAACATGATTTCCTCTCTTGAGAGAAGAATTTGAAATTGGGGACCTGGAGCCTGAAAGAGTCCTTGAGTGACGGTTCATGAATTCTTGCTGTTAAGTTTCCCAAATCTGTCTTGATTCCTGCCCTTCCTGCCTGGCTGTTGAGCATTTATCTCTTGGATTCCATAAGATCTGCTACTCTTTTAATAGTCCCCCTCTCACACCTTTTTGAGATAATCTGAATAGGCTTCTGTACCATCCAAGCAAACCTGCTCTGATTGAGTCAGGCTCTTTTGGTACTAAAACAAGGCAGATTTTTATCTTGTCATATTTGACTTGTAAATAAAACGTTCCTGTGTTTCGAGCCAGCCACTTACTTTTGAGCAAGAGTTACAAGAAATTTAACACACTGGTAGCAGCGACTGCTGTCCACATGGTTACTGTGGTGCATCAAAGCTGAGGGAAGAAAAGAGGAAATTTCAATAAAGCACTAACTGAAATATCAAGCCCAAGAAATATCAAGCTCTCGTTGTTCTGAAAATTTGCAAACTATTTTGATGAACAGATAAGGAACAACTTAATTAAAAGCAGACTGGTGTCTGACTCAACAGGATCCCCCAAATTCCAATGGGTAGAGACTCTAAAAAAGTAGTGGTATGGAAGTTAAGACTTCTAGGAGAACTGAAAAGGAACTAAAATTTATCCTGGGTGAGGGAATGACAGTTATAAAACTGGAGTTTGACAGATGGAAAATTATACTAGTTCAGCTCAACAAACATTTCCTGAGCCCCTGCTTAGGGGTTTAAAGATAAACAAGACCTGTTCTCTGCTCTTGAGGCCTTTACAACCCTGACATTCCAGAGGGCCTGGGGGCTGCTCTGAATAGAGTGTACCATTCCACAGGGTGGCCTGGAAAGCTGCAACTATAGAACTTTCTTGCTTAATTCTCCTTTCTGTAATGAAAGGAGGATCTAAACCTCCTATACATGACATCTAAAATGACTCAGATTAACTGGAAATATAGGTGGATGGTGGGAGTTGGATAAGAATTTCTTCCAACCAAATCTTTTCTACTTAATATCTCATTAAAGTCAATTTAAAAGAAAAATTAAAAAAACCAACCAAATAAAAAAATAAAGTTCAATTTAGCTGCCTGACAAAGAAAGTTCTGACTAAAAAACTTTTTCAAGTAGGCAATGGAAATTTGGATAAGTTCATACTACACATTAAAAAAAATAATGGCATTTCATGAGCTTGGCAATATTCTGAGTAGTAGTTTTTCCCTTCCCCAATGGCTGTAGAGTAGAATGATAGGTTTACTACACCAGACAGTGGCATTTAGCTTGTTGAAAAAGTCACAGGTCCCCTGAATCTTATCTGACCAGGTCAAAGGGCCCCAAATCCTACTGATCAAAAGTAGGAGCCCCAAAGGATGCTGCATCCTGCTGATTAAAAGTAGGAGAGGAAACAAACAAACAAACAAACAAACAAACAAAAAAGTAGGAGAGGGCCCATGATTCTAAGATCCTCTTTGATTTAATTCCCCTGACTAAACAGACTCCTCAGGTACTACTCTCGACCTTAGGGAAGAGCAGAGGGAAGCTGATCTGTCCGTGAAGAGACTGGCTAGAACACAGATTATCCACATATTTACTTAAGACGTTTATTAATAAGGCAAGGCATACTTGCCTAGTAATCCATTTTCTGTCTCAAACACAAATTTGACTCGCTCTACTTGTATGGGATCTTCAATGACCTGTAAAAGGAGGGAAAGAAAGGTCGGTGAATGAAAAAAAAAGGAATTGTATGGTAGGTGTTAAAATATCTTAAATTTTAAACTGAAGATTAAAGGCTATTAAGTAATATTTGTAAAAGATCTATTTCTTGCATATCTATGTGTTTCCACGAACTACCAAGAAGTACAGTTCATGATCCCAAGGGTAAGAGACTGGTCATCTAACTTGTTGACTAAGAATGTGTAAAAGTTTTGCTATGATAAAGGCTCTAAAAGTGGATGTGAAGTCTCTGGCCATGCTGCTTAGAGCTGGATCTATTTCTTCCTCACTGCTTGTACTATAGCCCATCTTATGGTAAGCAGTAAACTGTATGGGGTTGTGGTTGATCAGATGAATAATACACTGTTCTACCACTGAGGACCAATGATCTTTCAAAGTTTGAAAAAGCACTAGGACCAAAAGGAGGTAAAAGACCAGAAAGGTAGGGTTGGTTTTTTTTTTGTTGTTGTTGTTTTAAATTATTTATTTCTTCATTTATTTCTTTATTCAAAAACACTTCTTAAGGGAAGCGGCTGTGGCTCAATCAGTAGGGCTCCCGTTTACCATATGGGAGGCCCCGAGTTCGGTTCCCAGGGACTCCTGGTGAAGGCAAGCCCGCCCGCACGGCGTGGTTAGCTGACCCAGTGAGCACAAGCAGCAAGGGGGGGGATAAATGAATAAATAAATAAAATCTTTAAAAAAACAAAACAAAACAAAACAAAAAAAAACACTTCTTAAATGCCAAGGCCTATATTAAGTTTAGGGACCTAGAGGGAACACAGACCTCTCTCTTTAAAGGTGCTCCTGGGCTAGTCTCTCTCATCAGCTCATAACTAGTCATCAAATTCTATTGATTCTCTTTCCAAAACACCTCATGGTCTGTCTATTGTCTCCTCTAAGCATAAGCCCTATTACTTCTCACTTAGATTATTGCTACCAATTCTTATATGGTCTCCCAATTCCCAACTTTGGTTCTTTAGTTTATCCTGTAAAAACAACTGCAGAGGAAACTTGATAAGACACAAATCTGGTGATGTCACTCCCCTGCTTAAAACTCTTCTGTGGGGAAGTGGATGTGGCTCAATCGATAGGGCTCCCGTTTACCATATGGTAAACCTGGTTTACCTGGTGAAGGCAAGCCAGCCCACACGGTGCGGTGAGCTGACGCAGCAAGACGACCCAACAAAGGGAGACAAGCAGACACAGAAAAATGCACAGCAAATGGACACAGTGAGCACAAGCAGCAAGGGGGGATAAATAAATAAATTAAAAAAATCTTAAAAAAAAAAAACAAAAAACAAAAAACCAAACCCTTCTGTGGTAGTATGCAACCCAGAAAAACATGTTCTTAAATTTAATGGGTGTGGACCCATTGTAAGCAGAACCTTTTGATGAGGTCACTTCAGTTAAGGTGTGGCCCACCTCAGTCAGGATGGGTCTTAATCCTATTACTAGAGTCCTTTATAAGCTGAGTGAAATTCAGACAGAGGGAGAGAAAGGCATAGGAAGGAAGAGGCAGGACATCAGTGGAAACGGGAAGAGAAGGGAAAGACCAAGAGACGCTGCCATGTGTTAGAGAAGCCAAGGACTGCCAGCAGCCAGCCCCAGAATGCCACAGTCTTCGGGGAGAAAGCATCACCTTGAAGGTGCCTTGATTTGGACTTTCTTTTAGCCTCAAAACTGTAAGCTAATAAATTCCCATTGTTTAAAGCCAACTCATTTTATGGTATTTGCATGAGTAGCCTAGATAACTAAAACACTTTCCGTGGCTCCTTGTCATTGACAGCAGGGGATGCAAACTCAAATGCATACAGAGGCCAGGAAGACAATCGAAATGAGCACAGTGGGGATTTAGAGAACACATCTTACCCAAAGGGAGCATGCTGCCACTGATCTACGTGACTGTGGCATGCCGGAAATGGGGCCGATATGACTAGATGGCCTAACTTAAGGAGGTACTGGGGATTGAACCTGGGACATTGTATGTGGGAAACAGGCGCTCAACCACTTGAGCTACACCCGCTCCCCTAACTTTTAAGATAGGGTGGGATTCAGAAATCAAGTAAAACATGAAACAGGCCAAACAAAACAAGCCTATAGGCTGAACTTGGATATCAGGCCAACAGTGTGCATCCACTGGCTCAAAGCACTGGTACCTGAACCCATTCCCAATCTGGTTTGGGTTTCTTTTCCCAAGCTCACCTCAGTACCCACTCCTTTTTCAGGTCATACCATTTACTTACAATTCACTGAGCTCCTAAGGGTTTGGTGAAGAGCATGGAGTCTGGGGCCAGTTGCCTGGCTCAGATCCCGGCTCTGTCACTTATTTCTTGGTGGCCTTGGATAAATCACTCCATCTTTCTAAGTCTAGGTTTCCAATAATACTGTATATTTTACAGATTATAACGGTTTCCTCCTCCCTGCTTTTCACATATCTGAAACTGGGATGCATCTTGTAATCATTACATTTCAGCTTCATGGCTCTTAAAATTTTTTTTTTAGTAATACATAAAATAATGTGCTTTTACACACTCAATGGTATCTTAGAGTTGATGAACCACAGAGGCAGTGATGTACTGCTGAGGGTTATCATGAGGTTTAAATGAGATAATATATGTGCTTAGCACATGCCTTGTCCTTAGTGAAGCTTTGAGAAAGGTTAACCAGCAGCACGATTACCCCTTTTCTCTCTGCACTATAATTGCTTGTGCACTTCCTGACTCCCTTCCTAAACTGTAAGCTCCTAGGAAGTATTTTATTATTGCTTATCTCTAAATCAATAATGCATAAAGTATATGACAATATGTAGGAGGGCTCAATACACGTAGACCAAATGAATGGAAAAACAATAAAAGGACACAAGACTTTTTATTTCTAAACACATGCTGACTAGTAATAAATACCTAGGTACAAGTGAATCAGATAGTTCGACTTACCAATATTTCATGAAGTAGTTGGAACGTATTCTTTAACTCATGGGGTGGAGCTGTTTCTAGTTGATTCTGAAATATTTTTAAAAGCATAAAAATTCCAGTAACTCTTCAGTAGAAAGCAACATTAAAGCAGGAATTATAATTCAAACCCTAGTTCTACCACTCTCTGGATGATCCTGGGCAATTCAATTCTTTTTTCTGGGCCTTAGTTTTCCCAAATGCCAAATCTAGGGACTGAAATAAACAACCTCTAAGATGCCTTCCAGCTTTAATACTCTGTGATACTTTACTATGAAAGTATGAGTGAAGAGAAAGGAAGAAAGGAAAAGAAGGAATTTTAAGTTACCGAAAAGACTCATATTCATATTTTATTTATATACATCCTACTTTGGTTCCAGAAAATGCTAGTGTAGCTATGAGAATGCAAATGAGAATGTCCTGAGGTAAATATGTTATGAGAGCGGTATAGGAAAAAGTAGGGGTTTGAAACAGAAAAATCTCCCAAGACACACTAAGTGAAGAAAGCAAGCTGCATAAAACTCACATTCCTTTGTGCATTTTAATAAGCTTATACATATGTATGAATGTGTATCAACACTTCTGGAAGGATACACAAGAAACTATTAGATGAGACTGTAAGCATAGGGATAAGGAAGAGACAAACTTTTTGTGGTGTAACCTTTTGTCCTGCTTACGTTTTTAACAGGCGCAGGTACTATGGCAAAGACTGCTAGGTGCCTGCACTCAATAACCATTCTCTCTTATGAACCAAAAAATACTCTTCAGTTTGGGACACAGGGTGACCTGAGTCCATGGATCACTCACTGAGGCTGGAGGAGCCTAGGTCCCTGAGGACCAAAGGGCAGCAACACCATCCTGGTCTGCATCTTCCCACTCTCCTTGCATGTGAGGGGAAAACTGACTTGCTACATTATTTTAAAGCCCTGCTATTTTATTTTAGTTATATGTAGCTGAACTTAATTTTGATAGAGAAATTTTATAATAATAAATAGAATTCAGAGACTATAAAGGCAGAATAGTATACAAGATATACAGTTGCTAAAAAGAATGAGGTCAATCTACAGGCACTGAGAGGAAATGATTTCTAAGATATATTGTTAAATGAAAAAATACATTAACAGTATGTACAATATGTTGCCATTTATGTTCTTCAAAAAGGACATACGTGTTCACAGTCTGCATCTATAATCATAAATATCTCTAGAAGGACTGAGAAGAATCTGGTCAAGGAAATTTATCTTTCATTGTATGCTCTTTTTAAAAATTTGTAAGTGTTCTTTTAATTTAAAAGAAAAAAGTAAGAAATACCAGAAGTTCATATACAAAAATGAACTCAATAGGGCCCTACCAGTTGGACAAAAAAGTCAATTCTATCTTTTCTAGTTGCCAAATCAAAAGAGAAACATGTGAGTTAGTTACAAGGCTCAGTCCCTCTAAAAAGCCCACTAGTCTATTTAGCAGAAGAAAGGTATTTCCTGGTCCCAAGACCAGAGAAAAATGAGTCCCACTGATTTAAAAATGGGAAGCTGGTTAACAGGGTAGATGATATCTTCAAATATAACTCTATATATTAAGCGAACAATGATCTTTAATGTAAGCTTAGGGTATCATAGTAAACTACAACTCATTAAAAACACTTCTGTGCTGAAGAGGGCACTGCATTATGATATTGCATGTCCATGGTGCCAGGTGTGGTACTAAGTAAGCACTTTATATATCACCCCTCAGTGAATCCTTACAACCTGTGAGGTCAAGTAATGTTTCCCCCATCTTGCAAAGAAGGAAATTGCCCAAGGTCATATAATTAGTAAACAGTAAATAGAGGGGCTTAATCAACTCTGATACAAGTCTTACAGAAAAGGCTGAGGACAAAACACATTTTAATAAGAACCTGCAAACGTAAACCACCAATCACCTGCTACTTGTTAATACCAGATGTATTGGCATTATAAATACTCTGTAGGTAAGGTATGGTAGAAATTCTGTGGGAACAATAAATGTATACAGTGTAAATTCACGGAAAGAAGCCTGGAAGGAAACGTATCGACGTGACAGTATTGCTTCCTGGGGTGGGGTGGAGAAGAGGGGACAAGGCTGGTTGGTGGTTGTCAAAGTGGACGTTGGCCTTATTTGTATGTTTTACGTTTTGACAAAGAGAATATAGTCATGCACAATATACATGAAATTAAAAATTAATGATTAAAAAACCACTAAAGGCTTAAAGGTTTTCCTGTCATATCTAGAAAGGCAGTAAACAATATGGTTACGAGCACAGATCTCGGAGCAAGACTGCCTGGGTTCAAATTCCTACTCTGTTGCTTGTGACCTGGGACAAGGTACTTACTCTGTGCCTCAGTGTCTGTAAAATGGTGATAATAATAGATGGTGATAGGACTATGTGAGAATTAAATGAGTTAAATATGTAATATGCTTGGAACAGTGCTTGACACCCAGTAAGTGCAATGTAAGTAATAGTAATTATAATATTAATCAAGCTTTCATAATTAACCATATCTATTTCAGAAGGTGGGAAAAATCTACTTGATATTTGAAATGTTGCCTGGGGAAATAATCTGAAATTGGAAAAACATTTTTGTATAATAATGGTTTTAATGCATTATTCTTACTCCTCTTATATTGAACACAGTACAAAAATGTACATCACTAGGAAGGGAATGGTTAAGTACATTATGGTACATGACAGGAGGAAATATTATAGGCACAGATAACTTTAAATGATATGAAAAATATTTACAAGTCAAGTGAAAAACAGATACAAAATCTGAAAGACAAAATCTCAATTATGTTAAAATACAAGCATAATTGTATTTAATAAAATACAATTAAAATAAAAGGAAATAAAAGGGCAATATAACAGGATGTTCATGGTGATTGTCAGCGAACGGTTGGATTATGAGTTCTTTTATTTTGTTTCATTTTTGTCCCTGCATTTTCTAAAACAAGCTGATGCTATTTTTATGATTAGGAAAAACAATTAAGGTTATTTTAAAAAAAGCATATTGCCTGGGAGCAAAGGTACGCTCTCCTACATTTAGGATCTTCACTGGAAGCAATCAGGCTACCACTAGGTTTCACTGAGGTCTTACCTTAATGAAATGCAGCATAGTGAAGGAAAAATGTTCATTACAGAAACAGCAGTACACCACCATCTCAATGAGTGCCAAGAGCGAGCCTGTCAGCTCTCGCAAAGCAAACATCACCTAGTGGGAGGACACAGAAGGAGTAACCTTTCTTCTTGTCACAGTTCACAGTTGATCAGTTGTTACTGGCTTTAAATGAAATTTATCCAGATTTAAGATTGTCAATATTACCTAAAAGAAGGGTTTCTTAACTGCTAGAGATCTATGGATAGATTTCAGAGTGTCTAGGCCTTTCTGAAATTTAATATGATTTTGTGCAAATGTGTACCATTTTTGGGGAGAGAGTCAATTTCACCAAATTTTCTAAGTAAATGCCCCTGAAAGGATAAAATAATCACAAATAGATGCAAAAAATATATAATGTTGAATTTTAAAAAAAGAAGCAAAATGAAATATAAAGCGCATCATTCTTGATGTAATTTTAAAAACCAATATGAGATATTGCTCATACCATACATATGTAAATCAAGTTATGGAAGAAGGCTCAGTAGATTTAATTCATAAGAGGGAGTAGTGGATGTAGCTCAGTGGTTGAGCACCTGCTTCCATGTACAAGGTCCCAGGTTCAATCCCTGGCACATCCTAAAAAACACATCCTAAACAACACAAAATTCACAGAAGAGGGTAGTTCTGAGAGGGAGGGGAAGGGACTGGAAGTGAGGATGGGCCACGCAAAGTCTGGTTGGTGATGACAGCCTGCCGCACAGGGAAGGCTATGAGCAGCTCAATTCTATGCTAATGGGCTTAAAAAAACCACATGTGGTTGGCCCAGAGCTGCAATATTCCAGGACCAGGGCTCACAAAAGAACAAACCCTCTACTCTGATCATGAACTGAGTAATTTTGACTGATGAGGTGCCATTTACCTCCCCAGAGGCCTGGAGGGGTAATTAGCTGGGCTAGAGCTGGAGGTCCAAATTCTTGGTCACAGAGGACTAATAATCTTCTCAACTGATTATTTCTTTTCTATTTTGAAATAAATTAATTTGAAAGAATCATTTCTTCTCTTACTACCATCTGTAGGTTTTGATGCCAATTCTCTTTCATTAGAGTAACATGCAAAATATAATTAATAAAAAAAGGCATTTTTTCCTCAAAAAGGAGAAAATAATTAACATAAAAAGGAAATGACATTAGGAAAACAAGTACATACCTCTAACAGGTAAGGCTTCCCTTCAGACAAGAACAGTAAGGCTTCTACTTCCTCGTGGAGGGGCAGCAGGGGGCTTGACGGAGCAATGCTAATAGGTGGCCTTTGCTTAAATATACCAGGAGCTTTAGGAAACCAAAGAAACAAAACAAAACAAAACCAGTCTCACTTGGTGTTATTTCAGGAAATAAATATCTGTAAAGGTGACATGATTCTCTCAAGATTCAGACATTCACTTGTTGAGTACTTAGGCTCAGGCCAGTTACAGTCTAGCAGGGAAGCCACACATGCAGACAAAAGGAAATGCTTACCGTTTCCTCATGGATGCCTAACTAGGTGTGACTATTAACACCTCTACCGTCCCAGTGATTCCCCACCCAAGACAATCTTCAAAGAGGTAAAAATATAAATAGTATACGGAAAAAATGCCCAAAGCTGCCTTTGAAGAGACACTGACAAAAGCACACTTTTGTTCCTCCAACAACTGTCCTCCAATAATGGTCAATATCACTTATGCTAAGCAAAATCAACCTACATGGAAGGGGTTACCCTATTTGCTAGAAAAACAAGGATCCATACTTTCTTTTTTATAAGGCTTTTTGAACTCACAAATTAGGTAACTTGTCTTTTGTTTCTTTACACCATGATTTTTTTTTTTTTTAAAATTTTATTTCCCCGCCCCCTTGTTGTTTGCGGTCTCTGTCTGTTCTCTGTGTCCATTCGTTATGCGCTCTCTGTGTCTGCTGGTCTTCTCTTTAGGAGGCACTAGGAACTGAACCTGGGATCTCCCGTGTGGAAGAGAGGCGCTCAATCACCTGAGCCATCTCAGCTCCCTGGTATGTTGTATCTCTCATTGTCTTTCCTCTTTGTGTCTCTTTTGTTGTGTCATCTTGTTGTGTCAGCTCGCAGTGCCTGCCCGCCGTGCCAGCTCGCCTTCTCCAGGAGGCACCAGGAACTCCCAGGACCTCCTATGTGGTAGACAGAAGCCCAATCGCTTGAGCCACATCTGCTTCCTGGTAGCTTGTCTTTTTGGATGAATACGTCAGCGTTTGGGAAGTAAACCCTATATGACATGCTCCAGTGTTCCTTTAGAGAGTCGATAAGTACTTCCAGATTAGAGTGATGCTCTGTGATCTAATCTAGTTTCATGCCTTTGTATCTTCCTGGTCAGAGGACATTAAAACTCTACTTCAGGGGAAGCAGTGGGGTACAAGGGATGAGAGGCCAGGCTTTGGGGTCAGACTGCTTACATTCACATACTTGCTGCTGTACACTTACTGGGAGTGAAGCCTTGCGGAAGTTACTAAACCTCTTTATTTCTTAGGTTCCTCATCTCTAGAAAGGGGTACTATCCCTCTGAGGCTGGCTGTGGGTCTTAAACACAGTCAGTACATTTCAAGCCCCACGTAAAGACCACTATAAAACACACAGAGCTGCCTTGTTGTATTATTCCGGTTACTCTTGTTGATGCTGCCATGACAAGGACTAGGAACAGCATGCGAACAGTACACAAATAGGTTAGACTGTTGGATACCCACAGAGGGACAACTTATGTCTTTGTTATATTAAATGATGACTGTGTTGTTGGTTCAGGGTGGCAAAACAGAAATGCTAACTCCATTTTATATTCAAAGATATTTTAATGATGTAACTTACAACTGAAAACCCCCTTGTTTTTAATAACTTTTTAAAAAACATTTATTACACTTGCAGGTTATATATTTTTAATATTTCCAATTTATACTGAGGATCACAAAGGTCAGGTTCACATGGTTAAGAGACTTCAACTGCACACACCTTGGTTATTTTCCCCACTATGCCAGTTGTGCCAATTAGTGATGAATGAAATTTGAATTAGCCTTTAATCGTGGAGTTGTTTTCTTTAATACTTATATAACCCCTTTCCCCAAATAAGTGATTGATTTACTTTGTCTTATAAGTAATTGATTACTAACATGATTACTCTCCATATTAGACAAATTCAATAACTCTTCATTTTTCTGATGTACTAAAGATATATTAAAAGCTTACCAACATTCCTTTGGGAAGAGACATCTGAATGCAGAACGAGCAATGCCACTGTATTGTGAAGATTCCCAAATTCTCGGGCTTGTGCTGAACTCCATCGACGTATCTGTTGTCAGAGAAGATATATTTCTTAATGCTTGATAGTAGAAGAGGTCAAAGTATAAGGAAGTCATAGACTTTCCACCTAGACATACTTACTCATATTCTATATCAAATCCATTCATATATCCAATTTGTGTATTCAGTGCTTATGATGTGCCAGGTGATTTTTCCAGTTCATCAGTAATGGGAAAAACCTAAGGGGCTGGAAATCTGGAGGCCTGGCTGAGTCCTGCCACTCCCTGCACTGTATGGATAAGGGTGAGTTCTTTACCCTAACAGTATCTGACCTCTTCAAGCAATGGGAGAGATGATGCGACCTGTTCTGCCTAGTTCATGGTTGCAAGGATCAAATGAAATATTAAAAGTGAAAATGCTTTCAAAAGTAAAAACGTACACCATAAATACATGACAATATTAATATATGTGCAGTTGAATTAGAATGAATTTTAATCAGTCACCACCAACAGTGGAGTCTGCATATAGACAAGCTTGTTGTGAAAAATAGATATGGTAGATCTTGACATAACACAAACATGCAGAGCATGTTATGGTGTCAGTACTGGTTTTAATACTGAAGAAAAACAGCAGCACCGTGAAATGATAGGAAGTAGAGAGGAGGCCTAAGCAGCAAGTCTGTCCCCTTACTATGGAAAGGGAAGAGCGAGGAAAACCTTGCCTATGCAATGCACACATAGGAGGGAAAGGGTACAAATCTCTGCTCCACTATGCTTCAGCTTCGTGACCTTGAACAAGTGGCTTAACTTCTCTGTGCTTTAATTCTTGCCTAGGAATGAGGTTGAAAAGGCCTACTTGACTGCATTCCATCAACATTACTTATTATTACTCCACATTAACATTTTGTATATTTTAAATCTATGAAACAAAATAAATAAAATGTGTGGGAGAAACACACCAATATAGGAACTTCAAAAAGAAGAGTCATTTTTGGATATGTATCTCCAACCCTTTTATTACAACGCCCCTTTAATTTTTTTGAATGAGTATTATATCCAGAACATCATTCAGTTTATAACAATACAACTTCACGTTTGAATTCCCACCTTGTTATCAACACCTGACTCAAAAAATTACCACCCAAATAGCCTTGTTCACAGCCCCTGAGAGGAAGCTGAGGAGCCCACTGTCATCTGTTCCCTGAACGTGCTCTAATCCCCCTGTGGCAATCGGCCCCTCACATTTTGATTGATCTTCTAGTCAGTCATTTCCATGGGTTGTTACTAGGTATTTATGAGGAAATTGTAAATTTTTAAGTAGGTAGTCCTAGCGCCTGGACTCTTATGAAATTAAAAGGAAAATATCTACCACCCACAAAGATAGACAAAGTGGCTGTGAGAAGATAGAGATTTCACCAGGAACTTCAAAGTTGCCATCACCTGATTGTTTTGCCGGTTGGCCCCTAGGAGAAAGCTGATCATGTGTCGCAGAGCCGAATGCCTCAGGAGGAGATCTCCAGCCCTAATACCTTGCTGTCACAAGATATTGAGAATGACAAATTATATTCCTATCCAGACAAAAATTTTGTTTTAAAAACACAGTTAAACAAGAACAACTAAAAAGTCGATATTTTTTAAAATGCTCTAACTTACATATAGGAAGTACTTTCTAAAATTTAATGAAACACCCCCCCCGACCCCGAGTTTCAACAGCCTCACATTACTCACAATGGCTACCAAAAATGCAGTTAACCACTTGTTTAAAAGTAGATTTCTTCTTTTGTCAATGAATACCTATATTAGATACCTATATTAGATATATATATAGATAGTATCAGAATTCTTGTAAGTAACATAATCCACAAATTGAGACTTTTAAGAATATTCTTAAGAATATTCATAAAACCACATCATGTAGATCCTAAAATGGTCAGTCTAAAAGTTTTCATTGTCTAAAATTCCTTGCCACTTTTTCCCTTCAGACTATAAATCCTCTGTATTAGGAAATGATATTAGAAAAAAATCATTTACCTTTTGTACAAAAGTGTTGAAGAGGAAAAAGTACTGAGCACAGTTTTTACAATTTTCTGGAACATCTTTATCCAGCAGAGCCAGTAGTACCTCCAGTAACTGATGAAGGCTTTTTAACTGGTTAGAGGAAAGATGAAATTGCATGAAGAAAAAGAATATAAGATAGACATTTGTCACAGGATTAATTTGAAATAAGCCACCATAAGAACAAAAGGAAAGTCTGATCGACACAATCCAGTCTTGGATTCAGATGGATTTGTTTTGGAGAGCAAATTCAGAATGATCAGTTTTACCTTGCAGGGGAAAATTGGTATTACAGAATTAGTTAAAAGAAAAGCCTGGCTTTGTCTCCTAGATTTCAGTCAAGGGCATGATTCTAATGGCTGCATTTTCTCCAGAGTCAATTTCTCTGTCTCTTTAAAAAAGTGGGGGCCTAGGGGAGACATTTTTCTGAATCCCTCCCTCCACTACACTACCTTCTTCACATAATCACAGATGCAAAGAATAAAAAACACAGACACAGGCATAGGGGCTGGAAATCAAGCCAATGGAGCAAATGGAGAGCGACAGCCTGACAGAATGACAACGGCAATACCAACTCAACTGGGAACTTACTTGAAAGCCCGCTGACGCCTCATGGAAAGCTTTGAAAAACATTTTATTTGTTTAGAAACCATTTTGGTTATGACATTGCTTCTTCTTTCCCTCCCACCCCAACTGTGTTTTTGGACAAGTCCCTATAAATTCATCTGTAATCTGAGAATTAAGATCAGGCTTACTACTCCTGTTGTTCACTTCTTCTTGAAGATGGTATTCACAGACTTTTGAAATACTCCCATCCATCCTGTCACAGCCATCATAAATACAGTAAGATTTAGCATTTACATAGGACCTCATTTTCAAAGTACTTTACAAAACATAATGTGGGTGGCAAGAGGCACCATTTTCATTATGGAGGGAAAAAAAGGCACAAAATATATCAGCTGGATATCAAATGGAATTTACTGAGGCAAATGGCTTCCATGCTTATGTTCTCCGCTTCCTTCCCTTTCTACTACCTGCAGTCCTGCCTTTAGAGGTTGGTGGGGCAATATACTGTGGCCTGAGCCCATCCTTAGAGAAACTGCACTAGTTCTGCCTTTATGTTTTGTTTGGGCTGGCACATGGGAGGAAGGAGGAGGATGAGGCAGGCCTATGTTAAGCATTCTTGATACATCTAGGAAATACTTCCATAGGGGTATCTCGGAAGAATGGTGTCAGCACTACCGCCCTCAGGGTCCCATGGAGGTAGGGCTGGAAACCCCACTCTGACATGAACTAGAGCAACTCCCAATACCCATCTTATATATCGTGCATCCAGGTAAGGCTTTATTTGAAAAATAGTTCTGCTGTTTAGACTAACCGTGGTTTTCACTGCCTTAGAGTAAACCTCAACTTCCTCATGATTCCTGGAATTGAAAGATAGTCTTTTTCTAGGTCATTCCTAAAGGGCATATTTGCTTTCCTTGTTCACTCTGGACTGAGCAGAGCTCCTAAATTTGTCTGGTCTCACAGCACATCCTGGATCCGGCAATGCTGAAGGAACTAAGGGCTTGAGTACCAGGTGCTGTATCTGGATTTATGTCCTCCTTGAAGGACTTGCTTAAGGTTGCACAGTAAAGTCAAAATCTGAATTCGAAGCAGCAATTCCTAGCATCGTATTTAGTTCACTGAGACACACTGCCTCTAGCCACCAAAGGAGCCAATTATTTCTAAAATAACATTTTTCAAAGTTTTCCATGTAGTGTCAGCTGTTTGAAACAGCAAACTTGGGACGTTAATGCTGTCTTTGCTAGGACTTAGTAACATATTGAATAATTGGACTTAAAAAGAATGGCTTTTATTTCCCTGAGACTTTTAATCTTTGGGGAGTGAGGATGGCAATAAATACCCTAGTTTGTTTTAGCAGGTGTGTATGTGGAATTGTGACCCAGAAAGTATTCTGCAGAAAATAGGGTTACGGAGAAGAAGAAATTCAGGGGAACAGGAATACAGATTAGGGGATAAACTGTTTTGGCCAATACCCCTGTATGAACAGCACTATGAGGTATGATTGCCTATTGCAGGTTTGGATAAGGAAAAGAGCTTATGAGGAAAGAGACAAAGCTGGGGGTGGCTCAAAATGTCTGCTGGTTTAGACAAGAGTCTCTAGACTCGGGCTAGTCTCAATTCAGAGATATAAAACAAATTCCTAAGAGAGGACTTTTTGAAAAGAGGGTGTTCTAGAGAGAAAATCCCAAAGCAGACCAAAGCAGATCTAAACTCCTACCCTAGCTTGGTTTCTGAGATATGAGAGGAAGGGAAAGAATGCCTGCTACCCCAGCATTTATCAGAAAGTCAATTCACAGATAGTTTTATTTTATATGGCAAAATTACCATTCAACAATCCTAGGCTCTCTTTTTCATTATGTGCAATTTAAAACATTTAGTAAAAAACAGAATGTATAAATCAGATTTTAAAAATGAGACTGACCTTATCCTGATAAAACAAGGCACTGTCCAGGGTTTTCTCCAGAATTGTGGCTACAGCAACTCGTACTTCTCTCACACTGCATTCCAACAAGAAAATCCTAAAGTAAAGAGAAAAATGGAGTCAAAATGCAAGACAGCTTTCTATTAACTCCAACCTTTCCAATATGGGTCCCCCCTAACATCCAAGAAATAAAATTACTCTAAGATCTTAGCTCAAGTTTCCTGAGAGCTTTAGCACACACTTGTGGGCCAGCATGAAGGAGAAGGCCAAACAGTAAAATAGGACCCTTGAACACTGAAAAGTGGATTTCACCCCCCTTCTTCCTCTCTTCTTCTAAAATGAGTATCTGCTTACATGCAAATTTGAATTTAAAGAGATAAGAAGGCAAAGAACCTAATATTTAAAAAGTTCATAAACTGAGGAGTAGTTCTTCTTGGCATCCCTTTAATTTCACAGAATAAGATACTAAAGTTCTGAGACCAGCTAGCATCCCCAGATCCCCCTTTTCATCTATATTTTTATCCTTTTAACTTTCCTCTCTTTTTCGCCCTCAACCCTACCCCTTACACTTCGTACAAAGCCTTCCTAAAAGCACTTGAGGTTGAAGAGGTCCTTGCCTCTTCTTTTCTTTCTTCTCCCATTATTATTATTATTGTTATGATGATGATGATGGTGACAGTAGTTAACATTTATTAGGCACTTTTAGTGCTACAGTCAGACACTATACTAAGCACTGTAGATGCATTATCTAATCCAATCCTTAACACAACCACTGGGGTAGATTCTATCATTCCTCCCAGTTGGTAGGTGAGGTGATCTTAGAGGTGATGGAGGGCATGGCTGGGCAGAAACATTGCTCTCTGGGGCTGCTGATGGAGATTCACCTGAGAGCCACTAGATCACCTGCATGTGTTCTATCTCTGCTTCATATACTCACTTCAATGTGACAACCAATATTACAATCAGCAAAGCAAAATCTCATCTATCTTTGCTGATATTTCTTAGCAGAAAATTCTCATTACTCCACACGCAAGATTTAAATACAACATAATTTTGATGACTCAAGTCAAAGTTGTCCTGAGACAGTTCCTTCAGGAGACAGCAGTGAAAGCTGATCTTGTTTCTGCCTGTCTGGGTGGAACATTTGCATTCCCTCCCTCCCTCTCAGGAGTGTGCAGACAGCTCTGCTCTCTCTCTCCCAAGCGGAAGATGAAAGTGGCCCTTTCTGAGGGGCTCCACTTATGCTCATTCCATGTAACTGTTGATGCTACTTATTAGCTACCTAATTTGAACCAGACAGACAAGGCTCTGTTCAAAATCCACTAAGAGTCTAAGTGGCAACCATAAAAAAGTTTAAAAGCTAGCACGTACTCCCCTAATATTTAGCTCTAGAGGCTCGATCAGATTCAAGCGTGGAAAGTAGAAGTGCCAAGTGCATCCTATCATATCATCAGGAGGTACCATGAGAATGCACACAAATCCAGAATATGGGGAATTCTACAGGACAAATGACCAGTGATAGAACCTGGGTCCTCCATATAGCTGCTTAAGCCACAGTTGCTTCTCTGTGAACCGTTTTTAATCCAGATTTGTACAAACTCAATGGTAAAATGATGTTTTTGAGAAATCCCAGGTAATTTGAACGTGGACTGGGTATAAGATGACATGAAGGAATTATTTCTAATTTTGTTGGTAAAATGGTAAGGTGCTTATATATATACACACATTTTAAAACTACACATGCTGAAAAATTTATCATGAAATTTTATGTCATCTGAAATTTGCTTGGGAAAAAAAGCAAGTATGTGGAGGTGCATGCAAGTGTATGGGATATTGGATAAATAAGACAAGATTGGCAAAATACTGACAATGGGAACTGGGGAAGGGGTATGTGAGAGGGTTCCTTATTCAGCCTATTTTTGTGTATGTTTGAAAATTTCCATAATGAAAAACTTTTAAAAAGGTGTAAAGCATCTTTCATGTAAGTAGTTTTAATTTCTTTAGATCAATTTGCCAGCACTATTTACTACTAAATTAACTTTTTACAATTACATCTTTAAAATAATTTTAAAAACAAGGACTGAGGGGCTCATCTAAAAGACAATGCCCTCTTCAGGTTCACAGCTACTAAAATACCACTACAGTATATATTTATTTTTTAGTTGTAACAACGCTAACCCAAGTTATCTTAAAGGTTCCAAAGAAGTAAGTAGTTAGAGGAGAACATTAATTCTTCAAACATGAAATTATAACAATTGGGAGTGACAGAATGTAATAAATTCTTTCAGGAATAATATGGACTAGGTAATTCATTGGGATTCTTGACAATCAGGAACACCAAGAAACCAAAACATACTACCAAAGGGTATTAGAGTTTCTCTGGAGATACTCAAAAGCAAGTCTGCTTGGACATAAGGGAATAGACTAAATATTTGCCATGTTCCATCCACATGGACAATGATTCTGACATTCTAATGCCTAAAAGGATACTCAAGAGTCCTTCTATTGGAAAGCCATTTGGAATTTAATTGGAAAAATGGGTGAAAGGTTTTTTCCTAATGCTAACTTTAAAGAGACAAGCACATAATACTTGAAAGAAATGTTTATTTGCTCTCTCTTCATATACATGCATGTATGCATACATGAACAAAAATCAGAGTGCTTATTATTTGCCAGGCTCTGTGTATAAAGTGGTGACCCAAAAGGACATGGCCTATGCCCTTAAGAAGAAGTTTAGTAAGGAAGACAGGCAAAACAATTGAGAGTAGACTAAAGTTACTCCCTTCGGAAAAAGCCTTACTAAGAAAGTGTCACTTAAGCTGACACCTGAAAGGATGAGAAGGTGCTTACTATGCAAAGATTGGAGAGGAGAATGTTCCAGAGATAGAAAGAACAATAGATACATGGGTCTTTAGCAGGAAAAAAGCTTAGACTGTTCAAGGAACCAACAAGCCAGTATGGCTGAAGCATAAGTGAGGAGGAAAGTGAAACAAGGTAAGCCTGGAAAGGCAGACAAAGGCCAGATCAAGTAAGGCCTTGTGGGTTATGGTAAAGATTTTGGATTTTATTTGAATATGATGGGAATCCAGTGAAGAATTTTTAAGCCAAGAAATAATGTGATCTAATTTGTTTCAAAAAGAACACTTTGGGTGCTATGTGGAGATAAACTGGAGAAAGGAGAGGGGGAGATAACAAGGAGGCAAATAAATAAATGTCTGGAGTTCAGACCTAGAGATGAAGGGGATATGGGATAAAAAGAGTTTCAATTAGATCTCTAACTTGCCACCGCTATGACATCCCTGTGGAAAGGGACTTGCACTTCTGAATTCTCTGTTGTCTGTTTAAGCTGAGATCAAATAAAGCAAATTTGTATGCTGACGGAAGGGACCTGGCAGAGAATCCCAGAAGGTGCAGATGTGGGAATGAGAGATGATAAATAAAATGTCAACTTCCTTGAGAAGGTTTGTTCATATGGAGAGATTAATTTTGACAAGAGGGAGGATAATTCCTCCATTATACCAGGAGGAAAGGAGAAGATGGGAGCAGACTCTGGTAGGAATATGTGACAGTGAGCTGTCTAGATTTCCAGGTGGCACTGAAAGTTGGTGATTAAGTTAGTCATAGAATTCTGCTCAGTTGTATGCTTTTCTTTAGTCAAGTTAAGGTGAACGACTACAAGGAAGGAGAAGGACAGGGAGTCCCTCTAGGGCTGATGGAGGGAAAGAAGGATAAGGGTGCTGAACGTATTGGCAAGAGCTAGTGGGCTGGAAGGATGGGTGAGGACAAGGTCAAGGGAATGCCACTGGGAAGTTAATGGTCTTCTGACTATGATGAGCTGAGGCAGACTGAAGGAAGAGATCCTGGCAGGGAGGAGTCAGGACACTGAGAAATGAAGGTGCTCACTGGGTCTGTGTGAATGTGGAACTCTTCAAGAACAGTAAGAGAAACTGACTTGGTAAAGATGCTTGGGAGTAAAGTGCTAAACACTCTAGTGAGTGGAACATCTTGAATTTTTACCAGAAAAGGCAAATTGTTTTTTTTATTGTAGGTAAATATACTAACATAGGTAAATACACTCTCAGTAGATTTTTTTAAAAATAATTTTTTAGCTGGACTCCAAACACAGTAAGACAATATTGTGGACTGTGTAGTAAAGTAGGATTGTTTACCTCTCAAACTTGCCACCTGCCTGTAAGTCCCTAAAGGAAGGGACTTGTACTTCTGAATCCCCTGAGCCACAGCAGGGGTTTAAGACCTGCTTGCCAGTGAGCACCTGCCCGTCTGCCTCACGTGTTCTCCTTGCATCTGATGAACACCTGTCTGACTCCAGTCCGAGAGAGATGACTTGGAATGAATGACTTTGGAGTGACCTGAATCACTTCCCCACGGCTTCAATGAAGATAGTTTCAGAAAAATCATTTCAAGTTGAAATAGAAAAGGTTACAAGGAACCTCAGCTTGCAATCACTCGAAGGGATGCAAATTTCTTTCAATGACAAGATCTCAACACTTACTTGATCAATTCTCGGCCTTCAGAACTAATAAAATATTCAACTAGCCACTGGCAAGCATCAAAACTTTTTGAAAGCAGAGCTTCAATAGTGGCAATCCATTCTTCAGTGTCAACCCTTTAAGAAAGCAGAGACGGCAATGTGAAGAGTACAGCCCCGGCAAGTAACCCCACAGAGTGCCACTGTGTTTCCTGGAGGAGGGCCAAGTTACTCATGACTGCTGACCGACATGGCTCAGTACATCCTAGAGGCCAGTGCTTTTTGCATTCTTTGGTTACTTGTGGTATGACATTCCCCGCCCCCCACCCCACCCCCATAAAACCTGTGAAGTAACTTATGCCTTAGACATTATAATTTTTATCTTCTGCATTTCCTCAAACAACTTTTACTTGGGAAAAAGGACTGACTGGTAGGATTTTGTTTTGCTAATTAATTAACGTTTACGAAACTCCCACTTAGAACAGCTTACTACCATCAACATTTTTATACCTTATTCTGTCAACCATTAATATACTAGTTTATGAAATAAAAATATATACTACCCATGATCTGGCCCTAGTCCCTCAGTCCCCCAAAAGTTAAAAATTTAAAAAATGGAAATAGGGTGCAATGTGTAGACAGCTTGAGCAAAGTTCATAAGTAAATGTCACCATATAAATTTCCTTACCTAATCCTATCTAAGCCAGATATTAAAAGAAGGGAACACATTAATTCTTTTTCAACTGGACAATAAAGACCAATATCACTTAATGTATCTTTGATTATTCCACATAAAAACGAAGTTGACATCATATTCATTTTCTTCTCTAGAGTTTCCTGACTAGAAAATTTCCCTCTAAACCTCCCCACACTTGGAGAAACTCACTAGGCTAGTGTGTAATAAAAGAATGGGAACTTTAATGGTCTTCTAACTATAACTGGTCTCCTCAACCTGAATCTCTTCTTATTCCAGGTATGTCGTATAAACCACTGCTCATCCATTTGTCATCCTTTGTTCACTTATTCGCAGAACCATTTAACCAGAAATCTACCAGGTACTGAGGATAAAAACCAGTGATGAACAAGATGCAATCAGATCTAGAGTTTCTAAGGTACCATTCTGAACACAGTGCCTTCCTGTGCAAAACCTTCCACTATCTCCCACTGAACAAAGCCCAAACTCCTTACTCTGTCACTTGTGACACTTAATGATCTCATCCAAACCCAACATTCAGGTCTCTCCTCAAATAAGCCCCTTATATATACTAGTAAAACAAAACTAATCAACTAGTTCCTTAGGTAAGCCTTGTCTGTTACTCATGTCTGAATGGTCCCTCTGTGTTGTCCACCTTTTTGCCTTTCAAAATCCTCTTAACTCCTACCCTCTAATCCCCATATTGGGATATGTTTTTGCCCACTCCCAAAGACTCACAGCACTTATGCCTTCTACTAGAGTTATTTCATTTTTGTTTGTTAGATCTATCCTTCCTTTGGATTAGAAATTCCTTAAAGAGAGGGACCATGTCTTAATCATCTGATTATATTAAATAGTATCTTCACAATGCTTTGAAAAGTTGAACTAACCGAATTAATCAGTATCTTTAGTCACAACAAACTATCAAAAACATCACTTCTTACCTGAGTTTTTTCTTTGTCCGTAGGTAAGTTTGAAAAAGGAATTGAATGGCAAGTTGTAAGCTCACCTTGGCCATGCAAGGATAATATGGGTGCTTTAATTTAGTCTAAGAGAGAGGGCAAAAAAAACGATAGGTTATTTTTCACAGAAGTTTTATAAATTATTTCAGTGTTAACTGAATAGATACATATGAACGTAAATACTAATAAGAAAAATCTAGTCAATTCATTATAGACAATGTTTCTTTTAAGTGTAAAAAGGAGTTAAGAATTGACATCCTTGGGGTCGGATGTGGCTCAACTGGTTGGGCGTCCGTCTCCCATATGGAAAGACCTGGGTTCGATCCCCGGGACCTCCCGGTAAAAAAAAAAAAAAAAAAAAAAGAATTGACATCCTCTTCATTTCTTTTATGAGGTTCTCTCAAAAGAACTGTTAGAACACAGGATGTTAATTAGACCATCAAATTGGGGTTCCAGACCAGCTGTCTGGAGACATCCAGACACTACAGGCAGGGCAGATAGCTCAGGAGTTTGGAGCCCTGCCAGTGGGCCCTACTTTGGAATTTAAGCTCCCCAGTGTGACAGAGTTGGATTCAGTTGTGGTTTCCTAACCCATGGCTCTTCTACCCCTTCTATATGAACCTACAGTTAGTACTAGAATTGATAGGTTTATGTCCAAGAGACTTAAATCTTTGGGCTTTCCATTGTGCCACTTGGGCCCTGAATCTCAACAGAGTTGCAACATCTACTCTCCAGTTCATTGGACTCACCAGGACAACTAACAAGGAGATGATGATGGACAACGACCATCCCAAGAAACAGAGAGAGTCTGCAACTGCAAGCAAGATAGTCCCATCCATTTGCCCCATGAGATCTAAGCCTCCTCTCAATTAGAGGCAGAGTGTGTACCACCATCCCAGAATCCTCAGGATTGGGGAATAAACGATGGACTAGAGTAGATGTACTGTTATTCTACTATAGACTTATTGTTATTCTAGCAATGGAAGAACTTTTATCATTGATGTGGAGGCAATGGCCACTGGAGGTTCTGAGGGGAGGGAGAGAGAAAAATAGGTGTAATATGGGGGCATTTCTGGGACATTGGAATTGTCCTGAATGACGTTACAATGACAGGTCATTATGTATCTTGTCTTAACTTACAAAATTGTACAGGAAAGAGTTTAAACTATAATGTAAACTATAATCCACACTTAGTGGCAATGCTCCAATATGTGTTCATCAATTGTAACAAACATACCACACTAATGAAGGATCTTGTATTAATGTGGGAAAGTGTGGGAGGGGTAGGGGGTGGGGCATATGGGAATCCCCTACATTTTTTATGTAACATTTATGTAATCTAAGTATCTTTAAAAAAAAAACAAACACACACACACAAAAAAAGTATATTAAAAAAAAAAAGTAGTCTATTAACAGACTAAGAAAGCTTTTTCTTTACTGGCAACTTAAAAAAAGAACCATGGTACTCAAGAAAAAAAGAAGGTCTTGGAAGTTCTATCTTGATTCTGATAATATCTGATTACAAATTAGGAAAAGTTAATCCCCACAAAGCCCACTATCTATTGACATCAAAACATGGACACGCCACGAGGTCTTCTTTATAAATTCTAAACAAGGGCCCTTAAGAAAGTCAGTATGTGGGAAGCACATTCACTCACAATCTACACCAGACACTTTGAACACTGCCCATATTTTAATTTTACCTGATAACTGACACATTTACAGCCTTTTTTTTTTTCTCTTCCCATCTATCTGAATACTAACAATTGAGAGTGAGGATGAGTCGCTGAATGTTTTGGTTAAAAAATATTTAACTGCAATCCTTTCTTATTTCTTTAGCAATGATCCAACTGGCTACTTACGGCATTCAACGAAGCTAAAGACAAAACAAAACTGAAATAGTCGCTACTGTACACATCTCTATTCTTCATAAACTTGAGGTTTTCATCTCTTACCATCTACAAAAGAAAATAAGTAATTATTTTTAAGAAACAGGGCAAAATAGTCAATATTTGGAGGACAATTCTAGCATTAGGAAAAAGGGTTTTATATGTAAAACTTTATGGTTTATAATTTCCTTTCCTGGTGCTTTGAATTTTTAAAAAAGGAGGGAGGAAAATCTTCCTTTCATATATGAGAAGCTATAAAAAAAGGAATTATTATTCCTTAAACCAAATCCTTTTGGGAAATTTAGGGAAACCTTCCTGTGAAGGACAAGTGAATTCTAATTGGATTATTTTGGATTGTTTTTCCCCAGGTATCACCAACTCCATGTTCTCCCTGTATCAGATGGTTTAATTCTTTCTCTCTTAATGAAAGACTCTGTATTTTTTTAAAATTCTCTTGCCTTTTATTACTTGGTGTATAAAGCCTGGACTGGGTAGTCAACAGTTCTGAATTTTAATCCTGGCTCTGTGACACTGGTAGGCCATTTCTCCATTTCGGAGCCTCAGTTTTTCTATCTGAAAAATGGGAATAAAACCTGCTGCTCCACAAGAGGGTTTTAAGAATTAAGGATTTGTTTACAGCATGAAGTATAGAGTAGGTACTCAATAAATAATGGTTATTACTGTCATATTAGTCTTACCCACAAGTTTAAGCCTTAACTTATTTTTTACTTCAGATGAAATAAGTTAATTTCAGCATTTGCATTTCTTTACTGCACCCCTCTTCCTCATTTGTGATACCCCACAAGCACACAGCTGGCCAGGGATAATGCTGGCCAATCTTGAGTGTGTACTCATATTTGTGTTCTTGACACTCTGTGTGGGGCACTAACCCTACAGCCACCTCTGGAACCAATATAAAAGATTCATGCAACAAGGTGTGTGAGATGATGGGGTACTAGAGGTATAGCACAACTGACAAGAAGACCAGTAGGAGTGCTTCTGGATCTCTGAGATGAATTCTGACATTTATCTGGATCTCCTCTCTTAGAATTTTTTACATGGTTCTTACCTGGTATATTCGAACAGGCATTTTTTCCACAAATAGCCCTTTTTTCTCTCCTTTTTTCACCAGCTTGGTTAGAATAGAGAGTCGGTCATTGTTAGGCCTATGGGGCCGAGGAGATGACTGAGGTGAAATTTCTGGTGAAGATGGAGCTGACCTAAGACACAGAATCAGAAAACTGTATGTTTAGTATAAAAAGCTATTGCTTTAGTAGTTACTAAAACTTGCCAAACTCACATAAGCAGGGTACAAGATTTAAAAATAAATTGTACACTTTCTTGATCCAATACATCAAAATGCAAATTCACGGACAATAGAACAATTAAAAAAATTTTTTTTTGGACAGCGCTGGTGGAGTAGTATGCTTTGGACATTAAGAGTATTTCAAAGGTTTTTAAAAATCTCAATTCTAGAACAACACAATTTACATGCATGTTTCTAAATACAATATAACTTCTTGCCAAAGAAATAATGACCAGGGAGCAATAAGAAGAAAGAAAAGGGATAGAGAGACTTACTTACTTTCTTTTCAGAATTTCTCTCTAGCTAATTAGCTCTAAATCTAAAATAGTACATCCTCAAGGGTTACAATATCACCTAATGAAATCACACAGCAAATTACACAGGTAGAGAAACTTACAGAGAGAGATCCTCAGCTTCCTGCCGTACAACACTGACTCGACTTTTCTTTGGTAATACTGGGGAATTTTGATCAGATACCCTTTGATAGAAGAGCATATAGGCATTCCAGTATCTTCGGCGTACATCAGTATATGGGTTTGCTTTATAACAAGACATTAAGAAAGAAGTTTTTGTAAATAAGGAGATTTTTCTTGTCTTGACAATCTAAAATGAAGGGTCCATAAATCCAACTATTTACTAAATTTGTTAAACACAAAGTTTAAGTACTGTTTAGAATGGAAGTCAAGACACTTCAGTTCTGACAATACAATGGAGTACTCACCTGGGGGTTGCATGGTAATGAAGCAAGGAAAAGAAGGTAAATATTGTTAGGCAAGTCTAAATTTAAGCAAAAGGCGAATAATGTTTAAAAATATGTTCTCTCTCTCTCTCTCTCTCTCTCCAGGGAGGCGGCTGTGGCTCAATCAGTGGGGCTCCCGTTTGCCATATGGGAGGCCCCGGGTTCAGTTCCCGGGGCCTCCTGGTGGGGGCAGGCCCGCCCGCGCAGCGTGGTTGGCTGACCCGGCGAGCGCAAGCAGCAAGGGGGGCGATAGATGAATAAATAAATAAAATCTTTAAAAAAAAAAATATATATATATATATATATGTTCTCTGGTATAGGACAGGATTATAATTGGCTCCACTTAACCATCTCTGCATTGACCTGCCAAATATTTCTAGGCAAATTGTGCAACCACTACATTCAGCCATTAAAGGTTACCACTATTAGGTGTATCTACTATAACATGATAACAAAATCTAATATAATTGGTATAATACAGATAGAAACTTTGAAACACTGCTAGCAAATTTCAAAATCAGGCAAGAATTACCATACTTCAGATAATTTCAGAATGCTAAAGTCTCTGCAAAATCCACCCCCCACCTCCACCATAGCAAATTCTGATTGGAATTTGTGATCCCTTTTTTCATACTTTTTCCCCCTGGGAATGGGGATTATGAAGGAAAAGACTGCTTTGCCAAACTGCATAATAAATATGGCTTTAAAAACACAGATGCTAGAAATGTCTCCTCTAATTAACCATACCTCTAGACAGGTGGAAAGGAAATTTGAAAATTTTAATGGATAACTACTTCTTTGGAAACTATTTTTAAGTTTGAAATTCTTTGTTCATTAGTTTCTCTTCGAAATTTATTTCTTCCTCTTAACTTACTTTACTCCCCTCCCCACCAGGGCTGTTGTGAGGAATTATTTAAAAAAATTTTTGTAAGCAGCTTGAACATTTTCACTCTGGGTACCAAAGATAATTCTTGGTTCTATAGCTAGAGCAGCAGTATTATAAAAAGAATAATGTTTATTGGATTTTTATGAAAAAATTACTGCTTCTAATTTGATAGAAAACTATAAAAAAAAAAAAAAAAAAAAAACCTAACAGAAAATATCTGTTTGTGAATACTTACTTTGATCATAAACTTTTGGTCTGTATTCTCCTCCGAAGCATTCATATTCCAAGGTCTCATCATTTAGGTCAAATTCTTCTATAACTGTGTCATTAAATTTATACCACTTTCCTTTTCCACATCCCCTAGAACCCAGGGATAAGACAAACATTGTAAGTTGAAAAAACAAACATTCCCACCTCCAGCATTTATCTCTATACATTGTCTACAAATAAAGTATGTGATTACCATTTGGGAAATATCTAAGAAAAACATTGCAACAGTTATTTTAATTCTAAACAACTTTTCAAACTGAAGAGGTAAAACAGTTACACCAAGCTTTTCAAATTGAAAATGAAGATCAAAGAGCAATGCAAAAGCTCCTTTGCACCAAAACAAGTAAGTGGGGATGATAAAGAAGGGTAGGGAAAGCCAAGGAAAGACGGCTGGTAGGGCGGAGAGTGAGAGTTGCCCCAGGAAACCCTTACCGCCTGTCCTTGATGAAGGAGTAGTAGTGGCCTGCGTGTGCCTGCCCACTGTGTACAATGACCCCAACAAGTTCATAGTTTTCTGTGAGAGCAACTTTTTTCCGTGGGGATCCTCCACCACCCTGATCCATACTTCGCCCGTTTTCACCAACTTCAGACGATGAATCTTGGCGAGCCATTCCTGAAACCGTGTAAGGCTCCATATTTAGCATCCAGGGAAACTATTTAGAAGCAAAAAGGCCACATTAATGTTGATTAGTAACACATACAGCACTAACCAATTAAATCAGACACAAGAGGGATGGCGTTTTCCTAATTTAAGCTAGGACCACCTCTCCAATTCAAGTACAAAATCTCAGAATGGCTGACAAGTTGGTAAAGTATCATAAGTAGCCTCTGGTTTGAGCAACAAGAACAGCATTTTACTTCACAGCTTTCACTAGGGTGCCTTCTAGAAATGAGGGATAGTGCGTATGGATTTGCCTATTCTACTAGCAACAGCTGCTTAAGGCAAGGGGCCGTGTCCTTCTCAGAGCCCAGACTTTCATGTTTTAGGTGAAATTTGAAAATATATGAAGAAAATGGTGAAAAAGGAAGTGAGGTAATGGTTGAAAGAAATTTCAGGGAAAAAAAAAAGTTACCCTTATTTGTTCATCATATTTAATGGAGCGTCCACTCTCCCAGTCAAATCCAAATCTCATTAAGTGAATCACCAAGATGCTAGGTAAAGACTTAATACAGGTCCTTTTCACTGTTATTCTCTAAAGAAAAACAAAAACCAATTACCTCTGCAGAGAAAACAAAACAACAAAGTAATTCATGCAAAGGCCATACATTTCTAGAGGCCTTTCCCACTCATGTGAAGCCATGAGCTAATGGAAGTTGCAAAAGGAGCTTACTGTTGATTTTGCACAAAACATAGAGACAAAGTACGTGAATAATAAATTAATCTTGAAGGGGCAAATAAAATACCTTTTCTTTACACTTTTCACAGTAATATGCATTACTTCCCTCTAGAACTTCTCCTCTAACAAACTGATCCAAGGAAATTTCCAAACTCTGACAAGAAGTAACTCCTAGATTGAGAGCCATGAAAGCTTCCTCACGCTCATATCTGATTGGGAAAGAAGGGAAAAAACTTGATCAATGATGGGACTTAGAAATCTTGAAATTATTACAATACCTGGGCTTGGACACAACTGCATTCATAATTGGTGAAATTAACAACTATCTTTCCTCATTCTTTCAAAAGTACACTACACCAAACAAAACCACCAATTTCTGACAATTCAAAATTGCTTAATATTATGAATTTCAACAACTATTTACTTAAGGCCACAAACATGGGAATCAAAGAAATTTAATTCAATAAACATTTATAGATCCATTAAGAGATATATCTGCAAGCCCCTCAACAAATGCAAAATTCACAACATCCAGAAGAAGTATTTAAAAATGATAACCAGCATTTTTTTATGCCAGTGATAGCTTCACTCACCTGTGAGGACAGTCTTTACAGATCTTCTGATCAGAATAGATACCCTGAAAAGTATTCTTAAAAATTTGTTCTCTCCCCAGTTTCTGTTGGAATAAAAAGGTAAGCTTTTACCTGATGCCCCTAGAACTTATAGGTTGTCTATATAGAATTTTATTTAGACCTAAGTAAAAAAAAGACTTCAATTCAATACCAAAATAAAATGAGGCATTCTGATAGTTTAAGCTGGAAACTAATGGAAGGCTAATAACCCATCATTAGGGAAGCAGCTGTGGCTCAATCAGTAGGGCTCCCGTTTACCATACGGGAGGCCCCGGGTTCGGATCCCGGGGCCTCCTGGTGAAGGCAAGCCCGCCCGCACGGCGTGGTTAGCTGACCAAGAGAGCACAAGCAGCAAGGGAGGGATAAATGAATAAATAAATAAAATCTTAAAAAAAAAAAAAAAAAGTAACCCATCATTAGACTCATTGTTAGGGTAATGCAAATAATCAGAAAAGGTAGAGGAGAGCCTGCTGTTAGTCACAGCAGATGATAAATGGACCATGATTCCAAATCCTTCTCCCCATGCTACAATTACCAAAATAGCTATTCTATTTTTTTAAATAGTTAGAATGTTATACATTTATAAGTTATTTTAAAAATGGATAAATTGTGCCTAGTGATAGAAGAGGCAAATGGTGGTGGTACCAGTAGATGGCCTATATATTAGAAGGCAATGCATTTAGGAGGTTTGTCCCATGTTCTTCTGTGTGGAGGAAGAAAGCTGTGGGTTTAGACAACATCACAAACAACTTTTTAATCTGGTCGGTCACTTTGTCCCCTTTGATAGAGAACCCTGAGTTCCACGGCTGCTCCACACGGGACCAATAGTTCATTAGTGACTGCTATATCCCTCTGGGGCCAGGTTACTTCACTGGATATTCAGTGAGAGTATGTAGATACATATGATTATTATTATGTAGATATAGATTAAGAGTTACATAATTTATCAAGTGTTAATGAACCGAGAAGAAGTACATAAATTTACTGATCTATGTATGTTTTTATGTCCAAATCCAAAATGGATTGTAGCTGTGGTGTTAGAGATGATCAATTCCTGATTTATTAAATTCATAGTAATCCCAAGACACTATTTTCATACTGTAATTAGAGTTTGAGGGAGTTAGAGGGAAAGTCAAACTTTCACGACCTTGAGATATTCATCCATCTGGTCAATCAGACTAGTAAAGAATTCATATGCATCTTGCTGTTCTCTCACGTAAAGTTCCTTGTTCCACATTTTGAAAATCTATGTAACAAGAATTAAGTATGTTGTTAAATAACAGCAATTTCTAAATATAGTAGAAAAGGAGCATTTCTAAAAACTAAGTTCACTATTAGGATGTAAAAGCTTTTACTAAGTTGAGGTTGCTTGTGTTCAGCCATCTATAGATCTCCCTGGTTAGGAACCAGGTGTATGATTACAAGGTGTAATCATAATAAGTCTACAAAACTAGAGGTGAATTCAGGGTGAGATCTAAGGCTGCAGAACAAACATTTTTTCCCTTAGAAACTGACCAACCTATGGGGGAAAACAAGGTAATCCTTCATTATATGAAACATTCTAAAGCTATAGCTAATGTTTATTTAATAATTTAAAGGCATAGTGAAACTGGCATAAGTTAAGAGGAATGCTTTGAACAAATATTTCAAAGATAAAAATAAGAATTATGAGAAGTGTTCAAAATAATTAAGATGAGCAAATTCCTAGAAATTATGAATGACTATTCTTCTCAACATTCTAATCATTTGAAACTAAGCACTAATTTCAAGAAGAGTGGCAGAGCCAGCTCTTTTATAGGTTCTTGGCAATGGGATTAGAGTTAATAAAGGTAAGAAACTATTATCAATAGAGAGAGAATGTAGCTAAGCCCCAAATATATAATATCTTTCAATCTAAAAAGTTATTGGGTGACATACCTTCCAAAAGTTCTCAGGGACATAATACTGCAACTTGCTTTCCATCAAATGCCCAAAGAGAGATTGCACTTGGTAGAATACACTATCATCTGGATTGTCCATGTCATCATCCACTGAAAGTAATGACTAAAAAGAAATGCAATTTACTAAGTTGGAAATATTTAACTGCGTCACAGAAAATCTTGACATACCTAAGCTTAAGTACATTGCCATTTTAGAATGCTACGTATGTTTGGATGTCACTATAACTCTATATCTTTTTAGCTCCAACAATTTCTAGCTGGTGTAAACATGAACAAATGATCTCTTTGAGCCACCATTTGATTATGAAAAACTGGAACTAGTCATACGAGAATCTCTACAAGAAATAAGTATGACATGATATACATGGAATACTCTCAAAACGGACAGCTATATCACAAGGTACTACTGATAGAGCCTAAATATTTCTAAAATACCAAAAAATGCTAGTAAGTTAATGGCATAGAATTTGAGGCTAACTTTGGAGTTCAAAGATCACATTAGATCAAATCCCACTGTCACACAAGCAGCATTTACATGGGCAGATTTATAAAATTGAGTGGCTATGAACAATATGCTGTCTCTACAGATTTCAGAAGCTACTAAAAACATCCCAAGTTATGTCTAGTTTTAGTAAATCTAAAAGGAACATATACATATGGAAACATTTTCAGGGAACACACCCATCATTATACCAAACAGGAAAGAGGAAGGGAATCACCTCAGGCAGACCGGGTTGCATGTAAAGCTGCTGGAAGACCGCGTTCATGTAACAAGTAGCGCCACCGTTCCTCAACCCCACAAACCCTGAACTGGACCTGCTGTCCACTGGGGGAAGGTACTAGGAAAGAGAGGAGCAGAAACGGTAGGGAAAGAGAATTAGCATCTCCGCCATGAGCACATTCCCACTATAGCTACACGGGATGCCTGAGAGGAAGAGAGATATATACTCACAGATTTTTATCTCCAGCGTGTTTGAAAGTCATGCTAGCAAAACCTATGTTTCATGAAGTACTTATGCAGATGCTAATACAATTACAAAATACTATTTTCTCAGTATTTATTTCTAGCTCATAGAGTACAATCCCTGGCACATAGCAGGTATGTATTTGTTTATCCATTTAGGCAGTCATGTATTGTTCACTTGAATATAATTCAACAAATATTTATTGAGGGCCTAATTATGTGCCAGGGACATAAGAGAGGACAGAAATGTGCATGGTCCCTGAGCTCAAGGAATTTACAACCCAGTAGGGCAGACAGGCATTAATCAAATAATTATGCTAATATATATTTACAAACAGAGGTAAGTACTCAGAAGAAAAGGAATAAGGTTCTATGAAAGAGTTTACTATGAAGAATCCTAACCCATAGAGGGTCAAGAAAGGCTTATATTCATTATCTTCCTTTTTGAAAGCAACCTTATTTTTTTATTAAAATTCTTCTAGTAAGCAATTAAATAACCAGCTAAACACCCTCGCATTTCCCATAAAGATGTTTTGTATTAACATGGATCCCAGTATTGTGCTTGTCTGGGTAGAAACAATCCAGAAGACGTATATTGGATAGAGGTCAAAATAGCACTTCTCCAAATGTAAAAGGATATTGGAATGACACACTTGAAATGCTAATAGAGCAGAATCTTGGTTCTAATACCATGACTAGAATCATGTTATCTGCATATATCAAGTACCTGCATCTAAGTAATGAACCAACCAATCAACCAACAAAAAATTGTAGGTCTTTTGGACCTCAAGGAATTGCTAAATATTACACACTTTTTATTAACATCAGACATACACTTAAAGCAAGATGATTTCTAAGATCTAATTAACACATTTATTTGCAGTCCAAAGTGTAGATTAAAAAAAGAATGCTACAAAATTAGAGAACCTGGCTCACAGCAGCACTCATAAAAACAAGTTATTTATATATAGTATTTTCTTCATGATGTTGGTATAATCTCTGATTTATGAAAAAAAACAAACAGACTTTCATTCTAACTTGATTAAATAAATACATGTAAAATTAAACAGCACAAAAGAAACATTATAAACTAAACATTTTGATACCAAAACAATGCATGTGCTCTCACATTTCTGTCTTTGTAAATGCTCATTTCTCTCACTAGGACACCTGTCCCCACTTCTTTACTGCTTAACTTCTCTGTGTTCAGTAACACTCAGCTCAGGCATCCGAAAGGACAAGACTGACTTCCTGTGAGTTTAGAGGAGAATGCAAAGGCAGCTTGAAAAGCGTCCCCAAAGACTCCCACTCTTGATCTGGTACTCCAGTAGCACCCTCAACTTGCTTCCCTCTTGCAGATTCCAACATATATAATCTGTTCATGGCTCCGTATCTTTGCCCATAGTCTTCTCATTCCTGAAACAACCTTCCCACCTTGCTTTTTAACTGGCTCACTAGCCTTTAATGGTCTATTTTTCAGTTTCATCTTCTCTAAACAGCCTCCAAAGATACCACCAGCTGCTGCTGAAGTGCCCCTTTGTGCTAGCACAGCCCTTAGGACTTACCTCTATCTTATAATTTGTCATATTATATTGAAATTACCTGCTTATGGGTCTCTCTTTCTTAGTATACAAAGACCTTCCTGAGGGCTGGAATAACAACTCATTTTTGTGCTCAAAAGCTAAGGCTCAATAAATCTTTGTTGAATTTAACTGAAATGGACTGCATTGTGACAGAAACAATGTTTGTCTGACTTTGTTAGCTCTAATGCCTGGCATGTGCCAAGCACAGAGTTACTAAAAAAAATCATTTGGCTGATACTTTTTACTGAGAATAATTATTGAACAACTTGAAAATGTCTCTCTTCTTTGATTAAAAGGGTACCATTCGGTAATGCACTATAGCTTATAGCTGACTTGAGTATGTGAACATAATAAGCAAAAGAATAATACTGACTTTGTGGTCAGAAGGATGTAAATATAGTTTTAAAATTAGTGGAGTGGGTGTAGCTCAGTGGTTGAGCGTATGCTTCACATGTATGAGGTCCTGGGTTTGATGCCCGGTACCTCCTAAAAAAAAAAAAAAAGAATAAAGTTATATGTTTAAGAGAGCATCCTAAAAAATAAAGTGCATCAAGGTCTATAAAACTTACGTCAAACTCCTTGGTAAGAGCAGGGTCAGGTTGATGATGCATACAAAGCAGTTCTTTTGTAATAATTTGAAGATTTGAAGGTGAGCTATCAGCTAACATTACAAGGACTTCATAGGCTGCCAATCGGCTATTCACTGAACTACACCTGAAAACAAAAGAACAAGTTAGTTTCAACAATGAATAATCTACTTAAATTGCTCATTAAACTAAATCTGTATTTGAAATGAAAAGTATAAAAGCTGAAATTCCTCAGACATAGATAAGTCAGGTCTGAATTCAGAAATGTAAGAATCTAGTGGGAAGAGCTTCCTCAACAAAGAGGTCATGGACACAGGAGGGATGAACATGGTTGCGAGCTAAATGTCTCCTTTGCCTGATGATTAAATAGCAAGATTCTTTCACTTATGACTCCAGAGTATTCTTTCAGGAATGGATCAGCAGGAATGGAGGAGAAAGAGTCTGGGGACTTTATAACAAATATGACATGGGAACAGCTATCTTTCATTTAAAGTAGGTAGGAAGAAAGTTTTTTGTGGATATTACCCTGAAATGCAAGTATCTGATGACAGAAATAGAAATCTATTCAAATCAGAGTAGATACCCATAAATATTTTATATGTGCCTATTGATAAAAAATTGATCATGGACAGTAGTTAACTTCTCATTTTACTGAAAAATAAATGGACACAGATATATACAGTTTGCCGAATCACCTTGTTTAAAGTGATATAGTAGATAACTAGTAAGCATTCAGCAGGAAACCAAAGGCTTCCTATACTTGCTGCCTTTAGTAGAAATCATTTCAGAGATGGACAATAATTTCTCACTGTAACCCATGCTGACCTTGCATTACTGAGGGGATCATGGGTTAGGAAGGATACACAGAAAAGAGGACACCCAACCTTTAGGTGAAACACTTATGGAGTGTAGGAAATGTGATCAAGAGGGTCTGTGGATAAGCACTGTACCAGACACTGAGGACAAGGGCCATGAAGCTAGCTCTGTCCTTTGCTTCTAGTCTGGACTTCTGGATTGCAAAGGACAGGTAAGGAGTGAGCACGGAGGGACCATGCACACAGGCTGAACACGAAGATGCTGTTTTGTTATTATGAAAAAGAAAAGCATTACTTCTGAAAAGAGTAACGATGTATTTTAAATTCCTTCCTGGCTTCAGGATTTTGTTGGGAATTACTATGTTAAATGAACCCCATCTAGTAAACCAGGGAAGGATGAAACAAAATAATTCCTTTTCTAGTTAAGGTGCCATTTATGATTTTAAAAAAGCACTCCCTATTGTGGGAGGTAATACTTTTAATAAATATAAAAGGAAAGATTCATAAATAAAAATATTATGAAACTGCTGAGGATTTAGTGAACTAAAATATACTTGTGTGTGTGTGTGTGTGTGTGTGTGTGTATATATATATATATATATACACATACACAGAACTACTGCTTTAATAAAAGCCTCCCATGCATCTATGACCAAATCTTCCAGAACAAGCCTGGGGTGGGGGATGGTGGGGGGTGGTCATAGCCTGGGGAACACCCCAAGAATTCTAATGAAGGTTTATTACCTAAAGCGGATTTTGTTAATATGGGAATCTCAAGATGGAGAAATATTTATACATGTTAAGACACCTCTTAAGATTCCATAAAATATTGCTTATTATGCCTTGTCCATTTCAATAACCAGTTTCTTCAGGATTACTCAATTAACTCTGGTTTTTGTGAGAAAAGAACAAAGTAAGTTAGATTCAGAGCAAATGAAATGGCAGCTTTAGCCACCTCCTCCTCCCAACAACAAAAGTATAAATATCACCTAAATAGACTCAACATTACCAAGAGATTGTATGCATTTCTACCCATAAAAAAAACATAAGACTTGATTCTAAAATTACTAGGTAATAACTCACTAGCACTTTCAATTATCAAGATACAATCAATACTCAGCAAATAACAAGGTTCATGCACTAAAACATCTATACTTTTCTCGTAGAAGAAACCCTCAAGACTTTATTCCGAACCTGTTTGTTTTTACTTTGGACTTAATTCTTATAAGCTTGGTTCTCTTGGAATTTGTTACTGAGTTAACTGCATTGTTATTTATTCTTCCATTATTGATGATGATAATGGAATCAGCATATTTGCTCAGCACTTACTATGTGCCAGTCAGGCTTTATGCTAAGCCCCTTTACATGCATTTCTTTATATAGTGGATAATATAAGGTATATACACACAAGATGGAAGACAAACTCCAAGTTAAGAAAATCTTTCTGGACTAAAGTTTCAAATGAGAATTTTTACCAAAACTGAACACAACGTGCATTTTCCATACTTTGGATGAAAGTCCTGTTGACTGATGGCGGCACTGCCAGCTGGAGAATGACTATTTAAAATAATTCTAGAAGCTCGGAAAAGGAAGTCATCTAACAATGGTTTAATGAGTGATGAACCTGGAACAGAGCATAACATTCACATTGAGGATGAGTACTCGTATTTTAAGTCAAAGATCTGTCTTGAACTTTCATATCAGAACAGTAAAAGCACCCAAGGCCACACAATGGCAGGGCATTTAAGTCAAATGCTTATGTTTTGAATTCTTACTACATGGCAAGGCTCTGTGGGACTGGGAGGGTGGCAGAGGGTGAGTGGATCAAGGGACAGGATACAAAGATTCACAAGTGAGGGTGCCTTCCTTTACGAGCTAAAATATAGTGAAGGGAGCCAAGCTTCTACTTTGGAAACACAAGAGCCAAGACTGCCACAAGGCAGAATTAACGCTTACTATAGGTATAGGGGAGGTCCTGGTAAGGGTTTTGAAACTTACTTTGCCTTCTTTAGATAAGTATGAGGTCCCTCTCTCTGTCTGGTTGAGAATCACTCTTTTCTATGTATCCCCGGTAGCCAAGAAAATTGTGTAGTAAAGCTTAATTTGTTTTATAAAAGTGATAGGTGGTGTTTTATTTTCTGTATATAATTTATAATATTGAATATGTTTTTACAAACTACATGTGTACCCCAGGAGAGTTTCATATGCACCTCTCCATCTGGGGGTGGCGGTTGGGGGCTGCCTCCCCAGATGAGAATCTATACTGAAAAGAAACAAGATGTGCAACAGTTTATATATTTTAAAGTACATAATAGCAAAAAGAGAAAAACCTACTTGGAATTATAAATTTTACTTGGTATTAAGAAGTTATATGCTCAACTGTTTTGAAGAGTTCTAAAGACACAGGTGAAAATTCACTTCAAATTTGTTTAGCTACTAACATCCCAGGATAATCTCCTACTGTCTAAAGGGTCATTTTCTATGGGACACTTAACACTTATCTAATTTCCCCAATTACACACAGCACTATGGCAATAACTGAGAACTGAGGTATTTTGCCACATGGTAAGATGAAGCAATAATTACCAAGCATTTCCTTTTCTGCCCCACAGAGTGAAAGAAGGGTTTTAATGAGCCGTAAGTGTCCTGCCAGTAAGATGTTGTCCGCTTCACTGGTCTCACATTCAGCTGTGCGATTAGGTTCAAAGTTATCCAACCAAGTAATCTCATCTTCAAGCATGGTAGCAGGGCTGATTCTTAACTGCTCCATTTCTGAAGCTAAGAAGGGAATAAACACACACACACTCACAAAACAATTACAAAGAAGGATTTTCCTTCACAGAGTCAAAATCCTGAATTAAAGCAAAGTCAAGTCCCAATCTTTCACTTAATATATCTCAAAGAAACTGATATTAATTAATAGCAGGTTAGAGCTGCTGCCTACAGGGGCTATGAAGGCTCATGCATATTCATTCCTTCCCTCACTCACTCTTTCATTTATAAACCAAACATTTACTGAGTGCTTCATCTGGTGGGTCATTGTGCTATGTACTAGGGAAAGAGACTTTGCTCTTTCACCAAGTACCTGGCTTGGTGGGTATTAGCAGATATCCCAGAGAACATTCTAGAGGAGGAAGGGATAGAGAGGTATGAGGAAAGCCAAGTCAAGGGAGGGCAGAGTTCTGCAAAAGAGAAAAAGATCAACAGTGAAATACTTTATACAAAAGAGCAGAGCTGTCACGGGAGTTTGGCTCCTAAATTTTAGAAACCTGGATCCTGAACAAACTCCTGTGTACTGCTCTACTCTTTTGTATTAAAACATTTCACTTTACCCTCTGAATAAGCATTTATAGCAAAATTCCATACTGGAAGTTAGGACTGGGTAGGAGAAGAGGAGTGATAATGCTCTACTTCCACTGCACGACAGTGACAAGTAAGCAGGGTACCTGCATGGTGAGGTAGAGGGAGGTACTCAGGGTCAGCCCGAGCTGGGCAGGAACTGGATATGCATCCTGTCTTACCACTTACCCACCATGTGGCCTTGTTTCCTCACTTATAAAACGGACTGGCACCTACACTGCAGTATGCTATGTATAAAGCACCTAGTACATTCACTGGCATATAGCAAATATTTCAAAAATGGCAATCGTTGTTTCAAAACAAATTACCTGAGAATTTACACCCCTCCCCTACCTCAGGCCCCAATAAGGGATTCTAGATTCCTCATTTACTAAATCACTCGATAATACAGAGGGCCTACATTAATAATTTGTTCATTCATTCTAAAGTTGTGTGTGTATAGCCACCTCGTGATTACAGTCCTCAATCAAGAAAGCAGAATACCCTCTCCAAGACCAAGCCAGACAGCAAAACCTTGACGGTTGGCGCCCAACTTTTACTGAATGCCTGCTTGAAAAACATGGTAGACTGTTAGATGAACATGTAGTCCATCTACTTCTCTAGATACAATACTAAGTATTATCTCTCTCCAGCAAAACCTACTTCTTTACATTGCCCAGAGAACTGTGCCCCTTAGTTTTCATTAAGAGATACTTATGGACCCAACAAAGGCATATCCCTTAGGGATGCTGCCGAGTATTATTAGTCAGTCTTTAAGTGTCTGTTATATAAAGGCCTTTGTATGAAACCTTTTTCAGAATTAAATGCTGGGAAAAAGATTTGCTTCTGTGGGTCACACATGTGCTGCCCTGGCCCTGGCCCTTTGTGATGTAGGACAACGCCTGCCACGTATAACTTGGAGCCACCAAGACATAACTCAGTCACTGGAATGGCCATGGGGTGCGAGAGACACGTCTCAGGAAATGTGTACATCATCTCATGGCACACTCCAGGAAACGTGCATTTCTTATTCAGAAAAGTTGTTTTCTTTATGTTTGTGGGTTTTTTTTTTATTGCTCAAGGACACAATAAAGAGGAGAGCACAGAGGAAGTGAAAACAGAAGTTTCATATCACCCAGAAAACCATTCCAAGATAAGTGTGCTGGTTTGAGTCTTTTGTGGACCCCAGAAAACCCTGCTCTTAAAACAAACCAGTACCTGTGTCTGTAAAACCACTGTAGATGGGACCTTTTGATTAGATCGCTTTTGATTATATCATTTCAGTTAAGTGCTTCTGATTAGACTGCCCAGGGAGAGTCTTTTATTTATATATTTAAAAATTTTTTATACTAACATTACAAATTACTCCATTAACACAAAATAATAGCTACAATAACAATGAATCTGCTTTGGTCCGTGGTTACACTCTCCCCTTATTTTTGTTCATTCCTCAATCTTGAGGGATTTGGGATGATGTCTACTCTGTTTCAGGCTGAGAAGGGATGTAGATATAATGGGGCAGAAGAAAGGAATTGCTTTGCTTGATTTGGACAGTTTTCACAGCCTCAGAAATCTAAGCTTTTAATTTAACAAGTAGGAATATTGCTCCCAGCAGCTTTTAGCAAATTGATACTATAAGCAAGAAGAAAAATCTGCTAAATGCCCATTATGATGGCTACTAAGCTAAAGATGCCTCAAAATTCTGCAGGTAGTACTTGAAGAAGTTTTTCCTCTGTGTAACCTCCTTGCCTCATGTCACTGACCACCCCTGCATGTGTTGAAATGCATGTAACATTTTAGTGCTTTAATTAATGATTCACATGCAGAAGGCAAGATTCTACCTGGAGTAACATTAATTTTTGAGTGTGAACTTTATGCTGTGACCAAAGGACCAAGAAGAATTGCAACACTTAAACAGATCCATATGGACAATGACAGGCAACTCCCTAAAACCGAGAAAATTCATTATAGTACTTGAAAAGAACATTTTGAAAAAGATGAGAAGCCACGTGACAAGGCATTGTCAGAATGCAGTTCTGGAAGATATTAAGAACCACCACCATGATGGTGATGGCTTCACCTGTTCCAAGGAATATAATGTATATCAGTATGATGAATGGTAGCATATTTTTTAATTTCTAAATTTTCTTAGTTACTTACTGTAGTTTCTATATAAAACAAGTAACTTTTATCAAAAAAAAAAAAAAAGTTTTTGCATCTTTTGAGAAGTTAATTTCTTCTTCTAGGGTGATCAGAATAACCAACCACGTGCTGTTTCCTTTTTACCTTTGGCCTCTAGGAACTTCAATCAAATTCTGACTATGTAGGGGCTTTATAGCCTGTCTACATATGCAAGGCATGTTTTTCCCTTCCTGGCCTTGACATTCTTTTCCAATTAACATTTTTGTCTATTCTCATTTTTATTATTTACTGTAAGTGGAAGCAACTCCTTCATGTAAGAGAGTAGGGAATAAACTAACTAACTCTTGACTTGAACAACTAAAATGTACATAGAGCTTTCCAATGTATTTCAGGGTACATATAGATGATTAAAGTCCAAACTCTCTAACAACTGAATTTCTAACAATAATATTTCAATAATCTAAATCAAAATTTTAACAGACTTCATTATCAATATGCCTCAGTAGATTCCCTTTCCCTTAATAATCAACCTTTGAATTTGCTAGAATTGACTACACTAGAGAGAATGACCCTTTGCTAATAGTTTTGTGTTAGTGTAATTAAAATATGAGCCTTTAAATAATTTTAAAAATCAACAAATATTCTCAACTACATTAATAGTTGGGTATATAATAGAAGAAGGGCTCACTAGTACATGATATTTTCCAAAAAACTAAATTCAACTTCAAGCAATTGTATAAATACAATTTTATTTATATCTGAGATATATGTCATATTTAGAAACATGCATTTGACCTTCTCTCCTATTCCCACCTACCACCACTCCCACCCCCCCCAATGCAAATCAAAGTCAGACATTTACTTACTTGTCAGATCATCTAATAATTGGCATCTCAGATCAAAATACTCCATACACTGAGATAACAGTCTGAAAATCAGATAGGTTTCAGTTATCAGAAAGAGGCTTATTTGAAAATAAAAAGTATTTTCTTTATTAAGGAGAAGTATTTTCCTCACAAAACAACTGAGAAAAAGAATTTTCCTAAGCATAAAATAACTACTTTTATATTGAGATTCAGTGTCTACATTTTAGGAAGAAGCACATTAATGATTTCACATATACAGATACAGTACTGGAATAATAGCATGAAGAGTGGGAACAATAAAATCGATCACATTTTGTAATCATGTATGCACTGATAGCATATGCAATGCACTGAGTACATTCATTCATTAAAATTATCGATCAGTACTTACTAAACCTCTACCATATGTCTGGAACTGTTCTAGGGGAAAAGTGAACAAAAAGGAACAAGGGAGACATACAACAAATAAAAAACATGCACATATATGTCAAGTGGTAACAAGTGCTAAGAAAAAAAATAAAGCAGGGTAAGAAGGAAAAGAGATAGGGAAATTACTTTAACAATACAGGTTTTAGAATCAGACAGAACCTGGTTTTAATCCTGGATCCACTACTTATAGCTAAGTGTCCATGGACAATGGACAACATATTTCACCTCCAACTCTCAGTTTTCTAACTTCTAAAATGCTTATTAGGGTATCAGAAATAAACACACACACAAACATAAAGGAAAGAGGCTCAAGCATGGACTAAATGATCAGAGTATATAATTTACCAAGGATTATGATTATTTTAAAAAAATGAGGATACTAATACTGCCCAACTCATTTGGCTGTTGCGAGAATTAAATGATAAATATATGTATAGAATTTAACATGATGTGTGGCACATAATTAGCACATGGTAAGTACTACTATCAACATTGTTATTAAGGGAAAATATGTACCAAACTTTGGATTAAAAAAAGTTGTATGAGACAGATGAAAACACATAATTAAAAATTTGATATCATGTGAAATTAAGCAGCTCTACAGTAAACAGATTTTTAAGAGATTCTTTGAGATCATATGTTAAAAAAATTCATCTAATGCTTTCTGCTTCTTTCTCAAAGTTTAGAGGAATTTACTATCAATCAAACTCTAATATTTAGTTTATTAAATATTAATGACTTACAACAAGGATATACACATTAGCTTGCTTCTTACAAAATAGCTTAAACATTTCAACTAAAGAATCATTGGTCTTAAAAACTGGTAAAAAGATCATCTGTTTTTAGAGAAATTTTGTTGGAATTCTAAGGTAAAAAAATATATGAGAGCAAAATAAGAAGTTGCTACAGCTTTTAATTCAGACTTATTTATTAGGGAAAAACCATTCTCTGTCATTTGATTCTACATCATTAAAGAATTACTTTTCATGATTAGAAATATATAGCTAACGTCTAATTTGGGTTAAATCTTGATGGTAAACCATAACATAATTGTTATTAGCCAAATTTTTAGCATTTGTAAGTCATCCACAAAGATCTTGTCTAGAAAACCAAAATCCTGACTTCTTCCATACTTATAAATCTAGAATGTTAAAGCAGAAGGTTGTTTCAAAATAACATTTATGTTGAGACATATATGTGGACCATGAATCTCATACATTAGAAAATGCATGAGGACATAACAAATGTTGAGACATAATTTAATCCTGTAATGAAGAAATATAAAATGACAGATAAAATTATAACTCAATTTGAGTAAATTTTGCAGATTATACATCTTATATCAGAAAACTGAGGCATTAAAAAAAAAAATCAAGGCTTAGATATTTATAGGTTAGAAGCTCAGAGAAGCCCTAAAGCCTCTTTCCTGCCAAGATTTTAATATATAATACATATGTACAAGGAAAGCAGATACAGATTTCACAAATTTCTGTAGCACCTTGTAAGTGCCACAGCAGGAGCTCTCTGGTAAATGGTGAGTTGGAGAAAGTGGCTTAAACTTGAGGTCAAAGTCAAGGTGGGACCTCCTACGTCCCATCCTGGGCTCAGATCAGGGCACTGACACATGCAGCCATCTGTATGATGGACAGGCAGAGTGGACTCACCCAAGCCATTCTATGGGCCTGAACCACAAGTCTTTCTACATACTTGTGTAGAAAGGCCTGTGTAAAACCAAGCTTGAAGAATACTCCAGCTACCTGTAGACATGAAGCTGTAAAACATGCTGAGCTGTAACTTTACACAGTGACTGGCTCAAATAATTTCAGGCTCTCACCAACCAGATGAATGCCTCTTCTCTTTAGGGTAGGTGGACCAGGTTGGGTGGAGGTGGGGTTTGGTGATGGCAGAGGAGGAGAAAAACTGAAATACCCTTTCTTCCAGGGCACAAATGTTAGAAGAAGAAAGGAGAAATTCTCTGGTCTTTTTAATAACATACTGTGAACTTTAGGGGAGTAGAACACAAATAATTATTTATTCTTTCTCTTCTTTCTGTATAAGTTGAGCTTTTTAATCTTTATTACATACCTCTGATTGACTCCTCTCATAATACTGGTTGGGGACCAGAGAGGCAGCTGAGCTGTAAGAATGACACCTAAGAGAAATTGATTTGGCTTCTGTACATCTGGGTGAGCTGAAGTGTCTGTCTGACTAAGAGTATATAGTTGATCACAGGCAACACGGCGAATCTGAAATTACATTAGTGAAAAAGGATGTATATATCAATCAACCTTTGAATATTAAAAAATATTTTCCTCCAAAGTCCACACTATTGCTTCATTCAAGTTACTGAGGGTACTAAAAAGGCATGAGAATTTCAATTGTGAATGGCAAAGTTTCCACTGTATAAACTAGGGCTGATTAAAAACAAGTGTTGTTTATGAATCGATTCTAATCAATAGGTGTACCACTTAATGTAAATAAAATTAAGGGAAAAAAACCTCTCAAGTGGTTAACAAGTTAGTTTCCAAGGTCATGTAAGAAATTACTGTATGAATGCATTACTATGAACCAAGTATATTGTGTAATATATTGTTTGATTCACACACACAAAAAAACAAACAAAAAACAAAACAACAACAAAAAAATTTACATGTATCCATTACATTTAATTGAGAAATGTATATATTTATTCATCTGTGTTTACTTTTTAGTTTTTTATTGCTTATGTTTTCAACTATTAAATATACAAAATAAAGTTAAAAAAAAAAAAAAAAAAAAAGAAATTCAGAATTCTAAAATCTAATGAAAATCCATGGCTTAAAATTGGTCTTTACTGATTTTGACCAACAAGTTGTCACTTAATGCCAACTGTGTTAAGTAAACTATGGATGTTGAACATTGGCTGTTACAACGTTTGTTATACCCAAACACAAATTATCTTTTCATGAAAAAATCATGTATTATCTAATTAATCTATTTACCACAGCACTAGTCTCATAACTTTTGGTGGAATATGGAGGAGGGAGTAGAGAGAGCAGAATGGTCACTCTGCCTTCAGAGTGTTTGAGGTTCCTTTGTGTGACTCCCTGAGAGGATTAAATGCCATTCCTTCTGTATTCTCCACAATGTTCCCAGGTATCCAAGAAAGCCCACAATGGAAGAGAACCAAAGAAGTTTTTATAAAGTAATTTTAAAAAACCTTACCTCAGCACTTGGAGATCCAAGCAGAATATCGATGATAAAATCAGCAACACAGGGCAAATTATAGAAAGATGCTAACAATAAGAATAAGGAGTATTAGGGGGGAAAAATAACTAAGTTAGGCAAAATTTTTAATTAATTTCTTAAGCTTAACTTGAGCAGAAATTCAGCTTTTCTTCAACATGGAATCAGAATTCAGGACCTTCCACAACTGTTTCCATGTCTGTCAGTTTACCTCATAAAATTCTAAGGAGCTCAAGAGCAGAAGCCATGTCTTAGTCATCTTTGTTTTTTTTTTTAAGATTTATTTATTTATTTATTCATTTATCCCCCCCTTGCTTCTTGTGCTCGCTGGGTCAGCTAACCACGCTGTGCGGGCGGGCTTGCCTTCACCAGGAGGCCCCGGGAACCGGGCCCGGGGCCTCCCATATGGTAAACGGGAGCCCTACTGATTGAGCCACAGCCGCTTCCCGTCTTAGTCATCTTCCTACCCTCACATTTATTTTTAGCATAATGCCTTGTATATTTCGGTTACAGAATAAATATTTATTGTACTAAACAACTACCAATACTTGTGAGCTATAAAACATACCTTAAAATAAACTTACAAATGATAAAAGACAAAAGTTTGGAGGAAAGTTATAATTTTTTTCATCTCAATTTGAAAATATCTCTAAAAAATTAAATAATTCTAGAACATCGAACTGAGAGTATGTCACATGTTCAACAACATTTCATAATGACCTACTTTTAATATAAAGTCTGCAAAAGCATTCTTGCCCAAAGTAAATAATTTTGGACACTGTCATAAAGTTCCATAAATGTATAGCTTTTTATGTTTATCTTTGCCTCTCTGGTTTATGTAATTAGTTTGGATGTTATACTAAATACAGAATGATCACCAATTCTAAATAACAGGCAGTCTGAATCAGTAACGACAGCTTAGGAGTAGGGCTCCTATGTGTTGGTACAGTTTTTAAAAGTGGAGTTGCTGGGAAGCGGCTGTGGCTCAATCAGTGGGGCTCCCGTTTACCATATGGGAGGCCCCGGGTTTGGTTCCCGGGGTCTCCTGGTGGGGGCGGGCCCGCCCGCACGGCGTGGTTGGCTGACCCAGCGAGCACAAGCAGCAAGGGGGGGATAAATGAATAAATAAAAAATAAAAATCTAAAAAAAAAAAAAAAAAAAAGTGGAGTTGCTAAGACTTCATTCCTGAATTATTTACTGAGGGCCTAATACACATCAGGAAGTGTTTGGGTGCTGGAGATTTAGAAGGGAACAAAATGGACAAAAGTCTCTGCCCTCCTGGAACTTCTAAAGGGGATGATGACAAAAAAATATATAATATTATATATATTATATTACATGTTATAAAATGCTATAGAAAAAAATAAGGTGAGGGATTTGGGTAGTACAGGGTTGAGAGAGAGGGGATGGTTCTAATTTTTAAAAAGGTGGGTGGTCAGGAACTATCTCATTAACAAGGTGATACTTAATCAAAGCCTTGTCAGAGATGAGGAAGAGAGAGCCATATGTGTATATGGGGAAAGAAAAGACGAGAAAGAGGGAAGAGCCAGTGCAAGAGCCTTGAGCAAAAACGTGCCTGGAGTGCTGAGGAATGAAGAGCAAGGCCAAGTTGGCTGAAACACAGTGAATGAGGGGGGAGAGTGGGGAAAGGGGAAGGCACAGAGGTATCGAAGGGGTGGATTGTGTCTGGACTTAGAGGCCTTGGTAAAGACTTCCTCTTCACTCTGTGTGAACTGAGAAGCCATTGGAAGGCTTGAACAGAGGAGTGGCGTAATCTGATTTAAATTTTAAAGGTCCACTCTGGTTACTGTGTGGAGAACAAACTGCAAGGGCAGAAGCTGGGAGATTAGTTAGGGCTCTATTGCTATAACCTAACAAAGAGATGAGGGCAGATCAGAAGGGCACTAACAGTGAAGGGGTAGAATCTCAATATAGTTTGAAGAAGGATGTACTGACATATTTGAAATAGGGTATGAAAAAGAAGAAATCAACGATGATGCTAAGGATTTTGGCCAGAGCAACTGGAAGAATGAAACTGCCATTAACTAAGTGGGGAACACTCTTGGGTAATATGGGTAAGATGAGTAGCTCAGTTCTGGACAGGTTAAGTTTGGGATGTCTATTTGATATCCAAGTAGAGATAATCAGGGGAGAGGTCCAAGTTATAGATCCAAATTTAGGAGTCATCAGCATATAGAAGGAATTTACATCCATGAAATGGGCTGAGATCACCACGAGACTGAGTGTAGATAAAGAAGATGATGAGGGCCTGAGCCCTGCAGTGTTCTAATGTTAAAAGAAAAATTGGAAATAGCCCCGGTTTACCAAATCCACCAATTAAGGTGAAGGGCTAAATCCTAAGTTTTATAAATTTTAATCATGGAGTCACTATCAGTTTAGGAACTGATATATAACTTTAATTCTCTAATTTATGAACAAGAAAATGTGAGTTAATTCCTCAGCTGGACAGTAAGCTGCTCAACTCCTCAACTGGAGACACACACACTGTCTTTGTAACAACTGCCAGGGGACCTTGGAATAGAACGTGCTCAGTAAAGACTTGTTCAGAATTTAATTACTCTAGGACTATACTTACCTACTCCATATGCCAACTTGCCCCTCATTTTCATTCCTATGAAATTAATACGATCTTATCTATGAGGAAATATAAATAATTTCCAACAGAAACATGGCCTTTTCCTAAAAGTGATTAATCACAAGCAAGCCTCTTTCATACCCAGTTGCTGGCTCCGAAGCTGAAGGCACGTAACAAGAAGAGACAAAGCCTCTCCAGCAATCAGTGAGTCTTTGGTGGATATAGACTGTTGTCGAACACAGATTCCTGCATGCAGGGCAACTGGTTCTCCTTCACTTCCAGAGCTGCAATTGCTTCCTAAAAATAGGCAAGCAGAAGTTTACTGTGGATCCTACAGGAACTGTGCAATATTCTACTATCTTTTTTTTTTTTTAGGAGGTACTGGGGATTGAACCCAGGACCTCTTATGTGGGAAGCTGGCACTCAACCACCGAGCCACATCAGCTCCCCCTGAGTTGGTTTTTTCATTTGTTTTCCTTGCTATTTTTTTATTTAGGAGGCACCAGGAACCAAACCTGGGACCTCCCATGTGGGAAGCAGGCACTCATCTGCTTGAACCACATCCTCTCCCCTCTAATACAGTTTTAATGTGTTCCAGAATCATCACAGTTCAAGAAAGCAGTTTATTCTAAGAAATATGAGAGATTTAATCACTTTATTTGAAACACCATAACTGCTTTATACTTAAAACACATGTGGAGGGCTGAAAAATGTGATTTACCAGGCAAACTAATTTAAGGTGATAGAAGTTAAGACTAGTATAATTTTGGGGGCACAATGGAGCTTTTCTGGGGTATTGGGAATGTTCCCTAACTTGTATCTTGATCTAGATAGATTAACACATATGTAAAAATCCTATGTACGTATGCTTCTGCACTTGACTGTAAGTATATCATGTTTTTAAAAATTTCTTATGATTGAGGAATTTATAATTACATAGATTGAGCAAGAAAACCAAATGAAGCTGATAAATAAAGCTATTTATGAAGGCTTAATAGAAAATTGGCCAAACCAACAAACAACTGCTTTCCAGGTAGGAATTCTACATGAAACTGCATCACAGCCACAATTATTTGCCTCAGCATTTATACTCAGCCATGCTAAAAATTCTGCTTCATTCTGTTTCCCCACTCATTTTATGTATTTATAAACACTTTTGTTCTTAAATGAAGTATGACATACAGTAATGTGCACAAATCTTGAGTGTACAGCTGGATGAGTTTTTACTCAGGCTCCAAAGTAAGAGAAAAGGCTTGCTCCTTTTTGTGATCCTGACAAACCAATATACATAGATGTTTCCTGTCCAATGATCTAATTACTTTTCCTGGTCAATACCTGAACTGCTGAGTCTGTTTCGAATTCCAGCAGGAAACAAAGAATTGCTTTCTTTAATTGGTTGGCTACTCCCAACGAGGTCAAGTCGTCCTGCAGCTGCAGCCCATGACAATCTCATGAAACAAGCCACAGTAGAAGTGAAATCACTTACTTCCATTGTCTAAAGAAGAAAGGAAAGAATGTTATGAGAAAAGGCCAAACTTGAGGACACTCCTTTGACTTCTATAACTTAATTACTGGTCTCAATTTTGTAATTCTTTCCCCTACAAGGTCTTCCAGAAGCACAGCCTTCTTCACACTACTATACTGTTCAAAGACTTTTAGTGTCTCTCCATTACCTAGAAAATAGGCTCTGATCTCATGATCTGGCCTCAAATAACCGTTTACCAATTTTATCTTTCCTATTTCCTCCTTTCCACATACTACATTTTGACCTATGCGAATGACTCTGTGACCTCTCTTACTTAGCTCTGGCTTTGTCTCTCTCAACTTTGCTCATACCCTCCCTTTTGTTTAAACAGCTCTCTTCTCTCCAAGTCTCCAAATACTTATCTCTGCATATCTATTCTTCAAGGCTCAAATGCTATCTCCTACACAAAAGCATCCATAGTAGCCACAGGTGAAGGCAATAATTCTACTTCCTTTTATGGCCCACAGCATGCATACCTTTGTAGTTCTCCTATACCACTTGATACTGTATACCTTGAATCATAGTTATTTCTGCACTAGTATTCTCTTCGTACTCACCGTGAGTTCTCTGAAGGCAATATTCATGTCTAAATCATTTTATATCTACACAGCACCCTCTTCCCTCCAACCAGTGCCTTCTAAATAGGAGGCCCTTAATATTACTTGAATACAAATCACTTACTTGTATTGCAACTCGTGCAGCAGGGATGATTTCCTCAACCCTAATAGAAGACCTATCAGATACTGACAACTGTCGGTAGGATGACTTTTCTGGGGTTCCACACAAAGACATCTGCCTGCTTGTCTGCCGGCTGATATTTCGGAATGGGCGAGAAGAAAGTGCTTCTATGCCATCTTTGGTGAGGTCTTCATCTAATAAGGTGGGCATTGTTTGTCCGACAAGCAAAAATCTTAAAATGAAATTCAAAGGTTGGCTTATTCAAGGTTGTTTCACACTATTTTAAATGATGGGGCTTGGGAAGAAGATAAAGGCAAATATTGCCTTATGAAACTAATACAATATATTTACATACCTTGCAAGTTGCAGACAGATGGAATAAACACCCTGCCTTGTTTCATAGTCAACTTCTGATGGGATGGAATCCCTCTGCATGACATTTACAACCAAACTTAAAAGAAAAGAAAAAAGTCTGGATATTAAAGACCTCTTATTCCTTCACAGGGAAATTTCCATAAGAAATTTAATTGCTCATAAATGTAATCAATTACATAGAGTTTCTACAAGAATCTTATATAAAAATGGACCATATAGGTTTCTATCACAATTACTTCCTATGATATCTAAGATCCTCCTGGTCCATTTTAGAATTATATTCCTTGGTTAGCCAAAAAGATACCCAAGACAGAGTATTTAAATAGCTTCCTTCTCACTAACGGGTTTCAGTTCACTGAATAACTGCTCTCTTGGTATTAGAACTATCAACTCAAAAACATATCCAGAACTGGCGGATACAATCAAGCTGGTTTCTCATCAAATCCACTACAACTTGTATTACTACAAAAGCTTTCTACCTGGCCAATGGGCTTCCACTTTTGAGCCTCCATCCACCCAAGTCTATTCTCCCAAATTCAACCAGAGAGGTTCTTTTAAAATGTAAATCAGATTATGACACTACTCTGCACAAAATCCTCCAATAACTTTCTACTTCGTTCAGAGAAAAAAGGAGGAGTCTTTGCAGTAACCTATAAGACATGTAAGACCCTTGGAACCTCTCTAACCTCCTGCCCCAATACTCCCTGCCTCACTCACTCTGCCCCCAACTCATTGGCCTCCTGCTGTCTCCAAACACACCAGGTATGTCCTCATCACAGGGGTTATGCACTGGTTGCTCCCTCTGCAAAGCTATCCCTCAGACATCTCCACGGTTCACTCCCTCACCTCTTTCAGGTCTTTGTAAGATGTCACCTTATCAGTGAAGCTTTCCAAGATCACCCTATTAAATTGCAACCCTCCCCATTCCTCCTTCCTTGTTTTATTGCTCTCTACGCTCTTATCACCATCTAATACATACTTTCACTTATTTGTTTATTGTTTGCCTCCTCCTTTAGACTGTAAGCTTCATGAGGACATGAATTTTTGTCTAATCTATTCAACACTGTTTTGTTCCCATGCCTAGGACAATGCCTGGCACATGAATTAACCAACATAATATCTTTATAACCGTGGTTCTGTAATTGGTCGAGTAATTTGAAATGAGTTTTTACTAAGAACACCTTTACAATATTGAATGAAAAATAAAACTGTAGATGTGTGCTTGGACTTTAGCTCCCATTTCCCTCTATCATATCCCTTTTACCTCAAGGTCCCAACCTAACTTCTTTTTTTCCTCAAGACTCCAAACAGGAATTCCTTCAACAATCTTTTGCTCAAGCCTCAAGTTGGTTTTCACTTCTTCTTAGCCCAGAGGAAATGGCATGCCTACTCTCTCCTAGGGCAAATCTAGATGGGGCGAACCATCCCTTTATCTTTTATCTTTGTTCACTTCTTTATCAGCCCTCTCTAGTTAACCTACAAAGAGAACCAAGTCTTCTAAAATCTCAAATCAAAACAGAAAAGCAAACTTTTGCCCCAGTTATTCTTCCCTTCAAGCTGCCATCATCTCCTTTTCCTCACTCATCTTAAAGAGAGATTTCTACTTACTGATTCTACTTCCCTATCTTACACCTGGTATTCAACTCTTTGCCAGCTGGCTTATGCTGTAATGGCTTTCCTGACACAGGATGCCTCTCCTAAAGCTCTAATGTCAATCTTCACTTCTCTCCTGAGCACCATATCCAAGTCACCTACTTCACATGATGCACAGCAGCTCCTCAAATCCAGTCAAATTTATTTCTTTGCCTTCCTGTTTCCTCCATACCCTCAAACTACTTGGAAGATTTCTCATATTTACTGAAGATTCACTATTCACCTACTATCCCAAGCTAGAAACTGTAGCTTTCTTCAATTAATAAATATCCCAACACTATATCCAACTATTTGTAAAGACTGTTTTGTTTTACCTTATAAATGTCATCATGCCACTGTCCTCAATTAAAGACCTGCCATCTCTTTTCTGGACCACTGTCACAGTTCTTAGCAGTTCTCCTGCCTCCAATCTCTCCTACTTCTATTCATCATCTCCACTGCTGCCAGAGAAATTGTTCTAGGTAATTCCTTGCTTAGAAACTTCCTGTTTTTCCATGGCCTACAAGATAATGTACAAATTCCTCAATATGACTCTTCCTTATATATTTTTCTCCTTTTCTCCTTTGCTCTAGCCTTACCAGGCAACTACAGTTCCAAGGACAGGCCATGTAACTTTGTGCTTTTACTCATTCTGCTGCTCTCCTCATCCCTACCCCACCTTCCAAATGCCCTTTCCATCCTATTTTACCTAGGGAATATCTACTCATTTTTCAATCCTTAGCTCAAATGTCACTTCCTCTGAAGCATTTCCTAACCTTACTACCCCAAGCAAATTTAACCACAGCTTTATTTTTAACCCTCTCCCCAAACACTTTTTATATGTCTTTACTGTAGTGCTCATCATACGGTTAGCTGTTTGTTTTTCTTCTTTGTTAAACCATGAGCATCTCAAGGGCAGGGGTAATATTTAACTTATCTTTACATCTCCAGCACTAAGCGGAATGCCTTACAAAATATGGTAACTGGGAATCAAATTTACCTTATCCAAACTCATGTGGGAACTAAAAGAGACAGACAGATCCCCCTCACCTCAGTTCTTTTTGAGAATTTTCCCCATTACCAGAGAGGAAAGGGACTTGCTTCTCTAAGTTTTTCAAATAATCAAAAGCCATAAAACTAATTAAAATATTCTAAAGGATTGGAAACAATTCCTTCTCATTTTAACTCTCATATGCTTCATGTAATAGCTTATAGGAATAAGCAAAGGCTTTCCAGAAGAAATTAACTAAAATAACTACATTCACTTTTAGCAACTCATATAACATTATATTGAAACTCTAACCTCAAGCCTCCTGCTTTCAGGAAGTTCTCACAAAAGGATTTTGCACAGCTTCTTGCCATGTCATCATCAGCTGTAGGCATGAGTTTGGAGCTTAGAACCTAGGAAAATGAATAGCACAATTAATTGTCCCAACATTTTCAGCAGAAATTAACCCTTTACTAAGTAAAACATTCAGACAACATGAGTCAGAATCTCTTTAAATGTTGCCACGCTGTTCACTTTTACCTCAGAAGTGTAAAGGGGATGATGCTTCACAATGAAAGTGATTACATTTTCCAAATTCTATTTACTTTGCATTACAAATCTTCCCATTCAGAAGAAAGTTGGGGTGCTTTCTTTTCATGACCCTCAGGCTTAGATAAGAACAGATAACTTTACATTGAACAGATATGCTAGATGTATTCTTGAAGTCTATAAACCAAAGTTTTATATATATGTTTTAAAAAGCCCATACATAAACAATGCTATATGAGTGCTCTAATAATGACTCTAGTCTAACTCCTATTTATGGAATCTACCATGCTCAGCAAATGCTAAGCATGAGATGAGGCATAAGATGAGGTACTTAACATGCATTAACTATTAGTCTACCTGTGCATGACATGTACATTTTACTTTATAGGTGGGGGAACTGAGACTTGAGAGGTTAAATGACCTCACATCCAAAGTTATGTGACTAGAATTCAAATCCAGGTGTGGCTGACACTATTGTCCATGTCCCTTTGACGGCACTGCCTTTCTTATCTAAAGGAAAGTTTAACCGAATATTTGGATAAGAAAGAGAATTATTTCACATAAACATAATGTAGTCTAAAAATACAAATCTAGCTCACATTTCAGTTTTACCACTTAGTAGCTGAGAGACCTTAGGCATGTAATCTTCCCTTTTGCCTCAGTTTTTACATTTGCAAAATGAGGATAATACTTCCATCTCAGAGGACTGTATGGATTAAATAGAGCTTAAAGTGTTTAGTACAAGTACTGCCACAAAATTCATTTGCAAACAGCTGCTCATTTACTTATGACTTAAAAAACAAACAAACAAAAAACCTATTACCCTAGTTCCCTGAGATTTTAAACTAGATGTAGTTAAAGATCTGTTTCTGTTCTAAAAAAAATCTGCTTCTATGAACTTACGGGTTTTACAAGTTTGCTTTAAGATGCTTTCTTCCTAGGTTCCTATTTGGGAAAAAGGCTCATCAGCCTCAGAATATGAGCACTATATGGGAGAATGGGAATTCTCCCATACTTAATGTACAACAATTCTGTGATGATGATATATTTCTTCGAAGGTATGGGACTTTGGAATATTTGCTTTGAAATCCCCTACGAGGCAAACCTAAGTTAAAGATCAAAATTCAAGGAAATTGGGGAGCGAGAATAGCTCAGTGGTTGAGCTCCTGCTTCCCATGTAGGAGATCCCCAGTTCAAACCCTAGTACTTCCTAAAAAAGCAAGGAAATAAACCTTTCATGTAATAGCAAAAATAAGTGCTTTGGGGAGCATTAGATTTCCCAAATGTTATGTGTCTCTAAAACAAAAGACAGCATAATAAAGGAATTAGCAGTTACTTAGAGGTCCCTAAAATTATACTGGATATATTTTACTATTAATCTATTATAGTAATTTGGCTTTAAGATAATGCAATCTAGGTAGCTGATGACAAGCTAGCTCCATGACCGGACCATTCAATTTTTCTAGGTGTTTTCAAATGTGGGTGTTAAGAATTATATCTTACCTCTTTTGAGATTCAAAAGCAAATGACAAATCTCGCAATAATTGCCAAGATGCAAATTCTATAAGCTTAAATTGGCCAAAAATTTCTTGGCAATTTTCTTTTTTTTGAGGAGGTACCAGGTATTGAACTGGGACTTCGTACATGGGAAGCAGGCACTCAACCACTGAGCTACACCTGCTCCCTGGGAATTTTCTATTTTGTAGTATTGCATATATTTTTAAAGCTCCACATTAAATAAGGATGTGCTTTATTTTCAAATGGCTCATTTATTTGCTAAATATTTTCTCTTTTTGAACCCAACACATTTTTTCCCCACCAGAATGATTACTTTAAGGCAAATATGAAATGTTAACATCTTGAACATATAATCAACAATGGAGCAGAAAATTAAATGAATATAATTATATACTCCAAATTAGATTGTCAGATAAAATAAAACTTGGGGCAAAATGCAGAAGCAGTTAACCTCTTACCAATTATGTCCTTTGTTATGGCTTAAAACCTATGCAAGATAAATGATAATTTGATAATTAAGGCTGTTTAGCTATTGATTTGGATGCTTTAACAAATAAATGCCTGGGTATAGCTTTCTAGAACAAAGCAAAATCATTCAGGACTTTACTTTCTTTAGAGCTCAAGTGTCATGGAGGGCCTGACCCATTACTCTCCAAGAGTGGAACTGCTCCCATGATGCTTCGTTTGTGCTTCACTTTCCAGACTCAGTATAGCCAGCCTCCCCTAGGTCTTACTCATAAGATCTTTGTCTTTTCAACTCTGACCCTTTAAAAACCACAATAACTTGTAGACAGGAAACAATTAGTCAATGTTTACTAAATAACTAAGTCTACTAGCCTTAGGGGGATAGTGTGGGTTGAGGGTAATAAAATATTATTTTTTGCTTAAATTCTTTGAATAGCTTTTCTATTTTTACTTTGAAATAGAAATGTTAACATGCTTACCAATGAACACCTTGCAGTTTAATTAATGCCAACAAATTGTAATTTAAAAAAAAAAATTAGGATGCATTTAATAAGAAAACTATGGGCTAATAAGTCATACTATGCAGAATGTGGAAATACATTTAATATGCATATACATTTAATATGCAAGATTTTTAATTATTCAATTAGATGCTACTTGGAAAGTATTTTGCAATGTACATAGGTATAAATTGAAAAATAGCAAGCATTTTCAAAGGCAAAAATAAAAAGTTTCAATTTATATTCTTTTTTCTCATTTTTTAAAAACTAATCTTTTAACAGATCATCTCATAACAGAAGCCTGTTTACTTATTTTTGACTTTTGAAAGCATCAATCTACAAATCAAAATGGTTTTGTCAAACAAAAACGAAGAGAGATTATGTTTCTTACTTCTAAGTTGTAGAGCACTCTGAAGGTGGACATTCCTGGAGCAAAAGATCGAAAGAGACTCTCTAAAATTGAGCTGGCACTAGGCTGATGCTGCTGCTTTGAAGAGAGGGATGGGGATTTTGAGGACTGAGAACTTGATTCAGACAGCAATGTTTTCTACGTTTAAAAGAAAAAAAGGAACACGTCTTAAGAGCACAAATCAGAGAGAAATGGATCCCCGTATATATTCTAACATTCTTTTATATAAGCCACACCAATGAAATTTAAAAAAAAATTAACCTCATAAAACCACATCACTCTGTAACAACTAACAAAAACATTCAAATTTATCATTCAGATCGTAAGTGCTCATCAGTATTCAAACACTACTTGAATGCCTTTGAGAATGTATTCTAAGCAACATTAGCAAGGTAATTTTAATTTGCTTCAATGTTTCAAAATTTGTATTCCTAAATATTGTTAATTGTAAGACTGCTCAAGTGGTGGTCTTGAGAATTTTTTTAAACTAACAGTGATATAGTTTATAAATTTCATTAGCTCTCTTCTCTCCCAAATTAATATATAAACCACACGTGACAAGATTATGAGCTGATCTAAACTTCAACTACCAAAATGTAAAATATACAACTTAGCAATACTAACAACTTTGCTCTAGACGAATTTATTCTGAGAATATAATTAAACAATATTATAGATAAACACAATTTCAATATATAAAACCCTAAAGGAATAACATTCTAAAAATTAAACAAAATGAACTTTAAATATCAACTGTGAAAAAATTAAAACTTTATTCAAGCAATTCAACTCCAACATATGCAGTGATAACTTTCAAAGAAGCAGTCATGACACGGAAGAAAATCATCTCAATTGAATTGGAACTAGAGTCTGACTAGTCAAGTTATTTCTCACTAGGCTTTGGTTTCCTAATACATGATTGAGGGGGTTAGGAATCGATGATGATAAAGTTTCTCCCAGTTCTAAAATTTGAAGACATTATTGACTCTACCTAAATACTTTAAAAGCCAATATGAATTCTGATTTCCATTTAGGACAAAGGTATTTTTCATAAGTGGAAAAAATTTTATGAGAAAGACGGTATCACATAGTCTTTATGTAATTTCATATTGTATATTCACTGAATCATGATATAAAATCTCCATGCCAGTTAAATAACTGTCCAAGATATTCATACCTTTCTTCCTAAAGAATCTAGTTGATCAAGGGCTTCCTGAATGGCTGGATCAGTGGGTATCAAGAGCAGAAGCTTTCGTACTCGTAGAGTTATCCTGAAATTTTTCAAATAGAAGCTTTTTCACCTAAGTCACAGTTTCATTAACAAAGCCATTTAATAAGGAATGTGAAGTAAAGTATATTTCAAGTGAAAAGTTACTAAGTTTCCTTATATATCTTTCTCTCTTTTAAGCTTCATAAACAATTATATTTACCTTGGCTCCTCAAGATTGGCAAGCTGGTAAAGCATGTCAAATACATTACATACAAGTGCCATCACGACACCAGGGAGGGATTTCTCCTGCAGGAAAAAAGCAAAGTATAAATAAAAATTCCCAAAATAATTTTCTCCTTTTCTCATCAAACTGACAAACAATAAAAAAACTAGTTCTGAAAGACTGGCCACTACAAAGCTTGAGGGCGCACAGTGCTCATATAAGTTTAGTTACTTAAAAAGCACACAATATTGATACCAAACCTGAAGAGAGTTTTTTGATATTATAGCAAGGTTATGGCCTATAAGTTAAAAAAGACACAGTCACACAAAGATCTTATATTTGGAATTAAATAAAAGGAATATATATAATGACCCTGGGCAAAAACCCAATAGGTCTTTTAAATACTTTTTCTTTACATAAGGTTTGGTATTACTTTGCTTTATCTCTCTGGGCTCCAGAAGCCTAGAGAGCAGAATAAACCTTTTCAACTTTGTATGCCTGGTGCCAAACTTAATTCCTGATACAGAGAAGATGGAAAATAAATAAACTGATCAACTGATGCGTGAATTCATTCAACAAATACTGACTTGGTATCTACTATGTTCTTGGTACTGTTTTAGGTGCTGGGGATATGAGACAAGAGAAAAAAAAAGTTCTCATGAAGTTCATATTTTTCTGGGGGAGACAAGTAATAAATAAGAATAAAGAAAATACACTGAAAAAAAACAAAAAAAAACAAAAAAAAAAAAAAGGAAATAGGACCATTGTAATCCAGTGGAATTACAATGGAGGTAAAGAATAATTTTCCTGGAATGCAGGAGATCCCCTAGGGCATCTCTTAGTACTTCCATGCCCTGTGATCAAAGTCAATGGAAAACTGGCAACAACTCAATCCAGGCTGGACTATTAGTGACCCAAAATCTTCAGGAATGAAGGTTTGGGTCATCTCACCAGCCAAAGAACCATGGCCAGCTGAAGTGCTTGCTGAGCGTAAAGGGAACATGGAATGGGTAGTGAAAGAATCTAGTGACAAATATGAAATTCCACCATGAGATGAGCTACAGAAATGAGGACTGTAATCGTCATGGAAATTTCTTCCTTGTTTTGGTATGGGTATATTTCCATATGTACGTAAAATGAATATCTCTGTTTTCTTCCCTATCCTTTCTCCTTATCATATGACATAAATTGTATTAGTTTCATGTTGTAGTATTTAAGGATGTCAAGTTTAATAGTAAATATTATGCAAGGACTTAAAAAAAAAAAAAAAAAAAAAAAAAAAAAAAAAAAAAAAAAAAAAAAAGAAAATACACTGTTAAAGAAAAGTAAAGTAGGGGAAGGAAATGAGAAGCATAGTGGTAGGGATGTGGGTTGAAAATTTAGACAAGGTTGCTAAAGAAGGCTTCATTGAGATAGCAACAATTAAATAAAAGCTGAAGAAAGGGAGAGTAGACCATATGGCTATCATGAAAGAATATTCTCTAGGCAGAGGGAAGAGCAAGTGTGTGGGTTTTACTTTGTTTGAGGACCAACACGGAGGCCACAGTGTGGCTGGGGTGGTGTGAGTAAAAGGAAGGTCATAAGAAATGAGCTCAGAGCTCTCAGATGAGCTAAAGAGGTTAGAGCGGCATTCCAGGTAGGCACTGTGGGTCCCAAAACAGACTCTGGCTCTTATTCTGAGTGACATTTCTGAGTGATAATGGGTCATTGGAACTTTTGAACCAAGAAGAGCCATGATTTGACTTATATTTAATAAGATCATGGGCTGCTGGCTATCATGTGGAGAAAACACTGAACTGGTTCAAGGGCAGAAGTCATGGCACCAGTTAGGGCCCCCTGACACAGTCCAGGTGAGGGATAATGGTTGCCTGGACTAGTGTGAAAGTAGAGAAAAGTAGCCAGATTCTGGATGTATTTTAAAGGCAGAGTCAAGGATCTACTGAGGGATACGGGTGTAAGAGAAAGAAAGAACCCAAGGATAATACCAAAGATTTTGGCATAAGCAACTAGAAGAATGGGGATACCATTAACTGAGATAGGGCAAGACTAAGGAATGAGGAGGTCTGAGGTGGGGGCGAGGTGGTGGGGGTATAAGGAGCTCAGTTTTGGATACATTAGGATGGGGATGCCTATCAGACATTTAAAGAGGAGATGGACTCCTCTATCTGGAGTTCAGGCTAAAGATGGAGTTATCAATGTGTGTACAATATATAAAGCTTAAAGCTAGATGAAATTACAAAGGGAATGAGCACATATGATAGAGAAGGGGTCTAAGAACTGAGTCTGGGAACTCTTTTGTAGAGCCTTAAGGGAGATGAGGAGAAAACAGCAAAGGAGACAAAAGCAGGGCAGCCAGAGAGGGAAGAACAAAGTCAGGCAAGTGCTGAAAGCCAAGTGAAAAAGGTATTTCAAGGGAAAGCGATCATATGTATCAACTGCTGCTGAAATGCCAAGCAAAATGAGTATTGAGAGATAGAGGTGACAGATTATCTTGAAAAAAGCTTGACTGGAGTGGGTCAAGACAGAATGGCAAAAGGAAGTTAGAAACAAGCTTACACAACTCTTTCAAGGAGCTTTGCTGATTTGAGAAGGAGAGAATGGAGAAATAAACTGAAGGTGGAATTGGGGTTTTTTCTTTTTTTAAAAAATGGGAAAAATAACATAGCATGCTTGAGTACTAATAGGAATGACCCAGTAGAGAAGGAAAATCAATGAATCAATGAAGAGAGATATATGAGAGAAGCAGTCAATAGCCAGACAGAATGTTCTCAGATTTAGAAGACTGATAAATTATATATCTTCTTTTCCCAATTGAATCCCAGCACTTCTCAGTGATACAATTCTGAAGTCAGGACTTGTCTGAGAGAAAATGACATAATCATCCAGATCTACATGGGCTTAAGGCAAAAAGAAAATGATTGCTAAATTTTTGCTTTTAAATGGAAATTTATCACTCAGTACCTGCTCCATGACATATGATGAACTGAAAACCCCACTGCTGCTACTGCTGGAGCTGGTTGAGGAATCTGCTGAGCTCCCAGATGGGGTACCGCTGCCAGACGTCTTTACTGTAAGGACTTGTTCGTCAGAAAAACCCAGCTGGTGGAGTAGTTTTTGATCTTTATTCACTGTCAGCTGCAAAAAGTGATAAAATTTCTTAATTAGTGAAGGGGAAAGGAAGAGGAAAGTATTATTATCAGGTTAAAATGCTATAAACTGTTTAAACCCACCAGACTATCATTTGTAAATATCTGTATATTATCCACAGGAGAGCACAACTGCTTAGCTATCTTCCACCGGACACTCCCTATGGTTTCATTACTGTGAGCCTGTAAAACAAAATTAACACTGTCTTGAGTTAATTCATTTATTCGTTCATTTAAACAACTGACAGTGAGCCTCTCCTATGTACTGGGCACTATTCTAGAAGCTGGGTAAGCTGGGTACAGAGCAGATCCCCAAGACCAGAATCTCTGCCCTTGTGCTATAAATAGAAGTTCTATGTCATACTCCAATCCCTCCCCATCACACACAGAAGAAAATCTCTGGTCCTTCTCAGGGCCTCTAGGGCCCTCCCACTGCACTGTCTTCCACTCCTGCCCTTTCTTACAGTGCTTCAGTCGCTCCAGCCACCTTTGTGCATCACTGTTAAAGCCAGGCAAGCCCCCTCCTCAGGGCCTTGGTAAGTTGGTAACTCTGCTTGGAATGCTCTTCCTCCAGGCCATCACTTCTTCCAAGGCTTTGCTCAAATGTTACTACCTCAAAGAGATTTTCTCTGTGTATCTTGACCTAGAATGGTATTTCATGTATATCCATCACTCCCTACCAATTTATGCTGCTTTATTCTTATTTATTCTTTGTATATTTATTACTTATTTGTCTGCTTGTACCCCATCAGTGTCCTTTCATTTCAGGTCTTTAGTCTATTTGTTTATCAAACAGCTTTTAGAATATTCATGAAGCCATCTCAATCAACACTATTCTTATGAAAATAACAAGACAATATGAAAATAGCTGCAGAGTTTAACGCAAACCTACCTCTACAGTGAAGGTATCTTTGGTAGATTCATAGGTAACATTAAGAGTTAAAAGATGTCCATGAAATGAGGCACCATGAGGTAAAATAGTTCGTGGAACAGAGTAAAAATCCTTGAGGAAGATATAATAAATCAAGCAAGTCAGATACACAGGGCCACTGTTAAACATCTTAAAAATACACACCTAACACATTTAGTCTAGCAATATACTGAATGAAGTAGCTTTAAAAAGAAGACAGGCTTACCTCTATAGTGATTACATAACGTTCTGCCAGAAGCAGCAATCTCTCAATTATTACAAGTTTAGTAGATCTATGGATTAAAAACAATTTTTTTTAAACATATTTTAAATGAATTACTGACTTGAGCTCAATTTCAGTCTGTTTAACCAAAACCATAATCACAGTTAGCACTCACTGGTTAAAGACTAAAATTTGCAAAGACTAAACCTCCCGTTCACCCAAAAGAGTGTTCAAACAAGTCCCAGCCATAGCGCCCAGATGGGATAAGGAAGGAGAAGCCTGCCCCTCCCCATGTTTCCTTTCCTTCCCTTTTCTTTCTTCTTCTTTTTAAAAATAGCTATTCCACAAATAGAAGACTGGGTCCCCAGGCCTATTTGTCCATCAATACACTAAGAAAGAACAATCAGTAAGTTTGATTCTCATAATCTTATAACTAAAATATACCACATGGTTCTGTGAACACATGGAATCTGATAAAACCCTGGTTGCCTGAAAATCTGGAGACAAATGCAAACCAAAAGAATACCACAAATAAGGGTTGTTGCTGGTATGTTTTAATTAGCCTAAGGAGGAGAGGTAGGGGAAGGAAAAATAATTGTTCATTAGTTTAAGTGAACATTCTAAAACATACAATATGACAAGGGTTTTCAAAGTATTTAAGAAATCAGCACTCATTGGAAATGCAACTATCTCTGGAACAAGAAACAAAGTGCAATGAATGGAATGTTGAGCTCTCACAGACTCTGAAAAGGAGACTTGAGTTTCTTTTGTCAGACTTATGGAATTTTAATTATCCAGTTTGAAATAAGAGGATTCCAACACTTAGCAGTTTATATATTCACAGTTCCATACTTCATTAAAGAGAATATTACATGTATTAACATTAAGAAATGAAAATCATTGGTGCCTTTAATTTAAACATTTGTTATTCCAGAAAGTCTAGGTATTACTAAACTGAAAACAGGTAACACCATTTTCTAGAATTGGTCTGGTATGCTGATAAACAGTATTGGAAAATTCACTTTAAAAAGAGTTGGTTAAACACATTTTAACAGAGTTGTTAAATATATTTAACAGAGTTCTAAATTCTTCTAGTCTACTGGTAGGAACTATAGCCTGAAATTTAGATGTAAAATCTTTAGGAAATATCTAAGTGCTATGGCTAAGTGAATGAATTGATGAGTGACTTCTTATAATTTTGCCTTAATAATGAATTAAGTCACAGCAGATTAATTAGTAAACCATCTCCCACCACCCAAAAGTTGCAACAATTGGAAATTTCTTTCAAAACTAATGAAATGAGATGAACTACAATATCCTGGTTCAAATTCAACTTTGAAATTATACATTCTGACTCTATTTAGATGTATAATAAGGATATTTAAAAACAAATATGTGGTTTTTGCTCTGTTGTCAGCCAACTATGAAACAATTCAAAATAAAAATCACTTAGGAAAAAAAAAAAAAAAAAGGCACACTTGTTTAAAGAAGTAGCAGTTTGGAAATCCAAATCCAATAGCTCATAAATAGATTTCTACTATGGTATCAGAAAATGGCCATTACAGAACTAGGTCGTAGAAATGGACTATATCTTACAAACATGTAATTAAGGAATTCTTAATACACATTCTTAAAGTCTATTTGAGTTACAATTCTAAAAATATGGGAATGCAAAAGTCTATGTTAGTGTTCACAACATGAGTTGACTCTACAATTACTTTCTGCCATATTAAAATGAGGTCCGAGGGGAAGCGGTTGTGGCTCAATCAGTAAGGCTCCCGTTTACCATATGGGAGGCCCCGGGTTCGGTTCCCGGGGCCTCCTGGTGAAGGCAAGCCCGCCCGCACGGCATGGTTAGCTGACCCAGCGAGTACAAGCAGCAAGGGGGGGATAAATGAATAAATAAATAAAAATCTTAAAAAAAAAAAAAAAATGAGGTCCGAGAAGGACAAGTTTTATCTTTCTGATTAATAAAAAAGCTACACAGTTCTCAACTCATTAAAAAAAAGAAGATAAAGAAGAATAATGTGGGCAAGGATATTGTTTTAATTCCCTTTCAAAGGAAATATTTAAAAAGAATAGAAGTATCTTCAATTGTAAATGGAAAGTTTTAAAAAAGGGTAATTCCAGGAGTAGAGAAAATCCCCTCACTAGAGGGCAGCAGAGTGAGTCAGAGAAAGTGAGCTCCTCCCTTGAGCTCTGGCCAAGGTTCCTAAGCATCATTGATTTGGGGCTGCTCACTAGTAATGGAAGGCTCATAAAAGCCCACTAAAATGTTTGTCACCCTAATGTTCCTAAATACTTGTTTCACCTTACTATATCAAATAACTAAAGCAAATACTGAACTCAGATTTCACCAATAATATTTGCAAATAACCAAACACAGCAACGTGATTAAAAGACAGTGTCCATTTAAAGTTTTGTTTTTTTTTAAAGATTATTTACTCCCCCCCCCTCGTTTTGTGCTTGCTCTCTGTGTTTTGTTCTGTGTCTGCTTGTCTTCTCTTTACGCAGCACCAGGAACTGATGTTGGGACCTTCTGGAGTTGAGAAAGGCTTCTCAATTTCTTGCGCCACCTCAACTACCTGGTTTGCTGTGTCTATCATTGTCTCTCTTCTGTGTCTCTTTTTTTGTTACGTCATCTTGCTGTGCCAGCTCTCCGTGCGGACCAGTACTCCACGCAGGCCAGCACTCCTGCACGAGCCAGCACTCTGCATGGGCCAGCTTGCCTTCACCAGGAGGCCCCAGGAATCGAACCCCAAACCTCCCATATGGTAGACAGGAGCCCAATCACTTGAACCACATCAGGTTCCCTTTTTAAGGTTTTAAGACAAATATTTGGGGAAAAAGTTCTTGCTAAAAATTTTAAGTAAATAATATTTAAACGGACTATGCTTATATTATGGTTCATAATTTTTATCAACATTCACTTCATTTTGCTTATTCCATTAATGTCCTGGTTTTGACTATTCAAGGAGAAAAACACTAGAATATGTCCAAACAAGTAAATATTTCTAACATGAAAAACAATACTTATAGTAAAATGAGTGTCTTTATTCCTAAAAAGTAGGCTACATATGTTACACAGGACTCAACCCAGCTGTTCATCAACCGATGAATGGATAAACCAACTCTGGTGTACTCACACAATGGAATATTATGCAGCTGTAGGAAGAAATGGAGTTGTGAAGCATATGACAACATGGATGAACCTAGAGGACATTATGTTGAGTGGAGCAAGCCAGACACAAAAGGACAAATACTGTATGATTCCATTTATATAAAATGTAAATATAAATCAATTTATAAAGAGGAATAAAAACAAAAACAATAACAAGACTTGTCCACTAGATAGAAGGGTAGGGGCAGAGCAACATTTGGGGTAGTTTTGATGACTTACAGATCTTCAAAAGAAACACAAACTTGGGGGTGTATGATGAGAAACACACTAATTTCCCAGGATATGGTTGTTTGCAAAAGTTATGACATAAAATGAAAAAAATCAATAATTAAGAGGTCTCCAGAGGGAAAAAAAAGCCATCATTTTAAAAAATTGACATACGTTTATGTACTGTGTATTTGTTTTCATTCTGGAATTACTTACCTATATGGAGACTGAACTGATGTTGCTACAGTTGGCATAGCAGTTGCTGTAAGCATTTTTGTGGCTCTGGTCACAGCATGTGTTAGAGTGGGGCCACCAAGTGCTGAACTGGCTGCCTATGAAATATGCAATAATCATTCGACATCAGGGTTTCTCAGCCTCAGCTCTACTGACATTTTGGGCCACATCAACTTTTTGTTGTAGGGGGCTGTCCTGCGCATTCTAAGACCCTCAGCAGCATCTCTGGCTTCTACACTAGATGCCTGTAGCACCCACTCCCAAGGTGTGACAACCAAAAATGTCTCCAGACACTGCCAAATGTCTGGTAAAAGAGCCCCCAAATGAAAACTATTGTTCTACACATATTTAATATTTGAATCGTGTGTCTCATTTAGAGGTATTTAATATTTTATATGTTGTTTTACTATAATACATTTGGATGGAAGTCACAGACAACTTGGGAAATCCTGTACAGATTCTAGCACATATTCATCACCAGAAGGTTTAACTTTTACACATTTTGGGACAGTAGCATTTTATGCTTTTAGAATACTCTTTAGCAAATATATAGAGCTTAAATAAGTACAAATTAAGAATGAAAATGAGTGTTTAATACTTTAACCCTCATGCTGGAAATAATGCATCAGAAATATACAGGAGATAGTATTACACAGCAGGCTTCTAATGTACAAAGACAACCAATACCATCTACTACTGCTTTTGCCTTTAATAGCATTTATGATATAAACTAGCTGAAACCTGGGAAAAGCTAGGCAAAGTAGTAAGTACTTGTATAAAAGTTACATACAGAGAAAGTAAAAGGAGAAAAAGAATCGATTGGAAATGTGGAATATATAATAGACATGTTTACTGAATACAGTTACTACACCCAAATAAGTGGGAACTGAGAAGAGAGATCTTCCATAAAGGCACTTCTAAATTGAGGGCATCAAGGCAAATGTCTGTTCCCTATGCCATAATACAGGGCTGTTTACAAGTTCTTCAATTGGACCCAGACACAAAAATCAACATTATACATTATTTCAAAATAAAAATTATAAAAGGAAAAAGCCAAGCATTTATTTCAAAATCAGGTTAAATAAAATCTGTTACTCACTTCTAATCTTGTGTAGCAATCAGCAATGAATTTCTTATGTAAAGATACTGAATCCTGAAAGTAAGAGGTATATGGAAATTAAAATCAGCATTTTGTCATTTAGTTTTAATCATTACTAAGGACAAAATGTTAGAAAAAATGTCAATTTTTAAATATGCTAAGGATCACAACTTAATAAAAATATAATTTTCTGCTTTTTCTGTGTATAAGTAATTTCTTCTCTTATTATATACCCACCTTCTTTAACCTAGGATTCAGATTAATATAACTATAGTTTATGATTAACTGAATAGCTTCATTAGCAATTTCTTCATCAGGTGATTCCATGGCTATTTTCCAAATGAAGTCCATTCCTATCAATTCCAGCTTTTCTACATACTGTTCAAAAGAAAAAAATTAAATTACATAGCACATCAAGGTCACAAAATTAGAGACAATTATTTTCTGTTGCATCATGAATCCACAACCCTTAAGTTCAACATGAATGAAGACTGCTAAAAAGCCATGTACATATGAAAACACTATTGTACTGACATGGAGCTTTAAAACAAAGAAACAACCAACCACAGAAATACTGAGCAACCTCCATGTGAACCAGGATAGATAAAAAGAGTTTTCTCCAGACATCCCTAAACTCAAGCTGGTCATCTATCCAGAAAGGCTACTGAAGCAGAAACAGCACAGGAGTGACAGGCATTTTCTTCATGAACTCTTCTTCACAAGGAAATGGTATCAAGCTAGAAGTGATTACTTAGCCTGGTATTGCCAAAGCTCAGTTAGAAATGGGAGGATCCAGGGCTTACATCTTGTAAAATATCTTACCACCCTAAGGAGCCAGGTTGTGAATGAAATAGTCATAGATAAATAGCTGTTTTCTGCCTTTCTTTTTAAAGGTGCATATGTAAATATAATCAAATTGTAAACATTGTAATGAGAGCCTCATTGTCTTGCTATATTGCCTATTTCTAAATTTTTCGCCCCAGATCCTTGTCATTACTATCCCAGAATTGAAGACATTGGATCTAAGGAATTGAAAGCTTAGATGGAAATGTCCCTGATCCACATTCACTTGACCACAGCAGGCCACTGCCACTGTCTTTCTCGAGATCAGCAAGAAGGAAAGAGAGGGATTGAAAAGTCACTTGTGTTCTCTTAGGCAATTGTTGAGGCATAGTCATGCTGGAAAGAGAGCCTGGCATTACACCCTAAGTCAGGGGTTCTTAACCAGGGGTCCATAGACCCCCAAGAGGTCTGTGGAAAGATTTCAGGGGGTCCGTGAGCTTGAATTGAAAGTTCAGAAAAAAACATTTTTGTAGGGACATGTTAGTAAGGGTGTGATATATTTATTAAATAATACACAGTATAGTGTGGACTTAGTATGATTTTTATTTTGATGTAGTGTGTTGTGAGTACAGTGGATAACTGCCTGCAAAAAGGGTGATAAGGATGGAGAAGAAGGTTTTATGACACCATGGGAAAACTCAAATTTCTAAATGTTTGCTGAAAATGACCATTTGAACAGATGTTGAATCGTGTTAGGTTATCAGGTATTGAAATTATGGGAAAATTGTAAAATGTAATTTTCAATAATCCTAAAATTTAATTTAAAGACATGCTGATGTTGAGTGTCATAAAACTATCTGCCGCTACATTCTGAGAAGGGGTCTGTGGTTTTCACCTGACTGGCAAAGGGGTCCGTGGAACAAAAAAGGTTAAGAACCCCTGCCCTAAGAGAAGCTCCAACTTCAATGCAGAATCAGTCAGAGACACCCATTCTCTAAAAAATATGAGTTTTCTCTCATTTATAACACATGTGTTTTGTTGAAATTCAAATTTTACAAGATCCGTATAATGTACTTACCAACTGAGCTCCTTGTCTTTTCAATCGATGATCACAAAGATTCACATTTTCAAAAAAAGTCTTAAATAAATTAAAACCTGAAATTATAGGACATCAGATAAAATCTATGCACTGTAAATGACACAGATAATTAAAAAACAAAAAACTCAAAGTAAATCAAAGACCTACATATAAGAGCTAAAACTACAAATCTCTTAGAGGAAAACAGGTATAAATCTTCATGAACTTGGATAGGAAATGGTTTTTTAGGTATGATATCAAAAGCACAGGACACAAAAGAAAAAAAAAAACCCAGATAAACTGGACTTTATCAAAATGAAAAAACACTTGTGCTTCAAAGGGCATTATCAGGAAGTGAAAAGACAACTAAAAAAATGGGAGAAAATTTTTGCAAATCATGTCTCTGCTAAGGAACTTGTATCCAGACTATATAGAACTCGTACAGGTCAATAATAAAGAAAAATAACCCAACTAAAAAATGGGCAAAGGATCTGAATAGACATTTCTTCAAAGAAGATATAAAAATGGCCAATCAGCATATGAAAATAGGTTCAACATCATTAGCCATCAGGGATATGCAAATCAAAACCACAAGATACCACTACACACTCACTAGGATGGCTATAATACGGACAGATGATATCAAGTGTTGGTGATGATGTGGAGAAATTGGAGCCCTCATACATTCCTGCTGGGAAAGTAAAATGGTACAGCTGTTTTGGAAAATGGTCTGGTAGTTCCTCAAAATGATAAAGACAGAGTTATCAGATAACCCAGAAATTCCACTCCTAGGTTTATACCCAAGAAAAATGAAAATCTGTGTCCACACAAAAACTTGTACTGAATATTCACAGCAGCATTATTGATAACAGTCAAAAACTGAAAACCAAAATGTCCATCAACTAATGAATGGATAAACAAAAAACAGGTATATCCATACAATGAATTATTATTCAGCCATGAAAAGGAATAAAGTACTGATAAACGCTACAACATGGACAAACCTTGAAGAAAACATGTTGAGTGAAATAAACCAGACACAAAAGGATAGAATTTGAAATTTATATGAAATATCCAGAAGAGGCTAATCCATAGAGACAGAAAGTAGATTAGTGGTTGACAGAGGCTGAGAGAATGGGGAGTGACTGCTAATGGGTATGGGACACCTTTATGGGGTAACAAAAATGTCTGAAATTAGACAGTGCTGATGACTGCATAACTTTGTGAAAAAACTGAAAACGACTGAATTGTATACTTTTAAAAGGTGAAATTTTACATGTGAATTTTATCTCAATTTAAAAAGATTTCTATACTTTGACAATTTTTTTACCTTACTAAATCATTTTTATACTAAGTAATTTTATGGAAAGACAGTTTGGCAATTTGAACTATCAAGCCATACAATTTAAAATTTAATCATAAGATACCATTTATGTAAGAAGGAATTTATCTGTGTATATAAATATGTTTATATATAGATGTGTCTTTTATACATGTAAGAAAAAGTCAGGAAGGATATTCCAAACTGTTTAGTTGCTTCTGAAAAGTGGGATTAGAAGAAAAAGGAAGAATAAGATTTCTTAATTTAAATAAATAATTTAAATGACTTTAAGCTTTTTCCTACCATTCATAGTGATTTCATATGACTCCAATTTAAGAATTTTCTCCTTGAAGAGTTGCTGCTGAACATCACTCTCAAGATCATGCTGCCCTTTTGTAAACCATTCAAAACACATCTGCAGGTTAAGACAAACATTACACTATAACTAAAAACAATTTCAGAGACAAACACACACTCCAAATTGGGGAGTTAAAGATAAATTATTTTGGATACTTCAAAAATTTATATTGCCAAAACACCACTTAAAACTGAAGTGAAGTGCTTGGATTCTTTCCCCCTTAGATAATGAAAATAAATGCTTATACTTTTCATTTAATTTTATATTTGGGATTTTTTCCATTAACATTTATTAAGCCTTACTATGTGCCAGGCACTGTGCTAGGCAATGTCACATATTTAATTCTTTCAACTATCCTATGAAGTAGTTAATATTATTCTGTAAAATGAGATGAGGAAACAGAAATTCACTGACGGAAAAAGTTAAGGCAGGTGTTCTATTCCTGTTCTAATCTATTTTTAGCTCACTAATGATATTTTAAGAAAATTTTCTAGGCTCTTCCTCTTTAGTGTTACAACAGGTACTCAGAGTCTGTTGGAAATTACAAATTAGTTTTATGGGAAGGAAAAAATTAAAAAGATACATATCTATAGAGTTCTTTAACTGTACTCAGTTGGCTTAACTTTCTATTTTATCCAGAATGGTATCAAAATTACCAAAGAACTCTTACATTTATTTATACTATGGATAAATATATGAAATATTCTTCTAGCACTAATAATTCCTGGCCTATTAGTGTGTGTGCTTAGGTAAATTGAAAATTATTTAGAAATGAAGATGTGAGACATGCAAAAAATGTAAGATATTTGAATTCCATTTCTGTCTCACTTTACCCACAATACTATTTTCTTACCTCTCTATCTAATTCACAAACATCCTGGCCAGTCACAAGACATTCCCAGATTTCCTTGGCACGATTCCAACCCAGATACAGAGTAGCTTCTTGCAAGAAAAATGCCAGAAATTTTAGATGTGCCTCTAAATACTGCAAAAAGAAATGATGCTAATTAGTTAACTCCAGGCATTCATACTTAAAAGCAAAATTTAGCTATAAGACACAAGTTTAAAATTTAAAAAGTTTTAATAAATGCTTTTTCATAAAATTTAGGGAGCAATAAATGTGAGAAATGTGTTTACAACAAGTTGACAATACAATGTAGGTATTAAGCTATTGTAAATTCAGTTGATTTTAGATGCCAATAAAATATAATTTTAGCAATCTCAAAGTAAAACACAATAAACATAACTCGTGAGCCTCATCTAAGATTCTTTTTCTAATTTTTAAATACAATATTACTAATCAATTGACTTGAAAAACAAAAACTCATTATCCACAGAATTAATGAATATTATCTCAGATTAAAGATAAAGAAAAGTTGTTTATTTTTACTACTTTATCATACACAATTCATAGGTGATTTATGGAAAGATTTACCCACAAATATTTTTCTAAACTTTTATTTTAAAACAATTATAGTCAAGCTACAGAACTGCTCCATCACTAAGAGATAACTCATGCTACCCCTTTAGAGTCACAATCAACAAATATTATTTTTATAAATCAAGTGCAAAAAGGTCAAATGAATGCTCTAAGTCATGAAACAGAAACACAATGCCTGATACCTCCCGGTAAGTGTATCGGCCATCCACTAGCGTGGAACCGGTTAAGCCTCCAGGGCCAGCCATGGCAGCTGCAAGTCGATGACAAGCTATCAAACTTCCCGTTACCAATTTGACTATTTCAAAATTTTTCTTCAAGTCTTGAATAATGCTCTTGTCAAAGACAACAAAAAGAAATGTGGAATGAGAATTTGCAATTATTCCCTTAGTTTAATATAAACTTCTATTTTAGATGTATTGCTAGGTGAGGGATAGCAACCTAAAGTAAACAGAGCCAATCTAGTATGTATATTTATTGTATACCATTTACTATTCTGCTTATTTTTTGCCTTTAAGGGAGATTCCTTTTTTGTTGTTAGAGAATAAAGTCTTTCAAACTATTTCACTTTCTATATGCTTTTCCAGATCTTTCTCCCCAAGTCTATTACACTGAGAAAGCATTAGCTCCTTAAGCAAACTCATCTTTTTACAATGTAAAATAAGCTTTTGAATCTTTTCAATCATATTCTAAAATATTTTAATTTTTAAAAACTGGCTTATTTATTTCAACAAATTAAAGAAAAAGAAGGAAATGAGTCACGGGTATGTTAAAAGAAAAGCTGCATAGAAATGGAAGCAGAATGACGTTTAAGCTCAAAATTATTAAATAATGTAACTGAATTACATTAATGACCATAAAAAAAGTAAAATAGTGACTATAAAATTCAGCAGTTTAGTCTTATGTTTTATTATTATAAAAGGTTAAGCAAATAATTGGGTAATAATCAAATAAAGCTACACTCTTACCTTGTCTTGCTTTTGATAGGTTTGTTTTATAAATGAGCGGGTGATTTCATGGAGCTGGCGCAAAGCTGGTACCACCCATACAAATTGGGGATTATTAAGCTGAGATGACTAGAGTTAAAAAGAAGTTACATTAATTAAATTTAGAAATAAATGGCAGACTATCTTTATTAGCTACAAAAAAATGTCCAAGTCAATTTGGTTTTATCACACATTCTATTATTTTTCTCTTCACATCACTCAGTTATAGCTTATCTTCATGCACTCATAATTCAGTGTCCAACTTCTTATTCTGCATGCAATTTCCTAAGGTCAGGAACTGCAAACAAGAGTGGATGTGAAATGACAGTTTATGTATAGGGATGCATCAGCAAAAAACAGACAAGGAATTAGCAACTTCAGAGGATAGATTAAGTAGCATAGGCTGCTAAGAGGTGTTGACATACATAAAATAAATTAATGACAAAAGCTAAACTTGGCTAATACTGAACTGGCTGGTAAGTACAATGGCACCAAAATACAGCTTTCTCTGATTATATGATTAAGATACCAATGATATGATCAAGACAACAACAGTGGTCTAAATGTTTAAGGAAGTATTCATGACCTGTCTGTATTTCCTATTTAAAACAATTTATTAACAGATAATTCTATTTTTATTAATTATTATAGCCATTTTATATTCTACTGTACTTTATACTTTTCAAAACACTTTCAAATATATTATTTCTGAAACTGGTATAGATGTCAATCCAGATCTTCAGAGTACAGATCTGAAAGTCTGATATTCATACAATATTCTTTACAAAGAGAATTGCTTTTTAATAAACAGTATCTTTCAAACAATGCAATTTTGTACTACATTTCATTATAAAATTTGGTAAGAATTTCAGATTAAATGCTATTAATCAATTGATCAATTATTACATCTCTAATCAAAACACTAAAAAAAGTTAAGTCCTTAGCATTTAAAGGCTGAGTTTTATTAAAAGCCTTCTTGTTTTGTTGCGTTTTTCTGTAAGATGAAGACTCCTCTAGGGGTAAAAACTTTTCATGTCTTCTGCAGGAAAAAAAAATCCTACTACTGAATATGTGAAAGTAAGAGAGCTATTGCCAAAACAATACTGCTTTCCCTGCCTTGACGAAATTAGCCAATCAGCTAATACTCTATTTCCTGGATTCTAAGACATAGGTTTTATAAAATTTATGAAATTGATGCTTCTTATAATTATGCCACAAGAAAGTTATCAGCCACCATGCATGAGAATAAATTTTGATGTAGCTGTCCTTGCCTGAGTATATGCAAACTTAGCTGTATACTTAAGTTGTATATATATGAAGCTGTGTATATAAATTTGTTCATCTACCTGTCAATTCAGTTGTTACTTGGTATAGGTAGTGCCAAACAAGGATGGATTTTTAACTTAAATTTGGAGCACTAATTTGAATTGAAAATGTTATCAAAAAGATTACCCTATGATGCAGCACTGACTGGCCTGCCATGTCTGTCAGTGCAATTAAAAGCAAAGAAACTGCCAACAGCCTCAGAGTAAAGAATTTTTCAAGGCCAGGAGACAGTGGTACGACAGACTCATATCCTATGAAGGGCTACATCACTCAGGCATTAAATGTCTCTCTGTCCAAAGTTACAACTTAATTCAAGAGTATATAAAACTCAATTAAGGAAAAAAGAAGATTGAGCTTTATGAAAGAGAAGTACACAAAACTCTATTCTTGGGAAGTGGATATGGCTCAAGCAGTTGAGCTCCTGCTTCCCACATGGGAAGTCCCGGGTTCAGCCCTGGTACCTCTTAAAAACAAAAAAAATGAACAACAAGAAAACAAACGAAAAAACCAACTCAGAGAGCTGATGTGGCTCAGTGGTTGAGCGCCGGCTTCCTGCATACAAGATCCCGGGTTCAATCTCCGGCCCCTCAAAAAACAAAACAAAACAAAACAAAACAAAACTCTATTCTTCAACATGCCTCAAAATTATACAGCCAATCTTAAAGACTTCAGAAGTCAAAAATATAACTTTAGATAATGAAAAACAGTAGGCCAAAGTGAAGCTGTACATGACTGGTGAAAAGAGGCTTAGAGTCAAATTCTGATTGTGGGTCTAAAGAATGGTATGCAATCATACAGATAAATATAAGCTATTGTTGGATGGTAAACATAAAATGTACAATTTTCTTTCCTTCTCTGCAAACTTACTAAATCTGTGATGCAGACTGCAATCATTGGCATCTTAGAATCAGAGAAATAAAGTATATATTAAAGGCCAACTACTTGTGATACTAGCTAGAATATTTCTGCTAAAATATAAAAATTGCAAAATCAATAATGAAAACTCCAGACTTAAATCCAAAACTGATACATTCCCAAAAGGATTATAAAAATTAGGATATGAATATAAACCCTTTAGCAATAAAATATCATTATGACCAGTTGTCGATTATGGTTAGAATATTTTTATTGAACATTGAAAACACTCCTTTGAAGGTAACTCATTATACAATAAAACTAAAAAGAAAAAAAACCCCATAAAATTGGAATTTAAGAATTATTTCTGATATAGCCTTTCTCAAGTTTAGCAAACAGGAAAGATGTTATTTATTCCATTTTATCTATGACATTATATATGACTTTATAAAACTTTTAATTACTCTTCTCCAATTACAAAAGGGCAAAAGACTTTGGTGAACAATTAAAATATCTGATAATGTCATAGAGTTGAGGTTTCATAAGTAGGAGTTAATGGGATGTCCAATTTAGACTCTTAAAGTTAGATGAAACCTTAGAGAACAGCTGGCTGAGTCTGTAAACCTACGCCTATATCCCCCTTATTTGTCTTTATTAAATGACTGACTAGTCTCTTAATATTTCCAGTGATAAGGAACTCACTACCTCAGGAGGCAGTGTATTCTATTTTCAGACTGTTCTCACAGAAAGTTCTTTGATCTATCATATTGAAACATGCCTCCCCGTAACTTAGGAGACATAAAGAGTAACGATCCTTTAAATATCTGAAGAAAACGTTCATATTCTTTGTCAGGTTTTCTCTTCTCAAAGCTAAACATCCCCACTTCCTCACCTGTTTTGCTTTTCAGACCTAGCCATCTACCTAGAACCAAAGCAAAAATTGAAAAAAAATATTTCCTCTTGTACTAACCACATCACTGTGAGACTATATTGATACTTTTACTTTCAGTTACATGTTTTGGCAAGTTGAGGCCACTTGACTATGGATAAGTCATGTTTTTAGTGTCATTATAGGGTGAAGTAAGAGGAAGGGAATCAACATTTACTGAAAGTCTGTCAGGCCCTATGCAAGGAGGCCTTAAGATAATGATTTAAGGAATTTGCAAACACTACTAATTGAATAAAAATGTTTTTGATTTAGTAATATTTTTTTGGATGAGACATTTAAAGTTTTTAAATGAAGGAAAAAAGTAGTGAAATAAGAGGGGAAAGGGTTGGTTGGGGTAGACAGTGGAAGGTATAAAGGAAGCAAAGGAAAGAGGACCAAGGGAGCCAAGGGTATCCTGGCAGAATCTATAGAAATAAAGGTCAGAATTTCTGAACACAACAGTGGAACTTGGGATTTTTAAGAGTGTAAAAAGCAGAGGGAAGGGGTATCAGTTGGGGGGGAAGAGGTAGCTGAGGGTGGGAGGGGAGTAAGAGGTGGGTGATCTTGTCTTACCCTTTGCTTAGTTTCTGTGTAGCCTGGCAGGGAGACATAATCCCCAGTCAGCCCACCTTGCTGCCTGGCAGGAAAGGGCATAGCATAGAAAAACACCTTTAGTGGCAGTATATAACCCCCCCCACCTGGAGTCATATCCAGGGGGCTTTGCTCTCCTACTGCCCCCCTTCAGCAACATGTACTTTAAGAGAGTATTTGTGAAAGCACTTAGTAAACTGAAAAGTGCTATATAAATTCAAGGTATTATTATTAGAAATGAAATAATGGTACACCAGAATTTCTTTACTGGAAGCAATCGGGAATGAAAAGGGAAGAACATTCCTTTCAAGACTCTCAAAATGACTCCAAAAATTTCCATGTTACTTTTTGTGAAGTTTTGGTTAAAACAACAGACGTGAATAAAGCGACTGCAGAGAGAAGCAATAAAGATGCAGTGATGCTACTGGCTAGAAGAACTAAGTAATGCTTAGCTGTAACAGGGAAGACTGGAGAAGGTCAGAAAGGATTTTCTGTTTTCTAAAGCCATTTCTCTCTGGAGGGAGGGAAAGTCCCTTCAGCTTTGACCTTCATATCTATAAAGAAACGTGTCTGTTGCTGAGAAGAAAAGTTCATTTTTATATGGCTACTCGTTTTTTCCCCTCTTAGGATCTAAACTCCTTCGATAACTCTGGATGAATTTCAATCATAAAGACAGAGACTGCTAAATTATCTGAATCACTGAGTTGAGAAAACTGGAAAAATTCAAACTGCATCTGAGTAGAAAGAGAGCAATGTTGTTCAATTAGAGAAATAATTTCTCATAATATGAGCATTATCCATTCCAGTTTGTGAATGACTTTTAAAATCTCTAAGGCTAGGTATGTGTAGAAAACTCGTTCAAATTTTCAAAGTCAGAAACAAAAAACACAAAGTTCTTACAGGGCCTCAACTAAACTTTATGACCAAATGTAACTAAAGAAAATAAAAGCCCATTATGTCACCAAAGCCTCTTAGGAGCAAAGAGTCTCTGAAACACCAATGAAAATGACCTACCAATATTCAAGATTCTTCAAAGAAATATGTAATGAAAACCAAAGAAAAGGTTTTACCAATGAAATTCCTAAGCCACTAGCTATTTTACCAAAAACTTTGCTTATGTTAATAAATGAAATGAAATTCAAAAGATGACCCCTCCCCCCCACACACACCTAGACTTTAAGTTTGGTTGGGGCAGACTAAGGGCCTAGGTAGGAGGATGGCACTCTGATGAGAGCTGCTGCAGCAGTGGAAAGCAAGCTCCACTGAGCTGTCCTCTCTGACCATTCCCTCTCAGAGAGCCCCAATCAGTGCTGCTTCGTCACACATCTACAGTATCCTGGAGGCCAAACTCTCGGAGGGCAGGGCTTCCACAGTGCCCACCGGTCCCTCTTGCTGTCACTACCCAAGCCCCAGCAACAGACACTCAACAACTGCCTAAGGGATGACTTTAGGAACAGGTCTGAATCAAGAACCTAAAAAACGACCTTGAGCCAGCACTGAACTAATGCCATTCTTCCTTTCTTTCTCCGTCTGTTACTCTGTTAATGTACCACTGTTTCTCCCTCAATGGGCACGCATTTATTTAGAATCCACTGTACTTATCAAAGCTGTGCATACTTTGAATTTAATTTAAAAAGAAAAACCAACTTGAAGTCTTCTATGTTGATAATATAATAAAACCACTTTTGAATGTGACCTCAATTTTTCTTTTTTCCTCTGAAAGTCAGTAACTACCCGAGCTTTAAATAATAAAGCCTAGGTCATAAATAAATATTTATACATCAAGTTTGTTTATGAACATTACTAAGGAACACTAAAATATAATATTTTGATATCGTGATGCAATTTACTAAGGGTAATTATTAAACTAGTATACCTTGAGGCTGGTTCCATCTGAAAATTCTTACCTTGAATCCATCCTTCTTGTTTTTTTCCAAACTTGACCATTCTCCAGGCTGCAAATTCATTTTAAGGGAATATAAGTGACTTGGTAAAAGCAGTACCTATAATTTCCTAATCTTAGACTCTAAGTTTAGAGCTTCCAGATAGGACATTTAGTTTAATTTACATAACAAGGGAAGAAAATTACTAGGCTGTAGTTACTCAGGTAATACTGTTGCTCTGATAATAAAATTAGACCAAAGATGAAACCAACCCTTTTAATATCTTCTATGCACTTGATGATGTAGCTCCTCTTAATTGCTTCTTTCACTGCATATGCGTCACTAAGGATCGTCAGGTGCTCCTCCAAGGCTTGCTGAATGAGGCTACTGGGCAGGGTTGGAAGATGAGCCAGTTCCCAGAGTACATCTAAGACCTACAATGACATCACATATGGTGAGCCACCCAATGTACAAATAAACTACTTTAAATATTTGTAGCTAGAAAAGTTCATTTGATTCTCTTGCCTTTCCAGAAGTGGTCTCAAAGCGAGCTTCACGGCCTATTCGTCCTATCAGGCTCAAGAGCTTCTGTCTTACTCTATCACTCTCAATCTCCCAGCTCTAGAGAACAGAAAGTAAAAGACACAATCCAATTTTATAAAACTGGTAAAATATGCAAAAAACTAAATTTGAGCTGAAAGAATTTAACAAAGTAAGCAGAGTACATTTAAACCGTACTAATATGGAAGGGGGAGATTGCAAAAGAAGCTTATTTTAGGAAATTTTAAAAGTAAGCAGTTTGACTAAACATACCTTCTGAATGAGAACAAACAAATGATTAAGCTGATCGGAGTTAAATTTCACAGCTGCTGCAGCAATAATAGTATGAATATTTTCAATCACAGTAGATGATTGTCCTGCCTGGAAGAGGAGACAATGAAAAACAGTTTAGTGACACTTAAGTCCTCTCCCTGGCAATCTACAGAAGTCAAAGCAAAAAAGTAACACAGATCAATGGATTCTAGTCTAATAAGCATGTATGTGCATGATAATATTGGCAAGACTAAATGAAGCAACCATTATTAATGGTTATCAGTTGGCCTTATTTAAATTCCCAACAGTATTACATCTATTAAAAAAAAAACCAATGAGAATTAAGATCTCCATCTGACATATTCATTTCAAGAGGAGAATAAAATATTTTCAACTGGCTAAAAAAAATCCTAACTAAAATACAAGACAAACTTAACTTTTGGCATTTTATAAATGATCTTGAAGGCCTTAATTTAGAGTATTACCTGCCTCATTTCTTACTTTGCTCTTGGTTATTTCCTGACTTCAATTAATATTTATTTATCCCATGTGAAGAAAGTCTCTGCTTCGGAGATGTAGACCCTAGTAAGGGTGAAATTCACTTTATAACCTCAATCATGGCAACTTTATGCCTCACTTTTTACTGTGTGAGAGACTTGAAAGACAGGCGACATTTTTAGATTCTATAGCACAAGTATCTGTTCAGTATCGACTATACACGCGGAGCAGTTCACTGGATACAGCAGGGATATACAATATATACATCATGATTGCTAATCTTCAACCTTAGGTGGGCTCAAAACTTACACTCACAAAACAAAATTATAGGAAGGTAACACAACCAAGTCCAAGACACAGAAAGCAAATCTATTAGACCTGGAACTGTTTACTCACAGACCCACACCTAACCTTCTATTGTGTGCTCTGTACTGCTGGGTTTGAGCCTACAAACTATATTTTTCCTAGCTTTTCCAACAGCTATCTTCCAATTATGTTTTGCCAATGAGAGGCGCTTCTGGGTGACTAGAAGGCAGGAGAAGGAAGAAATGTTTCTGGTTTAGGTTCAGCCAGTAGTTTCAGGTGCAGGCACTTGGGGAAGAAAGGAATGATTCCAGAAGCCTTGGTGGCAGTGGTACTAATCTGAGGTTCTCTGACTTCAAAACCTATGCTCTCAATCACTCATGTCCTTTGGATCTACTGTCTTAATTTCCCTTCATACTATCTGTTACTTTGGCCATATGCCTTTTATTGGATTTATTTACATTAAATCCAAAAATGTCAAGAAAAGGTAAAAATAATTGATCAACTTACCTGTATCTTCCAAATTTTAGTGAGCTCATCTAAAGACAATTTACTGCCCAAGAGTTCAATAATTCCTTTTATACGATCACAGTATTGTGCTTGGTCTATGTTGCCTAATAGAAGAAACAGTAGCAAAGAAGAGAGATGATGAACACTGACTGACTCTCTAAACACAATACTATTAATTCAAAGCAATAGTAACTTGCAATAAGATTATTTAAAGGATAATACAGTCAAAGTGATAATTTTGTTCCTTTTTATATAAAAATATATGATTTATAACTACATATTAAGCAATTAAAAATATTTTTAGGGGAGGGGGTGTGGCTTAGTGGTTTGAGTGCCTGCCTCCCAGGTACAAGGTCCCGGTTCAATCCCTGTTACTTCCTTAAAAAAAAAAAAAAAAAAATTTTTTTAAAGCAACTTACCTTCCAATGCAATTGACAAAACTGAGTTCTCAACTAGCCAATCTAATAATCTGTCTGTATCTATTGCATTCTTCACAGATTTGGATAAAGTGCTATCTTCTATTAGTTTGGTAACCTAAGAAAGACAGGATTATTGTGACTGAATCTAATGCAAATATACATAATCAAAATCTTCACATATACAATCTGCTATTTTTATAGTGCCTACAATGTGGTTCCAAAATTAGCCAAAACCTATCAAAGGCCAGTTAAGAGAAGTTAGGCTACTGTTTGTGATGTCTTTTTAAAAAGAACGTGGAGCCACGTTCTTATAATTCTCATGCCTGGGTCATTGCTGACTAAAGCAAAGAGGAACATCTGACCCAAACCACCTCCTGGGCATTTCCTCCAAAATTTGAACTTGGGACCAGAGAAAAAGTGTCAGTCCTCTCTGGTGATGGGAACTTGGGGTAGTAAGTTCTTCCATAATAAAGATACCACCCGGCAGGAAGAGAGAGAATGAGGCCAGCATGCTCAGAAAAGTAGAGGCAGACTTGTGCAGAGTCCCTGGAGCAGTTAGGCCCCAAATTTGAGTTGTTCCTATTGCCTTTACATGGTTTGGCTATTCAGTCCTTCCTTTACGTGAAACAGCCCAGCCTCCTTCCAACAAATTCCCCCTTTGGCCTAAGATGGTTCAAGAAGAGTTTATTTCGCTTGCAGCCAAGAATCCTAATTAATGAAAGACTGAAGGAAAAATAACTAGAATTATGACTGAACTATACTGGCTCTACTTCTCACTCACCCAAACCAACTATGCTATTTGTGTGGATCTAATGTAAAATTTAAGAAGCCCCAGGAAATTGTTTCCAACATTTTGCTCAGAATATCACGGTTGTAGTCATTTTGTTTTTGTCGCAACCCCAGTTAGAATATTAAGGAAACCCATATCTGAAATAATATAACAAGAATTGGTTCCTTAGGGTAAAAAATAAATCCCAAACTACATATACCAAAGCACTATTTTCTAGGAAATTTCACAAAACCACTAAATATTTTAACTATTTCAGAGAATTTTGAATGTAATACATATAAAAAGATGGCTTGTGTTTTGTATACCAGTATAACTCAAGACAGTAGAACTTTGAAGAAACTATAATAACTGGATATTTTTCACAAAAAAAACATCAATACTTTTATGCATTCTTAGTACTGATAACCACAAGTTCTGACAGAACTTAAAGGGTCTGTGCTTTAAATCTTCTAGGAACAAATGAAAACTTACTTCTTTGAGGGAATTCATTTTGGCGCTAAAATGTGGTGATTTCAGCATGCGCAGCAGGATGTCTAGTCGCAGGTCATCCACAACTGTTACCAGATCCGGTTGGAAGCGCATGCAAAGTAACTTAATGGCAGACAAGAGCTCAGGGATGCTAACCAACCTCTTTAAATTAAAAAAAAAAAAAAAAAAGAACTGTAAAAACATCTTGATCCAAATTCGGACATATAAAGTAATAAAGGATAAAGAACACAGGACATTTTCAATAACAATGGCTTGATGGTATCTGACAGTCTATATGACCAGCTACATTTTGCTTCTAAACCAAAAAAAGTTGCATACGGTTGAGTAGCAAAGGAAATGGAAGGGTCCTGTGAGAAAATCAAGGTAGATAATGTTAAATTTAAATTTAAGTTGTTAAAATTGCTTTAACAGCTTTGGAGAAACTTCAAATACTACATTATTTAAGTTTCTTCAATTCTATACCTATTGTAAAAGTATTAAAATCAACATGTCAGTAAAATTCTGAATGGTGTCATTTACTAAGATCCCCATATTCATTTAACACCAAATCAGGTGCTTTAAAAAAATGCATTTTTAGGTTAGGGAGTGTGAAATTAATATGATGTGAATTGTACACCCATATGACTAGAATCTAATGAGCAATAGTATGTGAACCTTGCCCCATGTCCTGGCTCTGCTTCTGTGGACAACTGTCGCTGGGGCCTAGCTGGCTGGAGTGGGCATTTACCTTGTCTTTCAGGTCCTTTTCCTCCACACTCCGCACATCCTGGATCGTAGTAAGGATGACAGGGTCTAGCATGGGCTGTATGAAAAAGTAGGATAGTTAGTAAGGCTCCTGAATCTGTCACAGAAGTAGAAAAGGAGAGACTTCTTCATCCCCATTTCACAAAGGAGCGCATGCAATGAAAAGACCTAGTACTAGAGCTGCCATTAACTAGCTAATACCACTCCCAAGCAAACCCTTGCCTGGCTCTGGCTCAGTTTCTTTACACGTAATATGGATGCAATGCTTGTCATTATTATCTTACGGGGGGGGGGGGGTAATTTTGAAGAGTAACTTTTAAAACATTAAGAATGAGTATTTACTAGCTTTGTAATAAAGTAAATGTTTTTCATTTAATTAAAAAAAATGAATACAAGCATAGACCAGGCAAAAATATGCTGTCATATGTACTACTTCTGTTTGCTATATGAATAAGGTCTATAGATGAGACTCATACCAACACATTGCTCCAGACTGGCAACACAATCAGATAACTAACTGTAAGTAGCATGTGAGGAGTTGTAAAATACCAGCTAGATCTAAATTACTACTTCCACTTAAGTAAAATAATTTTAAAATTCAGAAACAGGTGAGGAGAGGAGATAAACAATATTTGGCTGTCAAAGTCATGAACACATTAGCAATGAATTGAAATGATATCAGGCAATTAACTAGATAGGATTTTTCATTTACATTTATGCCAACTGTACAATAAGGATTGAACTGTTACAGTAAGAAACAAGGCATAATGCTCTTTTTGGCAATGTGCCATATGCTACTTAATCTTCACAATTCTGTGAAATAGATATCATTGTCAACATTTTACAGATGAGGAAACTAAGGCACAAAGTTTAAATAAGTCTTCCAAAGCCACACAAATAGCACTATTAACTTATGTCAAGTAACATGAAACACAGCATGAATTTATTGATGAATGAATTTAAGTTTGGATAGTTTGATATAATTAAAATAAAGATGAAGTTAAATATGCTTTGGTCGGAAAGGTGTATACTTCTTACCCTTTTCAAAGTAAACTGTGCTGATATGTAAAACATGGAATTTTTAAAGAATTTAATATTAATTGCCGGCTAGAATATTTATGCTGAATTTCCTTCCAGGAAGCAATACATTAGTAAAAAAAAAAAAGAATGCATTTAAAATCTAATCCCAACGATGATTATTAAAAAGCCTTATTAGCTAAATCACTTGCTGCTTTATGCCTTAGTGTTTCAGCTACAAAACTACTGGTTACACTTATATGTACAATAAACTGAAAGAACACTATATGTTTCTACAGTTTAATACAAAGAACGAAGAAATACATAAATAGTCACTGTATTTTACTTAAAAACCATGCAGTATTACCTTGACATCTAAAGAAAGCATTTAAATTTAGAAATAGCAGAAATTTCCAGAACCTAATAAAAAATAGTTTCTCTCTTGTTAAAATGGCTCCAAATAGCTTTGACATTGGAAAGAGTAATAGTGCATACAAAAGCTTTACCTCCAAAGAATATTATGCTTTCAAAACCATTTATGGTGATTTTTAAAGATCCTTGTAAAAGTCATAGGTTTTACAGACTAATTTATAAAGGAAATAATAAATGGAGGTATTTCAATATAATATTTTATTCAGCAAACCTTGTTAATTCAAATGGAAAGGAAATGAGAAAGTATAACATGCCTTTAGCATTAGAAAACTAAACACTCATAGCTTTGGCTATTCCATGACCTGCTGGCTTACAATTTGCAGAGGCAGGAAATCCTAAGAGATATGCTGCGAAACTGTTATTCAGAAGTGAGTGACTTAGCTAATAAATGAGTCTAGCTAATTGCTCAACATTGCTCTAATTTAATACCTAATGACACTGAAAATTTAAGTAATCTTGAAAAAAGGGTAATAATATAGGCTCATTTTACAGACAAGGAAACAAAGAAATATATGCTATCATATAGAATCATATTTGGTAATACAATTTGAAAGGTAAATAGACTTCTCAAATGTCAAAGGTCTCTTATACTTTAACTTACTTATCATTTTATGATAATATTCTGGTAATATTTTTACTAAAAGAACAACTAATCAGAAAAAAGTTACTGTTACACTAGGCACAATTCTGAACAACCTGATAAAATGATAATTACTGGTGTCTGTATGTCTTGGATCACCTTCTGAAGTAAATGTAAAATAGCCTAATTTTACCTGTACTACTGAGGAGTTGAGGTACTCTGCACACACTCCTAAGGGCTGCACCAATGCTGAGACTGCCTGGGAAAAGACACAGTGAATGTCAGGAATAAATGTGAGTGAGTTTTATTCCTTTCATAAATAAATCCATTTTTATATATCAGAGAAAAATTTAAGTAGTGATTTGATCAGGTCATATATGAATGACTAGACAAACTATACATAGGAAGAACCGATATAAAGATGTCAACTTTTAAAATTTATTGTTGAAATTTAAAGTAATCTAGGACTTCTTTGGAGGATTGGATAAAATGATTCTAAAGTTCATACTGTAGAATACTAAATTAAAAAACTGAAAAAGGAAAGAACAGTTGGGGAGGGGGTGAAATGTACCTTTAACTGAAAACATATAAGGTCAATTTGGAGAAAATAAAACTTTATTAAAGCATGTAAAAAGAAGATATGAATAAATGGGGGAACTAACATGTTCCTGAATTCAAGAAACAGTACTGTAGAAATGTCAATTCTCTACATACTGACCTATAAATTTAATACAATTCTAATCATGAACTCAGGGGGATTATCTGCAGGGAAACCGGACATGGTGACTATATCCAAGAGTAAAAATATGAGCATAACCTAGAAAATTTTAGAAAAGAATGATACTGGACAGAACTGGCACTACCAATAATCAAAACAGTATAGCTATAGTACCAAAATGGACCAAAGAATGAACAAATGAATGAATGGAACAGAAGTCCAGGAACAAATCCATATACAAACAGGAGTTTGACATACAATCAAGTCAACAAATCAAAATAATAAAAAAAGATGGATTATTCAATAAAGGATCTTAAAACAATTGGTTACCCATTTGGAAAAAAAGAAAAAACCAATCCCTATCCTATACAATATATATATATAAATAAATTCCAAATGGATTCAAAATCTAAGTTTTAAAAAACAAACTATAAAAGTATAAAAAGAAAAGAATATATTTATAAACTTCTAGTGAGGAAACATTTCCTAAACAAGTTAGAAAACTTTTAAGGTATTAAGAGAAAATTTGACTACATAAAATTTTGAAACTTCTGTACAACAAAAAACACCATCAATAAATATTAAAAGGGAAGCAAAAGACTAAAAAGAAATATTCACAAATAAAATAGACATTATATTGCTATGTTTGATATAAAAACGTTATTTCTCAAAAGTAATACTACAAACAATCCAAAATAGACACCTAAATAACTAGGGGAAGTCACAGAAGAAATACAACAAACAAAATAATCATATTGAAAAAATGCTGACTCTTATAGGAAATCAGTGTACAGCAATTTAAATAATAAAACATCATATTTTGTCCATCATATTGGAAAATTAAAGTTCGAAAATATTCAGCACTGACAAGGATATTAGGAAACGGGTTTGTGGGAGTACACATTAGTACAATATTTTTTGGAAAGATACTTAGCACTATCAGTTATAACATACATAGTCTTTAATCCAAAATTCCACTTTCTAGGAATCGATCCTTCAGAATTAGTAGCACAAGTGGCACTTTAGTGGTACATAAAAGTATATTTTAAAGGAACAGCAAAAACTTATAACAATCCAATACCAATTAATAGGTGAGTGCATCATGGTACCCCATTTGTAGGAATACATTGGAGCCATTTGAAAGACTGATAGTACTGACCTAGAAGGATGTCTATGATATAACAAATGAAAAAATACTACTAGGTATAGCTTGATTACATTTTAGTTTTAAAGAGAGAAAGATGAAGAAAGAGAGAGAGAGAGAGAGGAGAGAGAGAAAGGACACACATAGATATATTTTATACAAATTTAGGAAAGGTAAAAAAGACTCTACATAAAAGCCTAACCAATACCTTGGAGAGGTGGGTGTGTGTGGGTATGGGTGGCAGAGGGAGAGGGCAACTTTCATTTCTTTCTTTGTACAGGTATTTTTAACTGGTGGGATTGTGAGTGATATTTTTTTCCCAGGAGTTTTCAAATTCAAAAACATGTGACTTGCACTTAGTCCTATAATATGGTTTACATGTATTCAGGGACACAGCCAGCTTTCTTAACTGGTTAGAAATCATACACTATTGTGAAATTTTAGTTATACTTATTTGCTAAAGTCAGTCAATTCTTAGACTCTTTTTCTCTTACACCTGAGTTTTACCATCTCTTTAATACAACCCAAACAATTAAAGTTCACATCAATTGCAACAAACAACCCAGCTGTTTGAAAAGTGGTTTGACGTAAGGGAAAAATCTTGGAGGAATATTTAACCAAAGGACATCTGATAATAATGAGGGCAAGCCCAGATTCCTATATATCTATTCTCAGCCAATTTCCATCCAAGTAGGGCAGAAATTTTGGGCTGCTCTGTATTTTTTAAGAAATTAACTTTGCAGAAATCAGTGACTGGTTTAACCTTTTTAAAAAAGAAAATGAAATTCTGATATATGCCCAATGATCTATACAGTCAGTTCCTGAGAAACAAGTAAATTGGATAAAACCCTGTAGATGAATAGGTTTTTATTTTGTTTTGCATTTTAAATCATTATCTGTTATATTCCAGGTGACTACAGTAATTTCCAACAGACTTTATCCATTCAATGGGGATCAAAATGACAGCCCAACAGCCTAATTAACCACCAGGGAAAGTAGAAGAGGCTCTCTGATCAGAGTCTGTAGAATTGTTTAAAGGTCAGATGTCTTTTAAGGATGAACAGAGTAGCAAGAAACAGTCAGTCTAGTTCCATACAATCAGTCTCTATCCTTGATTATTGTTATTTCCCTCACCCAGAGAGACCAAGAGAGTTGATTAGTCATTGTCCCATAGAAATAACCACTACTGCAAACGCTATTTGTATCATTTAGGTATATTATTTTACCATGTCTTTTATTGCACTGAACAAACTGCAGCCGTTAGAGCAGTGTCTCATAGATGGCAAGTAATAAACAATATTTTTTAATTGAATGATTAATTAATTAGAGAACAGGATAAAGTGTACTCAGATACAGTCAGCAGTCTACAAAACATTAAAGACCAAGTTATTCCTCTAATGACAATGTTAAATTTTTTTGAGGACATTCAGTTGACACGAAAATATAATGGTATTGCACCTAAGGGATAATTCTGAAGCCCTTTTGTCATCTTATTTCTGTTGAAATAAGATATTTTTATTTGTGCCTGATACTTTGAAATGAATTCTGATATACATAATCATTTAAGTGAGTCATAAAATTGTGTACATGTATATTTGCCACATATGGCAACTGCCTTTAAATAGCAAGATAATTTCTTGTAACTCTACAAATTATGAGAAAAGCTCCCAGGGGCAAATGGAAAACAAACAAACAAACAAACAAAACAAACAAACAAAAAACACCCTATACTGAAATTTGGTTTCTAGAACCATGGAATCTGCTCCTATGAAGATTAACTCATAATTTAACATCTAGTTTAATGTGTTCAGATCGTGTGCCCTAGGTTGGATACAAACCCAAATAAAGTGAACTTCTATACTGGGCATGTACAATGGTTTAACTTACCCCAAGTTCTATATCTTCTGAATGGAGTTTGGCTTGGATTGCTGCAAATCCACCTAATTCTCCAAACTAAGAAGAAATAAGGCACAAATTTTAAAATCCCATACATTAATAATTTAAATAAGCAACTAAGCTAATATTCTACTTTGTCACTGTGCTCTATAATATTTGATAATTGCTAACTCTCCTGTGGTACTCTGTAGGAGATATGCCAAGTCCTAGAGCTGATGTTCATCTGTACATATAGTACATACAAAAGGAGGGGAGAAACTATAAAACCGATCTCCTTAGTACGTTCTGATTATTTCTCTGTAGCTGTTAATTACTTAAAATATCAAACTCTGGGAAATCTCATCAGGAAGTACAAAAGATATTACACTAATCATACTAATTAAAGTTGTATACCTTATTTACCAAATCCACAACCCATCCATGAGGTTCCTATGAGAAAAGAAAACAGAAATTGAGATGGTAATATAAAAGCTTCCTCATTAAACCAGATATTTCTTTTTATACTAAATGAAAAGTTGGGGAAAAAAAATGTTAATATGAAAAATATTTTTGAAAGGTTTATTCAAGTGTTTCTTAAGGAGTCTGTCATTACTGTATACTGTTTTAGGAGTCTCTGAGTCTGTATTTTGGTAGAATTGCCACAATATAGACATTTATGAATTTAGGGATAGCTGAGATTAGTTGTTTAACTTCTCCAACGTACAGGATAACCTGACTTAAATTTTAAAAGAAAGTCGTAGCTTAGAATTAAGAATGATTAAAGTAAAGAGTAGTAAATCAAGAATAAAGAAATTAAAGTTTTAGTCCCAGCTCTATCATTAATTAATGCTCCCAAGCAAGCTCTTTCTTTTCTCCTGTTTCTCTCCTTTTTTTCCTTTCCTGAGCATTCAATGTTTTAGGGGCTGGATATAGAACAGTGACTAAGAAGCAAGATGCTACCTGCTTTCATGGAGCTAATATTCTAGCAGTATCAACAAAAACAAGTAAACCAACACACACATGAAATAATTCAATTTGTGATGAGCCCAAAATCAAAAGTCTTGTTTATGGTTGGGATAGGGAGAATAAAAAAAAGGGATGAATCATGGCTGACTCTTATGTTTTTGGCTTGAGTGACTAGGTAGGTGGTAATGCTATTTACTGAAAAGGAGAAGGAAGGCAAAATGAAGTTCTATTTTAGACACATTTAAGTTTAAGATGCCTGTGTGGATACCAAGAGGAGACAGCTCTAAGCATAAGTCTGGTATGCTTAGAGAAGAGGTGTGGGTTACTGAGATATCTATTGAAGGGCCATTAGTATAAAGATTGCATTTGAATCCATGAGAATGGAAGATATTTCTTAGAGAAAGTGTAGTAAAAAAGAGAGGAAGGCCCTGGATCAAAGTTGGATAGAAAGGAGTCTGCGAAAGAGACTGAGAAGCAGTTTATGAGACAGGCAGAAAAGCAAAACTATAGTATCCTGAAAGCCAAGGAAGAAATAGTTTCAAGGAGGGATCAACTGCCTGACCAATCTGTTGACAAGTACAAGAGACATTTTCTTTTGATCTGGTACCGTGGAGGTTGTTAGCATGTTAATGAGAGCTTCAGTTGAGTGGCGGCAAAAGGAGGCAGAATGGAATGCCCTGAAGAGTTAATAAAGACCTCAGTCTAGTTACCCTAAATATCTTTCCAATTGGAAACAAAGCAAAACACAGTTGGATAAAACATTAAAAAAAAACAAACAAACACAAAACCTAACAATCTTTTAAAACACATAGCTGGTTGGCAACAAAATTCTCAAAAGTTTAAAACAAAGAGATAGCAAGAATCCTGTGAGGCAAGTAGACTCTTAGGCCAGCTTTCACTCCATAGGCATCTGTGGAACCCTGGCGACCTCGAGCTTTTATTTTCATAGTCTTACAGTACTCAAAAAATAGGACATAAAGCCAAGGCAGGGGAGAAGGGGGCATCTAAGGAGAGATTGTTACAAATAGCTAGAAACTAAAGGGCTTTTATCCTCAAGGTAAGGGTGATCTAGAAATAAACTAACTTACAGAAGGGACATCAAGAAAGCCTGCCCATCTTGATTTTAGTACAAGATGGAGGGGAAAAATTCTCTATGAACTTGTGACCACAGAATTGCCCTCATGTGGCTTTGCTGCCCAAATTCACACTGACGTTATGGTCTGAAAACCTTAAGCTGCGAATTTATTCTGAAGTCATCCCAGATTATAGTGCTCCCAGGCACCAGTATTGTCTTTCGGAGGAAAGAACTTTCAAGCCAGTCCTCAAAAAAAAAAAAAAAAAATTCCTCCAGATTAAACTGCAAGAAACATGAGCTCACAGAAAAATAAAGTATATTTGTATTTATATACATACTCATTCATATACAAAACAATGCATTATAAGTAAAAGCCAGCAGAATCAGAACAGTAGATATCATACACAGAATATAAACTAAGCATAAAAACATAGAGACTATGAGAATATTCTCGCTGTACTGATTTTGTGATAATCAGGGTAGGCTAAACATTCAACTATATAAGAAACCATGCATGTGTCCCCAGACCTAGTTTTTTTCCCTAGGTCTGGTTTTTTAAATACTGGTGATAAACTAAGCCTGATTTATTATATGACCATCCTGTATGGGAAAAGACTGTAACTTTGGGTATCTTTGGTCATCCTTAAGAGATATAGCAGGGGGACGGATGTGGCTCAGGTGGTTGGGCGTCAGTCTCCCATATGGAGGGACCTGGGTTCGATCCCCAGGACCTCCTGGTAAAAATTTTAAAAAAAGAAAAATATAGACGCGCAGGGACCACCAGGCCCCGTGCGTGGTTGTGCCACCAGGCCCTGCGAGATACGCAGCAAGATGATGACGTAACAGGAGAGTGACACAAGGGAGAGCCAAGATGAGACGTGCTGAAAAACCAGGAACTGAGGTGGTGCAGGCAGTAGGACGTCTCTCTGCCATATCAGAGGTTCTGAGGATTGAATCCCAGTAAAAAGAATAACTTGGATAATTACATGAGAGTGAAATTACAGGAATGATCCAAAAGAAAGGAAAAGAATGAGGATACCAAAGAAAGAACAGAAAACTTAAGGAGTAAAATGCCTGAGAAGGCAACAGGAGAGGGGATCCAGGGTCTTTGTAGGAGGAGAAATAATTTCTCCATGATAATAAGAGGAAATAAAGTCTGAACCTTTCTGGGTTTCAGTTGTTCCATGTATAAACTGAGGGGAGGAGAAGGAACATTTGCTGTGTACTTAATACAGTGAATCACTATGTTCAGTGTTTTTATACACTTGTCATTTAGCCCTCATAACTAACCAGAAGAGAAGATTTTAATATTTTGGGAAACAGCACAGTATATGGTAGACTTTGAGGATGGACTGCTCAGGTTCTTCCAGTAAGTATATATATGGACTTAGGCAAGTTAATTAACTTCCACATACCTCAGTTTCTCATCTATGAAATGGGGCTAAAAACATCACCTAATTCAGAGCTGTTGTGGGGATTAGATTCCAAAGTATATACTCAATGCCTTTCCACTCAGTTCTTACCTCCTCTCTGGAGTATTGCCTGGCCCTCCAAGACAGCATTAAGTACTCTTTCCTCTGTAGTTAATGCATTATACATATTATTCTAATTTCACCAATTGTTTATTATCATGTAATTAAAAAAAAAAATTTCTCCCACTATACTGTAAGCTAGGAACCATGTTTTTTTTTTTTCTCTTTATATTAAGGGCAAGACTATTTCATTGATATCTCCAAAGCCTAGAATGATACCAGACACATATAAATGCCAATAAATGATTGTCAAACTAAATTTCTGCTTCTACTAAAGCAATGGACAAGTTTTCCATCCACTAAATTAACTTCTTTCAACTGTTTCTCAAAAACCAGAGTGTCTGAACCAAAGAAGTGTTTAGATTATGTACTTCTTGTGGTTACAATGTTCTTGGCACACTGTAGACATTTAAACACAAAATAAAAATATCAGTTCTGGGCTGGAAAAAGCAAAATATTTTATGCTTATGGGGTTTAAAAGAAAGTGATATATGAGATTATGTACTTTAGATTATTTTCTCTAGGTACAATTGTCATTTCAAATCATTTTAAAGGTCCTAGGTCTCTCAAACATCTCTAAGAAATCGGAGCACCAATTAAACTTAGGTTCTGGTAATCTGATAAATAGGGCATTGAAGTCATGAGGTCATTTCTCATTTCACTCAGCATCATTTCAAGTCTATAAAATTCTTCATGATGTTAGTTTATAGCTATGGGAAAATATGCAATGTTTGAAAAAAATTTAAGCAATTTTAGAGCCAAATGAAATATTTGTCATTTGCCATAGATTGTTTTAATCCTTCTTTGTAAACTGCCATTTTTATAGCACAGAAAAATCTGCTTTTTCAATACACACTCTTTAAAAAGATGAAACAAATCTCTTTACCTTTTGGAAAGTAGATACAGGTGAAACAGCAAACATATTTCCATCTCCAAACACTTCTGCCCAATTCCTTTGAGATACTTTCATTCTGTTTTTAAAATGGTATTCATTATCAGGATTGAAAGCCTAGATTCAAGGAGAACAGAGAAACATTATTATTATCTATTTATATAGCAACACCTATTAACATTAAAAAAGAAAACAAAAATAAAGCCTCGGACTCCTTCAAGAATACCCACAAAGCATATTCCTTAGTTAGTGCAGAGAAGCAAACAACTAGTATGCTGCTCTCCTGTCCTTCTCAAGGTTTGCTGAGGGGGAAGAGAAGGATCTAAGAGGATGAGAAGTCTCATTCAAAGTAGTGTGATGCCAAAACTCCAGATTATACTAAGATTGCTACAGGTAAAACTGGGCAATAGAGGCTGTAAAGACAGAAGTAAAAAAACATGAGTGCCCTTCTTCATGCAGATGCTATTAGCTGTCAAGAAAAAAAGGTCAGAAGCCAAAGTACATGAACATCCTATGTGAAAGTATAGATGATGTGACTAGTAAGGGAGAAATAAGGGAAAGTTACTTGCTTATTCTACAAACTGAAAAACTATTAAAAGTAGAAACTGAAAACAAAGATTAGATGTTCTTCTTTTAAAATAAAAGCAAGAATTCTAAGAGCTAAGTTAATATCTTTAATGATAAAAATAAATCATTATCACTCATTATTAATTTTAAGTCAGAGGATGGCATGTATTTTAAACAACATCAAAACACAAAGTACTTCATTTTAGAGATACTATACCATTGTAAGCACACCCAGGAGGCCAATGGGGATTGGATCTTGTTTTATTCTCTCTGCAACTAGTTCTATTAATAGCATCAACATGTTGTAGATTCCTTCATGAATTTCAGTACCCCACTTATGAACAGCACTTGATGTCAGGAGCTACAAAACATAAAGGACAGTCTGGAGTCTTAACTTGAAAAGAAAATACATCTATAGTTTATCTGTTCAATCTCAAATAATCAAGAGATTATTACCATAAAACTTATTTTTGTGCAGATGACTTGCTTTAAAAGACCCACAGTTGTAGTCTATTTGCTCATTTATTTCATAGTCAACACAGAGTTTTATTTTGTTTTAATTTTAATTTCCTTACATTAGAAAAAAAACAAATTTTCTTGCTTAAATGAAAATTTTTATTTGCTCCTCTCCTTTTCATACTTACTAGGGGAGGCCAAGTGGTATAGAGCAATTAAAACACTGAGACAATTCCTGGTACTGTTGTTTTCTAGTTGTATGGCCTTGGATAAACTTACCTTAGTTCTCAGAGGCTCAGTTCTCTCATCTCTAAAGAGGCATATTTTCTACCCAATTCACACAGATGTTATGAGGATCAAAAGATAAGAAAACATTTTATAAACAGTAAGGCATTATTATTATTAACAGAATCTGATGGCTGACTATCATTATTAATCAATATTTTTGGAATCTAAGAAATGAATGCTATAATTTATCAATTCCAAAACACATTCTTTTCACCTTTTTTTAACATCTCAGAAAATGGATTGCATCTTTCCACAAAGTTAACTGTTGGCCAGATGGCAGCAGGACTCAATATGAAAATGTTTTAGAAATACCTTTACCAATTTATTTCGCTTATATTTTCCTTTTTGGTATGTACAAAGGTAACATTCAGCTTTAAAAATGTCTAAAATCTAAAATGTCTAAAAGCTACAACAGCTCTTTTTAAGTGATAAGAAATTGTAACATAGTTTACTCAGCAAATATTTTTATACTTAAAAAATTCAATAGTAAAGCAAAATGAAGCAGGAGATAAACATTTAAGAAGCTTTATGTGTCTACAATAAGAAGTTACGTGGATTAAGTCCTACTCCCTCTGCCTCCACCTCATTTGTTCACTTTTTCCTTTGAAAATGGAGTTCTGTCTACTTTCTAGAAGAGGTGGGGAAAGACAGGCAGCGCCTTTGGGGAAGATGTTCACAAGGTTTAAACAAAACCATGTATAATGGCTAAACCTAGATTTTTTTCTCTACTTGAATACATCAATAAAGAATCTAGGCTGGCCTAAGGCAAAAGATGAAGGAAGTGGAAGTGACAACAAAGCTCCTTTTGCATAGCAACCTCATTCTTGCAATCACTTGTTACTTCTAAAAAAATCTGAGGGGCTTTTAAGAAAAGCCTAGGGGGCAGCGGGTAAAACAAGTGCCACCATACCACAAAACATAGCTAAGGTAAGCAACAGCAATTATTTCAGATACTACTGAGCTTTCTGGTGATCAAGACTAAAAGGTACACAAAATTCTATAGTTCTTCTCATCTAATAAAAGGAAGTACGCCTAATCGATGGTGGAGAGAATCTTTGTAATAGCTCTAAACTGAAAGAATATAATACACAGGCAGACCTCGTTTAACTGTGCTTCAATGCTTCAAAGGACTGGCTGACTTTCGTTAGAGGCTAATGCAGCTGGTGATTTTTAGTTGAAGTCAATGCTCATTTACCATTTCCCAAATCCTAGGGACCTTAAGAATTATGCTAAATGTACTCTGCCTGTGCTCTATAAATAGAAGACCAAAGCCTGGATGACAGCACATTTGTTTTCCACATGGTTTACTACATGTTTTAAGCCCACAGTTGAGACCTACTACTCAGAAAAAGGGAGTCCTTTTAAAATATGACTGCTCACTGACAATGCTCATGGTCATCCAAGGGCTCTGGAGATGTACAAGATTAATGTTGTTTTCATGCCTGTTAACACAATATCCATTGTGCAGCCCATGGATCAAGGAGTCATTTCTTTCAAGTCTTATTATTTAAGAAATAAATTTAGTAAGGCTACAGCTGCCTTAGATAGCGTTATCTCTGATGGATCTAAGCAAAGTAAATTGAAAACCTGGAAAGCGATGTGGTGGAAATAGCAAGAGAGCTAGAATTAGAAGTGGAGCTTGAAGATAGGCCTGAGTTGCTGTAATCTAATAATAAAACTTGAACAGAGGAGTTGCTTCTTATGGATGAGCAAAGAAAGTGGTTTCTTGAGATGGAATCCACTGGAAGATGCTGTGAACATTGTTGAAATGACAACAAAGGATTTAGAAAATTACATAAGTTTAGTGGATAAAGCAGAGTTTGAGAGGATTAACTCTAATTTTAAGAAAAGTTCTACTGTGGGTAAAATGCTATAAAAAAGCATCATATGCTACTGAGAAGCCTTTCGTGAAAGGAAGAGTCGATGTGGCAAACTTCATTGTTGTCTCCTTAAAGAAACTGCCACAGCTGCTATAGCCACCCCAAACTTCAGCAACTACTACCATGATCAGTCAGCAGCTACCAATATTGAGGCAAGACCCTCCACCAGCAAAGATATTTTTTAGCTATAAAACATTTTAAAATTAAGGATGGCACATTGTTTTCTTTCCCTACATAATACACGGCACACTGAATAGACTACAGAACCATATAAACATAATTTTTATATGCATTGGGAAACTAAAAAATTCGTGTGACTCATTTTATTGTGGTACTCGCTTTATTGCAGTGGTCTGGAACCAAACCTGCAATATCTCTAAGGTATACCTGTACACATTTTTACATAAAAAAAGTTAAACAACATAATGCAAGGTGCTTGCATGCTCATAGTTTTACAGGAAAAAGCAAACAAGGGTTCTTTATGTGACCTTTTATTGTACAAACTGTTACTAAGAGCTGAGGACATTATATAAAACAGTTCTTTGAAGCACTTCTGTGAAGAGTTAGAGTACTATCGCCCAAAAAGGAACCTCTTTTGTGAACTGTCCTGATAGAGGGTTTTTCTGGATCTGGTCAACATTAGCATAAAGTTTCTTTTTTTAGACTAATAAGTTATATTCTATGACTCTGAATAAACTTATATTTTCTTTCTCTATAGTTACATGTGCACTATAAAATGTGCCACAATATGCTACATTACAAAAATTTTGCTATTTTAAAAAAGCTTCACAGGGAGTGGGTGTAGCTCAGTGGTTGAGTGCCTATTTCATAGGTAGGAGGTCCTGGGTTCAATCCCTGGTACCTCCTAAAAAATAAAAAAACTGAAAAATTAAATAAAAAACTACAATTCTTAAACATTTAAAACAATTTAAACTCACAAAATTGTTAGAAAAATTCATCCAAAATGAAGATAAATCTTGATTCCATATAATCTCTCCCAAAAATGACAATTAAAATTTTTTTTCCCAATTTTTCAAACATGAAGGTATTTTTGGTTGTAAAAGTAATTTTATTTTTTTAGCTTGGAATCAAGGGTGAGTCTATCTACTAAAATGCAGGAGAGAATAACCATTTGCAAATGAACAGTTTGTTTTACTAGGTTTTAAGATAATTACAAACTTTATCCATTTGCAGTTCTAGTGACTTACTTGCATATAGGACAATAGCTTTCAATTACCTCATTTACAATAAAAAAAAAAATCTGAGGACTTCAAAATATTAGAAGAATTCCAGATTTTATATAATAATGTACATAGATATTTTGAAATGACTAAAAACATGGGACAATTAAGGGAGAACATGATATTTTAAAATTCTAGATAATATATTCGAAGATATAAAGGTTTATTCTGCATGTGTATTTTGTTAGCAGAAAAATGAATCCTACTTACTATGCTAGTGTTAATGGAAATGATATATGTGTATATACTTATGTTTAAGCATTATAAAGATCATTTTGCTAATATTTTATATGAATAATAAACAATTTTGATTTGTTTAAAAAAAAAAAAAAGATGGATGTAAAACCCAGATGTACAAGACAGCAGGAGATTCATTCATTCAACAAAGATTTACCAAGGAGCTCTTTCTATGAGTTAGGCACTTGGTTGTACGCTGGGAAAACAACAGTATCTATGACAAACATAGTCCCTGCTCTGGTAAGAATTCAAGATTCATGTACTGGAAAGTACATTATGCTGAATCAGAATGCTTGTAGAAACATGGTTACTGCAATCTCCGATTCACACTGTTAAGAAAACTTCCATTGTAAGAGATGTTACTAGAACAGGAGAACACTACTCTACCTCTGATAGAGATGCTGCCATATATACGCCATTTTGCTAGTAAGAATACCGGATCCAGTCAAATTTTCAGTAGTTTAAAATGTCTGCTTCTGTCTTGGTAAACCAGTAAGTATAAAATGGCTTATTTTTGTGGACCACGGATAGCTCAGTGGTTGAGTGCCTGCTCCACGTATGAGATCCCAGGTTCAATCCCCAGTACCTCTTTTGTTTTTTTTCTGTTTCCTTTTAAATTTTTATTGCATATCATATGCATGTAGAAAAGTACATATATCATAATTTTAAGTGAATTTTCATGAACTGAAACCCAGTACCTCTTAAAAAACAAAAGCTTATTTTATTTATTTATTTTTTTTACCGGGAGGTCCTGGGGATCGAACCCAGGTCCCTCCATATGGGAGACGGAAGCCCAACCATTTGAGCCACATCCATCCCCAGCTTTTTTTGATGAATACTTTCTTTCTAAGAGCCACAATCCTTAGTTTACTAAGATGAATAATTTCTTAGTATAATTATCTTAACCTAATTAAGTAACAGGAAGTAAAAGTTACATTTAACCAAAGACACACGTGAACAACTGAATATAAAAGAAATAAATCATTTATAAGCCCCAAGTTCAAGTTACTTATTTCATATTGTAGGATTCCTCAGTTGAACAAGATCCATAAACTGATCTCACGCATAAAAAGCAGAAACAAAAAAACCTTCACTGCTACCAAAAATATCAGAGTATCATATTTTTCTTACCTTTTTAAATGCTTCAGGCATACACCTATCCATAAATCTTTTACAATTCTCATCAGATTCAGAAAGACCTTAGTAAAATAAATGAAAGAATATACCTTATTTAGATTTTAGGTCATTTGTAGAAATCATGAATTATTTCAAATTCATACACTTGCAACTATTTATCATAGAAACCTTGATTCTTAAGGGATAATTAAAAGCAGAATATATTACTTTCTGATGAAGGAACAGGTTGAGAAATAACTACAGCATTAGACTAAATAAATATTAATTAGAACTGAAATGCCTGAACTGATGTTTCCATGTCAGAATATATTCAATGATCTGATTAGTTAATAAAACACCAATAGCAGCTACTTGCTAGCCATTGTTTCCTAAATAGCTCTACAAAAACACAGATATTCTCAACAAATGCAAAAATTACCCTCCTTGCCTAAAACAAACTGATGAATTCTGTGTAATAATATACAAAGAATTGAACCTGGCACATAATAAGTGATTGATAAATCCCTGCTAAGTAAATGAATGAATTCACTGTAAAATCATTCTTTGGAAGTAATGCATTTCTTAAAAACTCAATAACAGATCTTGCTTATCATTGAGAATACTACTGAACACATTTTTTAAAATTCAGACCCACTGCCTAGCACAGTATCTAGATGCTAGGAGACATTAATAAATGCTGCTGCTGGGAAGCTAGTATTATATGCAACCATAAAAGCATGTTGTTTGCAGTTAAATAAAAATCCTAGTAAAAAATATTTCCTTTTGATGTTCCTCATATTTAATCATGGTGGTAAACTCTATATACCTTTAATAAGGGAAAAAATCACATAAAGTGGACCAATTTATCTTATAATGGAACTCAATATGAAAAATAAATTTTCTCTTTTATAGTTTTGATAGATGTTTCCTTATACTGACACTCATTCTCTCACCCTAGTGATATTTTTACTCTATTAGTTTAATATTTATAAAGCACTTAGGAAAGTGCCAGGTACTTAATAAGCACTAAAATGTTAAATAAATATTACTCTCTTCCCTTAAAAAAAAAAAATTAAGCTGCTGAATTAAGCCTTAATTTAAAGTGCTACAAGGTTTTGTGAAAAAGTACATTTGAGTTTCTAAAATGCTTTTCAGTTATAATTTAAAGAATTTTATATTCTATTAGAGCTCAAAGAAAAAAAGATTTAGTTTAAAGCTTTTATTCCACAAGGGATAAACAAAGAGGTTAAATGATCTGTCCAGGATTACATAGATAGGCAATGACAAGAACTAAGATTAAATTCAGGCTTCCTAATAAAAAAATTTTTTCACGTGTTCTGTGGTCTGAAAACTTACCAAGTCTTGCTAAGTAGGTAGAAGCCAACAGACATTTGCCTAGTGATTCTTCTCGCTTGTACGGGATGGACCAATGATCAGTCAAAACACGGCTTTCCAATTCATATAAATTTGTTGTAGGGAATTCAATTCCTTCCCCTGAGCAGTTTCCATTTTCATCATTCTTCTGACAAAAAAGGGATTAAGATAAAAAGCAAATAAATGAATTGGTGACTATTTTAAAATTTAACACAGAGCAGATATAATCAATGTTAACTATTAATACCAACAATGTGGATTCACTTCTTATCACATCTTTCACCAGGACTATCTATCTCAAAGCTCAATTGTTCTGGGGGGCGGATGTGGCTCAAATGGTTGGGCGTCCGCCTGCCATATGGAGGAACCTGGGTTTGATTCTCGGGACCTCCCGGTAAAATAAAAATAAAAAAAAAAAAGCTCAATTGTTCTGACATCCTTACTTCCTCTCTTAGAAGGTGACCTCATTTCTTTCTTCAAAAATGAACTCTCGGGGGGTGGATGTGGCTCAAATGGTTGGGCTTCCATCTGCCATATGGGGGGTCCTAGCTTTGATCCCCAGGACCTCCAGTAAAATAAAAAATAAAAAGTATATAGAAGGCGTGCGTGCCCCTAGGCCCTGTGTGTGCGGGCATGCCAGGCCCTGACAGGCCCTGCCAAACCTCGCAGCAAGATGATGACGTAACAGGAGAGCCAAGACGATACACGTCGAAAAACCAGGAACTGAGGTGGCACAGGTGGCAGAATGCCTCTCTCCCACATTGGAGGTTCCCAGGATTGAATAATCCTGGTGAAGACTGGAGGAGAAGGATGAGAAGAGAGGGCAGGAAACAGACACAGAGAATTGCCAGCAAATGGACACAAAACAGCAAAAAGGATGACGGGGCAGGGTTTAAATGGATAAAGTAAATAAATAAATAAATCTCAAACAAACAAACAAAACCTCTCTCAATTTCTCATTAAAAAAATCAAACCGACCTTCACCTGCAGCCTTCCTATCATCCCCTCTTTTTTCACTGGGGCGGGGGGGGGGGGTAGGATAAATTTTTCCAAAGGGTTATCTAATCTGTCATTTCCATCTCCTCACCACCAGCTCACTCTTCACACAACACCAATCTGGATTCCACAGTCCCTATTCTCCCAAAGTGGCTACTGTTAAAAAAGAAGTGACATTTCTCAGTCCTTATCTTACTTCTCAGGAGTACTTACTTTCTGCCCACTCCTTTTTGAAATGCTATCTTGACTCTTCCCTTACCTCCCAGGACAGCAGACTTCTCTGTTCTCCTCCTATGGGTTTAGCATTCCTATCCTGTCTTCTCTTCTGGCCCACCCTGCTCTTCCTGGCCATCAAATACTAGAGTGTCTCAAGCCTCAGTGCCAGGCCCTCTTCTCTTCCCACTTCAGACTATCTCCCTGGATGATCATATCCACACCCCAAATCTCAATTACCTCCTATAGGCGGATGACTCCTCAATATCTATCTCTCGTTTCGACATCTCCTCTGAGCTTTAGACACACATATGCAACAGCCTACTTGTCATCTTCTCTTTACTATCTCAAAGTATTCTCAAATCCAATGCATGGTCCAACCCAAATTATGATCCTCCCACTCCATCCCCCATCCTGGGTTATCCATCCCAGTGAAAGGTACCACATTCATCTAGCAGCAGGAACCAGAAACCAGAGAATCCTTCTTAACAGCTTGCTCTCCCTTTCCCATCCCCAAGATCTGTTGATTCAACCTCCTAAATCTCTCCTAAATCCCTCTATTACTATCCATCTCCACAACTACTTCACAATCCAAGCTACCATCACTTGTGCCTAGATTATTTCAAAAGCTTCCTAAATGGTCTCTCCAACCGCATATATATATATTTGTTCTCCACATCCCCAGTCTTCAATTCTTCTAGCTAAGGCCCTAACTGCCATGGAGCAGAAATAAACCATCTCATCTGTGCCCTCACTGAACCCCTTCTCCCCAGAATATATGAGCATAATGTGGTTACTTTATGCACTATTCCTGAACTCACACTTCTACTCTTTTTCACCTACTTAACTCCTACACATCCTTAAATCTTTCAGGAACATCTTTCTAGAACTTCTAAACTAGGTCAAATTCCTCAAATTGTCATACACTCTTAATATACGGAAGCTCTCCTTCACAGCACTATTCACAGATGTGATTTACATTTATTTGCAATTTATTTAATGTTTGTCTTCCACCATCCATGAAGATGTGTATCCTGTCTGTTTTTTACCTCTGAATCCCCAGCACCTGGTACCTAACACAAAGTAGGTATATTTAACAAATATTGTTAAATGAAAAAATAATTCAAGGAAACAAGGTTTCAACTATCAATAGGATAATTTCCAGACTTTCCATTAGTTCTCACCATGTTAATTTATAACCGAGCAAAAGGAATTACCCCTGCCTCCCCCAAAACAACTCCCTAAAAAACAACTGTAACCTCAATGAAGGAAAAGACCATACACATATGAAGCAATAATGACAAAAGCACATGGAATAAAACTAGTTTCAATTCCAAATTAATGACAACTAAAGGAATTTAAACTCAGATTATTTTTTTCAGGTTCTTGATGAAATTGGGATGAAAATAGGGCAAAAAACCAAGGTGATTAAAACCTAAAACCAGAGTAGAAGACAATGTAAATTGTGAAGTGAGGGAGAAAAGATGGATTAAGTATGTTTACAGCCATAATATATGGTGAAATTTTAGTGTCTGACATATAACAATTCAGAAATCCATTTAATTCTTAAGCACTGTAAATAAATGAATTATGCTTAAAGGATGTCAAGAGTAAGGAATTTAGGATCGTCTCAAAATTGGATACTTGCTAAATGTTTAAATATAGCAAGCTATATTCAAAGAATCAAAGCACAGAAAACACAAAAATTCAGTTAGCTGATTCTCAAGTGGATATATGTCATTTCTACAGGACACCTATCATTAATTTCCATAGGTGTTTATAAATTAAAGAATATGTGAAACCATCAAATGTATCAAGCAGCTATTAAAACTGAAAGCTTCCTCGGGGGAGAAAAATTATCGATAACATCATCAGTGATGAGACAAATAAATAGCATGTATTCCTAATGTGACACACTGTGAAGGACACAATATCATTTCTGTAGTATTACTGCTCAAAATATGTAACCTAAATCTAATCATGAGGAAACCTAAACTAAGGATCAGTCTACAAAACAACAAAACTATATTTTTCAAAAACGTCTAAGTCCCAAAAGACTGACAAGGACTAGAGAGACATGCCAGTTAAATGCAATATGGAATGCTGGATTGGATCTTGAAACAGGAATTTTTTGTTATTTTATTTTACTTTTGGCTTCAAAGGATTTTAATACTGGATCAATGTTAATTTCCTGATTTTGATAACTACACTGTGGTTATGTAAGACAATATTCTCATTTTCAGAATACACTGAAGTATTTAGGGGTAATAGGGCACCATGTCTACAACTTACTCTCAAACAGTTTAGGAATAACAACAAAAAGTATATATAGACACACCCACATTTATATATATATAAATACATACATATACAGAGAGAGAATAATAAAGCAAATGTGAAAAAATGTTAACATTTGGAGAACTTGACTGAGGGTGATATAAAAATTCTTTGTAATAGAAGGAAATTTGGGGAATTTGCAACTTTTCTGTAAATCTGAAATTATTTCAAAATTATATTAAAATAAAAAGCACCATTCATCCCACCACTGAAAAAATAATGCCACTGACATTTATGAATATTTTTTCCAGTAAAAGCTTTTTCTTTAAAGAAGCTTTCATCTTCTTAAAAACTTGCCAATATACATTTAACTCCACTCATGCCACTTCCATGCCCCTCACCATTCCCTCTCATATAAAGGCAATATTAATGTAGTATGTAGTATTTTTTCTATCTGATATAAAAGATGGCTGCATAAAGCTATGATAATGGGCTTATAATTTATAAAGGTGTAATTTGACAATAATAGTACAATGGAGAGGGGAGGGAATAAAGCTATACTGGAACAAAGTTTTTGTACACCATTAAAATTCAAATGGTATTAATCCAAATGAGATCATTATATAAATTAAGATGTTAATTGTAATCCCCAAGGCAAGCACTAAGAAAATATACACACACATATGTGTGTGCGTGTGTGTGTGTGGAAAGAAACAACAAGGGAATTAAAATGTTAAACTAGAAAATATCTATTTAATACAAAAGATGCCAGTAATGGAGGATTAGAGAAATGCAAAGATATAAGACATATATAGAAAACCAACAGCAAAAACAGCAGATGTGAATCCTGCCTTATCAATAATTATATCAGATGTAAATGGGCTAAACACTTCAATCTAAAAGCAGAGACTGAGAGAATGGATAAAAGAATTATGATTCAACAATATACTGTCTACAACAGACACTTTAAATTCAAAGACACAAATGGTTAAAAATAAAAGGATTGAAAAATATATATTATGCAAACATAAAATACATTACTATCAGATAGAATAGACATTAAGAAATATATTACTAGAGAAAAACTGGAACATTTCATAACAATGTCAATACAGCATAAAGATAAAATAAAAGGAATGGGAAAAGCTATACCATGCAAACAGTAACCAAAAGAGACATGGAGTGACTAATATCACTGCATATCAGAAAGATACACTAATATCACAAACACAAGATAGACTTTACAAAATAAATTGTTACTAGAGATGAAAAAAAGGATTATTTTATAATAATAAGAGGGTCAATCCATCAAAAGGGCCTAACAATATGCACCTAAAAACAGAGACCTAAATTACACGGAACAAAAACGGAAAGAATTGAAGGGAGAAACACATAATTCAACAGTAGTAAAGACTTCAATATTCCACTTTCAATTATAGAACAATTAGGCAGAAGATTACCAAGGGAATAGAGGACTTAACACTGTAAACCAACTAAAACTAACAGAAATCTATAGACCACTCCACCTGTGATGGTTAGGCTAATGTGTCAACTCAACCAGTTAATTGTGTCCAGGTGTTTGGTCCAGCAAGCACTGGGCTAACTGTAATACAAGAGCATTTATGGACTTCGATCACCAGTGAGTTTACTGCATGGATGGCTGATTACATCTGCATCAATCAGGGAGATTGCATCATCAGTGGGTGACACTTTTATCCAATCAGTTGAATGCCTTAAAGGGGAAGTGATTTCAACATTCAGAGAGAATTTCCCAGCTTGTCGTTGGACAGCCAACTTCTCCAAGAAACTCATCAAGAACCTTTCATCAGACTTTCGTCGGAGCCCCTGGTTTGCAGACTGCCTGAGGAACCTGGACTTGTGCATCCCCACGGTTGAGTGAGACACTCTTTTAAAATCTCATATTAATGACAGATATCTCCTGTTGATTCTGTTTCCCCAGAGAACCCTGACTAATACACCACCCAACAACAAAGAATACATATTCTTCTCAAGTACACACATCACATAATCCAGGAGAGACTATATTTTAGGTCATAAAACAAGCCTCAATAAATTTGAAAGGACTGAAATCATACACAAAGTATCTTTACTGATCACCACAGAATGAAATCAGAAGTAACAGAAGGAAATTTGGGGAGTTCAAAAATATGTGGAAATTAAACAACACATTTCTACATACCAATGGGTCAAACAAGAAATAACAAGGGAAGTTAAAAAGTACTTTGAGATAAAAACTTATGGGATACAGATAAAACAGTACTTAGAGGGGTATTTATAGCTGCAAATGCCTAAATTGAAAAAGAAGAAATATTTCAAATCAATATTCTAACCTCCCACCTTAGAAAACTAGAAAAAGAAAAGAAAACTAAACCCAAAGCAAACAGAAGGAAAGAAAAGGGAATAGAATGGAATTAATGAAAGAGAGACTATAAAAACAATAAAGAAAATCAATGAGATCAAAAGTTGGCTGTTTAAAAAAATCAACAAAATTGATAAATCTTTAGCTAGACTAAGAAAAAAAGAGAGAAGACTCAAATTACTAAAATCAGGAATAAAAGAAGGGACATCTCTACTGATCTTAAGGAAATAAAAATGATAAGAAAATAAAATCAATAATTGTATGCTAACAAACTTACATAATGCAGATGAAATGGACACATTCCTAGAAAGACACAAATTACCAAAACCGACTCAAGAAGAAATAGAGGGAGCAGATGTGGCTCAAGTAGTTGAGTGCCTGCTTCCCACACGAGAGGTCCCAGGTTTGGTTCCCAGTGCCTCCTAAAAACAAAAAAGAAACAAACAACAAGCAAACAAATGGAAAAAAAAAAAAAAAAACTCAGGGGAGGTGAAGTGGCCCAGGGGTTGAATACTGGCTTCCCACATATGAGGTCTTGGGTTCAATCCCCCGCCCTAGTACCTTAAAAAAAAAAAAAAGAATAAAAAATAGAAATGGGGAAAGAAGGCTAGTGGGTACAAGGTTTCTTTCTGGGTTGATGAAAATGTCCTAAGATAAATAGTGGCAATGATTTCACAACTCTGAATGTACATTCACATAGCACCCTTTTTAAAATAGTAAAGGGGTAAAAACCTCAAATTTCTATAAACTGGAGAATGGCTAAACAAATGGTGGTATATCCATACAATGGAACAGTAATTACCAATCAAAAGGAAGAACTATTGATGGAAACTACTATGTAAATGACTTCAAAAATACTTTGCTATGTGAAAGAAACCAGGCACAAAATATTGCATATTGCATGATTCCATTTATAGGACATTTGGACTATACAAATATCTAGTAATAGGAAGCAGATTTTGGTTAATAGAGGTTGGAGATATGTGAAGGGGATTTAGTGCAAAGGAACAAGACTGAACTATTCTAGTAATAAGAAATTTTCTATATGTTGTTGTGAAGGTTGATTATACAACTATAGTTGCCTAAACTTATTAAACTACAAACTTGAAATGGGGAAGAAAAAAATGGTGAACTTCACGGTATGTGAACTATATCTAAATAAAGTTGTTATGAGAAAAGTTGATTAACAAAAATGAGTTCAATGATTATAGTCACTAAACATAATTGATATAAATATCATATCTAAGAATGTCAAAATACATTGAATTGTACCTAGTGATCTATAATAAAACAATGACACAATGCCCATTAGATAGTTTTAAAACAGCAATTTAAAAAATAATATATTTAAGGCTTGGCAGGAGAAAAATATCATGTTGCCTCCTAAGTAGTTAATATTCTTGGTCTTAAAAAAGGAGGAAACAGACATAAATGCTGTACACAGGGTTAGCCAATGATACAGAACAGCATTATATTTCAAGAAGGCTGCTGCCACACAGTGAGATAGGGGATCACAGAGAGGGGGAAAATGAATCCATATTTAGGTTGGTTTAATATTTTGAGTCATCAGTTTGGGTAGAGCCTGTCCTTGGCAAAAATTACTGATTGAGCAAGAGAACATGCACAAAGCAGATCAAATTTGTCCTTCTGCAAAACAGCTCCTAACAGACATAATATATTGGACTTTTCATAAGAACTCTGGAATGTAATACACACTATTTTCTCATTAGATGCCAAATCCAAGTGACACAAACAAACATTAATGATCATTGATTCAAAATTGATTAGAAACATAATTACTGAAAGGTCACTATGTTCTAGATAAGGTGCTTAGTGCTAGGGATAGATGGAGACACAAGTTATATCTTTAAGAAGCAGGACAATGTGAAAGTATAGAAGGGCAAGGAAGAGAACCCAAGCCAGCCTGTGTGTGTCCTTGTCCATACACGAGCAGTGGGAATGTGCATAGTAACACAGATGAAGATGTTTAAGGAAAAAGACATTCCTGGCAGAGGGTTACAGATATTATTTTAAAGCCAGTACTATTTTATTTCTCAAGTGGATTAAGTGATAAAACCTCAGTGTTTTCAGCTTTTTTGACTGCTTGAAACATGCCTTTACTGCTTTTTATTATGATATTCCATCAATTTAACACTTAAAAATACTTAATTTTTAAAAAACATTTTACAATATTAATATAAAGGTAGCATTTATTAAAGATAAACAATTCTGGCACTAAAACAGAAGGGAAATGAGCTCTGTAAAAAAATTCTTGGTAATTAATGTCACTTTTAGCCTGAAAATTTCTGATAACACTGAATCTTGTATATTTAGTTATCCAAGAAAAAATAAGGCAGATGAGCTAATGTGTTACATTATGATTTTAAATTGGCTAGTTTAGGATTAAGATAAAAACAATTAGCATTGTTGGGTACATAAGTATAAATCTTCAGTATTTTAGGCTATTTCCTAAACATGTAATCTTATTTATGCACATAAATGCAAATGAAAATATAAACAAGGGCTCTGTAACTTCCATAATAGTTGATAGCTTCATGCACATGCTAGGCAAACAGTTGTGATTACAACTTCATCTATTTGTAAACTGTTCAGAATAAGGGTTACTATTTACTTATATAAAGGACAATTTTAGCACATTTAGTTATTGGAACTAAAGGTTTTCATGAATTGATATATGCACTCACTGTAGAGTGTGAATACGCCCCCACAGATTTTAGCAAAGATCTTTAGATTTAACACTTAGATTATTTTAACAAAAATATTTTTCCACATGGTACTTTTTATATTTACAATTAGACATGTTTATACATACGTCACTACCCATATCTCGAAGCGTACCCATTTGAAAACTGTAGATGAATCAACATGAATACAGGCAATATCTTATTGGGAGCTAAGTACACAAAAATTTTACTTAACCCTTGCAATGAGTTTTAAAAAGTCATTGTGCAAGCTTCTAAGTTAATAATGAGATTTAATATTTAGCAAACTACATTCACTAAGTTTTAAAATTGGTTGCTCTTGAACTCTACAAGGATTTATTATTACAATTTAAGCCTTCTTTATTTACTCCGGCAGGTACCACCTGCTTGTATAGAGATAAGCTCCTGTCTGCTCACTGACTCAACAAATACAGATAAAGAATATTACTCAACCTAATGCTAAGTGACTGCCAATGTTGCTTAAAGTTTATTTTAATACTAAATTCAATTATTGAATTTCCTATTAGCCAACAATGTACTTAAAGAAACCTCTGAATTTCTGATAAATAAATGTGTACAGATAAATAAATATATCAAACTGAAACCATGTTGAAGGAGAAACATGAAAACATGAACATTTGATCCCAAGTCATTAATTTATAATCACTTTTATTAATTCTTGACATGGTCAGTCTTATTTATTAAATAATTTTCATATCAATTCAGAGGCAGATATAGAATGTACATAATATATTAAAATTTAATTCCTCCCCAAACTCCATGAGGTAAAAATTATCATCCTCATTGTTTTAGATGAGCAAACAAACTGAGGCTCAAATTTAAGACAAGTAACTCACCCAAGGTCATATTTCTGATGGGCTCTTGCAAGATAATGCAGGTCAAAGTTTCTCCAAATCTCAGTTGCTAGATTAAGCAGTTGTAGAGATGTTCCAGTTTCTCCTAAAACTGATAGAATGGCATAGACCCCAAAAGCACAATTCCAGAATGGAGGCAAAAATGTTTTTACGACCAACCAACAACAACGAAAAACTTACATAAGTGTACTCAAAACCAACATTTGGGAAGGTAGGAGAGAATTACCAATTAAAATCTTTTTTTTCCTTCTTTCCTCAAAGCACTACTATTTCTCAATTCATTAATGTTCCTACAGTTCTAGATAAGTGATTATCTAGCATTAGCAATTAGCTTTCCATCTTAATTTCCTTTATTATATATTCCTACACAACAGATCTAAATGTTGATTCAGTCACCAACACTTGCAAGCTGTGTGACCTTGAATAAGCTTCTAAACCGCTACGTGCCTCAGCTTCTTCAACAAAAAATAGAGAACAGTGCCTTGTTTGCAGAATTGAAGTCATATGAGAAGGAATCCATGTAAGGGCTGACTATCTTGACTAGCAAACAGGCAGATAATAAACATTAGCCCAGACCTCTCTTCTCTCTCTTTTCTACCTTCAACCTTGGTGCCCTAAAGGCAATTCAAATTTACCATATCCACAAAGAATACACTTTCTTCTGCCTCAAATCTTTTTCTTCTCTAATATTGCTAATCTCTGAAACTATATGATCTTCTAAACAACCAGTTGCTCACCATCCACAAAAAATGTTTGCTAGTGTTGAATCAAAGTGAAGGAGATGCAGATGGGTGTTCATTGTACTATTCATTTAGACTTTTCTGTAGGTTGGAAATTGTTCAAGATAAAAACTTGGGAAAATACATCTAGAATACACATCAAATTACAGCCACATTGGATTAGTGGCTGACATAGCACACACTTCTTTTCTAACACTTTATTCAGTACTTTTACCCAATATTCTCTATTCTGTCTGAATCTCCTTGGGTATTTGGGGGGTGATGGGGACAGGCTATTCTTAAAAAAGCAACCCAAGTGATTCTGATCTGGTTCTGGCTAATCCCTAACTCATCCTTGAGAAACACTGTAATAGGCCATGAACTTAAAAGAAGGTTCTGTGCCTTACTTGGTGCTCCATTCTCAGAGGTTAGACCAGAGCCAAAGAAACTCACTGTTGAACAAATGGTTCCCATACTCCTGTTTTCTTCCTCCTAACCCTCTCCACACACCTTTTATATTGGGATGAGAAAGAAGGGGAATAAATGAACACTGCTTCAATAGCTTTACTTCAGAATATATCAAAGTATACTTACTATACTCAAAATTATACTCACTTGGATTAATAGTAACATCATTAATCATTATTATAACGAGTGATAAACGAAACAAATATGACAATCTGAAACACAAACCACCACCAAAGACCAGTTTCATATTTTAATCATACTACATGTTTTCTCCTTCCTCTCCAGAAATTGCATAACCCCTGCAAACCCCTGTAACAAAACAGACTAGCAAACAGTTCTACTAAAGGCTAAAACAAGGTTTGTTTCTTTCAGCAACCATTATGCTCTTTCCTGCATGCGTTATTTTTCTACATGCACTAAAGAAAAAAACTTATAAAGCAGAGGGTGTGGTGCTATATACCAAAGTTCAAATTTTATGTGCTATGTCCAAAATGGTGCCCATTATAAAGATGCTGGCAACAGCTTTAAAAAATTTGTGTTCCTTCCCACAAATTGTAATACAAGGTAAGCACCATGACAAAAATCTGCTATAAGACTACCAAAATATTTATGTTATCTTCAAGCTATGGTGTAGGGGTATTTCAGGGAGATTAGCATAATGAGGCTATTTGATACATGGGAATGGAGGAAATGTGTTCCAAAAGGGTGATGCAAATTAAATATTTTCCAAATCAGATTCTTTGATTTCATTTAGCACCTTTTATGTCAAGTGTTATCCTGGACTTTTCTGAGAATACAGAAGACCAGACCCTGCCCTCAAAGGACTCACAATTCAGTATGGGTAACAGCCAAATAAAGGGACAATCCCAATACAGTGGGATAATTACTACAACAGGTATCTATGGGTTTCTATTCAAACTCAAGAAGAGACTTTTAACCAGGTGGAGGGGAAGAATGAATGGGAGGAAGTGTAATGGAAGGTATCAAGCTCCTTAAACAAATTGGATTAACAGTACATGCACTACGTTAGCATTTGGAGTCTTACTGGAAAAGAAAAAGTGGTAGAAAAGTAAGCTGACTGCAATAATGAGACTGATCATTATCTATCGCTGCCAACCATAAGCCTGTGTAAAATCTACAACATTATTCACCATTGCCAAAAGTTGGAAACAACCCAGGTGTCCATCAACAGATGAATGGATAAACAAACTGTGGTCTATTCACACGATGGAATATTATGCAGCTGTAAGAAGAAATGAAGTCATAAAGCATATGACAACATGGATGAACCTGGAGGACATTATGTTGAGTGAAGCAAGCCAGACACAAAAGGACAAACACTGTATGAATGCGTTACTATGAACCAAATATATTGTGGAATATATTGTTTGATGCAAAAAAAAATTTATATGTATCCATTAAAAAAAAAAAATCTACTTTGTAGAGAAATGATCTAATGCAGGGAGTTCTTAAACTTTTTTTTTGTTCCATGGACCCCTTTGCCAGTCAGGTGAAAACCACGGACCGCTTACTAAGTCCACACTATGCTGTGTATTATTTAATAAACATATCACACCCGCACCAACATGTCCCCACAAGAATAATGTTTTTTTTTTGCATTTCAATTCAAGCTCACAGACTCCTTGTTAAGAACCCCTGATCTAGTGCAAGGCTCAAGTTGATGCCACAGAGACAGGGCTACACATTAACTCTCCTGGTCCAGTATGGCCAAGGGGAGATAAGGATTAAGGACGGCATGTTAGACAGGAAAAAAAAACATGTGCATAGCCAAGGAGTCAAAAAAGGACCTAGCACATTTTAAGGCTGTTTTTTTCCCTAAGACATCCTCTAAGAGTTCATCAATATGCACTGTTTTATTTCTGTATTCACCGAAACAAATAATCTAAGGCAAGTATTATATGTTCAGTATTATTAACAGCATTCCAAGCTCTCTTTCAAAATGTTTAATTTCAGATGTATGAGTATATAATACACCCCCATTGGCATTTGTGATAATCACTGGGTTTGATATCTAGAAAACAGAAAGGCAATTTTAAGGAAGTAAAGGATATACATTTGAAACAAATTATTAAATTAGGTAGCACAGTGTTCAAAAGATTTGTATTTTGAAGGCTAAAGCTTATTGTTTTTAAAGCAGTTTTACTGAGATATATTCATATACCATACAGTCTATCCAAGGTGTACAATCAATGGCTTTTAGTATAATCACAGAGTTGTGCATTCATGACCACAATTTTAGAACATTTTCATTACTCCAAAAAGAAAAACTCCATATCCCTTAGCAGTGACCTCTCAATCCCTGTATCCTTCCCCAGTCCTACATAACCACTAACCTAATTCTGTCTTAAAGCTTATTTTAAGTACTCAGTGTCCATGTGCAACTGTGGACAGATTCAGGCAGGGAGTTGTTAATTTTTAGCAGGTGTGCAAGTACAAAGATGCTGATACAATACCTTCAGAAGGATAGCAATGGCTAAAGCTTCCTTTCCTCAATGTCCACTATCTTTTATAAACTTATTAATAGCTGAAGTTAAAAATGCTAAATAAAAAAGCAAGATAAACCACGAGATAAACACCTTTAAGGGGGAAAAAATGAATTCAACTGCAAATTTGCCACACACCCCCAAACTAATATCTAATAAAGGAATGGTAATTAAAATATATAAAGTTTATAAGAAATGATACATTAAAGATGACCTATAGTCATCTTCCTATCCGGAAGATAATATGGTAAAGTGCATAAAATACATCTTGGGAGCAGAGCTAGCCTAAACTGTGAAGATTTAACACCACAAGATCTCTATGTTCCCTTCTAGCTCTGAAACAAATCCTTAACTTTAACCTTAAACTGACAACTTTTAGTTTTGTTTACTGGAATAGGGAAAGGGGATGGCAGGAAACATTCTCAGTTGTAAAGATAACTTTTCTGTTTTATAAAGTGTACTTTTTTTAGGTATTTGTAATATTTCTCTCCCATATTATACTCACTGGAGTGAATCCAAGTAACTGCACTGCTTCCGATCTTTGAACCCCCTTAACAAATGCTTGGAACTCCTTTACCATGGAAATGTTTTATACTTCAGCCATATAAAGCTCAAAGTAATGAAAGGCAAACAGGACTTGCTTATTATATATTATTCCCTATAGATGTCAGTTATATCTGTGCATCTATCATGAACGAAGTGTTTTTAGGGTACAAATTTTCTATGTAATTTTGTTGTTGTTATCCTTGGCACAAATTTCAACATTGAGAGTACTGGTTGCTCAATAGATACCTGACATTTTCTCAAAATCACATGACATATAACACCTCAACTGGGAAATATAGAATGATCTTTGACTAGAATAACTCACCAAAACATTTCAAAATGAAGCAGGCATCATGATAAGTAAATCTCACAAAATGAAAATTACTAGCATTTTCAAAGTATTATTTTAACAGATAGTCCACTCCAAATACAAATGACCATAAAACCCAGAACACTAATATTAAACTAAGGATTGATATTGTTACTAATCCCAGACTGGTTTTCATTTACAGTTATTGTTATTTCCACTATAAGTCTTTCTAAAATCATTACCACACTTCTAGCTTTAGAACAGCTATTTTTCCCTTTGATTATCAACAATCATAAGAGACTGTTAGTCTAAAATAAGACCAGTTCTTAGAGCAATTTCTCTTTTCTGGATAAAGCTTACATATTCATGTTTTTAGAAAAAAGTAATTACATTTAATTGAAGTAATAATTAGTATTACTCTTAAAGGAGATACTAGTTCAGAGAACCATCAACCCTATTAATATTAAACATTCAACACGTAAATAAATATAATTTCTGTACATTCCATGACACTAAAGAAATTCCATTTGGTTTCCTGGCAGTGGATATCATTACAGATCAAATTTTATCACAAAAAATTCTTGAGGTACTATCCAAATGCTTTTGATAGATCTAAGCTCTTTCATATTTAACTCACAATTCTTTAAGGACTCTGAGTTAGAATAATTTATTAGTTGGAGGGCATGAGACAGTCTCTAGACTTGAAGGTATCATAGAGAAGTGAATAAGTCTGATTTGTTCACCACTGTATTCCCAACACCTAACTCATTGCCTAGCACTCAATAAATGTTCAATAAAATCTTACTGAATGAATGGCTACTTTTGTTGAACAGGCTATTAATTGTTTTGTTACTCTGACATTTTCAGTTTAATGTCTGTTATTTTTTTTTATTTATCATTGGTATCTGTTATGTACCATTATTATAAATTTGAAGTTTTTTATTCTGAGAACTTTTTTCCATTTAATAAAAATATCAGAAATAGCAGTTCCATACTTAAAAATGTACAAATAGATGAGAGAAATACATTAAGATATCTCAATGACACATTTTGTCAAATGAGTGGGAGTCTTTTTGAAAACAACAGACCATATTGTGTCTGGAGGCCACCAACAGCCCTACAATTTTAACACTGCTACAGGCCACAGGAACAGAGGTAGTGGGGAAGGACAGCCATACATACAAAAAAAAAAAAAAAAAAAAAAAAAAGACATATATATATATATATATATATATGCCTTAAAGGCAGATGTTTTCAAATTATGGTTGCAGACCTTTGAGAGTCTTCAAAAGCCGGCAGGTAACCTAAAGGCCATTCAAACACACAGCGGAATCATATATAATAATGTCCTCAGGCTTCTTGCTACATTAATAAATTAAGATTTTAAAAACAAGGCAAAATGCTTATGTCCCTTATAAAATATGCATGACTGAGGCCATGTGGAAGGTGAAGTAGAGCAGGCAGAAGAGAAGCAGGTTAGGAAAAGCAAGTACAGGAGTGGAGGCTTTATTGAAGTTTAAACTGTGACTCCCATTTGAAAAACACTGCTGAACTGCAGCTTCTGGGCCATAGCTTTTACTAGCCATCTAATAACAAGATAATCAAATATGAATTCTAGATTTAAAAAACAGTTCCTAATATATGCCAGGAAACAGTATACTTTTTCAATATTTCAGTTAGATAAAAAAATAAATTAAATCTTTTTAAATTTAATTTTCCTTAATAGAAAGGTTTAAAGCAATTTTGGAGTATATGCAAACTTTTCCTAAGAACAATTCAATATTTTAGTAAGAAAAAAACCAACCCACTCTCACTTTAATACATAGTTCAGTTTATGTTAATAAAACTTTTTTAACTTTTAAAAAGCTCATTAAATTTTTTAAATTAAAAAACAAATTCTGTAGACCCATCACCCACAGATAATCACTATTAATAATTTAGGACCAGCTTATTTTAAGAATTGTGTACACATATATGTGCTATTTTCTCAAATACACACTGACTCTTTTTTTAACTTTATTTTTAGAGAAGTTTTAGATTTACATTTACAGAAAAATTACACTGAAAGTACAGGGAAATCCCATATAACCGCACCTCCCCCCCCACTCCCATACCCACACACATAGTTGCCCCTATTATTGACATCTTAGATTAGTGTGGTATATTTGTTATAATTGATGAACCAATATTGAAGCTCTGCTACTAACCAAAGTCTATAGTTTACATTATGGTTTACATTTTGTGTTATACAGTTCCATAGGCCTTGACAAAGCGTAATGTCAGGCGTCCGTATTTGAGAGTTTGTCGGGTGGTCATTCCGGGGTTACACTTACACAGGTCTCTGACAGATTTCACTAGTAAACTGCCATAGTAAACAAAGCCTCAAACAAGAGAGCTCCAGAGACTCCCGAACAGTCTTTGGACTGTTCGAATACCGAATGCCGGCTGAGCCCTGAATTGCAGCAAAGTAGCAAGAACTCCTACTCACCACTGACTTTTTATTTCATTTAAGCTTTCCATTCATCCGTTTATTCATCTCTGTAACCAAATACTATTGAGAGCCAGGGGTATTAGGGACACAGAGATTAAAAAAAAAAAAACAACAGTCCTGTCCCTCAAGAGTAAAGGGAATACAGATAGATATATGTAAACATTTTAAAATTAAAACGAATTTACTGCTTTAATTGGTGTGTGGTTGTGGGAGACATGTACTTAAAGAGAAGTGGCATTTGAGCTAACCTTGAAGAGTGAACTGATGTGGCATTTGAGCTAACCTTGAAGAGTGAACTGATGTTAAACAGGCAGATAAGATGTTCAGGGAAACAGGTGAGAACTGGGAAATAGCTGGCACCTAAATTGCAAGGGAGAGCAAGGAACAGGGAAGGTAGGAAACCAAACAGACAGGAGCCTGGTGACCTTGAAAGTAAAAGAGTTTAGATTTTACCTAAAGGAGATAGGAACCACCAAACATTTTTAAGCAAGGTTATCCTATGATTAAAAAGTTCATTTTAAAGCGATCATTCTGGGGGCCCAGAGAAACAGTAAGAAAAAGGACAGGAATGAAACCAGCAAGGCAAAAGTGGGGACAGAGAGAAGAGAAGGGGCAGGAGAGGTTAGAACCAACAGACTATTCAATAAGAAAAGAGAGTAAGGAGTGTAGGATAACCTAGACTGGCAATAGCATTCTAGGACAACTAAGAATGGTGTTGCCATTCATAGCATGAAATTCCTTCATATTTTCTAGGACCTGAAATATATTTTAAATTGCTACAAAAATGCTTCACTATAGATTCCCAGCTATAAGTTTGAGAGAATAATTCAATTTTCAACCAAAAGCAACAATACAGGAGTGAGAAATGGAAAGAAAAAAGAAGCAAAAGAAATATTCACCTGTTAATGAAAAGCTAGTTTCTCAAAGCACACCAGGCGAGAAATGGAAAAGTCTCGCCGATAAAATGCCTGACCAACAAGTCTTTCTGAAAAAGATTTTAATTTCAGAAACCATTTTGGAAACCTACTGATGGAGATTGTATCATGTTGTTTACTAAGTTATTGTTTTATAAAATGTTTCTGATATAGACATCTTAAATTTAAGTGAAAAGCATATCGGATAATGTCAATTGAATTTCACAATACAAATAACTGGCTAGATACTAGAGGAAAGCAAACTGAATAACAAAGCTTAGGTGGGACCTAAGACATTATTCATCTCTAAAATGAAAATCAGCCCTAGGAAAAGATTCCATAGGCCGTTGCATCATGGCTAAAGCATTTCAACTTAATTACATTACCTCTTTTCTTCAGAACAAAAACCAAATCTAAAGTTACATATTCTGTTAACTAGCTAAGGTAATCATCTCTAAAACAGAGCCTACTTTCCTCACACAACACAACACCCAAAATCTGAAATAAAAAATGTAAGCCACCAATGGTGGAAGCCAGATTTCTCACTGTTAGAGAGAGAAGTGAACCCATAATCATATAATGAAAAGAAAATGGTTATAAAATACTTTGCCAAAAACTCACAAAGAGATTATCAGCAATAAACAACATCACCTAATAACAATGAGCTTAACAAAAAAAATTTTTTAATCAATTATGATTGAAGAATGTAACAATACTGAACAACATAAATTCCTACAATAATAATGAGTGAGATATACAAGTTTAAAAAAGAAACTAGAAGGTGAAAAAAAAAAATTTACTCTTTTGAAACTGAAGCACAACTTTTTTAGTAGTGCTTCCACAATCCAGCATCCTCAGACTCAAATGCCCTTCATAAGTGCATTTTCCAGGTATCTGAAGGTTATTTCTTTATGTGCCCAATCTTCTTCTCCAGCATTAAAAAAAAAACACTAAAGCTTTACAAAACTGTGTTATACATCCCTGAACTTTCTTAAATAGAGCATACTGGAAACTTTTCTTGAGTGTGGCATCATTAAAAATACAGTTATCCTCTCAAGGGTTTTAAGTACATAAAGCTGTTTCAAGTCACCCTGTATAAACTGGCTAGCCTGCTTTGGCGGAGTCTCCTTTACTATCAAGCTGCTAACTTTCACTTCTCACCACTGTCAAACATTTGTCTCTAACAGGTCATCACCTCATGTTTGGACTCTTACAAAACCTTTCTAATTTGCTGCTTCTAATTTGATAGGAATGCTAATATTAAAACTTATTAGAACTGTGCTACAAATCAAGTGAAAGCACATATGAGTGAAATGCACGTGCTTGAATCCATTGATTTTATGGGGTATTTTGAAATGGTTCAGTCTTAATGTATTTATGTGTTTACTTCCTTACTTCTCTCGGGTATTCTAAATTTGAAAAATTTTCCTAGAAAACCTAACTCCAGATAGATAAAATATTATTCGACTAATCTTTCTAAATATAAGACTTCTTATTAAAACTGAAAAATTTCCATCTTCACACTCAGATTCAAGTAAAATAAATGTCATGTGGTATGTCTGCCATTTAAGTTGTATTGGAGTTTAAACTCTTTTCTCAAATTAAGACATTACATTTGTTGTCTACTATTGTAACTGGTTTCAAATTTTAACCTAACAGTTTTATTATTCTGTATAAAGCTATCACTACCTACTATGATCTCACTAGAACCACACACTCAAAAACACAAAAGGCACTCCCTTCATGCCAAATTACATTTATTCTAACAGCAAAAGGCCAGGTAATTACAAGGTGAAAATCCAACTATTAGATGAACTCACCGGCCTGATTCCTGAAAGAGATAAATATACTGGATAATCAAGAAATTCATATTTCAAAATTAGGCTATCCTGATTTGTTTTTCAGATTCACTATTTTCATTTCATCTACTTTCAACTCATTTTTGGAATTATTTTATTTTTCACTCTAAAATCTTTAAATGATATTTGGGTGGTTTTTTGGGGTTGTTTTTTAATTTAACAAATCACAGTAAATCACAAACTACAGGTCATGTATTTGTAATCACTAATAGCTGACTAAAATTCACTCATTTGGGATTTAGTCCACACTCAAATATACTAGGATTGTTTTATAGTAGGAAAAACACCATGACTATTAATATAAATCTTAATATACAAACATTGGTGGTATTGTCATTTTAATTCATTTATTACTGCCAACCACTACCAAAAAGAAAAAAAGAGGCAGAAATGAGGGAAGTTAAGGACCAAAAATTAATGTGATTTTTTGCATGATTTAGAGATATTATACCAGGACCAACTTTGGGGTTCTTAAAAACAACAACAACAATGAAATCTTGCAAATACTTCCAGCAAAATACCTCAAGGAGTAGTGTATCCATTACAACAGAAACAGTATTAAATGTCACTTCTGGAAATAACAGTATTAAATGTCACATCTGGAATATTAGTTATTACAGAACTAGACATCTAAAAAAGGTATTTCCTCGGTTAATATGAAACCTCATTGCAAAAAAAAACTCCATTTCAATATTTTCTAAAGACAAAACAAGACTTAATAATAAATCAGGTGTGCAATTCATTCACAATTGTTAAGTTTTACAAGATACCCACAACAGTAACTGATTCTGATTTCTACTGACCCCCTGGATAGGATCACAATTCTTAAAAGGACCAACTCTCCTGATTCTCTGTGGGGGGCAGGTGAACACGTTTAGCAGCTGGAGGGGTTTACATTAGCCATGTAAGGAACAGTGAAGAATTCTGACAGTGGGGGGTGTTTAAACATCAAGACAAGTTATGAGAGAAGCTGTGAGATCTCACTCTCTTTAATAATAGAACAGATTCTTACCTGACTTGGAATGGTTCTGAAGTAATACTATTCAAAATCAAAACTGAGCAGCTTTTCAAAGTCTCTTCCAGACAAAAATTACATATATGTCTACATCCAACAATACTAGTAACAACCAAACATTGTTTTTCTACAAAGCAATACCTACACCTTTATTAAAACAATGCCTTTCTATGCAGTTCTATGTGTTTTGTTAGGTATCTAGGTCTTCTTGATCTGAATTATCATTGCTTCTACTGAATCAGAAATCAGTTGCTTTTGCTCCCTAAATTTTAATTTTTAAATGAAATCCTAATTATAGCATGGGCCCAAATTACTAAACTGATTTACCTAACTAGCTACATGACCTTGGAAAGTCACTTGTAAAATGAGAGACTTGGACTAAGATCCATTAGAATGTAATCTCCATGTTTGGTTACTGCCCTTGGGACATGGAGGGAACTAAATGTTTACTGAATGAAAGGATCATTCCTGTTCCCAAACTACAAATATAAAAAAACTCAATCATTTTTTCTTTTTTTAATAATTAGATTTTAATCTGTGTGTTCCCAAACATTTTGATGACACTGAAACTGAAATTTCCTATGCAGCAAAATAGATTATCTAAAATAAGGTAATCATTTTTAGAAATAAAAGGGCAAATTATACAATATCTGAAACCTTTACCCAGTGTATTTATACTTCCCTTTTTTTCATCCCCTTTAACCCATTACTGTGCCGTGTTCCTTTTTCCTTTGAAAGGAAGGCATCTGGCAGGGATAAAAAAACACTGGACTCTAGTGAGAGGGCATGAGTTTTAGCTCCACCTCTTCATTTAACTGACTCTATGGGGACAAGCCACTTCCCCTTTGGGGCCTGAAGGGTTGCATTTGTAAAGCAAGAGTATGATCTAATTATTAATCTCTAAAGTTTGCTGCTTTAAATATGCTTAATTCTCGTTTCATTCTACCCCTTATTTTATTCCTAATGCCTTGATTCAGTGCACACCACATCATTCCTAGACTTTGACAACTGTCTCTTTCCCTCTTGATTTCTCCCTTCTTATCCATATTTCTATCAAATGAATCCAATCTAAAACTACTGAAAAGCACACCAGCTTTGAAGTCAGAGAGACCTGGATTCAAATTCAGGCTCTGCCACTAATTAACCATATCTCTAAAATAGTGATGCTATTAACTATCTCACTGAGAATTAAATAAAATGTATAAAGCACCCTACACAGTGCCTGACACACTGTAGACGCTCAACAATAATTAGCATTTTCCTTTTTTCCCAAGATCAAAAACTTCAGTTTCCAACTGTCTACAGCAAGGAAGATCAAAAAACTACACAGGTGGCATGTAGGAAGACTTTTAAAGTCACAGAAGCAAAAATTGAGCCAAACGTTCTCACCAGGCTCCCACATGTCAGCAAAGTGTCTGCCTGCACTTCTGCCAATATGCCTCATGCATGGGTAAAGCAGTCTCAGTCACTAGCCCCTCTTGTATTCTCAAAAGTAAATGGTACAGCCTCACCTAGGGCAAATCCACAGGCCAAGAGGAAACATAAGACTGGACACACTTCTTCAAAAAAAGCTATAGATTCTCTGGATTTTACTGAAAGCAAACTCCTCAGCCTGCCATTTATGTCACTCCCAACTCTTTATACTTAATTGTATGGACAATAAGCTAACATTAACATAACATTAAGCATTATAATTTAATTTGACTTTAATCATAGAAAATTAAAAGGAGGGCAAATTGGGCTTTGTAGAGTTACAGAAGCACCTTCAGAAAACAGAATGGCATTTTTCTTGATTTCAAAACTGGAAGGAACAATGGGGGGTGTGTGGAAAAGAGAAGCTCATTTCTTAAAGTTACTTAAGTACAGTTACTTAATTACATAGGGATTAAAAAAAATTCCCAACTAAGACTAACAATCTTTACTTCCATACAGCAGTTAATGACACACCTGAGTTACTGGGGAACAGGGGGCAATCTATCTAATGTGTGAACATTTGGAGACCAAAGAAATCTTGTGAAGAAAGGTGACTTTTTTCCCCCTGAAATGCTACCCTATTTTTCAAGCTACTTCTGCAAGAGCAACTGCTGCAAAGCATATAATTGAAAGGGATGTAACATTATTCAGGAAAAATCCTTTCAGAAGGCTTGGCTTCACTTAAGAATTACCCAAATTCATATCTCTACTTAAAAACACAAACCCACTAATTTGAGCTCTGTGCTCCTCTGTGATCAGGCCAACCTGCTCAAGAGGACCCTTGAAATGCACTTTCCAATGACTCTGACCCAAATTCTTGCTACAAGCTCCCATTTTTCTAGGTAATTATTCACTAGCACTATTGCTTCTAGCTGATCTTTTTTCTTTATTGTAATAAAAGTCCATTTTCCCCCATGCTCTCTCCTCATATCCCAAACTAAACAGGTCTAGTTTTCTCCATCTAGTCTTGAGATCTGACCAAAGCCGTTAGCCTAGATCACCCTTTCTCAACAGACTCTTTTCTACTCCCTTTTTATCTGACCCTGTTCCTCTAGCTCTGCTTATTACCTCCAGGTCTAGCTTTTCCTCATTCCTGACCTTATCTATGACAAATACTCCCATTACCCAAACGTGGTACCAGTTTCATCCTCCAATTCCAGTCCCCAACACTGCTTAGACCCTCTTCAGATGAGATTCCTGCCAAGGCCTCTTCTAAACCTCTCTCAGTCCAATCCCCAATACCCAACCTTATTAAAGCTGGGTTCCCCCAACCCAGACCTTATTGTAACTGGGCCCTCTCCCCACCTTATGTCAAGTCCTGTCATTCCTGACCCTTACCCAGGCCCTTTTCTTCTTAGACTGCCCAATCTCCCCTCTTTCTGAACCTTGGTTAAAACCCAAACCTCATCCGTAACCCCAGCAGTTTTCCTCTGACCCCACCAAAGCCATTACTCTGGTTGGCCCATCCCACTTTTTCTCCGACTCTGAACCTGGTGCCTCTCCTAAACTTGCACTTAAACCTAGTGCCAGGAAATCTCCGACCCCGGCCTGGTATAATAGTACCCCATTTCTGACTCCCTGATACAGGAGTATTCCCATGATACACTCCAGGCTAATGTGTCTGTCTTCCTCCATCTCGGATGCTGGCCTTGGACCCTCTTCCCCAACCGCGATTCTATCCTTGACCCGTTCGCTCGGCGAGCTCAGTCCCCAGTTTAGGAGACCCCTCCCTCACCTCGATCCTAACTCCCATTAGGACCCCTCCCCGGTTGCTCCTTCTCCCCATGTGACCCCAGTCTGGTGACAACCGATCCAGACTGGAACCTGGTGCTCCATTCTCTTTCTGTGTCTCATTATAAGCCCCACTTAATGCTCCCTCCCCGCTCCAAGCCCACGGGATGCATCCCCTCCCCAAGGAACTCCAGCCCAATAGTCTCTCCCGCGAGGTCGCGGGTTGCCCCTTCCTCACCTCAGCGTCCACCACCTCATGGTAGGCGGGCGGGGGGTCGAAGCCGCCCCCGCCACTGGTGCTTCCCCCTCGCGAGGGGCCGCCGCCGTCACCCCCGCCGTCGCCTCGCGGGCCCCCGCCAGACCCGGGGCTGGGGCCGCCGCCGCTGTCCATGGGCTCGTAGCCGCCGTAGTCGAGGCCGGGCCGCTCGTTGGTGAGCAGCGCCACAGCCTCGTTGATGTCGTTTTTGGCCAGACGTAGGGCCTTGCGGATGGTGGCGGGATCCGAAAAGCCCATGCACAGCAGCGTGGTCATGTGCTGTTCCTCCTCCGATTCCATGGCTCGGGCCTCCGGGCCGCGCCGGCCGGCAAGCAGCGAAGCTGCGGGTCCCTGGCCTCGCGGCCCTGCCCCCGCGCCACCCCAGTGCCCGGACGGGTCCCTGTGCTCCTGCCCTGAGTGCTCCGCAGTCGCGGGGCCAGGTTGAGTGCGGGCGTGGGCGCCGCGAGCCAAGCAAGAGCCGTAAGGCGCTCAGGCGCGGCAGCGGCCCGGCCCAGCCCTGCGCGCCGCCATGTTGGCCTCCTCCCTCCTCTTTCTCCTCCTCCTCCTCCCCACCTCCTCCTCCTCCTCCTCCTCCTCCTTCTGGGGCCTGCTGGGCCGTTCCTCCGCTCACGGAAGCTGCACGAGCCACGATGAGGCTCGCGGTTTACAGGCGAGGGTTGGTAGTGGGATTTTTTTTGTTTTTGTTTTTTGTTTGCTTGTTTTTTGTCTTAATAAAGGAGTAAAGGGAAAGGTTGCGCCGGGGAGCGTCTCTAGGGCGAAAGGGCTTTCCGTGAGGCCCAGGCAGAGGCAAGGGAGAGTTATTCGTCTATGCCCGCCCATTTCTCCAGCAACAGGTTCCCCCGGGAGCGGGAGGAGCTGGATGTCGTTCAGCCCACTCCAAGTCTCCCCGAAATCGCCCGAGCCGTCCGGATGGGAGTTCCCAGTCCTGAAGGTGCTTCATCCGCGTCCCCATCCCCGAACTTCCTCGGAGTCTCCACTGGACTCCCACTCTTGGGCTCGCTCCTCCCGGCGCGGCCCGAAATGCACCCCATCCTGAATGGAGTTCACTCAGCCGGGACTGTACTCCTCCTTCAACCCTGCTTGAAATGCACCCCAATTCTGAAGTAAATTCACCGTAATCCCAAAGAAGTTCACCCACAAAACTGTCTCAAATGCACCTCAACACCGACTTATGTTCATCCCCAAACCAGGCATACCGACCCACCCGAGCTGAAATTCACTCCCACCTTCACCTAACCTAAATCCCTTCCTCACTGAAATCACCCTAAACCGGCTGAAATAAATTTCCAACCCTTAGAATTTTCCTTCCAACGTAGACTGTCCACCTACCCTCGCTAAACCTGATTGAAATTTCCCAAAGTGTTAGGCTGAAATTCCCTGAGATCTGAAATATATTTTCCCAAACCGAACTCTTAAATCCCGGTGCTCTTTCTATGAAAACCTCCAAAAACCCAAGCTGCATTAGCCCCCTTTGGCCACACCCTCACACACCTCGGCTTGTGCCCCCATTCAGATGCTGACCCACCCACATCTCTACTGCAGTCTTCGGCTCAGGCTCCTCTTTGTTCCTACTCTTTGGGGGGCATCCCATGCCTGTTTGATTTTATCTTTGCATTCAATCTTCCCCTTTTTAAAGGCCTGCTTTATTTGCTGTCTCTTTCCACCTTTAGCATTAGAGCTATGGGACCATATTTATAGACACCTCTGTTCCACTATCTAAATCCTGGTCCTTGCTATCTTCCTCCTTCATTTTCCTTCAATTTATGCTTCTCCCAGGTTCTTTCCCCACTCTCCAATCCTAATGCCTTTTCCTTATCTCACTACATACTTTCTTAGTTCATTTCCTAATGCCTTCACCCTGGCTTCTTACTGAAGTCCACCAATTAAACTTTCTTTCTCACCCCAGCAAACCCCTCTGTAGCCAGCCCAGCAATCACCAAGATCTCCGCATACCCCAAATCCTAAATTAGTGGCAGTACCCAGAAATTTTCTCTGCTAGCATTATTTTCCCTGGACTGTGAACCCTTCTTGCCTAGTAACCTGTTACCTATGTTTATAAATACCAGCATTGTGATTTACAGGGTGAATTTGTTACTATTGTTTGCATTATATGAAGTAACTATCCATCTCACTAATTAAAGGCCAGATTATAGGTTAAAGACCAGACTAATATGCTAATGAAGTAAAGTGTATTAATTTGTGAATGAAAGTAACAAAACAAATCTTTCCTCTTCTTACATTTTTGAAGAAAGAGAGCCTGCTGAGGAAGAATGTCCATAGTTAGATCAGGTCCCAATATGCATACATATATATATATTTAATCGACAATGTATGTATTGAAATCAAATTTTACTAAATTTCATCAACTTGTAGGTACTCGATGAGGTTTTTTTTTTTATATTTATCTGTGGCATATGAAAGACAAAAGTAATCTAAACTATAAATCAACATAAGTAGCTTGTCATCATATAGAATACATGCTGAGGTATTTAATTAATTTAATATAGAGAATAAGAAGTAAAGTCCTGCATTTAGTTCTTCTGTTTGGTTACCTCAGTGACTAATGATAATAAAGTACGTACTGAGTATTTACTAGGTGCCAGCTACTGTTCTTGGCACTGCAACAGTGAAATAAGTAGACAAAATCTGATGATGGCTAAGTGATAGTATTCCATTTTTGCTGTTTGAAGAGAATTAATTCAGTAGCCAAATTAAGAAATGAATTAGAAGAGAGAAAATAAGAGGTAAAGAAAAAAATTTTTGTCACTAAAATTTGAAATAGAACCCAAGAGGTAATGAGACAGAGCAGACCAATTCAGATGGCACATAAAAAGACTCATCAACAGTGGCAGGTTTATAGAACATGACAGAGGAAGCTGTGCTTAGCAGAGAAGAGGAAGCAGAAAAAGAAGCAGAGAAAAACAAAGTCTGTGATAAAAACTGGAAAGAAGCCACAAAAGGCTACAAAAAACAAGGAAGGCCATTTTTGAACCGGATCCTGGAGTGACTGAAAAGACAGTGTCATTTGAGGATGCAAGTGGTATAATCACAGTTTTTTGCATGTAAGAAAGCAAGTGAGCACTTTAAGCCCTATTAAATTGGGATAGCAGGGAGGGGCCTATGGTATGAATATTCATACTTTTCATTTACATTTGTATTTTTATTGCAGTAAAATACTGAAAACGTTAAAGGACCAAAAAAAAAAAAATTTTTTTATACAGCATTCAATTAACATATATCCTGCTCTAGAAGTTTCTAAAGAAAAAAAAAAAAGATCTAGAAGAGAGATGTAATGGACTGTCTTGAAGACAAGACATGAGGGTTTTCTAATATTAATTAAATAACTTTAAAAATATTTACTGAGTGTGTATTTTGAGTCAGGCTAAAGACTGGGAGACAGCTATGAGCAAAACATGCAGTTTCTGCCCTTTTGAAACTTGCTGTCTATAAAGGCAGACACACAAATAAGCAATAATCATAAGATGCTTTGTGATCTTATGTGTGATAGATGCTTTGATAGAATTTTGAAGAATGTAAGGGAATGCATTATGGGGGTATATGGCCAGTCTAGGTGATCTGGAATGTTTCCCAGAGGAAGTGATATTTAACCTATAATAATCTGACAAAAATAGGAAAGCTAGGGGATGGAATATGAGATGAAGCGAGAGCCCTATGGAAAAGGAACAGCATGTGCAAAGGCTCTATAGAAGGTGAGAGTAAAGCAACTTTGAGGAATGAAAAGCCAGTTGAGTATGGTTAGAGTGCAGCATTCTAGAAAGGTAGTAGAGAGAAGGAAGCTAGAAATGTAGACAAGCACCGGGTCCCAGAGGGCCACTTAAAATGTGATAAGGAGTTTGAACTTTATTTTTGGGTAATGGGAAGACACTGTAACATTTATGCAGAGGAAGCAGGTGCTGTTACTTAAATTTTAGGAAGATCAACCTAATTGCACTGTGGAGATGTGTGATATGTATAGCATCCTCTCTCTGACTGAGGATTGACCTCATCCCTGCCCTCCTTCTCAGACATCCCTTACGATAACACCCTGGAAACATGCAGAGCTTTGGCTGCTATAACCTTGAGTGTAATCGACCCTGAGTGCATCTTGTTTTGAGAAAAGAGCACGTTTCCAGGTGTTTTCCCAATACTTGCACACAAGCCCCTGGAATTTAGCCACCTTTGTTAATGTATATAATCTGAAGCCACCATATATAATCTGAAGAATGTTTTCCATTGGTGTAGATATACTAGAGTGAACTTTTTGTCCTCTCTCACAGTCCATTGTGAGGTAGCTGCAGATCTCTGCAAGTTGCCCTAATAAAAGCTTTTGGACTGATCACACTGGCATTTAGTGCCTCTTTCTTCAGAGTTTAAACTGGCTCCATTATAGGGTGTTTTGGGGGCAGTCCCAGCTGGGTGTTCCCTATTTCTTCTTTTGGGGCAAGTCTTGCTGCTGGTTCGTGGGGATGCAACAATTAGTGTAGTCAGCAGGATTCTGGAGAAACAGACTGAGGAAGAGAGAAACTGACTGAGGAAATTATGGATTGGTTGCAAGGGTCAATGTGGGGCTCCTTTGCACATCTCTTTTATGTCTTTAGGCGGCCCTAGCAGTATGGTGACACTCCCAAAATTCTGGCAGATCTCACCTTCCTACTAGAAGGGCTAATATTGCACTCAGCCAGCAAGGAGGCAAAGCAGTTGGTGGCTAGGGTAGGGAGGCCCCTGTTGTGGGCAATAAGAGTGGCTACTGATGCAAAGTTAACAGCTGAGACTAGAGTATGTAAACTAGAGGAAGAGGTGCAGTTGGAGCAAAACATGAGGTCAACTGCAACTTTGCTGATAACTGATATTGCAGGAAAAGTGGAAAAGGGGAAATCTAGGCTGAACACCCTGGCCTGCCGGTATGCAGACAGGTATGAAAAAAGGCTCCCTAAAGTGAAGGTACAGCTACAGTGAAGACTCCTGATTGGGATGCAAAGACATGGACTCCTTGAGAATGTAACATGAGTCTGATGAGTCAGTCAAGATAAACAACTCAGAGGATGAGGAAGGGGAAACCTCTCTGAGTGCTCATCTCCTTATACAGAATAAGGTAAAACAGACTAGGCACAGCAGGAGTGGGGAGTCACTATGGCAACCCATCCTCCTATCATGACCAAGGAGAACAGTGGCTATTAAACAATATTGTCTGACTGGGGGGTCACAAAGAAATACCTGCAACTGTTTTGGAGTTGGAAAAGGTGTGAATTTTCCAGCTTGCATAGAGTCAGCAGCCCAGTTTGGCCTAAATGAAAGCTGAGTGGAGAATGGATAATGACTATAGATAATCAGGAACTGAGCAAAGTGACTCCAGCCATACATGTGGCTATACCCAATGCAGCCCAAATATTAGAGAGAGTATCAACCTGTCTAGGGACCTACCATGCTACTATGGATTTAGCCAATGCTATCTTTAGTATTCTAATAAATAAACAGTCACAGGATATGTTTGCCTTCACATGGGAGAGATAACAGTGTACCTTCCAAGTCCTTCTTTAAGGATATATACATAGTCCTACTATCTGTCATGGATTAGTAGCAAGGGACCTGGCTGCCTTGGAGCCGTTTCTAGACCCACATGTAGAACACAATGTTGATGATATTTTTCTAACCTCTGTAGACTCAAGCCTTTTATGGAAAACCATGGAGAGGATCTGACAGCTTCTGGAAAAGAGTGTGGGCAATCAACCCCCAGAAAATACAGGGACCAGGGAACATCATCAAGTTCCTGGGAGTGGTATGCTCAGGTAAGACTTGAGTTTTGCCATCTACTGTGATATTTAAGATCCAAGTTCACCCTCAACCATGAACAGTTAAAGAGGTACAGACTTTTTGTGGAGTTATTGGACTATTGGAGGATATTCATTCCTCATTTGGCACAATTGCTATGCCTCCTATATAGGCTAATGAAAAAGAGAGCAGTATGGGATTAGGGGCACAAGGAAGAGGAGGCCTTTGCCAAAGCAAAAATTTTAGTAGCCCAAGCAGAGGTCCCACGAGCTGTGACTCCAGGGCCATTTTAGCTAGATATCTATCACAGAAGACAGATTGGGGTGGGTCCTATGGCGAAGGAATGGGAAGACATGGATCTCCATAGGGTTTGGGTCTCAACTCTTCAAAGGCACTGAGCTAGTTTATACCATCCTAGAAAAGCAATTCCTAGCTTTCTACCAAGCTTTACTACAAACAGAGGCCACCACAGGAGGCCACCACAAGATATGTGGCTGTGGAAATAAAAAGTATATATCCCATTAAGGGATTGGTAGAGGGATTGTTTGTGAGGTCTGCTTTTGTGGTAGCCCAGTATGACACATTAGTGTGGTGACACTGAGCTAAGTGCCACCGGAGATGGGATAACACTAAGAACTCCTCTCCCTAGCATCCCAGGTACTGGGATAATACTTTGGGGTCTGGGGTGCCTTGCTCCCAAGGGATGGATCAGGATCCTCTTGCAGATAAGGCAGGAGGCCCTCAACACCCTAGAGCTAATACCAGCATTTCTGGAAGAGAGGGAACCATAACAACTGAAAGTCCAGTGTGTTTACCAGAGTACCTGTTCTTTAGTGGCCGTTGATCTCCACTTTTTTGCCATCACAGCCTGGTAAGCTTCTCAGTTGCTGCTTAAGAATGGCCAAATCCTTCTAAGGGAAAAGCAGCGCCAAAGTATGGGCTTATCTATCTGTACTACCTTTTTCTTTAGGATTTGTCCCTTCAAGTTCTTACTGCCCTGGAAACTTTCCAATGCCTTCAAAAAGATAATTCTTCAATTATACTCACATTTTCTAGTTGTTCTCAGTAAAAAGATTGGTCTTAAACAGATGATCTGTTATTGCTGGAAGCAGAAGTCCCATAGAAGGGGAGAACTTGGAGAAAAGTACATCAAGGTCAGGAGTTAAAAGAGCAGGCTCTTGAGGAGAAGATTTTCCAAGACTATAAAGAAGTTAGTATTTTGGGGATTCCCTGAGGAGTAAGAGCCTCTCAGAATCCCAGGAAGTAGAAAGAGCTCAAAGGGAAATGACTGCCAGGGTCTCTGACATATAGCCTCCACAAAATCCTCCAATCCCTAGCAGGGTAGGGAAGCAGCAGAATCTTCCAGGGACTTTAGCCTCTGCAGGCTTAGCAAGGACCAGAGGCCCATCCTGATGCTCTAGACTACAGGATGATCCCTGTAACCTTTATATATCCCTCCTGGAAGTATACTAGGGAGCCCTAATAGTGATGGCAGTTGAATGTTTAAATATCAAATGTGGGTTCAGGTGACTTTTAATTAGTTTTTGAAAATAAAAATAAGATGATATTTCATGCACCAGGTTTTGATGGGTGCAAATTCATGCACATTATATATGTTAAAAATCATAGTAGCTAGACAACTGGCATTAATAGTCATATCTTGAATACTCTACCTTAGAGTTGACTTTTTTGGTAACAGCTTTATTGAGATATAATTCATATATCATATAATTCACCCATTTAAAGTGTGCAAATCAATGGTTTTATTTATTTTATTTTATTTTATTTTATTTTTTTTTTTAAACCTTATGTCTTTTTTTTTAAAGATTTTATTTATTCATTTATCCTCCCTTGCTGCTCGTGCTCGCTGGGTCAGCTAACCACGCCGTGCGGGAGGGCTTGCCTTCACCAGGAGGCCCCGGGAACCGAACTCCGGGCCTCCCATATGGTAAACGGGAGCCCTACTGATTGAGCCACAGCCGCTTCCCAGTGGTTTTAAATATATTCACAGATATGAGCAACCATCCCCACAGTCAATTTTAGGACATTTTCATCACTTCAAAAAGAAACCCCATTACATGATTGTAAAAAAATAAAATAAAAAATAAATTAAAAATAAATTTAAAAAAAGAAACCCCATACCCATTAGCTATTATCCTATTATCTACTTATTCCTCCATTCCTACAACCCACCCCACCCCCAATCCCCTCCCTTGCCCGGCCTTAAGCCGTCATAATCTACTTTCTGTCTCTATAGATTTGTCTATTCTGGACATTTCATGTGCTGGAATCATACAATATGTGGTCTCTTGCAATTGGATTCTTTGACTTAGCATAACGTTTCCAAGGCTCATCCATGTTGTATTTTGTTTATAAACATAGTGATAATATTGGCGAAAAGGAGGAATTACTTGTAGAGGAATCTAGGTTTTGAGGATTTATTGCATAAAGAAAAATCAGTGTAGAAAATGGAGAAAACAGGAAAAAGGGAGAGGAAAATGCAATTCTTAAGTCTAAAATTCCTCCCACCTCTTATCAGAGGGAGACCATTGCCAAATGGGGAGTCATTTAAAAGTTAGTGTGGTATCCTTCACTTAAGAAGATAATGCAACCAACCTAATGGCAGTCCAACATTAGCTTTTTTTTTTTTTCTTTTGAGGTACTGGGGACTGGGGATTGATCCCAGGACCTTGAATATGGGAAGCTGGTGCTCAACCACTGAGCCACATTGGCTCCCCTGAGTTGGTTTTTTTTTGTTTGTGTTTGCTTGTTGGTTTTTTTTTGTTTTTTTTTTAGGAGGCACAGGGAACTGAACTTGGGACTTCCCATGTGAAAAGCAGGTGCTCAACCACTTGAGCCACAGCTGCTTCCCCCAACATCAGCATATTTGTTTATTTATTCATTCATTCGTTCATCCCTCCCCTTACCCTGAGATGTCTACCTTGTCTGTCTGCTCATTGTTGCTCATCTTTTTCAGGAGGCACCAGGAACTGAACCCGAGACCTCCCATGTGGGAGGTGCGTGCCCAACCATTCGAGCCACTTCCACTCCCTGCTGGTTGCGGTGTCTACTGGTTGCGGAGTGTATTTGGTTGAGGCATCTGCTTGTTTTCTTTAGGAGGCACCAGGAACTGGACCTGGGACCTCTCATACAGGAGGCGGACACCCAATTGCTTGAGCCACATCTACTCCCCCAACATTAGCTTTTGATTATTTCTTTTTCAGCAGCAGCAGCAGCAGCAGCAGCAGCAGCAGCAGCAGCAGCAGCAGCAGCAGCAGCAATGGATTGTCCTGAGCCCCTCTCACTAATGGGCAGACATATCCCTTGGACACTGCAAATTGGTACCTCTGCCTCCACTTTGGAAGATCTTTTGCGTGTAGAAGATGAGCTGTGAATCCAGCAGTCCACAGCAGGAAGAGGTACATCATATTAGATTGGCAAGTAGGCGGGAGCCGTGGGAGATAAGGCCAAGGTTTTGACTGCCAAACTGAGGACTTTTCCTTAATTCATTAGGCAGTAGACAGCCATTTAATGTTTTGAGTCAGGGAATGACATGATTAAAGCTGTGCTTTAAGATTAGTGTATTGGACATAAGAAATCAAATAAGTTGAGAGAATGAGAATGAAAAGAAGTATGCAGAAGTAAGGTAGAATCTTCAGGATCTTGGCAATTGGATTTGATGATCAAGGAGAAGGAAAGATTCCAAAAACTTAAGGCAGGTGATTGAGAGGATAGTGGTGGTTTTCCCAAGGTCAGGGCTTGACCAGAAGGGAAGAAGATGTCTTTGGCCTTAGATGAATTGAGATTTAACTAGGAAAGTTTGCCTGCAAACTTCTGCAACATATCATGTGCACACAATGGAAATAAAAGACTTAAAACTGATAAGCTTTTACAAGGGAAGGACACTGGACTTACTTAATTTGGAAAGTAAAAAGATTTTACAAAAAAGAGAAAAAGGACACAATTATTTCTCTAATGGCCCAGTTCCTGGCCTTTAATTCAACAGACTCACCTTCACAGGGTGTTGATATGTCAGCGAACTCAGCAAAGCTTGTTCTGAGGGAAGAATCCCAAGCACACACTGCCCATTGTCCCACGGCTCTTCGTTTTCATTTCTCTGCTCCTGGTTATCTGGCTCCATATTCCATCTTTCCATATGGCTTTTGATCTGCTTGTGGTCTCTTGACTTTGGTAACTTGGGACTCCTCTTCATGGCTGCTCTCCATAGGCTCTGTGTATCTACAGAGTTTTAGAAACCTTACAATTTCCAGTGACAAACTTTTTCTGCTGGCTGCAGCCCCTCAGAACCCTTCTGGTCAGGCTGGTCCCAGAATCTCTGCCATGAGAAGATTTGAGAAATTTCTCTTTATTTTATTGGCAGGCTTAGATTCTCCAAAACCTTATGCTTTAGAAGGAATATATAGTGATAACATAACTGCTTGCAAATCTCTTTCCTATTCTATAATTGATTGAAAATTCTAATAAGGAATAATGTTTACCTTGACAGCAGTATTGAAACTCAGTTGCTGAAAATAGAAATATGGATTCCTCTATATTTAGCTGAAAAATCAGAGTTAGAGGCTTTTTAGTTACCCCCGAAACCAGGAAGACCTAGCCCTCAGGTTTCAGCTTAATTCCAACATGATTTAGAAGTCTATTTCATTTCCCCAATGTTGACTTGCCAGGGTGGATTACTTTTCCAGGGTGTTGTACTAATTATAGGTTTGTGGAGCTAATGGACTAAATCAAAATGACAAGTAAAAAAGTAGTAATGTGCTCTGGGTTCTGCTCCAATGCAGAGCTATTTATAGCTTCACAATTGTATGGTTACTGTTCATTAGTAAGTATTGCAGTGACCTTCAATTTTCACAGGAGTCCACCATCATTTCCTAGTTAATCATTCCCATCCATTACTACATTCGTTTTATATGAAGGGTGGGGCTGATGAATTATTTGCCTGAAGTCACGTCTGTGGTAAAGCCAAAATTACACGTTCAACATTATGAATAATAATAAAAACAATATATTTGTGAAGTGCTTCACAGTTTTTGAAGGATTTTCACCTTCCTTATTTCATTTACACTTACTAAGCTTCCCTAAGAAGGTTTCCGTTGGTTAGTTGAGGACGGCAGAAAAGAAGGTCTGGTTTGTAGCTCTCTTGGCTAAATTTGAACTGAACAAAAAAATAAAGACTACAATGTTGTTATTCAGGAGTCCAGGGGTCTGAGTTGTACGATTTTTGCTCCCCACCCTTTCTTTTGCTAGGTTTACTTGGCCTTTGCGAATATATAGTGCAAATATTCAATCACATTAGCATTTCCTTTTATGAAGCTTTAATTTTATTCCATCCATGCCTAAAATGTAATGTCCCATTACAATTTAATGCCATTAGAAAACTCCCTTTAAGAACATTGAGTTAACCTAGAGATTGCTTGTGCTAGAATTTGGAATAAAATTTCCAAAAAGCTGAGCTGGTTCAAGTGACTGCTGTGAATCTTCATTGCTGTCTGCCTTTTTTTTTTTTTTCTGTTCTGGGGCCCGGGATTGAACCCTGGACCTCATATGTGGAACTGGCGCTCAACCACTGAGCCACATTGGTTCCAATGAGTTGGTTTTTCGTTTGCTTTTGTTTGGTTTTTGTTTTTAGGAGGCACCGGGAACTAAACCCAGACCTCCCATGTGGGAAGCTGGTGCTCAACCGCTTGAGCCACATCTGCTTCCTGTCGGCCATTTTTTGCTCACTTTTACTCACTCATCAGCCTGCACCTTTTCCTGACCTTTATAGGCCTAGAGTGTTCATATATTTATATTTGATTCTCCAGAAACTTCTATAATCACACAAGCAGAGAATAGGATTTTTAAGGGTCTTGGAGTCCAATATCTTCACCTTATAGTTAAAGAAGTTGAGACCCTGGGAATTAAAATGACTTTTCCAAGACCCACAGCTAGTAATTTTCAGAACTGGAGTGGAATCTGCCCTCATAGAAAAATAATTGGATGATGACAGGCAAACTCTCACTGAAGAACTGCTTGCCACAACTACTGAATTAGGCACCTAGAGAGCAGTTCCCAAAATGTGTTCATAGATGCTCCTTGACATAGAGTTTTGTGGTCATATTACTCTGCCCAGCTGGGAATTCATGATTCAGATTAGAATATGGAAACTCTAGAAAGTCCCTTGGATAAGAATTTTGTTTAACCAAGTATTTCTCAAAGAATTTAACCATTTTCTCTCCTCAGAGAAAACACAGCCTGTGTAATTAGTTTTCCTAGACACTCACTCTCTGACACTGATGAACAAATAAACGGTGCCAGTTGAAATGGGACAGTCATAAGCAGAGCGAACACTTACTTCTAGGTTCTTTGCTATGTGTTATTTTATCCTCACAACTCTAGGGACAGGTATCACCATTCCTCCTTTACAAGATGGGGAAACAGGGTTGGGGGTCTGGCTGCATGTGACAGAAATTGAGCTCAAACTAGCTTAAATAAGTGAGAGGGTCATATAAGTGAGAGGCTTGGAACATTGAAACCAACACGTTTTATTTTCTCCTATCTCTGCTTCTCTGTTTGCCAAGTTTATTCATTCCTTTCATGGATAGACATCTTCACAAGAATGGAAGCATGGCTGTGCACAACTTAGGCTTGCCCTGAGCACTCTGCAGCCATGCCAAACCCACTTAGCAAAATCCCGAAGAGAACTCTGATTCGCCAGCTGCGGTCCTGTGCCTCTCTGCCATCCATCTGTATGGCTAGGGAAATCGGTATTGAAGAAAATTAAAAGTGCTTTTCTAGTGAACTCATAAGAAAGTGAAGCAGCCTTATTGCTGATATGGAGGAAGTTTTAGTGGTCTGGATAGAAGACCAAACCAGCCACAACATTCCCTTAAGCCAAAACCTAATCCAGACTGAGACCCTAACTCTTCTCTTCAATTCTCTGAAGGCTGAGAGAGGTGAAGAAGCTGCAGAAGAAATGTTGGAAGCTAGCAGAAGTTGGTTCATGAAGTTTAAGGAAAAAAGGTGTTCCCATAACGTAAAAGTGCAAGGTGAAGCAGCAAGTGCTGATGTATAAGCTACAGCAAGTTATCCAGAAGATCTAGCTAAGATCATTGATGAAGATGGCTACACTAAAGAACAGATTTTCAATGTAGACAAAACAGCCTTCTATTGAAGAAGATGCCATATAGGACTTTACTAGCTAGAGAAGTGTAGTCAATGCCTGGCTTCAAAGTTTTACAGGACAGGTGGACTTTCTTCTTAGGGGTTAAATTGGAGTCAATGCTCCTTTACCATTCTGAAAATCCTGGGGCCCGTATGAATTATGCTAAATCTACTTGGCCTATGCTCTATAAATGGAAGAACAGTCTGGATGACAGCACATCTGCTTTCAACATGGCTTACTGACTATTTTAAGCCCACTGTTGAGATCTACTGCTTAGAAAAAAAGATTACTTTCAAGATATTACTCCTCATTGACAATGCACCTGGTTAACCAAGAGCTCTGATGGAGATACACAATGAGATTAATGTTATTTTCATTCCTGCTTACACACATCCCTTCTGCAGCCCATGGATCAAGGCATCATTTCGATTTTCAAGTCTTATTATTTAAGAAATACACTTCATAAGGCTGTAACTGCCATAGATAATGATTTCTTTGATAGATCTGGGCAATCAATTGAAAACCTTCTGGAAAGGATTTACCATTCTAGATGCCATTAAGAACATTTGTTATTCATGGGAAGAGGACAAAAATACCAGCATTAACAGGAGTTTGGAAGAAGTTGATTCCAACCCCCTTGGATGACTTGAAGGCATTCGTTCAAAACTTCAGTGGAGGAAATCGCCCTAGATGTGGTGGAAATAGCAAGAGAACTAGAATTAAGAAGTGGAGCCTGAAAATGTGACTGAGTTGCTGCAATCTTATGATAAAACTTGAACAGATGAGGAGTTTCTTCTTGTGGAAAACAAAGAAATTTATTTCCTGAGATGGAAACTACTCCTGGTGAAGATGCTGTTAACATTGTTGAAATGACAACAAAGGATTTAGAATACTACATCAACTTTGTTGATAAAGCAGTAACAGGGTTTGAGAGGATTATTGACTCCAATTCTGAAAGAAGCTCTACTGTAGGTAAAATGCTATCAAACAGTGTTGCATGCTACAGAGAAATCTTCCATGAAAGGAATAGACAATCGATGCAGCACATTTCATTGTTGTCTTTTTTAAAAAACACATTTCCATAGCCACCCCAACCTTCAGCAGCCACCATCCTATCAGTCAGTGACCATCAACATTGAGGCAGGACCCTCCACCAGCAAAAAGATTATGACTCACTGGAGGTTCAGATGATGGTTAGCAATTTTTAGCAATAAAGTATTTTTAAATTAAGGGATGCACATTATTTTTTAGACATAATGCTATTGCACACTGAATAGACTACATTATAGTATAAATCTAACTTTTATATGCACTGGAAAAAGAATGTGTGACTTTGCTTTATTGTGATATTTGCTTTATTGCAGTTGTTTGGGACTCACAATATCTCCAAGCTATATCTGTAGTTAGTAAGTGGCAGAACTGGAGTTTGAACCCAGGCCTGTCTGACTTAAAAGTCTGTAGCTTCTTGTTTCAATGATATAATCTCTCCCCTTAAGGAAGTAATAGTTTGTTAGGAAAGATGGGAATCCCTGCCAGATGAAGGGAGGTACAATCCTCCTCCCTTCAGAGGAGGGAAAAATAATATCATAATCTTCAGAGCAAACATTCCTAATTCTTTTGGGATTATGGGCACCTTTGAGGATCTGATTAACCCTGTGGACAGTTTCCCCCCAAAATATATTCGTACACACACAAACATGCACACACACAATTTTGCATGCAAGCATTTTAAAGGTATTCATGGATTCCTATAAACTTGATTCTCCAAAGTACTTAAGACTTTGAGTTAAGAATTACTGCTCTGAAAATGTACTTATTTAGGAGACCCTGTTCAATAGAGATAGCCTTGCTGCAGAATATTAGTTGTCACCAGCAGCAAACTGATCACCCTCAATATAAGCAAGGAGAGCCCAGGCAGCCTAAAGCAGAGCCAGGTAGCAAGAGGAAGGCCCAGAAAATAGTGGATTCCTGAATCACACTTTAGGAGTTGCTGATGAACAAATAAATGGTTCTTGTTAAAATAGAGGTAATCAAAAGTAGGGTGAAAGCTATTCCCAGAAATTATCGCTACTATTAAGTGTAAATAATAGAATCATAACAATCTAGTCTGACCTCATTTTGTAGAAAAGGAAGGTAAAGAGATTTACCCAGGGACATTTAGTTTAAAATATCTGTACATGAATTAAACATGGTGACCAGATTTCTTACCCAGTGCTCTTTCTTCATTTCACCTCATAATGACCCCTTAAAAAGGGAAGAGGATGTGTATAAATGATAGCATTCACTTGTAGTAATACTCATTCCCTCATTCCACTTTATTGTAATGTGTTCCACTGTTTTCTCAACCAGACTAAAGACTCCCTGAGCACAGGATCTATGTATGCTTACTAATTCACTGTTACATTCCCAGGACTTATCTCATAATAGACACTCAATAAACACCTGGTGAATGACTGAAGGAATGACTAAATGGCAGGAATTCCACTACTAGAGATAGAATGCATCCTTTACCTAGAAACCCCTCCCCCACACAAATGAATCCATGTATAACTGATGAAATCTGATTAAATCTGTGCATTGTAGCAATGCCAATTTTATGATGTTGATATTGTACTATAATTATCTAAGATGCTAATGTAGGGGGAGCAGGGGCTAAGGGTGCATGGGACCAGACTATACATTTTATTTCGATTTCTTGTGAATATAGAATTATATCAAGACAAAAAGTTAAAAAATGTAAATCAGATTGTATCACATCTCAGTTAAAATCATTAGAAGTCTTCCCATTGCAATTAGAAGAAAATCCAAGTTCCTTGCCCTATGTCATCTGCTCTTTGCCTATCTCTCTGACCTCATCTCACTCCTCATCTTATTAATTAAGCTGAAGCCATACAAATCTTCCCTTGAACACATGGTGCTCTTCCCCACCTTGGATATACTTCACCTGATGTTTCTTCTTCCTGAAAAGCTCTTCACATGTCTCACCCTCATGTCTTGTATCATTCAGGACTCACCTCAATGTCATCTCCTCTGAGAAGACTTTCCTTACCTCCTATTTAAAGCATTTCTCTCTACCCTGTTACTTTCTTTGCCATTACATGGTTCATTTTCTTCTTAGAACTTGCTATTATCTAAATTTATCCTTTTTAAAATTTATCAATTGTCCTCTTCCATTAGAATGTAAACTCTATTAGAACTATGGCATGCTGTCTTTTTTTTTTTTTTTTTTTTTTTGGACTCATAATGTGTAAACATGCAATTTATTTGATTATTTTTTAACAAATCAATTTTATTGATTCATATTAATAAAGAATAAATCCATCCAAAGTGTACAATCAATGGTATTTGGTCATGCTGTTTAATTTATAGCATTATCTCCAGTGGTTTAGATATTGCCTAGTACAGGATTCCAGGGGACTTCTACCCTCTTCTCCCCCTCTGTAATAAATAGCACTCTCCTTCCTCTCCTAGGTTCCGAACAATTTCAAGAAATATAATAAAAAGGTAAAGACAGAAGTGAGATATTACCTTTACTAATGACAAGGGAAAATTTGGAAGTGCAACTAGTGGGAGATCCCGAAGGCAATGCTAACCTGTCATGGCAGTCTTCTCCACTGGGTCCCAGGCAGCTCTGGACTGGATTAGCCCTGACTTCTCCAAGACCTGGAACATAGTAGATGCACACTAAATTTAGTGTGAATGAAAGAGGGAAAGAATAAATGCTGTGATGAATTCCTGGGTCCTCAGTGGTATTGGATTCTGGAATAAGGCACAGAAGTAGGCCTGCTGATTTAAAAATACAGGGGCTAGTTGGACAGTATGGTGAAGATGGTTAGCGATGCAGGTAGGAGGCAGCCAGCAGAGAATCTCAAATGCCAGGCCAAGTCATTGGGAAGATGTTCAATGTGGAGTTGGAGCACTCGTACATTTTTATTCACCTCCATCTGCTCATTTACCAGGTGCTATTTTCATTATTTGGGGGAGGTGTGGATGATTGCTTTTTCTATGACTAAGCTCATTGCAGTACTCAGCACAGGTACAGTATAATGCAATCTATTAGCCTTAATAGAATATATCTCTCAGTAAAAGTCTCTTATCTGAAGAAATAATAAAAACATACCTAACACTCCTACTTGTCAGCTACTATAAGGTACCATATTAATCAGAAGTGAAAGAAAAAGAAAAAAAGATGAACTCTGAGTCACAAACGACCATCACAGCATTTCCTTTAATGGAAAGTGAAAGTTTTCTGGAACTAAATAGATAGATTGTCTGGAGCAGCCTGGTTATAGTTGAATAAGAGGCAAAAAAAAGTAATTGTCAGCAGAACTGTACAGCACAAAGAGGACAAGTTTTTTTAGCGTAGCATCTTCATCCCTGGTTGCAGCTGGCAGAGCCTGTTAGGCACATACTGCTTGTCTCTGTCTGTTGATCAGAAGTCATACTACTTAAAGGAAGAGATTATCTTGTCACCAAGGCTAGCTTTATGGATGAAGTTAGAGTTTATACAGGTAGGTGAGATTTGATAGATGGTGAGAATTATCTTCCAAACCCCAGTTTTCTTTTTCTGTTTGTATCTTATTCTTCGTTGTTGTTGTTTATGTGTTCATTCATTCAATACATTTTTACTGAGTGCAACATGTCAGGCAGGGTCACCCCATTACACAACCCTAGTGCACCTTGAATTATGCAATGTCATAGCCCTGTTAGGCTCTATACTTGGTCCAAAGGACGTAAAGATGAGTAAAACATGGTCCTTACTTTTTAGGAACATACGGTGAATGGAGGAGAGAGGCAGATAAATCACAGTGCAATACTGGAAGCGCTGTGAAAAACATGGACCAAGTGGTGGGGCACAGATGATAAAGTGATTAACTGCCTGGGCAATGTAATGGGTTAAGTCATCAAATACTCATATAAAATATTAATATATAAAAATACTAATATTTCTTGGGTGGTGGGTGATATTAGCTGTTAACAATTTTAAGACCAATTTTATCAACAATATTCAACCTTGGGGAGTAGGTATAGCTCAGTGGTTTGAGTGCCTGCTTCCCGTGTATGAGGTCCCAGGTTCAATCTCTGGTACCTCCTAAAAAAAAAAAAAAAAAAAAATTCAACCTCTTTCTTCTTGTGTATCCTTCCCTTCAGCATTTACACATGCTCAAGCCTCTTATGTTCTAAAGAATTCTCCCAGAACTCCACGTTTTCCTTTCCCCTTCATAACAAAACTTCTCACATGAATTGTCTTCTATTGCTGTCATCATTGTTTCCCACCTCCCAGTCACTCTTCTTCTTCCAGCTCACTTCACCCTGGCTACCATTCCCATCATGCAATCAAAATGATTTTCACTAAGGTCAACAAAGGCCTCCATGTTGCTAGAGCCAATTGGCAACTTTTCAATCCTCAGCCTACTTGACCTCTCAGTAGCATCTGACGCTGTTGACACAAACTCCTCATCACACTGCCCTTAGCATTTGTGAAACACGTTCTCCTGATTTTCCTCCTTCTCCTTCTCCTTAGTATTCTTTGCTGGATTACCTTCCTTTATGAGACCTTTACATGTTGTATTTCCTAATGACTTCCCCGTCAGCCTCTTTCTCTTGTCCCTCTAGACTCTCTCCTAGTGAACTCATCTACACTCATGGCTTCAGTTATCATACATACAGTAGGAACTCAGATTTATCTCTTTAGCTTAAACCTTTCTTCTGAGGCTCAGATCCATATTTATTGGTAGATACCAATGTGTATCCACCAATAAATAGATACACATTTATTTACACTGGAATGTGTAAAAGGCAACTTAAATTCAACTTATTAAAAACCAAACTCATGATGTCCTTTCTCAAAACTGGCTTTTCTACAGTGTCTCTTCTGGTGAATAACTCCACCATCTATCTAGAAATGTAGCATCATTCTTAGTGATTTTTTTTTTCATCATTCTTAACACCTTCTCTTCTATCATGAATAGCCAATGAAACATCAAGTCTTATTTATTTTGCTGGAGTCTCTCTCTTCCACTACTACCTCCTAAGTCTAAACTATCACTCTCTCTGCCTTGAACTAGGGCAATGACTCACTAATTGGTTTGGAATTCATTCTTCAATTCATTCTCCAGAGGGCAGTCAAAGTGATCCTTTGGAAATACAATATGACCATGTCACTCCTCAGTTTAAATCTTTCAGTGACTCCCTGATGCCCTGAGGATAAAGAACAAAATATAAGAGCCTAAATGACCTAGTCCCACCTTGCTATATTTCAGTCCAGCCTTTTCAATTCTTTCCGTTGCTCAGCCACATTGGCTTTCTTTCAGTTGTTCCTACTTTCATGCTCCTCCCTGCTTCAGGACCTGGGCAGTGCTAGTCCCTTTACATAGAAGCTTAATGGCCTTTAGATCTCAGCTCAATTTTCCATCCTCAGGGAAACTTTCTTGAACTCTAGACCAGATAAGGCCCCTTAGCCATATGCTGTCATAACAGCCTAAATTTTTCTTTTGTAGTTACTTTCAGTTTGTAATTATATGCTTGCATGATTTTTAAAAAATTAAAGTCTGTCTTCCCCACTAGACTATAATATTCATGAGGTCTGAGTCCATTTTTGTTTTCCTAACTCTAGGATACCTAGTCCTTAGTGTAGTGCCAAGCACATAGTAGGTGCTCAATAAAATTGTTCAGGAAGGAAGGAAGGAAGGAAGGAAGGAAGGAAGGGAGGACCCTAAAGGGGCTGTTTAATCTGGAAGGGCCCAGATAGAAAGTGACTGAGCACAGATGAGTTTTGACAATTAGAATGATTCAGGAAAGATATGGATAATTTGGTGCAGAGTTACAACACAGAGGTACCAGGGCAAGAGAGAATTGAAAGGCCTGCTGGGGACAAACCAGAGTGCCATGTCCACAGGTTCCCTCTCTTTTGTAAGGATGCACCATGTCCAGGCAAGCACCCTAAACTGCAAGTCAGGAGACCTGCTTTCTACTCCTGGGTTTGAGGCCAACCAGTTCTCATTCTTAATTTCATCTGTAAAATGATAAGGTCAGATTATTATAGCAGTCAGTGTTCTTAGTTGCAAAGAACAAAAACTGCCCCTGGGCAAGTTAAACAGAAAATAAACTGATTGAAAGGCTATTGAGCTAGCTCACAGGATTACTGGGAAGCCTGAAGAACTAGGTCTAGAAAACAGGCAAGAACAAGGAAGACTGCACAGCTGAAACCAGGGCCAAAATCTCAATGACAAGCCAGGTGGCCCGTGAGGCCGCTGCAGCACTGAGCCACTGACCACTGAGTGTCACCCACCTCAACAGTTGGTACTGGACACCCTGTTGGCAAAAAAGGCATGCTGCCTTGGGACCTGGATGCTGCCACCTTTGCTACTGCCCTTGGAAAGAATTATCCGCTCTCCTGCTTCTTTGTGTGCTAACTAAAAACCTGAGCAGATGCACCTGACATCCTCAAGCTGCTTATGTGTTAGAGCCCTCCTACCAGGTAGAAGTGGGAATGTAGAACTTTCTAGAAAGGGAGACTCTGAATCTTACTAACCCTCCTAAGATGGAGAGTTCCCCATGTAGGAATCAGAGGGTTCAGATTCTGGGCAACCAAAAAACATCAAATGCCTATCTCTAAACCCCTTCCAACTCTGACAATCCATGTCTCTACCACCAAAACAAGAAGGGATACAGTCATTACCTCAACCTCCTTGCCTTTAACCGCAGCAACCCATAAAAGTCACATCATTGCTTTCCACAGAAAACTTTGTTCTGTATAACAAGTCCTTATTTCTAGGTACTTTGGAGACATACTTTGCAGGTCCTTTCCTTGCATGCTTAATTGAGGTACTGAAGCCAGCCTGATTTTCATGGTTCCACAGCCCTAAAAATAGGGTGTTATTGAGTAGTCTAATATCCTGGTCAGTGCTCTCAGAAGGCAGAAGTCTTGTGTGTTGATTCACATCTTTAGTGGCAGAGGTTCTGTCTATTGGAGTCTCTATTTTTAAACTTGTCAAATGTCAATTCTCTCTCAACTGTTGATTCCCATTCTCAAAGGCATGTTAGTTTGTGTTTGTTTTGTTTTGTTTTCCTGGCAGAACTTACCTGGCAAAGTAAAAGGCACACTTCAGTCATTAATGGTTCTTTTTGCACAAAAGTAACTTTTTTTTCCTTGCCTACACTTTCTTCTTCTTATTTTATTGATAGCTAGAAAAAGGATTTCTGCTAGTAAAGGGTCTGGGATCATAGAATAATTTATGCACCTTCTTTTAATGCAGTTTCTACCATATCTGCTTCCTTAGGCAATGAGCTTGCATTTATAGTAGTCAAGCTGTGGGAGCGAGCAAGCTTGATAAAATCATTCAGTGTGAATAAGTGATTCCAGCTTAATTTGTTACTACTCCAAGGTAACATAGAGGTGTGAATATAAGATAATGTGACCCTTTAAAACCACCAGAGATCTTACACATCCAAATGAATGCTTAACTCCTCAGTGAGTCCCCTTTGGAAGGCATTGTACTCAGTCTGACAATATCTTCTGCTCAAAGCAGTTTGTAGTATCTTTTCCAGAATTTACCTTTCCAGCTGTGGATGATGCTTTCAAATGTCCTCAGTGATAGCAAGCCTATGTGTCTTGAGAGTGTGGGGTAGTACTCATGAAAGGTGCAGTCCTATTCTTTGTACTCTTTGGTAGTGGGCACGGGGGAGGTGTAGTGTCCTCATTGTGGAAGGAGCATGAGCTTTGGAGTTAGACTGAGAGGTTCAAATCCTTTCTCCCACTATAAGCTTAGTCGAACTACTCAACCTCTGGATTCTTTGCATATAAAATGAAAGAAGGGAAGCGGCTGTGGCTCAATCAGTGGGGCTCCCGTTTACCATATGGGAGGCCCCGGGTTCGGTTCCCGGGGCCTCCTGGTGGGGGCAGGCCCGCCCGCGCGGCGTGGTTGGCTGACCCAGCGAGCACGAGCAGCAAGGGGGGGGATAGATGAATAAATAAATAAAATCTTTAAAAAAAAAAAAAATAAAATAAAATGAAAGAAATAACATCTCCTTTGTGGGGGGTATGGGGTGAGGGTTATTGTGAAGATATAAATAGGTTGATGTGTGCAGAGTGCTGACACATGGGGGGAGTTCAAAAAGTGTTAATACTCTTCTCTGCTCCACTATTCTTCTAACATACTTTGCCTCCAGCTGATGAGGCTAATTCGCTCTTCCATTTGTAAACCGGGGAATTTCCCAGCTCTGAGGCGCTTCCCCATCTTGTCTGCCATCTTTAATACCCTTCCTTATTTATGTATGTCCAAATCCTATTTCTCTTTTAAGGTCTGGCAATAATAATAATAATAATAATAATAATAATTATAGATAACTTGTCCAAGTTCTCATAATTAATAAGTAGTAGAGCCAAGCCAGTGTCTACACCCTTAACCACTAGGCTACATTATCTCCATGTGTAAATGCCACTATATTCAAATTCCATCTTCTTCATGAAGCTTTCCAGATCCTTCACTCAGAAATACTCTCTTCCACCTTTGAATCCCATACAGTGACAAAGTTTTTCTAATGAAACAGTATCTTTCCATTTTATATTATAATCATTTGTTTATTGGTCTTATCTCCATGCTAAGTTGAATGCCCAATAAGTGGGTATTTTTCCCCCATGTACTCTTCTCAGTACCTCGTCTATTCTGTTGTAGGTATTCAAGAATATTTGTTGAATAACTCTTTCAAAAATGAAAATCTGATTATGCCTCTCTGCTGCTTAAAATGGTCCATTTCCTTTTGGGTAAAAACTAAAATCTTTAACACAGCTAGCAGGTCCTGAGTGATGAATTTCCTGCCCCTAGACTCACCCGGTACCATCCTCCCCCTAGCTCACTGCAGTCCAGCTGACAGTGGCTTCTGCCTAATCTTTCTACCTACCCTGCTCCCTTACGACCTTTACATTTGCTTCCACCTTTACCTAGAATGCTGGGCTCTCTTTCCCCATATTGACCTTGCCTTTTGTCATGACCATTCTGATGACCTACACTTTACATTGCCTCTGGGCACCAGAGGCACACACCCCTCTGTCCTGGTTGGGAATGGGTGTGCCACACTCTGGCTGGGCCTGCCCAGCCCTGTGAGAGGGAACCAACCTTGTGCCACCTGGCTTGGTACTCATTCTCCTGGTGGGGAAGCCAGGCAGGCTGACACTAGGGGATCTGGGCCTGATCTATGTGGGGGCCTGTGGGGCAAAAAACCACTCATCCAGCTCGTCGTGTTGTGGAGAAGGCAAGCTCTGAGTCTGTGACAGAAACTGATCCTGGCAGTGTCATTTTCTGAAATGACTTGTACCCTTCATCTCTCCTTGGTTCATACATTCAGCCTGCAGCAGGCCTGGCTCAAAGCCATCTTGGCAAAAGGAATTTTTATAATCTGGTTGGTTTAATTTTGTTTTCTTCCCAAATTCCTAACCCTAGGCAGAATTACTCTCCAAACAGCTTTTGTATCCTGGGGGTTGGGGTGGGGGAACCATGCAGGGGAGGAAAGAGATCAAGACAAGTTAGAAATAGGTTAGTTCCTCATTTAATAATAAGTTATTTTTTCCTATAAAAACAAGTGACATTTATTGAACATCTTCTAGGTCCTAGGCACTATACTAGGAATTTGTACATACATTAACATTTAATTCTCTTAATTATAACTCTTTGAGCTAGGTTGTATTATTATTATTCCTACTTTGTGGATTAGAAAGTTGAGGCTTGAAGAGGTTAAAGAACTCGCTCAAGGTTAATAAGTAATGGAGGTGGGTTTATAGCTGAAGATAGGGAGCCCTTGCTGAATTTTTTGTCTTGGGGATGAAACATAAAATTACATTATAGTTTCCAGTGCAGGATCCCAGCAAAAAATTGCCATCAAAATAGCAGATTATAGGGATCCCAAGCCTGAGCCAGGATCTTCCTCAGGCATCATGCCAATGATTACTCTTTATAGATGCCTTATTCCAGTTTGCTGGGACAGCCTAGTGTAAAGGAGAAAATATGAGCTTTGGAATCACAGAGACCTGGGAGGAAATTGCACTCAGCTTCTTTTAGTTGTATGGTTTATGTAACCTCACTGTGACTCAGTTTTCTTATCTTTAAAATGGTGATTGTGATTCCTAACTTATGTGATTGTGGAGGATTAAGTGAGAAAACACAATGAAGTTTCTTGCACTCTGCCTAGCATTAATAAATGGTAGCCATTAATATGGTGCCAATGTAAATAAAGCCCCAAATATTATTATTATTATTATTTTTTAAGATTTATTTGTTTATCCCCTCCACTCTCTGTGTCCATTTGCTTTGCGTTTTTCTGTGTCTGCTTATCTCTCTTTGTTGGGTCATCTCGCTGCGCCAGTTCACCGTGCTGTGCGGGCCATCTTGCCTTCACCAGGAGGCCCCGGGAATTGAACCCAGGGCCTCCCATATGGTAAACGGGAGCCCAAACAATTGAGCCACATCTGCTTCCCAGAAAGCCCCAGATATTATTCTTAGCTTCCACCCCCTCTGTATATTATTATAGCGGATAAATCCCACCATTAACCTTTCAGCTTATGAGAGGCTCCATTAAAAAGAAAATACCTTGAAGGGAAGACAAATTAAACTATGATCAGTTTAACTTATTAAGTCTTAATTAATAATTAAACTCTATATTGTACAAGCTTTCTGAAAGTAAGATGGTTATTTGCAAAAAAAAAAAAAAAAAAGCTTTAAATCAGTTATATGAACACTAGCTGCTTTCATTTAGTGAGAGTCGATAACAAACTTGATGTCATATATCATTGTTAGTCCTTGTAAGTACCAGTTGGGATGGTGTTCTTATCATTTGATTTATGAGACTTAAGAAGAGGTTAAGCAACATGTCTAAAGCCACCTGTGGTGGCGAAGGATTTTTAAATATGGGCCTGACTCCTATGTCCATGCTTTTTCCACGGTGACTTTCTACACTTGGGCCTGGCAGTCCCGTGTTTGAAAATATACAAAAATAAAATAAAATAAAATAGATAAATAAAAAGAAAAAAGATAATTTATTTGAAAATAAAACAAAAGGAAAAAACATAAATGTTTATAGGTACATCATATTTACCATAGAATCCTGTGGACCCAAACTGGAAGGTAGAGTGGCAAGCTCCCCATGTATAATGTAGTGGACCTCAAAAGACAAATATATAAACCATGTCAATAGAGAATATCTGAAGCTCTATTTAGTAAAATGAGTAGAATTCAAAATAGTACCACAAAGAATATGTACACACTTCTTCAAGTTAGTTAAAAATGATATCTGTACATTATTAAGGATTGGAAATGTTTACAGAGTTATATAAATGATTGGTGTATGAAACTTCTTTACTGTTGTTATTTTGGGAAGAATGGTTTCAATACTGTATTCAATAAAAAAAGAAGGAAAGCAGATTGATCCTAGTTTAAAAAGGAGAAGTTAAATGGTAAAAAAAATTAAATGGTAAAAAGAAAAATGAGAAGTGGTAAAACCAGCTTTTCAAAAACATTGTAATGAAAACTATTACTATCTTGAGAAGAATTTATTTATTACAGTGTTTCCTTACCTGGAATTTGAGGACTTATAGGGTGTATTATGATAGTGATAGATCTCACTGATATGAAATAATTAGAATAAGCAAATTCATAGGGTCAGAAAATAGAATACAGGTTACCAAGAGCTGGGGTGGGGATAGGGAATGGGGAGTTAATGCTTACTTGGTACAGAATTTCTTTTTGGGATGATGGAAAAATTTTGGTAATGGTTGGTGGTGATGGTAGCACACAATGTGAACAAAATTAAGAGCACTGAATTATGTATTTGAATGTGATTCAAAGGGGAAATTTTAGGTTGCATTTATGTTACTAGAATAAAAACACAGGACTGTACAATACAAATAGTGAACCCTGTTGTAAACTATGGACTATGGTCAATATTACCAATTATAACAAATGTACCACACTAATGCAAGGTGTTAATAATGGGGGGAGGGAAGGTATATATGAGAACTATGTATTTTCTGTAAACCTACAACTTCTTAAGTTAAAAAAATATTTAAAAAGTGACAGAGGGTCTTCAAGTTTTTGCTATATTTCACTAAGTAGAATAGAAAGTTTGTATATTTAATTGTTTATTTAGTCACCTTGACAATATTTAAGGTACAAGAGCTTGCATTCTGTGCTCATAATACCTGGGTTTGAGTCCCATATTTGTTATCTACTTGATATGTGACATTGGGCAAGCTAATTTCTTCTCTTTCCTTGTCTGTAAAATAGAGTTAATAATTTGTACCTCAGTGGGTTAATGCAGTAAGGTTTCCAAAAACATTATCTATTATTAAATCGTAATGCTTCTTTGCTTTGATCTGGAATGATATCAGTTCAGCACTAATTTTGTCATCTCAAGCACATAAGAAGTATTGATTGACAGTTGTACACGCTTTTGATTGGGAAAATGAATTAACTGTGAGTAAATGCAGTTGGATCAAAAAAGTCTTTCAAAATATGGGCGAGAGGACAGAGAGAAAGGAGAAGTGATGAAATCTGAGGATCAGTACACAGGACAGTTAAGGTCTGATGAGGTTAAGAGGAATGGACACCTGAGCAGAGCAGTGAGGTAGAAAACAGCCACCACAGGCTTTTGCCAAAATCCTTGGGAAAGGTCAGTTTGCTGAGGTCTGATCCTTCCTGAAGATGGATCATTATCCTCCTCTACTCTGTGTTGTAGTTGGATTGTAACACCTGACCCCAAACCAGGACCTGCAGAGGTGAAAAAGTGTTTCAGAAGGCAGTTGTGTAAACTAGATGACAGCTGGGGCTCCCCATCCCTAGGAAGTATGGTTAACCTTGGTGGGAACCTGAATTCCACAGCTTATATTAAAACAGTTGTCTATTAATAGAGTGTTAACACATCAGAACCCCAGTGGTAGCAAGGAATTGGGACTACAGGTAGGGAAATGGGAAGTCATTGAAGACTTTTAGTAGGAGATTTATGCAATGAGACCTGTATTTTAGGAAGGTCACTCTAGTAGCACTAGGGAAAATAGCAGGAGAGAGGCAAAAGTGGACGCAAGGAAACTGCCGAGGAGAGACAATAAGCTCTAGGACAAGGCATTGCTAGTGCTAGTGGTAAAAAGCAGGGATGGATTCAGGGTTGAGCTTAGTGGCCAATGGATGTGGAAAGTGGAAGACAGGGTCAAGCATTAGGGTGATCAACTTATCTCCAATTGTTTGGAACTTTATCAGTTATAAAACAGAAATTCCTATGTTTTGAGACCCCTGCAGTCCTAAGCAGAGCAAACCAGGATGGTTGGTCATTTCCTAGGCTTATGACTTGGGAGAAAAGGGGTTTGGCCATGCCATTCATGGAAAGGAGGGACATAGAAGGAGACGGTTCTTGGGGTGTTAGGGTGGGAGGGGGATGGTTGGTGTTTGGTAATAGCAGAGTCTTGGACATATGTGTGTGAAAAGCCTCTAAGACATCCAAGTCAGTATATCAGGTAGGCAGATGGCATGGTGATTAGATAAGAGGTCAAGACAGGTGATTAATATTTGATAATAATAGCACCAACACCTGACAAAAATAGCCAAGATTACTGAGCACTTGCTGTTTGCTGAGTAGTGTTCTAAGTGTTTTACATTTATTATCCCATTTGATCCTCATAGCAACCCCATGAGGTGGGAATGATTATTCCCATTTTACAGTTGAGGACAGTGAGGCACAAAAAAGGATAAGGAACGTATTAAAACCAAAAGTTACAAAGCTAGTAAATAGAGGTGCTGGGATAGATATCTCTGGCCAAAGGTGTTCTTTGAAACATTTTTTTTTGTAAAAGCAAAACAGTGGAAATACTCTAAATGTGAAGGAATGTTATGTAAATTAGGATATAGCCATAAAAAGGAATGAGTGTGCTCAATCTGTCCCCCTGCCTTCTTCTCTGATTCTCCTCCTGCAGAGCCTCTAGCTGTGCCAGCCTTGATCTTTTAGGCCCTTGTGATGTAGAAACAAAGGAAGATGGAGGGGAATTCCAGGAAGATGATGGACTAGAAAGACATGGGATTCTCTTCTTTCCTAGAAAAATAGCTAAAAGACAGACAGAAATGGTCTAGAAAAAAATCTTCTATGGTTTAGTCAGAGCATGAGGGAAGGCTGGACACGCCCAGAAGAGAGAGGGACAAAGGAAAAGAATCGCGATGCAAAGCTATGAATTAAAAGTGCAGCTATTACTGCCGGCATCTTCCCCCCACACTATAGACACTTTTGAATTCTCAGGCCTTGGGGCTAGCTGCTACAGACAAAGGGGGACCCAGGGATCCATCTTCCCAGGAAAGGGTAGAGAGAGGGACACAGCCTAAGACTGACTCAGCTTTTGACCCACAAATTTGGTCTGCTGTGTCCCTCAAGCCCTTCCAGGCCAGGTGGGGCTGCACCATTGTTTACCTTGAGAGCCAGCTTGGAACTAAAGAGATCTGACCCTCTCAGTCTCCCCCTTTACTGACTGGGACTGGTTGTTGAGGATGCAGAGGAGAGTGGAATTGTTTCCTACCCAGGAAAAGGGAGAGGGCTAACAGCAAAGATTGGAGAACTGCCTCTGAAAAAGTTTGAAACATGAGGCTCTTATCCTCTAGGCAGGAGCCTCTGTCACATTGATCAGGTCTGTGTTACAGCAAACACACTCTGACCAGGCATTGAAATGAGAGGACTGCTAAAGGGCACCATCTGCTGGCAGACAAAGGAAGTGCATGTGAGGAAATTAAAAGTAAAAAAAAACTTTTTCAAGCCTCTCTTCCCAAGGCCTTGGAAGAGGGTCTGCAACCCATTACTGGGACCAGAGCCCAGTTTTGAGCAACTAACAGGGGTAATCCTAAAGACCCAGAACAGGTTGAACCAAGAATCAAAGAACAGGAGTAACACGCAGCCTCTTGCCACTAAATCCCTATGAAAGAGAGAGAATTTGAGCATCTGAATAAATTCACCATCCTGTCAGATGCCTAGACATCAGCAAAAAATTACGAGCCATACCAAGAAAATGGAAGACATGGCCAAGCAAAGAAATATATCAAAGCCCCAGAAGAGACACAAGATTTGAGACAACTAATCAATGAGATGCACACAAATTTCCAAAATTAAATTAATAAGTTGAAAGACAATATGTTTAAAGAGATAAATGACATTAAGAAGACATTGAGAGAGCACAAAGAAGAATTTGAAATCCTGAATAGAAAAGTAACAGATCTCATTGGAATGAAAGACAGGATAGATGAGATAAAAAACACATTAAAGACATACAATAGCAGGGTCAAAATGATAGAAGAAAGAATAAGTGATACCAAAGATAGAACAGCTGAAATCTAAGAGAGAAAAGAACAGAGAGAAAAGAGAATGGAAAAAATTAAGCAGGGGCTCAGGGAGTTGAATGATAACATGAAATGCAACAACATACATGTCATGGGAGTTCCAGAAGAAGAGAAGGGAAAAAGGGTAGAAAGTACTTGAGGAAATAATAACTGAAAATTTCCCAACTCTCATGAAAGAAGTGAACTTACATGTCCAAAAAGCTCAGCGTACCCAAATCAGGTACCCAAATCTACCCAAATCAGTAGATCTATGCAAATAGATCTACTCCAAGATACATACTACTCAGAATGTCAAACGTCAAAGATAAAGAAAATTCTGAGAGCAGAAAGAGAGAAGCAAACCATCACATACAAGGGATGTCCAGTAAAACTTAGTGTGGATTTCTCATCAGAGACCATGGAGGTGAGAAGACAGTGGTATGATACAATTAGGAAACTGAAAGAGAAAAACTGCCATCCGAGAATTCTTTATCCAGCAAAATTGTCCTTCAATTTGTTTGTTAAAATATTGACAAACATAACAGAAACTAAGAGAGTTCATAAAAAAGAATTCACCTTTGCAGGAAATATTAAAGGAAGCCTTAGAGCCTGAAAGAAAAAGACAGGAGAGAGAGGCTTAGAGGAGAATGTAGAAGAAAGAATAGCAGAAAGGATAACCAAAAGAGTAAAAAGACAGATGAAAATTAGATATGACATATGAAAACCAAAGAATAAAATGGTAGAAATAAATAATGCACTTAGAGTAATATCATTGAATGTGAATGGATTAAACTCCCCAATCAAAAGATATAGGCTTTGCAAATATTCTCACTGTCCTGATTTTGTGATAATCAGGGTAGGCTAAACATTTGCTATATTAGAAACGATGCATGTGTCCCCAGACCTAGTTTTTCTCCCTTGTTCTGGTTTTTAGAATGCTGGTGATGAACCAAGCCTGATTTATTATATGACCATTCTGTATGGGAAATGATTGTAATTCTGGGTATCTTTGGTCAACATTAAGAGATATAGCAGGGGGACGGTCAACATTAAAAGATATAACTCAAATGGTTGGGTGTCTGTCTCTCATATGGAGGGACCGGGGTTCGATATCTGGGACCTCCTGGTAAAAATTAAAAAAAGGAACAATATAGAAGGTGTGTGGGCCACCAGGCCCCGTACGTGGGTGTGCCGTCAGGCCCTGCTAGCAGGTGTGCTGCCAGGCCCTGTGTGTGGATGAGCATCCCCAGGCCCTGTGAGTGGGTGCGCCGCTAGGCCCCATGAGCAGGTGAGCCATCAGGCCCCACGAGTGGGTGCACTGTCATGTCCCGCGTGCTGGTGAGCCCCCCAGGTCCCACTTGTGCGTGACCTGCCAGGTCCCGCAAGCCATGCAGCAAGATGATGATGTAACAGGAGAATAACACAAGGGAGCGCCAAGATGAGACATGCCGAAAGACCAGGAACTAAGGTGACGCAGGTGGTAGGATGCCTCTCTCCTACATCAGAGGCTCTGAGGATCGAATCCCAGTGAAGACAGGAGGAGAAGGATGAGAAGAGAGGGCAGGAAATGGACACAGAGAATTGCCCAGTGAATGGACACAGAAACAGCAAAAATGGTGGTGGTGGGGGAATGGATAAAAGTAAATAAATAAATAAATCCTTAAAAAAAAGTATAGGGGAGTAAGATACAGACTATAGTTAGCAATAATACTTTGACGATGCTCTTTCATAATTTGCTAACAAATATTTCACAACAATACAAAGTATTTGTGGTGGGGTGATGTGTGGGAGCCCTGTATGATGTTATGCATGTTTGTTTTGTAAGTTCACAATGTTTACTGAACACTTATAGTTTATGTATGTTCATGTATGAATGATATACTTCAATAAATTGTTTTTTTTAAAAAAGATATAGGCTGACAGAATGGATAAAAAAGCATGAGCCATCCATATGCTGCTTACAAGAGACTTACCTTAGACCCAGGATACAAACCGGCTGAAAGTGAAATGTTGGAAAAAGATACTCCATGCAAACATAACCAAAAAAGGGCAGGAATAGATATACTAATATCAGATGAAACAGCCTTTAAATGCAAAACAGTTATAAGAAATTCAAAAGGCCATTATATATTAATAAAAGGGACAATCCATCAGGAAGAAGTAACAGTTATAAATATCTATGCACCTAACCAAGGAGCCCCAAAATGCATGAGGCAAACTCTGGCAAAACTGAAAGAAGAAATAGACATCTCAACAATAATAGCTGGAGATTTCAACAAACACTCACATTATTAAATAGAACAACTAGACAGAAGATCAGCAAGGAAACAGAGAACTTAAACAATGTGATAAATGAATTAGACCTAACAGACATAGACAGAACATTGCACCCAAACACAGCAGGTTGTACATTCTTCTCAAGTGACCATGGATCTTTCTCCAGAATAGACCACATATTAAGTCACAATGCAAGTCTCAATAAATATAAAAAGATTGAAATTATACAAAGCAACTTCTCAGATCACCATGCAAGTGATCAATAACAGACAAGAAAGAGGTAAATTCACAAATGTGTGGAGGCTGAACAACACTCTCCTAAATAATCAGCGGTTCAAAGAAGAAATTGTAAGGGAAATCAGGAAATAATTTGAGACGAATGAAAACAAGAACACAACTTACCAAAACTTATGGGATACAGCAAATGTAGTCCTGAGAGGGAAATTTATACCCCTAAGTTCCTATATTAAAAAAAAATAGAGAGCTAAAAATCAAAAATCTAAACGAACAACTGGAGAAACTAGAAAAAGAACAGCAAACCACCTCCAAAGCAAGCAGAAGGAAAGAAATAATTAAAATTAGAGCAGAAACAAATGAAATTGAGAACCAAAAAACAATAGAGAAAATCAACAAAACCAAAAGCTGTTTCTTTGAGAAGATCTACAAAATTGACAACCCCAAAATAGACTAACAAAGGAAAAATGAGAGAAGATGCAAATAAATAAAATCGGAAATGAAAGGGGTGAGGTTACGACTGACCCCATGGAAATAAAAAGGCTCATAAGAGGATATTATGAGAAACTATATGCCAACAAACTAGACAACCTTGATGAAATGGACAAATTCCTAGAAAAGCAGAAACAATCCACACTGATGCTACAAGAAATACAGGAACTTAAACCAATCACATTTAAAGAGATCGAATCAGTCATCAAAAATCTCCCAATGAAGAAAAGTCCAGGACCAGAATTCTTCGCAGGTGAATTCTACCAAGCATTTCGAAAAGCATTAATACCAATCCTTTTTAAGCTCTTCCAAAAAATTGAAAAGGAGGGAAAATTACCCAACACATTTTAGAAGACAACATCACCCTAATACCAAAGGCAGATAAAGACACTACAAGAAAAGAAAATTACATACCAATCTCTCTGATGAACATAGAGGCAAAAATTCTAAACAAAATACTTGCAAACAGAATCCAACAACAATAACATAACATTACGACCAAGTGGGATTTATTCCTGGTATGCAAGGGTGGTTCAACATAAGAAAATAATTTAAGGTAATATACTACATTAACAAATTGTAGGAATAAAACACACGATCACCTTGATTGATGCAGAAAAGGCATTCGACAAAATCCAGCATTCTTTCTTCATAAAAACACATTGAAAGATAGGAATAGAAGGAAAATTCTTCAATATGATAAAAGGCATATATGAAAAATCCACAGCCAACATCGAACTCAATGGGGAAAGGTTGAAAGCTTTCCCTCTAAGACTGTGAACAAGACAAGGATGCCCCCCATCACCATTGTTATTCAACATTGTGCTAGGAAAAAAAAAAAAGGTATCCAAATAGGAAAAGAAGAAGTAAAACTCTCACTATTTGTGGATGACATGATCCTATATTTAGAAAATCCTGAAATGTCTGTGACAAAACTACTCGAGCTAGTAAATGAGTTCAGCAAAGTGGCAGGATACAAGATCAACATCCAAAAATCAGTAATGTTGGGAAGCGGATGTGGCTCAAGCAATTGGGCTCCTGTCTACCACATGGGAGGCCCTGGGTTAGATTCCTGGGGCCTCCTGGTGAAGGCAAGCTGGCCTGAGCCCGCAGAGAGCTGATGACCCGTGCCTGTGGAGATCTAGCGCAGCAAGATGACACAACAAAGGGAGGCAAGCAGGCACAGAAAAATGTGCAGCGAATGGACACAGAGAGCAGACAGCAAGCACAAGCGGCAAGGGGCAGATATAAATAAATAAAATAAATCTTTAAAAAAAATCAGTAATCAGTATGCTTACTTTCCACTAGTGTTGAACAATCTGAGGAGGAAATCCAGGAAAAAAATTCCATTTACAATAGCAACAAAAAGTCTGAAATACCTAGGAATCAATTTAACCAAAGAAGTACATGACCTATATGCAGAAAACTATAAAACAATGCTAAAAGAAATAAAAAAAGATCTAAAGAAATAGAAAGACATTCCGTGTTCATCATGGATTGGAAGACTAAATATCATGAAGATGTCAATCCTACCCAAACTGATTTATAGATTCAGTGCAATACCAATCAAAATTCCAACAGCATACTTTACAGAACTAGAAAAGGCAATTACCAAAATCATTTGGAAGGGAAGATGCATCTGAATAGTCAAAAGCATTCTAAAAAATAAGAGTGATGTGGGAAGAATTTCACTGCCTGACCTTGAAACATATTACAAAGCTACAGTGGTCAAAACAGCCTGGTATTGGCATAAAGATAGACACATTGATCAGTGGAATAGAATTGAAAATCCAGAAATAAACCCTAAGGCCAACTGGTTTTTGACAAACCTATAAGTCCATGTTAACAGGACAAAACAGTGTCTTCAACAAATGGTGCTGGGAGAACTGGGTACCCATAACCAAAATAATGAAAGAGGACCCCTATCTCACTCCTTATACAATAATCAACTAAAAATGGATCAAAGACCTAAATGTAAAAGCCAGGACCATAGAACTACTAGAAGAAAATGTAGGGAAACATCTTCAAAACCTTGTAGTAGGTAGTGGTTTCTTGGATCTTATACCCAAAGCACAAGCAACAAAAGAAAAAATAGATAAATGGGACCTCCTCAAAATTAAACACCTTTGCACCTCACAGGACTTTGTCAAAAGGATGAAAAGGCAGCTGATTCATGGGAGAAAATATTTGGAAATAACATATCTGATAAGGGTTTACTATCCATGATATATAAGAAGATGCTAATACTCAACAATAAAAAGACAAAGAACCAATTAAAAAATGGGCAAAAGACTTGAATAGATATTTGTCTAAAGAAGAAATACAAATGGTGAAAAAACGTAAAAAATATTCAACCTCACTAATGATTAGGGAAATGCAACTCAAAGCTATAATGAGATATCGTAACACACTTATTAGACTGGCCATTATTAAAAAGCCAGGGAACTACAAGTGTTGGAGAGGATGTGGAGAGATAGGAACACTTGTTCATTGTTGGTGGTAATGTAGAATGGTACAGCCACTGTGATGTCACTACTAGGTATATAACCAGAAGAATTGAGAGCAGTGACACAAACAGACATCTGCATACCGATGTTCATAGTGGCATTATTCACAATTGCCAAAAGATGGAAACAACCTAGGTGTCCATCAACCGATGAATTGATAAACAAATTGTGCTGTATACACACAATAGAATATTATGCAGCTGTAAGAAGAAATGAAGTTATAAAGCATATGACAACATGGATGAACCTGGAGAACATTTACGTTGAGTGAAGCAAGCCAGACACAAAAGGATAAATACTGTATGATTGCATTACTATGAACTAAATACATAGTGTAACATATTGTATGATTTCATTTATAAAAAATGTAAATATATTAATTTATAAAGATGAAATTAGATTTGTGGTTATGTAGGGCTAGGGAAGGCATGCTAAGGGGTGTTGAGTTTTTCTTTTTGGAGTAATGAAATAATTGTGCTGTGAATGCACAACATTGTAATTATACTAAAAGCCATTATTTATACACCTTGGCTAGATCATATGGTATATGAATATATCTCAATAAAACTGCTTAATAAATAAATAATTGTGCAAGAATAACCATAAGTAGCAGCTATGTACAGCAGGGGAAGCAGAGAGGGACCGAGGGGTAAAATATTTTCTTGTTGGTTAGGTTATTATTATTATTATTGAAATAATGAAAATGCTCTTATGATGGTTGAGGTAATGAATGCACAACTATGTGATTATACCAGATACCATTGATTGTACACTTTGGATATTAATATGCATCATAAATTGATTTGTTAAAAAAAAAGGGAGATGGGGGCAGAAGGAGAAGAAAGTGAGAGGGAAGATTAGGGGAACTGTCGAAGCCAGTGTTACTAAAGCAGCGGTGGCATATCAGGGAAGTGGAAAAGAGAAAAAGGGAAAATTTTAAAGATTTTTAAATTTTATTTAATTTATTCACCCCCCCCCGGGCCACCTGTGCTCGCTGTCTGCTTTCTCTGCCCATTTGCTGGGCATTTCCTCTGTGTCTGCTTGTCTCCTCTTCGTTGCCTCATCTTGCTGTGTCAGCTCTCTGCGGGTGTGGGCCGTCAGCTCTCCACAGCTGTGGGCCATCAGCTTTCCACGGGCGTGGGCCAGCTTGCCCTCACCAGGAGGCCCCAGGAACTGAACCCAGGGCCTCTCATATGGTAAATGGGAGCCCAACCACTTGAGCCACATCTGCTTCCCCAATTTTAAAAACGTTTTAAAAATTTTTAAATATTATTTCAACTTCAAAAAATAAAATAACAGACAAAGGCAGCTGAGCAAATTATGGAAGCATCACTTTAAAAAATGCTGTCCAGGCACATTTATCTTATTTAATCCTAAAAACAATTGTTTCTCCAGTGTTCCAAAAGATGAAAAATGAGTACAGATTGGTTAAATGACATGACCAAGGTCTCCTTGTCAATGAAGAAAATGAAAAGGCTTGATCATATTTACATCTCATAAAACTAAATCCCATATTCTTTTTTTGACCTTTAGCATTGATATAGTACCTTCTTTGCCTTTGCTACAAAAATATTACAATATTACTCTTAACTATAGTCTGTAAGTTATATTAATTGTATTTTTCCCATGCATCACCACGTTCTTAACACTTTGTAATAGAGGAACATTCTTGTATTTGTATTATTAACCATAATCCTCATCTATCACCAAAATCACTATATTATACGTAGACATATAATATAATATAGTATATATATTAAAGACATTTTTATTGTGTAAATCCCTTTCACAGTGTTAGAAAATACAAAGGGCTTGAGTTATTTAGAAATTGCTTTCGGGTTATTGAGCTTGGTTACTCTGATATAAGGCCAGGGTGATGGCTTTACTTGTACTGACACAGCATTCTTACAATGTCAGGGAATGAAGAGAAGCAAGGCAGAGGGGGCCCTAGAAGCCACCTGGACAGGAAGGGCAAGGGGGACAACAGGTACCAAAAATTTACCATGTGCCGGTGCTGGAATCTGATTCAGACAGGGATAAACCACAGCCCTGGCCTGCCTGGGGCTACTAGCATAGTGGAGGAGACAGGCATGGAATAAGGCAGTTGCAGTATAATGCAGTAAGTGCGTTTTTCATGGTCTACATAGAAGGATGCACAGGCAGGGAGGAACTCCACTTAGTTTGGCAGGAGGAAGGGGAGTCAAGTATCACACAAGGCTTCCTGGAGGAACAATAAGCTGAACCAAGTCTTAAGGGAAGAGAGAAGGTGGGGGGTGGGGTGGGGTGGGGGGAGATGTTCTGGAAGGAGGGACCTGTGTGGGCAAAGATCTGCAGGAAAGAAATATCCACAGGGAGCAATGCAATTCAATGTGACCAGAAGAGCAAGTCTGAAGTGGGGAGTGGGAGCTGATGGGGCCACACATACCCAGGAACTTGGCTGGCATCCTCTGGGTCAATAGAGCCCCAGAAAGACTTTTAAGCAATGGTGCAATTAGCCAGATTTGTAATTTAAATAAACCATTCTGGGGGCCAGTGTGGGAGCAAGACTGCAACCTGGAAACCAGTTGTGGGGGTCATGTGGAATAGTGGAGTGCACATGGGCTCAGATTCTGGCTTGCCATTTCTTTGGGCAGGTAACTCAACATCTCTGAACCTCAGTCTCTTGCTGTTAGAAAGGAAATTGCAAAACCTACCTTGAAGGGTTTTGAATGAACAATTGTTAAGTGCTTGGCACAAAGTATAACTTGAAAATGGGAGTTATTGCTATAGTTCAGGCAATAGACGATGATGCCAGAAATAAGAGGTGATGCACTAGAGATGCTGAAGAAGGAATATATTTGAGAGAAACTAAGGAAGAAAATCTGCAGAATTTTCAGTGGGACTGGGTGGCACATGTGGGTAAAGGGAGAAGAAGACATTTCATTAAAATCTATTATTGTTCTTTGATAGGGTGGGTTGGGGGGAAATACTTTGGCTAGTAGTAATATTTTGAGGATGCTTTTTAATCATTAGTTAAAAATGTTTAACAACAATGCAAGATATTTGTGGTAGGGTGAGGTATGAGAGTGCTGGATGATGTTATGTATGTTTGTTTTGTAAGATTACAACTATTGCTATATACTTATTGTTTATGTATGTTCATGTATGAGTGATATACTTCAATAAATTTTTAAAAAGTTTAAAAAATTAATACTTGTTCTTTGGTTATTAGCAACAGAAAAATAATTCCGGCTAATTTCAGCAAAAAGGAAAGTTAGCAGAAGCAAATGGCACAGCTATTAAATCACAGGAAATGCTCATTAGCCAGGCCTCGAAAGGACAGAAATGGGGCAGCTCTGGGGATCTAGGCTGTAGGAAATAATGGACAGTGTCAGAATGAATCTGCTTCAATTATTTATGTCCTCATATCCCTTCACTCAAGAGTCAGTGACCCAAGAATCTATTAACCTAAATTGGGTTTGCCAAACAAATCACAATGGACTGAATGAGGGGATAGATGGGTCTATAAAATAAGATAAAATGAAGTACTGTAATTAGAAGAAGAAGGGATGGGCAAAAACAACCAATGTCTCAACCATCATTATCTTCTTCATCAAAGAAGAATGGTACTGCCATTCACCCAGTTCTAGCTCCTGGTTCCTTTAACGGAGAAAGGAAGATGGGTGATGCATTCTGTGATGAACTTGTTGAGTGTGATTTTTCACATGGACATGCAATGTAGGCTGTTCCGGATTTACAAGAGATATAGGAGGGAGATCTAGAAGTGGAAGATACCAGTTACCAGTGTTGAGAGTAGAAGAGATAGTCCATGGATAACACCCAAAGTGAGAAGAACATTGAATGGAAAATTGACAACCCCCTAGCCCAGGAAACCCCTGCTGGGCAAAGGAAAAAGAATATTCTATAGAATTTGGGAAGGAGTGCCCCAAGAGGCAGGAGAAGAAGCAGAAGAGAGCTGAGGGAGAATTTCAAGAGGATGACAAACTCATACCAGTTTGTTCAGGACCATCCCATTTTAGCACAGAAAGTCCCATGTCCTAGAACTCCCTCAGTCCCAGGCAGCCTGGGGTGGTTGACCATCCTAGAGTCAGTAGTGTTGGCTGAGTCAAGTGAAATAGGGAATGTAGTGTTATAATTGAAAAATAGCCGCTGGGATGACAATTAGGAGAACAGTGAGTTCTAATGTGCCAGTGTGGCAATGGGGAGAGGGGCCAGGCTACAGGATTTGAGGAATGAAGGGAAGATGAAGAAGGAATGGGGAATGCCAATGACTCTCTCAAGAGGCTTAACCAGGAAGGGAAGGAGACACAGAGGACTTTAGCTTTTGGGCTATGCAGGTTCAAGGGTAGGCACAGTGTTGGTGTGTTTGTTTATAGGTTGGGAGGGAGCAAGAGTTTGGGCTTAGTTAAAGTAGAGATGAGAAAGAGAGGTTGAATACTGGAGAGAAGAGGGCACACTCCAAGGAACAGGACCCCTAGGGAGCAGGAGCTTATGGGTTAACAATTAAAGGGAAGGGACAGAGGGAAGATGAAGCCATTGGTGGCAGATGTAAATTCTCTTGTAGGAAAGAAACTTCAGATGGCTCATAGTTTGTTGCCTCAATTTTCTCAAAGAAGTTGTTCAGGGTATGTGTTAGGGGGTGAGTAATGCTGGGAATGAAAGGGAGAACCAAAAGCAAATTAGCAAAAGGCTGTAAAAGGTTGGGTCAGCTGAGGGGGGAGGCCATCTGCCCGTCTGCTCCTGTGCCATTTCTCCAGCAGCACTTAGTGACCTGGGCACAGGAATCAAGAAAACCAGTCGAGGCAGGAGAGGCAGGAGCGCTAGGCTGGTGATGAGGTAAAAGAGTCTCTTTCAAGCAAACCAACCACGGGGCTGAGCTTGAGTAGTAAGAAAGGAACAGAAAGGGGGGTGCCAGATTAGGAGATAATGGGGGAATCAAAGGCAGAGAAAATTATGGTTAGATCCATATTTCTTCTCCTGTTCCAGAATGGTCTGTAGTCACAGTTCTACTGCACTGCTTAGCCTCGAATAGGTAATTACACCTTTCTGGGCCTCAATTTTCCCATCTGATTACATAATCACTATGGTATTCTCCAGCTCTAACCATGTATGGTTGTGCAAAGCAGCATTTTGCAGCCTCTCAGGCCTCTGGGTGAGGCACTTTCTGTACCTGTTATACTAGAGCTGCTGAACCAGTGTGAATCATTTTCTGCTCACCAGGAGCCAACTCCAGGGAACAAGATGTGAGATTTCAATTCATCAGGGCAAGGTGCCAAGCAAGAGTTCCAGCTAATGTTCAATTTCCTTTGCCTCAGGGGTCTCTGTAAACATTAGGCAACACTCTGGATGACCTTGGACAATTACTGAAATAATTCACAACTTGGGTTGCTCAACCACCAAGGAAAAGCAAGTGGTTACATGCTCAGAGTGGCCATGAAGAAGTGTGACTCAATGACTGAGGGAACAAAGGTACAAACAGAAATGTTTATTCCTGGAAAGGCCTCTGCCTTGGCTTGGACTCCCTAGAAGCAGAGCCCAGGACAGGGATTCTTGTTCAAGTGATTATTTGGAGAGTGCTCTCAGGAGAGGGAGAAAGAAGGAAGAAGCATGGGCCTGGGGGTGGGGTGAAAAAAGCGAACCAAGAGTGTGGTCTCCTCCAGAGTCCAGTGTCAGTCTGCATTCTTGGGGAAGCTCTGGAGGAAAAACTGTACCAGTTGCTGTCATGTCAAGGTAAGGGAGTGGGCCTTTGTACCCAACTGTCAATCAGCTAAGGTCTCTGAACAGGTGGGGGTGGGGGGAGAGTGATGGAGCCTCTCTGGTGAGGGTGCCCCTGTTTGGACCAGGTTGATTCTCTGCAGAAAAAGGCAGCAGAATCTTATCAGCCAGAATCACAGCTGCTGGGTAGGAAAAGAGACACCAAAAGGACCTACTATAGCTACCATACAAATAGGTAGATGGGTCATGACATATAGGTAGATGGGAAAAAAACTAAATGGTGGCCCTACCTTGAAGGTTAGATATAGTCAACCCATAAACAGTGATGAAGCAAAGAACTACCCTCACTTCTGCCACACAAATTTCTTAAATTTCACACTACCAACAAATTATTAATATCCCTCATATGTAAAGAGGTCCTACAAATCAATAAAAAAACTAAGACCTTGATAGTTACACAGGCAGAGGTATTAACCAACAATTCACAGGGAAGGGAACACTAGCTAGTAGATATTTTTTAAAATCATTCCACCTTGATGATAACCAAAGAAACATAAAAGAAAGGAATATGCAGTTTCTTCATATCAAATTACAAAGATTAAAAATGAGAGTGCACAAAGCTGTAAAGGCTAAGGAGAGAGGGGTCTTTCTACACAGCTGGTGGGAACCATAGGTTGGTCTAACTATTCTTGGAAAATAATTTCACAGTTATGTTTCATGAGACTTAAAAGATGTTTAAAGTCTTTGACTTTGTTCTTCTACTCCCAAGACTCTATCCTAAGGAAAGAATCCAAATGTTTTACTACTATCATACAATAGAATTGAGAAGTTGCTATGTGCCAGATATTGTTCTGATGCATTTATATGATTATCTCATTTAGTCCAAACAGTTACCTCATGATGTGGATACTCTTTTTATGGTGTGAAGTCTCTTTTTATAGGAGAGGAAACTGAGGCTTGTACTGTAAGGAAGTGGGAAAGCTGGGATTATGTACTCTATAGACTCATTAATACACATGGGTCCAAGAAGAGGATGAAAAGCTAGCCTTTTACAAAATAATTAAATTAGGCAAACTGTTCTATGCTCCATTGATTAGAGAACCTTACTAGCATTTGGATTTCTAATTAAGTCAGATAGATTTAATTAGAGCTCCTGGGGCTATCACCAAATCCTTTGGAAAGTTTTTTGATGAGATTTACATAAAAATATAAAACAGTCCTAGGTGCCTCTGTACAAAATTGTGAAGATAGCTATTGCATTGGGTACCTTTATTTTTTCCATGTCAGACGGGTAATGTGCTGATGTCTTAACAAGGTTTGAGGGAGGCAAGTCTTACACAAATGTGTGAACACCCTTCATCAGGCTTATGAACCACAAAAGGATCTGAGTTGGGCACCTTTTGGGTTGGGGTAGCAGTGAACTGACAGGGGTTTATAAACCCAAGTATGGGTATAACAACATGTTACTGAAGCAACTGACCTTATTCATTTGATCAATTATATCTCTCTCTCCCCCAAAATTGTGAGCTCTCTAATAGCATGGTGTGTCTGTCTCATTCATTAACATAACCTTAGAAGAAGAGAATGAATTTTGGGTGGGTATCCAGTAGTGTCTGCCAAACTCTCATACATGTGTACAAGAGGTGGCACAAGAAGGGTCATTGCAGTGGCACTGTTGGTATTTATAAGTTTTTTTGAAATCACTACAGTGGCCACCAAAAGGAGACTAGATAAGATGTGACTTATTCACATAAGGAAATATTAGATAGCAATTACATTGAATTACCATTTCATTGTAAACAAACTGGTCAATGAAAAAACTCAGGTGTAGAAAAAGGCATGCAATATAATGCCCTTTACATAAAGTTTAAATATATGCAAAACAATATACTACATATGGCTTAGGGATACATACATACATATATATGTATGTAGTGAAGATTTAAAGAAATGAATGGAAAGGATACCTACCAAAAGCAGAGAAGTGGTTACCTCTGGGTGGGACAGGTAGGGGAAGCATATACAGAAAACATTACAGTAATGGTAGGTTTCATTTTTTAAGTTTGGTAGGAGGCACACATATATTTGTTGCATTCTTTTATACCATTTTATAAGCTTTAAATAGTTCATTTTTTTACTTTTAAAATTAAATTTTTTATTTTTTTCCATAATTGTAGATTCACATGCAGTTATAAGAAATGATACAGTGAGACCTCATGTCTCTTTACCCAGTTTGCCTCAACGGTAGCATCTTGTAAAACTATGGTACAACATCCAACCAGGATATCGACATTGATACAATCAAGATACAGAATATTCCCGTCACAAGAATCCCTCATGCTACTCTTTTATAGCTGCACTCGCTTTCCTCCTGTTCCCACCTGCTCCATAACCCCCCAACCATTAATCTCTTCTCTGTTTCTATCATTTGCCATTTTGAGAATGCTATATAAATGGAACCATACAGTAGGTAACCTTTTGGGATTAGTCTTTTTCACTCAGCATAATTCTTTGGAGATTTATGCAGATTGCTGCATGTTTCAATAGTTCATTCCTTTTTATTGCTAGGTAGTATTCTGTGGTATGAATGTACAATAGCTTATTTAATTATTTACCCATTGAAGGACATTTGGATTGTTTCCAGTTTTTGACTATTATGACATTTGTGTACAGGTTTTTGAGTGAACATAAATTTTCATTTCCCTGAAATAAATGCCCACTAGCACAATTGCTGCTTTGTGTGTTAGTTGCATATTTAAGTTTTTAAGAAACTGCCAAACATTTTTTCAGAATGGAGTCTAGAATTTTTATTCCCACCAGCAATGTGGGTGTAATCCAGTTTGCCCACATTTTCACCAGCATTTGGTGTTGTCATCATTTTTTTAATTTTAGCTATTCTGATAGATGTGTAGTAATATCTGATTGTGGTTTTAATTTGCATTTCACTAATGACTACTGATGATGATGAACATCTTTTCATGTGTTTATTTGCCATCTGTATATCCTCTTCAGTGAAATGTCTCTTCAATCTATTGCCCATTTTCTAAATAGAATGTTTATTTTAATGCTGTTGAGTTTTGAAAGTTCTTTATAAATCTGGATACTAGTCCTCTGTTGCATAAGTAGTTTGTAAATATTTTCTCCTGTGCTATAACTTGTCTTTTCATTCTCTTTATAAGGCCAATTGCAGAACAAAAGTATTTAATTTTGATGAAGACAATTTCACTAAATTTTTCCCTTTATGCGTCCTGAAGATTTTCTCCTGTGTTTTTTCCCTAAAAGTTTAGTATTTTACATTTAAGTCTGTAATCTATTTTGATTTATTTTTTGTATAGGTGTGAGACTTAGGCCAAGATTCATTAAAAAAAAAACCTCTGTTCTGTTCCTTTGATTTATGTGGCTACCCATCCACCAATACCACACAATCTTGATTACCATAGCTATATGTCTTGAAAGCAAGTAGTGTGATTCCTCACACTTTATTCTTCCTTTTCAAAATTGTGTTAGCTATTCTATGTCCTTTGCCTTTCCATGTAAATTTAGAATAAGCTCGTCTATATCTATAAAAAAACTTGTTGGTATTATTATTATTTTTGGAGGTACCAGGGATCAAACCCAGGACCTTGTACATGGGAAGCAAATACTCAACCACTTGAGCTACATCTGCTTACCTTGTTGGGATTTTGATAAGAGTTGAGTTAAACCTATAGATTAGCTTGGGGAAAATTGACATCTTTAGTCTTCCAATCCATGTACATGATATATCTCTCCATTAATTTAGACCTTCATTGATTTCTTTCTTTAGCATTTTGTAGTTTTCAGCATACAAGTCCAATTCATATTTTGCTGAATTTACAACTAAGTATTCCTCATTTTTGTGCTATCTTAAATGGTATTTTATTTTTAATTTGTTAGTTTTTGAAAAAACAATTGGTTTTGTTTTGTTTATTTTGTATCCTATGATCTTGTTGAACTCACTTATTAGTTCTAGAAGGTTTTTGATAGAGTCTAGAATTTTCTGAGTAGACAATTCTATCATCTACATAGACAATTATGTCATCCGCATATAATGTCAGTTTTATTTCCTTTTTTCCCATTGGTATGTATTTTATTTCCCTTTCTTGCCTTATTGCACTGTTTAGAATTTCTAGCACTATCTTGAATAAGAGTGGTGAGAGTAGACAACCCTGCATTGATTCTGATCTTAAGGCAAAAGCATCCAGTCTTTCACTATGAAGTATAATGTTAGCTATAGGCTTTTTTGTAGTTGCTCCTTATCAAGTTGAGAAGTCTTCCTCTATTCCTATATTTCTGAGAGTTTTTTTTTTTAACCATGAACAGATATTGAAATTTGTCAAATGTTTTTTTCTACATAGATTGATATGATTGTGTAATTTTTCCTTTTTAGCCTGTCAATGTGGTGAAACACACTGAGTGATTTTTGAATATTGAACCAAACCAGTCTTTCATCCCTGGCATAAATCTCACTTGATCATGGTGTATAACTCTATTAGGCTTCCACTGACACCACCCTGGAGGGGATGGGAGGGAGTACTTTGTTATTGCTGGGTGGGGAGGAAATCCAGGCTTCCCACATGGTCTCTACTGACACTGAGGTGCAGGGGGTTGTCTAGGGAAGGGGTGGCTTGTTACTACCCGGAAGGGATGTAAGTCCCAGCTCCTAACTTGTCCTTCTCTGACACCATCTTGATGGGGGATCAGGTACCTCATTACAGCCTGGCAAGGTACAAATCTTCCCACTTGGTCTCTGCAGGCATTGGTGGGGGTGGGGCCACAGTTTTTTTCTGAGGCATTTGGCTAGAGTAGAGTAATTATTGTCTAAAAGTTTTCTGTCTTTCTAGACTACCCCTTTCCTGGTCCTTTCATTGGAGAAAGCAGCCTTTTTATTTTTGGACTGCTCTTATTGGTGCTTCCAGGCTTCTTCGTTGTCACATCTAGGGTATGATCCTGGCAAAAAGAAAATCCAGGGGGGGCAGATGTGGCTCAAATGGTTGGGCATCCGTCTGCCATATGGAGGGACCTGGGTTCGATCCCCAGGACCTCCCGGTAAAATAAAAAATATATAGAAGGTGCGCGTGCTGCTAGGCCCCACACGTGGGCATGTCAGGCCCCGCCGAACCACACAGCAAGATGATGACGTAACAGGAGTGAGACACAGGGGAGAGCCAAGACGAGACACGCCGAAAAACCAGGAACTGAGGTGGCACAGGTGGCAGAACACCTCTCTCCCACATCGGAAGTCCCCAGGATCAAATCCCGGTGAAGACATGAGGAGAAGGATGAGAAGAAAGGGCAGGAAACAGGCACAGAGAATTGCCCAGTGAATGGACGCAAAACAGCAAATGGGTGTGTGTGTGTGTGTGTGTTAAAATGGATAAAGTAAATAAAAAAATAAATTAAAAAAAAAAAAGAAGAAAGAAAATCCAGGGAACCCACCACCATGTTGTTCCTTGGGTTCTGTGGTCCCTAGCTGGTCTGCCTTTTTCTTTACATATCTCAGAGTCTTCTGTTAGTTTTATAAATAATGTCTAGTGTTTTTCGATTGTACTTACGGGGAGGAATAAGACAAAGTATGTCTACGTCATCTTCTCAGAAGCAGGAGTCACCCATATATATTTTTATAAAGCTTAACAAACTGGGTCTGTGTGGTTACAGAATGGGTGCACTTACTCCATTGCCCCCCATCCAACTGCCTACACATAGACCCTCTTTCCCTGGTTTTCAATTCTGTGGGAACTGGCCATTTTGCCTAAACCTGAGGCTGCCCTGGACTTGCTCAAGTTTGCTCTGCTGTTCCTCTACCTCTTTCTTTCCTTAGTAGGTCTTGAATTTACGAACCAGACAGACTTGAGCCGTAAGCTCTCTAAGTCCCATTCTCCTCATCTGTATAAAAAGGGGAATGCCATAAGCTTATTAAATAAAGTACCCAGGGTAGTGCTTAGCACAAGCTAGGTTTTCCTCCCTCCTCTACCCCTCTCACGATGCGATTGCTTAGGGTGGCTGGCTCTGGTAAGGCAGCCTTTTCAGAGGTCCCCAATAAGAAGTAAGGAGAGCGGGTGAGGAAAGGAGAGCAGAGAGCCCGTGGAGACCTGCCTTGCTGCAGCCCACAGGGTCTGCAAACAGCGGCTGGCCAGCCAGAGCCCTTTCCCATGACTGACACGCAGTCTCAAGATACGTTTGTTTCCTGGGTCCCCTTGAGTGTGGCGCTGGGAGCAGAAGCACACGGGGCTGTGGGGGAAGAATGTTGTTTTTCAACTGACAAGAGAGACTCCATTTCCGATTCTCACAGGAGCCCTGAATACCCGTCACATCAGGCAGGGAGAGCTGCCCAGATCTGACACTAACCCCTTGTGGAAGGGGTTGGCAGGGCCGTGAGGCCAAAGGGGGTGCCTCTGGGGCTGGGCGAAGGCTGAATGAATTTAGTGCCTGTGAGTGAGGCGGGATTGGCAGCCTTTGAGACAAACTCCCTCTTTGTTCCTGAACTGCACCTCCCAGACAAGAGCAGTGCCAGCTTTCTTCACTCCATCCTGTTCACATTCTTTGGCCCAGCTCAGCTGTGAGGAGAAGCACAGAGGCTCCCCAAGTTTTAAGCCCTAGAAGGAATTAGTTAATTTGTGTCTCGGAGACCCACAAGCAGCCTGCAGCCTGCATGGGTGGTTTTAGAGCTGTGAGTTGCCAAGATAGTAGCTTTCAAACATTTTTTTACTGTAGTCTGCAGTGGGAAATAAATTTTGCTTCGTGTCCAAGTGACTCATGCACACGTGTACACATGGGCATACACATATTCACGTATACTTTCACACATAACTTAAACATAAAAAATTGCTTAAAATAGACTATGAAATATCAGAATGCAGCAAAGATAAATATTGTTTTCTGAAATCTTTCAGAGCCCATGTGTAGTATAGTGTATTGTGCCATGATATAAATTATATTTCTGACTATAGGTTTTAGTAAAAAAAAAAGAAACTCATCTAGTTCACTATTAACCCAACTCTATATTAGATTTCTAGCTTGCAGAGTGACAAAACACATTAGCATATTAAAGGCCCTGAAAATTCCTGTAGTAAAGAAATCTTTTGAATTTTGCTGATCAAGTATGTGGTCTTGGAATCTCCTCCCCTCAAATGCTTATACTACTATCTCATGAAACTAATATTTCATGGAATCAGACTAGAAAGGAATTTGAGAAATCCTCTAAACTTTCTTCAGGGGTTCCAACATAATAGGAGGCCTGCTTCAACAAGAACAATGCTGTTTAATCTGTTATATTCTTGGTTGCCATGTAAGATTTTGTATGAAAAAGTTCTCCTGCTAGAAAAAAAAAAAGTTTGAAACCACAAGTCTAGTCCAACTCTCTCATTTTATGATTGGGGAAACTGAAAGCCAAAGAGGAGAAGTGAGCTGTCCTAAGGTCACCCAGCGAGGAAACGTTAGAGTTGGGACTCAAGTTTTTTGAGTTCTTTTCCCAAACCCCCTGACTCTACCTTTAAGGTTAGGTAGATAAAGACCCCAGGACAGGGGTTTCTAAGTGGAAGATTCTGGGATGGGGGTCAGGTGGCCTTGCCATGTCATCTGGTTTATTGCTGACCTCTTATGAATGGGTTGATTTCTCTGTATTTGAGCTGTCTCATCTTTAAAATAGCAAATAAGGATCTATCTTAAAAATGAGATACTATGTTTGAAAATTCTTTGAAAAGGCAAATATCCTATAATAAATAGTAGGGACATATTTCTTTTTTTCTAAGTCTCAGAAAGGAGATTCCATATCTCTAACCAGGAAGTTACAAACTGTATTTTATTGAAATTTAATGAAAACTTTTTCTTATTGTCCAATTCCAAGGAAAGCTTCTCATTGCTATATATATATTCCTAGACATTCTTACTCCTTTAAAAAATATATTTTAAATATATATTTTATATATATACTCATTGCTATATAGATATATTTTAAAGGAGTAAGAATGTCTAGGAATTAGTCTTTTTCCAACTAAAAACTATTATTGCCTTCCCAGAAGTGCCTTTGCCTAGGTTTTATCCAAACCAGCAAAAAATGTCTATTCCTCATCCACGGAGCACTTAAAGTGAAGTTCTCTTTTAAATGTACTGATGTCTGTATAGCGTATTTTCACTCAACTCCTGAATGAAAAAATACTTGAACAGCGTATGATTGCTTGTACCTCCTGATCTACTCACCACCCTTTGCTGCCTGCCAGGAGGCTGACCTCTATGGACTCTGTCAATGGCTTCCTTGCCTTTTGGCTACTGGTTGAATTTGGTCCAGGGAGCAGCACTTGCAGGAGCTCAGAGGGCAAAGGAGAGTGGGTTTGGGGTATTTATTACCTTGGCTGCCTCCTTCAGAAGGTCACAGCTCCTGACATGCCACCTTCTCCACCCAGGCAGCTTTATCTCTAGTTTCTGATAACTACTCTTCTTCTGGCTTTGGCCTGGGGTAACTGTATGCACAATTATTAATCCTGGCACCCTGCACTGTTCCTGTGGTTCCTCAATATCTTGACTATACTAATATTAAACTCTCTCCAATTCTCCCAGTTTTAGTGGGACATCTGTTTTCTGCCAGGGCCTTGAATGATATGCTATTTTGTATGTATTTTCTTGTAATACTGCATATTTTATTGTCTTTTCTCCATTTAGTGTCATAAGACCTGCTAACATATAACATATTCTCATTTTTCCTTATTTTTCTTCCCTTATGTCGAAAGGCAACAATGGATATGGCAAGACTCCTTAACCCTGGGGTGCTTCAAAAATAACAGTGATACCTGAGCTCCACCAGGAGATTCTGACTCACGGTATCTTATGTACTCACCATGTATTACCCAGCTTGTACCCAGCATGTATGTCACCAGGAACTCCACACAAGAACCACTGAATCTGGGTTCAGTAGGCTCTTAAATTTGTCTCTTTGAGACTGTGGGCAAATCCTTCTCCATGGGCCACGGTGTCCCATCTGCAAAATGAGGGAGTTGGATACGATGACCTGTCATCCTCTGCCTCTGGATCTTATATTGCTGCCTCTAATTCTGACCACAGCAGCTGAGGTTCTGACTGCATATACCACTGCCCTCTTGTGGAGACAAGCATGACTTGACGGTGGCATAACAGCTCCTGTATCATGCTCTTCATTTTCATTGAATGTCGGGATGGACTAGGGCTTCAGGAGGCCATTTAGTCAAGCATAGGAAAAGCTGCACTTAACCATTCTCAAAAAATAGTCATCTCCAGAATCCTTTAGTAAAGACTTCTTCCAATTTCTTGTGCATTCTTATTTCAAGACTTTGTTAATTCATTTAGAATTAGTTCTTGTTGATGAGGGGGTGGAGTGGATTAATTGATTTTCAGAACAACCATGATTAAAAATAATGCAGAGGACTTACGGTCAACCAAGATGGTGGCATTAGATGTTCCAGGGTGCCATTATCCCATAGAATCTTTGAAAAAGTAGCAAAAACTGGCAGAGCCACCTTCCTCAAAACTGTAGAAAGTAGTTAAAAGGTTCCAGTAACTGGGCAAATGCTCAAACAAGAATATGTAGCTTTAAAAATGGTAGGGCAAAACAGATGTAGTTCAGTGGTTGAGTGCCTGCTTTGCATGTATGAGGTCCTGGGTTCAATCCCTGGTATCCCCTAAAATAAAAAAAATAAAAAAAAAAGGAAAAAAATTGTTAGAGACATTCTTACTCCCTCTCCAGTGTCGTGTGAAGCTGGCCTGTGCTCTCGTTATAGGTCCCTGGCCTTGTTCTGGAGGGACCAGAGTACACCCTAGGGTGCCTGTATGTCAGTGCCAAGCAATCTGTTGGCATCCTGAAAGACTGAAGCAGAAAACTCATCTCTGTCTTCCCCTCCCAGAACTTGTCCTCCAGGCAGAAGCAGCTTGCAGAGAGATAAAGCAATGTAAGAAACAATTAAGTCAATGTGGCCTGAGGCAAAGGGTTACTGGCTTTAAGAAAAACAATAGAAGGAAAACAGTTGGGAGAACAATACAGGAGTAAGCAATAGGGGAAGAAAGCCTGTTTCATAGGGAGTAGAGGGAGCATTCAAATTCCTGTAAACATGGGAATTCCTAAGGCCATGAGCAAAAAAAAGCCCAGGACAAGAAAAGATGGAGAGGACTCTGCACTTCACTTTCACCTTGGTGTGATCTTCTTGATAGAGGGACTGAACTCTGAAGGAGAGCTCTAACCAACTTAGAGCCAGTTTGTGAAAATTGTAAGAGGTTCCCCCCCCCTTTATTTATTTATTTATTTATTTATTTATTTATTTATTTATTATTTTTATTAGCTCCTGGCACTCAAGGAAATCTCTGTCATATCACTAGCTGGATATAAACTCAAGAAACAGACAACTGGGATGGATGTGGCTCAAATGGTTGGGCATCTGTTTCCCATATGGAGGGACCTGGGTTCAATCCCTGGGACCTCACGGTAAAATAAAAGAAAAAAAAGGAAAATATAGAAGGTGTGCGGGTGAGCCACCCTGGCCCTGTGAGTGGGTGAGCCGCCCAGGCAACAAGATGATGATGTAGCAGGAGAGTGATACAAGGGAGAGCCAAGAAGAGACATGCCGAGAAACCAGGAACTGAGGTGGCGCAGGTGGTAGGATGCCTCTCTTCTATATCAGAGGTTCCCAGGATCGAATCCTGGTGAAGACAGGATTCTTCAAGAAGAGGGCAAGAAACAGACACAGAGAATTGCCCAATGAATGGACACACACACACACACACACAAACAGCAAAAACAGGGAGGGAGGGTTTAAAATGGATACAAAAAGGAAATAAATAAATCTTAAAAAAAAAAAAAAAAAGAAACAGATAACCCAGGGACTAAATAAACCCTAGAGTTAATACTTTAAAATATTGAAATGTACAGTGTGCAACAAAAGATTATGACAAACAAAGAAACAGGAAATGGAGGTTCATCCAAAGAAATAAAATAAAAATCCAAAAACTATTAATGAAGAAAAATAGACTTTGGACATATCTGAAAAAGATGCTAAAAAAATGAGCCTCAATATGTTCAAGGAGCTAAAAGCAAACATAGAGAAAGAACTAAAGGATATCAGGAAAATGATGAATGAACTATATGAAAATCTCTGTGAAAAGAAACAAATATTAAAATGGAACCAAACAGAAACACTGGAGTTGAAGGCCATAGTAACTGAAATGAAAAATTCCCTAGAGTGTTTCAACACTCTGGTTGGAGGTGACAGAACAAAGAATCAGTGAACTCACAGACAAGATAATTGAAATGATTTAAGCTGAGGAGCAGAAAGATAAAAAATAGAAAAAAGTAAACAGAGCTTAAGAGACATATCTGTAGAACACCATATAGCATACTACTATATGCATTATGGGAGTTCCAGAAAGAGAAGAAAAAGAGAAAGGTAGAAGAAATATCCAAAGGAATAATGGCAGATAACTTCCCAAGTTTAAAAAAAAACATGAAGATACACATTCAAGAAGCCTAATGAACCCTGCACAGGATAACTTGAAGAAAACCACATCCAGACATATAGTAGTAACACTGTCAAATGGCAAGGGAAAGGAGAGAGTTCTGAAAGCTGCAAGGGAAAAGAAATATGTTAGGTACAGGGGTTTTCCAATAAGAATAACTGCTGATTTCTCAGCAGAAACCATGGAGGCAAGAAGGCAGAGGAACAAAATATTTAGAGCGTTGAAAGAAAGCAATTGCCAATTAAGAATTTTATATCTAATGAGACTGTCTTTCAAATATAAGGGAGCAATTAAGACATTCTTAGATAAATCTAAGCTGTGGGAGTTCATCACCACTAGAATTGCCCTACAAGTAACCACTAGAACTGCCCTATAAGTAATGCTAAAGGAGTTCTTCAGACTGAGAGGAAAGAACAATAGATAGTGGATCAAAATGGCATAGAAAAATAAAGAACACTGATAAAGATAACTATACAGGTAATTATAAATGTCAGTACTATTGTGTTGTATATTGTATTTTATACTATGTAACTCTACTTTTTACTTCTAACAGGTTCTAAAATGCAAATACATAAAAGTTAGGATGAATCTATGATTTTAGACATGCAATGTATAAAGATATAATTTGTAACAAGTACAATGAAAAGGTGGGGGGATGGAGGGGTAGAAGAAAAGTATTAGTGTATGCTATTGATGTTAAGTTGGTATCAAATCAAACATGATTGTTATAGATTTAGGATGCAAAATTTAAGCCCCATGGTAAACACAAAAAACATCTGAAAAAAGAATACCAAAGGAAATGAGAAAGACTCAAAAATGGTACACTACAAAAAAATCAAGTAAATATGAAGGGAAGTATTAACAGAGAAATCAAGGGGAAAAAAGTATAAGACATTTAAAGACCAAATAGAAAAATGTCAGAAGAAAGTCCTGCATTATCAGTAGTAACTTTAAATGTAAATGGATTGGGAAATGGATGTGGCTCAAGTGATTGGGCTTCCTCTTATATAAGAGGTCCAGGGTTTAATTCCCGGGGCCTCTTGGTGAAAAGCAAGCTGGCCTGTGTGGCAAGCTGGCCTGAGCAGAGTGCTGGCCCACGTGGAGTGCTGGCCTGCACAGGAGTGCTGGCCTATGCAGAGAGCTGGCCCATGCAGAGAGCTGGCATAGCAAGATGACGCAACAAGAAGATACACAGAGGAGAGACAATAAGAAACATAGCAGACCAGTGAGCTGAGGTGGCGCAAGAGATTGAGTGCCTCCCTCCTACTCTGGAAGGTCCCAGGATCAGTTCCTGGTGCCGCCTAAAGAGAAGACAAGCAGACACAGAAGAGCACACAGAGAGTAGACAACGGGGGTGGAGGGGGAGAAATAAATGAAAATAAATCTAAAGAAAAATGTAAATGGATCAAACTTTCTAATCAAAAGGCAGAAACTGGCAGAATGGATAAAAAAGCATGACCCAATTATATACTGTTTATAAGAGACCTATCTTAAATTCAAAGACACAAGGAGGTTGAAAGTGAAAGGATGGAAAAAATATAGCATGCAAAGAATAAGCAAAGGAGCTGGGGTAGCTATACTAATATCAGATAAAATAAAAAAAAACCATAACAAGGGACAAAGAAGGTGACTATATATTGGTAAAGGGGTCAATTCAAGAAGAAAACATAACTATTATAAATATTTATGCATCTAACAGCAGAATTCCTGAAATATATAAAGCAAATATTAGCAGATTTGAAGGCAGAAATAGACACTTCTATATTAATAACAGGAGACATCAACATACTTTTCAATAATGGTTAGAACATCTAGACAGAAGATCAATTAGGAAATAGAAGGCTTGAATGGTACTCTAAATCAACTTAACCTAACAGACATATATAGAATACTTCACCAAACAAGAGCAGAATACACATTTTCCTCTACTGCACATAAGTCATTCTCCAGGATAGACCATATATTAAGTCACAAAACAAGTCTCAAATTAAAAAATATTGAAATCATAGAATGTATCTTCTCTGACCGCAGTGGAATGAAGCTAGAAATCAATAAGTAAGGGAGAACTGAAAAATTCATAAATATGTGGAAACTAAACAACACATGCTTACCCAATGGGCTGAGGGAGAAATCACAAGGGAAATTGGGAAATATACTGAGGTAAATGAAAATGAAAACACAACATGCCAAAACTTATGGGATGCAGGAAATGCAGTGCCGAGAGGGGAATTTATAGCTTTTAATGCGTACATTAATAAAGAAGATCTCAAAACCAGAGACCTAACGTAAAAGATGAAGGATCAAGAAAAAGAACAAACTAAACCCAAAGTAAGCAGAAGAAAGGAAATAACAAAGATAAAATTGGAGATTAATGAAATAGAGAATAAAAAACCAACAAAACCAAAATTTGGCTCTTTGAAAAATCAATAAAATTGACAAAACTTTAGCTAGATTGACACAATAAAAGTAGTATCAGAAATGTAAGGGGGATGTTACTACTGACCTCAAAGAAATTAAAAGGATTATAGGAGGCTACTATGAGCAACTGTACACCAACAAATTAGATAACCCAGTGAAATGCACAAATTTTTAGAAGCACACAAGCTACCTGTATTTACTCCAGAAGAAACAGAAGATCTCAATGGATCAATAACAAATGAAGAGATTGAATCAGTAATCAAAAACCTCCCAACCAAGAAATACCTAGGACCACATGGCTTTACTGGTGAATTTTATGAACATTCCAAGAAGATCTAAAACTAATCCTGCTCAAAGTCTTCCCAAAGATTTGATGAAGAGGGAACACTTCTTACCTTATTCTAAGAGGTCAACATCACCCTAATATTAAAGCCAGATAAAGATATCATATGAAAAGAAAATACTGGCTAATATTCATTATGAATATAGATGTAAAAGTCCTCAAAAAAAAAAAAATACTAGAAAACCACATCCAACAGCACACTGAAAGAGTTATATACCATTATCAATTGGAATTTATCCAAGGTATGCAAGGGTGTTTCAATATAAGAAAATGAATTAATGTTATATACCACATTAAAAAACCACATGATCATTTCAATTGATGCAGAAAAAGCATTTTGACAAAAACTCAGCACCACTTTTTTATAAAGACACACAGAAATCTTGGAATAGAGGAGAATTTCCTTAACATCATAAAGGGCATTTATGAAAAGCCCATAGTTAACATCATCCACAATGTTGAAAGGCTGGAAGCTTTCCCTCTAAGATTGGGAACAAGACAAGGATGTCCACCGTCACCACTGTTATTCAGCATTGGGCTAGAGGTTCTAGCTAGAGCAATTAGGCAAGAAAAAGAAATAAAAGGCATTCAAATCAGAAAAGAAGTAAAACTCTCACTATTCACAGATGACATGACCCTATATATCGAAAATCTTGAAAAATCCACAACAAATCTACTAGAACTACTAAATGAATTCAGCAATGTGGTGAGGTACAAGATTAGTGTTCAAAAATCAGTATTGTTTCTATACACTATCAGTGAACAATCCGAAGTGGAAATCAAGAGAAAAAATCTATTTACAATAGCAACTAAAAGAATTGAATATCTATGAATAATTTAAGCAATAATGTAAAGGACTTGTACACAGAAAACTACAAAACATTGCTAAAGGAAATCAAAGAAGACCTAAATAAATGGAAGGACATTCCATGTTCATGGATTAGAAGACAAACTATTGTTAAGAAGTCATTTCTACCCAAAGCGATGTACAGATTCAATGCAACCTCTATCAAAACACCAGGAGCTTTCTTTGAAGAACTGTAAAATCCTATCATCAAATTTATATGGAAGGATAAGTTGCCTCCAAAAGCCAAAACCATCTTGAAAAAGAACATAATTGGAGGACACAACTTACTGATTTTGTAACTTATTATAAAGTTACGGCAATCAAAACACCATGGTACTAGCACAAGGACAGACATATAGACCAATGGAATAGAATTGAGAGTCCATTAATAAACCCTTACATCTATGGCCAACTGATTTTTGACAAGGGTGTCTTGTCAGCTCAATGGGAAAAGAATAGCCTCTTCAACAAATCATGCTGGGAAAACTGGATATCCATTTGCAAAAGAATAAACGTGGATCCCTACCTCATACCATATACAAAAATCAACTCAAAATGGATCAGCAACCTAAATACAAGAGCCAAAACCAATAAACTCTTAGAAGAAAACATAGGGAAACTTCTTCAGAATCTTGTGTTAGGCAATGGTTTCTTACACTCTATAACAAAGGCATGAGCAAGAAAAGAAAAATAGATAAATGAGACTTAATAAAAATTAAAAACTTTTGGGCATCAAAGGACTTCATTGTGAAAGTAAAAAGACAACCTACAGAATAGGAAAAAAAATATTTGGAAACCAAATATCCAATAAGGTTCAATATGCAGAATATTTAAAGAAATTCTACAACTGAGTAATAAAAAGACAAACATCCCAATTAAAAAATGATCAAAATACTTGAATAGACATTTGTCTAAAGAAGGTAACAAATGGCCAAAAAAGAACATGAAAAGGGGCTTAACATCATTAGTATTAGAGAAATGCAAGTTAAAATCATCATGAGATACTATTTCACACTCTCTAGAATTTCTACTATTAAAAAGATGGAAAATAACAAGAGTTAAAGAGGATGTAGAGAAATAGGAACACTTGCCCATTGTTGGTGGGAATGTAAAATGGTGCAGCTCCTCTGGAAAACAGTTTGGTGATTACTCGGAAAGTTAAGTATAGAATTACCATATGACCTGGAATTCCCTTTTTCAGTTATGTTCCAAAGAGTTGAAAGCAGGGACTCAAACAAATATTTACATACATGATGTTCATAGCAGTACTATTCACAATAGCCAAAAGATGGAAGCAATCCAAGTGTCCATCACCCAATGAATGGATAAACAATATGTAGTATATACATACAATGCAATATTCTTCAGTATAAAAAGGAATGAAATTCTGATACATGTGACAGCATGGATGAATCTTGAAGACATCATATTGAGTGAAATAAGCCAGACACAAAAGTACAAATATTATAAGATCTTACTGATATGAAATAGAATAAGCAAATTCACAGGGTCAGAAAATAGAATACAGGTTACCAGGGTCTGGGGTTGAAGTAGACAATGGCAAGTTAATGCTTAGTTGGTACAGAGTTTCTATTTGGGGTGATGGGCAAGTTTTGGTAATGGATAGTGTGGCAGTTTGATATTTATGAATTCCAAAAATAGATATTGATTATGTTTGTAAACTGGTCTGTCCCTCTGGGCATGATAACCCTTTGATTTTATTAGATTCAGCTGAAACATCTGATTACATTGTGTTAAGATTAGGGCTTTAATTCAGCCATGTCATTAGAGTGTGACTCAGCATTGAGTCCCAGCCTCCTTGGTGAGCTCATAAAACAGACTCACACACAGAAGTAGACACACAGAGAAGTAGATACAAAGAAAAAGACATGACAGAGACGAGAACTTAGTTTTGATGCTGGTGTCCTGGTAAGAGAGATGAGCCTGAATGTTTACAGCTGGTCTTGTGAAGAGAACAGAGTAGCTGAGCCCAGAAAGAAATAAGCCCCAGGAAGAGAGACGAGCCCTATGCCAGCCTACAGCTGAGATCAGAAGAAGCTAGACCCACAGAGCCTTAAGAGGAAAGAGGAATGCTGAACCCTCGCAGACGTCACCGGCCATCTTGCATCAGCATGTGGCAACAGACTTTGGGTGAGAAAGTATCTCTTATGGTACCTTGAGTTGGACTCTTTAGGGCCTTGTAACTATAAAGCTTCTACCCCAAATAAATACCCTTTATAAAAGCCAACATTTTTTCTGGTACTTTGCATCAGCCCCTTTTTTGGCTAACTAATACAGATGGTGGTGATGGTAGCACACATCATGAATGTAATTAACTCCACTGAATTAAATTTTGTGGTAAAAGGGGAAATTTTAGGCTGTATACATGTTACTATATTGAAAAAATTTAAAAAGCTCCAAAGGAATGTGCAAACCAAACAGTGAATCCTGGATTATAGTTACTAGTATAACTAAAATAATATTGTTACATTAATTGTAACAAAGGTCCCACACCAAAGTGTTAATAATAGGGCAAACTGGGGAGTGGATATGGCTCAAGCGGTTGAGTGCCTTCTTCCCATATGGGAGGTCCTGGGTTTGGTTCCTGGTGCCTCCTGAAAACAAACAAACAAACAAACAAACAAACAACAAGCAAACAAACAAGAAAAGTAACTCAGGGGAGCCCATGTGGCTCAGTGGTTGAGCGCCAGCCTCCCACATTCGAGGTCCTGGGTTCAACCCTTTCCCTGTTACTTCAAAAAAAAAAAAAAAAAAAAAAAATAGGACAAACTATATGTGTGAGTGGGGTATATGGGAACTGTATTTTCTGCATGATTTTCCTGTAAACCTACAACCTCTCTAATAAAAAAAAGGAAGAACAAAAAAGCAAAGTGTTTAGGGAAAAAAATGAAAAAGACCACAAATTAGCCCCTAGAAGACAGGGCCAGCAGAGCAGAATGGTAGAGTCCTGAGGATCCCTCCCTCCTCCCAGATTCTCCCTCCTTCCAGATTCTCCCTCCTGAACCCCTTCTGACCTGCCACCTCCTTACATTTTCCTCCTCTGGCTTCACCTCCTCTTGCCAGCTCCCTCTCTGTATTAGGAATTGGCTCATGCTCCTTGGGGCAGGCTGCAAGTTGGGAACTCTGATGAAGGTTTCAATGCATTCCCCAGGAGAAGGTGGCTGGCTGAGGTAGAGATGGAAATTATTCTTTCCTACTGTCGAAATCATCAGTTTACCCTGTAATGCCTTCAGATGATGGGGGGAGACTTCTCTCATGGCTGAAGGCAAGCTCCTTAGTTGATTGTAGATGTAATTAGCCACAGATGCAATTAAAGAGATTTAAGTCCACAAAATACCTCACAGTAACAATCAGGCCCGTCAGTGCTTGCTTGACCAAACAATTGGACACCATAATCTAGCCAAATTGATACATGAATTTAACCATCACAGCCTCCCTCGAGCCATCATCTTCTGAGCAGTTCCTCATCGAAGCATCTGCTTGACAGTTTTCCACCACACATCACCCTCTTCTGTCTCCTTTCATTCACTAATCTTTCACCAGCCCTTTTGCAAAAAAGATGGTAGTAATCTGTTTTTCACCAATTTATTTGCTGTAGTGTGCATTAGTTATTTAATTACTTTCTATTCTATATTATACTATTATTTCTAGGGATGATGTAAAAAGAAGGGTATTGTTTATTAGTTAATTATTGGTATATTTTATGTAATTAAAAACTTTTTGTAAGGTATGATATAAGAAAAAGGGTAAATATATTCCTAAAATTGGGTGTAATTTTTACCATTTAAATATTTAGGTTAAATAATTTTTTGTGCCATTCTTAGACAACCTTTAACAGTGATTTTGGGTTATTCATGGCTTCTACTGCCACCTCTGTGTCACCATTATCTGGGTTAATATGAGTCTATTCACTCATTTGACAGTTTTTTTCTTAAGCAAATACCCTGTGCCAGTCACTTCCAGGCTCTGGGGATTCATCAGGGAACAAAAACGTCTCTTTTCTCAGGAAGCCTTTACTTTGGTGGGAGTTGAATGTATATATAGTCTGAGAGGATGGATCTTACTTTCTTTGCTTCAAAAGTTGCTTCTTGAGTTATTTATGTGCTGTTTCTTTCACCATCATCAACATGGGGTCTCTTTCTAATCAATTTCTGGGAATACTTTGCTGTTGATTGGCAACTCTGGTGACTGATTTCAAGGAACCATTCACAATCTGGTAACTTTTCTAATAGTTGAAGTCATAGCAAGAAGAGGAGGAAAAGGATGCCGCTTTCCAGGGTTGAACTAGTTCTCATAAAAGCCCCTGGCTCTTCCACAAAGGTGTGAGTGTAAGTCATGCTACACCAAGGTAGTGTGGCATGGTGGTCCACAGCCTGCCTGCCGGGACTTGCAAGATGTGCGTTCAAATTCTGGTTTTGCCACATAATATGTATATATCTATATAGCTGTTGGCAAGTCACTTAATATCTCTGAGTCTCATTTCTGCCTGCTCCTACCCCACCTTCCATGGAATGATAAAAATGTTAATAATAGTCACTTCAGAGGCTTAGAGTAATTACTGAATGATATTATATAAATATATATATAAACTAAAAATTGCAAATTATATACATTCATATATACATATATGAATGTACATATGTATTTGTATGTGTGTTTGTATATAAATGTAATGCTTAGTATGGTGCCTGGCACTAAGATAAAAAAAAAGTAGTTATTACTAAATATGATTTCATGTTTCTTAACTTTCACATGTTATAGGGAATCACAGTGTAGCTGGAGAGCATACTGGGTATAGTTTGACAAGTGCTGAGATAAGGGAGGCACCAGAGGCAAATGGCAGGGGCACCTGGCATAGTCTAGGCAGCCTGCCTGGAGGAGTGGCTAATAAGCATAAAACTCATGGATAAGTAGGATACAGCAGGCAGAGAGGGTGTGTGTGTATACCTCGTGTGTGTTTGCTGGGAAGTGGTGGCTCAAGGAATTCTTAAGGAGGTGAGTTAAGATTTACGAGTCTTAAGGGTGAGACTCATAAGTGAATAGGACAGTTTCAGTATAATTTAGTAATGACCTGATGGGGGGAAGCCTGGGAACTGTGGGAGCATGGCAAAGTTCAATGGATCGGCTTCTTGAAGGTATAGATAGATAAAATGAGAGACAGTATGCTGCAATGGTTAATCTCAGTGGTGCCAGACCTGGGTTTGAATTCTCTATTACCTCTTCTACTTGTTTTACCTTTGGCATGCCTTCCCCAACTCTCATTTACAAAAGGGGGATAAAAATCCCTGCCTTGTAGGGTCAGTGTGAGGTTGTTTGGGATAAAAATGTGTGTCAAGCAATTACCAAAAGTCCTGGCAGGTATCAGGGCTCTGGTATTGGGAGTGGTTTTAATCCCTGAGTGTGGTTCTCACAATATACACTGGGACACAGTGGTCATGCAGTCACTACAGAACATGCAGCAGGCGGCTGGTGGGGAGGAAGGAGAATCAGAATAGCCAGGACCCTTATCAGAAGGAGCCCATGAGCACAGCAGCATAGCAGTATAGGTGGTACAAAGATGAACCACCCAAATTTCAAACCAATGGAATCCAGATTAGTGAGATTTTATTACACTGTTGCACTTTTGGTACATTTTCTTTAAAAAAAAAATTGAAAGAACACATGTAAAAGTTCACAAGACTGTTTCTTTCACTGTTTCCTGCTGTGCCTAATAGAAATGGAAAATAGGTCATTGTTGTTTGGAGACAATTTTTGAATCTCTAGGGCATAGGAGGTTTCAGGGTATGTTTTTTGCTTTGCTGAACCCAGTTGTTTTAGCTGAACATAGAATCACTTGGGGAGTTTAAAAAACTACTCATGTCTGGGCCCTGCCTCAAACATTTGTATCTGAATCTTTGCGGCTGGGGCCTGGGCACCTGTGCCAGGTGAATCCGCTTTACAGCCAAGCTGAGGACCACTTCTAGCCATTATTCCCACTTCCTACTTTTTGGCACTGGGGGGCGCTGTTGGATTGTCTAAAAAGTAGTATTTCCCCACCCCAGGAATGATTTCTTTCTGCTTTCAAATTGTTTTGTGTGTTCCCTCTCAAGTGCTTGGTGGAGAGCTTGCTGAGATGGGCAGTGGCCTGAACCAGCCACTCTGTGGCTCTCTTTTTGAAAGTTAACCACTGATATTTAAGCAGGCATATGTATATAAAGTTTCTGGTGGGTCTGCAGTTTTGTTTTTGTTTTGTTTTTTGTTTTCAGCCTTCCTTCAGGAGCGCTTGGTCTTTGCTCAGGAGGAAGATGTTTATAAGGAAAAACGTGACGTATGGTAGGCAGAAAAATGGGCCCCCGAAGATGGTCATGTCCTAATCCCCAGAACCTGTGGATATGTTACCTTATATAACAAAAGGTACTTTGCAGATGTGACTAAATTAAAGACCTTGAGATGGTGAGATTATTCTGGATTATCCAGGTGGACCCAATGTAATCATAAGGGTTATTATAAGGAAAGAGGGAGACAGAAGGTTGGAGTCAAAGAAGGGGATGTGACAATGAAAGTCAGAGAGAGATTTGAAAATGCTGCACTGCTGACTTTGAAGACGCAGGAAGGGGCCATAAGTCACCAAATGAAGGCAGCTCGTAGAAGCTGGAAAAGGCAAGGGAACTGAATCTTCCCTAGAACTTCCAGAAGGAGTACAGCCTGGCTGACACCTTGATTTTAGCCCAGTGAAACCCATTTTGGACTTCTGACCCCTAGAATTGTAAGAGAATAAATTTGCGTTGTTTTAAGCCACTGAGTTTTTGATAATTGGCTATAACAGCAATAGGAAACTAATAACACAAGTAATACCTGGAGCATTCCCTATGGCAGACATTAACGGTTGGCTAGCTCCTTTCCCCCTGGCCTTCTTCCTGGCACTCACATTCCTAGCATCCCTTGCCTGTAGGGATGGCCACTGGACCCAATAAGTTGCATGAAGAAGTCAGCTGGGGAAAGATTCTCCCTCCCTGATAAAAGGAGAGCTCAATAAGAGCTCTCTCTCACTACCACAGTCTCTTTACCCAATCCCCCAGCTTTCTGTTGTGAGAATGTGATGTCTAGAGCTGCAGCAGTTATCTTGGAGCCATGAGGTGAAAGGCCATACATTATACTCTCAACTGTCCTTATGGTTCAAAACCACAGTTAGGTCAGCCCCAAACGTTCTAACAGTAATACTTTGTCTTCCAAAATATGTTCCTAATTACTTCTTCAGAAGCCATATAATTTCTTCCAGAGAATCATAATAAATCAACAAGTATTTATTGAACACCCCATGCTCCAGGCTGAATGTTGGGATAAAGATATGAACTAAACAGTCCTGTTCTGGAGGAACTCACAATCTGTATTAATCAGGTCTTCTTTGGATGTAAGTGCCAGAAATCCACTGTGAGAATTAAATGAGACAAGAAATAAATGTAAGGCAACTAACATAGTGCTTAATAAATGTTAGCATATTATAATTATTAGAGGAATCATCATCTTATAAAGCTCTTTCATATATGCTTTCTTGTTTAATTTAATTTTCATCTTCACAAAATACTGAACATAACAAAGAATAAAATTATTAATGCTAATTTACAGATGAAGAAACAGAGACCCAGATTTTGAATTACTTTCTAGTGTGGTGCTGAAAACCCCTGGCACAGTGGTGACTAGGCCCCTGGTTTCCTGATTTCTGCTTTGGTGCTTTTTTCTCTTCAGTAGGACATAGATCACAGAATGTCAAAACTGTTAAAATCCTTAGGAATCATCTAGTTCAACCATAACAAATAGGTTTTATTTACTTCATGTACTGTCTCTGGCCTATTGATAGCAGTTGCCTGAAGCACTGTATTGTATTCCTCTTAATGGGGAAAGGTGCTGTGATTGATTAGCAATGTCTGCATGGGCTTTGGATGGGTGAGTCTTCCATGGCAGTGTGTGTGGTGCATAGTCTAACAAAGAAACTGAAACTTCAGAGAGGGAAATTGACTTACTCAAGGTTATTCAACGAACTAGGGACAGAACGGAGATTGATAGCTTTCTCACCCATAATCACCTCCCAAGATCACCAATAAGACTTATTTAAACTTCATTTTTCTTTTTCAAAGATTTATTTATTTATTTCTCCCCCTCCCCCTTCGTTGCTTTGTGCTCGCCATTGGCTCTCTGTCTATTCGCTGTGTGTTCTTCTGTGTCTGCTTGTCTTCTCTTTAGGCGCCACCGGGAACTGATTCTGAGAACTTCTGGAGTGGAGAGAGGCGCTGAATCTCTTGCGCCACCTCAACAACCTGGTCTGCCACATCTCCTATTGTCTCTCTTCTGTGTCTTTTGTTGTGTCATCTTGCTGTGCTAGCTCTCTGCACGGGCCAGCTTGCTTTTCACCAGGAGGCCCCGGGAATTGAACCCCAGACCTCCTATATGGTAGACGGGAGCCCAATCACTTGAGGCACATCTGCTTCCGTAAACTTCTTTTTTCTTAGCAGGATTTCCATTGTTTAAATGGAAATAATTGAGGTGGTCTAGAACATGAAAGACTATAGGTTATAATCACAACCATGATGCTGTGTAGCATTAAGTAAGCTGGCTAATCTTTTTATATTTATAGATTAATCTGCTTTTCTTGGATATCTTTCTTCCCCTATCTAAAAGAAACTGGACAGTTCAAACATTATGAAGTTCTAAAAGTAGATGTTGCCTGAGAATGTCAGTTGAGAAGGTTAAAATGAAACACCTTGGCATACAGTATATAGAGACCTCAGTAGTCTGCTTGAGTAGGCAAATTGGGCTCTCATTATGTTTCAAGGCTGTAAGTCTGAGAGGAAAGAAGAATGGCTAGATTTGCTCTTTGCAAAAATAAAATCAGGTGACAGAACACTGGCTTTTTTTTTTTTTTTTTTTTTACATGTGACTGGGCATTGAAAAGAATCCCATTTCACACGGGTATTTGTCCTTCTGTGGATGAGGCTGGGTTGCTCTCAGGTTTTCATGTACTCATAAGCTCTGAATTTGGCTAGGGAGCAGCAACCCCAGGCTGAAACATGGAACTCCTCCTCGCTCTTTAGGCCGGCTGTCGTCTCCTTCGGTCCCGGGATGTGTGAGAGGCTTGTAGACTGTAAAGGCTCTTGCAAAAGAGAAAAAGTAGAATCCCATGGTCTGAACCACAACATAAGTTTTGCACTTTTCTGAGAGAGGCCTGGGGCAAGAATAGTGAGTCTGTGGAAACGTTTATCAGTGATATCAACCCTTTGGATAATCGAATCAGTACACTAGGTTTTCTAGCAGAAAAGTTATAGACCATAAATGCAGGACCCGGTCATCAAAAACCAAGGTTTTAGGTTTAATATTTCTGTTCCCTAAAACTTAATACCTTTTTTTAAAAAACAACAACAACAACAACAAAAACAACACTTAATGGCACTTTAGAGTTTACCGATTCCTTTCACACGATCTCATTGATTTTGCACAACAAGTGGAAGGTAGGTAGTCTCCCTATTTTATTTTATTTTAATTAATTAATTTATTTTTGAGATACTGAAGATTGAACCTGGAACCTCATATATGCAAAGCAGGTGCTCAACCACTGAGCTACACCTGCTCCGCTCTCTATTTAGAGACCAGGAAAATGAAGTCCAAAGAGTCTGAGGGATTGGTGGAAGGTTGGGTGGTGAGTCAGTGGAGGGGCGGGAGCTTGAACATGGTCTTTGGGGGCCAAGGCCAGCAGATTTCTATCTCATGGTGGTGGATTTCACAGGGTGAGTGTGGTTACCGGAAGCCCTGAGGGAGGAGTGGAGGTGAGGGCTGGGGGACAGATGTATGTGGTTGGAGCACCTGGAGATGTGGAGCTTGGGGTGGACTTGCATTGACGGGGGGCTGGGGAGGCAGTATTCTGGGGGGAAAGGATGGAGCATTTGGATTAGTTGGCAGCAGCTACTATTTCTTGAGTACTTAGTCTGGTCAAACAATGTATGAAGGGATTTATGTACATAATCTCATTTAATGTGTGGCAAACACTGTAATTTTTTAGGATGTGGAACCTGAGTCAGGGAGGTTATCCAACTTGTCCAAAGTCACACAGTTTAGTAAGGGATAGAGAGACCTCGGATTAGCAATCTGGTTTGTCTGACTCCAAAGCCTGTGTATCTGACCACATGTACACTGGAATTGTAAGTTTGTGTAGTATAGCACTGGGAAATAAACTCATAGAAGAAGACTGGGCCAGTTGTGAAGGCTCTCTAATGCCAGATTCAGGGGTTTGGGCTTCATCTTGTGGGCAGTGGGGGACCACTAGATGGGAAAGAAGAGCAGAGTGTGCCCCTTCTTCCTGAGTAAAATGGAAATTGCACACACAAGTCAATTGGGCACATATATGATCATTGTTTTGGTGCCATTTCCATGTACTTTCATGGTGCTTCAACCCCTCTGAAAAGGGTAAGTAGAACCATTTTCTCTACACCCTTCCAACTTCTGTTAAAAATAAAATAAAACTCATTTAAGGCCCTCTTTTGGCCTCATAAATCCTGGAGTCATTCTTGTTGAGAGCTTGGCGAGGGCCCAGTGAGGATGCTCAGGGACGGCCTCTGGCCCTGCTGACCCTTGCCGCTCTCTTTGGCCAGTGGCCTTTGCAAGGCCGTTCCCTGGGGGAATGCACACTTTGGCACTCCCAACTTATTTCAAATGCCCCTAAATAAACCTTTTGGATATAAATGCTCCCACGGGTCCTCTCTGGAGAGAAGAGTGTTCCCAAAACCAAAACTCAGCTGATGTTCACGCGGTTCAAGCTCATCGGTCATGCTGACAACAGAACAACTTTCCAACTGCCCAGAAAAGCAGTCATCCCTGATGCCGTGGGGGTCTGGGCCTGGGCTGCTCGCCGGCTTCACGCGTCAGAGCAGAGGTGGTGGCCCAGAGGTCTGGGGGTTTGCCTGGACTTTAGCTGAGGAGTGACGTGACTCAGTGTGCTGTGATGAGTTGGACTGGCCTGGTTGGAACGTGCTTGGATGTGTCCTTCAATGCAAGTTGCGGCTTCCTATCTGTGGTTCTGGGACCCCCATGAGGCATAGGAGGGCATAGCTGGACATGGCTTTATACTTTATAAGGGATTGTATGTAAATATGGGCTCATTGATGTCTCTCTCACACAGCAATATCTGGGAAATCCAAGTTATTATCTCTGATTTATAGATCAGAATACTGAGCTTCAGGGGATATCTCTTGATGGTTTAGGACAAGTCTCAGTGTGTTTTCCTCTGTCTTCTCCCTACAAGAGTTTAATCAGGTGAAATCAGATTTTCAAGACTACCAAGTTAGGCATAAGGGAGAGGACAACCTTTATTTTATTTGTTTGTTTGTTTGTTTATTTATTTATTTATTTATTTATTTATTTAATGGGAGGTCCCAGAGATCGAACCTGGGTCCCTCCATATGGGAGACGGACGCCCAACCATTTGAGCCACATCCATCCCCTGAGGACAACCTTTAGACACTTCCAGGGGTGTGATGCTTAACAGAGGGGCTGTATGCTGGATATCTGTCATTTGTCCTTCTAGATCCATTCCTTCTTCTCTACCTTGTTCTATGCTCTGGAAAATTGACCCTAACAAACTGCTTCTATGGGTTCCATTGCCCTCTGGTTTCTGCTTGGGCTTGGCCAATAGGAGTCATTGGCAGGACATTGGGGTGGGAGGAGAGTGACATTGGAGGGCATTCTCCCAGTCCAGAGACCATGAGGTGTCTATGTCTTTTGTTTTGAAGGTCACAGCTCCTGCAGGCCCGGCTGGGGGCGTTAACAGAGCCCAGCTGTTGCTTACCCCAGGGCACTGTACTACCCCTAGTTGGCTTCCTTAAATTCTGCTCATACCTTTAAGAATAGCCCCTTTATTAAACTCCTTCCTCCCCCACTACAGATTTGAGTGTACAACTCGCTTCCTGCTGGGAACTCATACAGTTCACTACCTGTGTAGTGAACAAACTTGAAAGGGTTGTTTGTCATATGGATTAAAGGAGGTATTGACTGGAAATGCCTGGCATTGATCTGTGGGTTGGTTATGGACGGGCTTTGCGTATGTATACGAGACTAGGCCTCTCTTGGCACTAGTTGGCAGATCTGAATCTTCTCTCCTGCTAACCTTTCTCTTCCAGTTCCGGGCCAGTCAAGGATTTTCCATATAGTCAAATTTCCAGATAATGAAAATTCCACTTTAAATGCTCTGAATTGGACTGAGTGACTCAGAGGCAAATTAGAACTTACTCTGGTGCCAGCAGGGCCTATCTTGGTGCCTAGTGCCCAGTGGGGCCAGAGATGGTGCCAGTGCTGGTTTCCAGGGCCCAGAGGTGGCAGCAGCTGTGCCCTCATCAGATTGTCCTGGCCACAACAAAGCCCCTGGTTGGCATTAACTCAGAGTCTATGGAATTATGTAAAAGAGATAGGCTTTGTGACTATGCTTTGTAAAGTGTGTATGATGATTATCATAGCAAGCCCTGGCCAAACCAGAAGAATGAGAAAATTCATGAAGAGTCCAGGTCTGATGTAGCTCTGCTCTGCTTTCCAGATCAGAATTGAATCATTTCCATCTCTTCAAGGACGAGCAGGGTTAAGCCTGCAGGCTGATGTTCTGCTCAGGATCTAACTTTTGTTTCGGTGATGGACTGTTAAAAATGGCCCGCCGTGGATCGTTTCTCCTATGTCCACGTCCCTTTGCAATGTGACCTGGCTTGCTCCTACTGACAAGGGGTGGGGTCTGTTTATCTACCCCCTTGAATCTAGGCTGCACTTGTGACTTGCTTTTAGTCTGCAGAATGCAGCAGAATGGGCATTCTGAGACTTAAGAAGCCTCATGGCTTCCACTTTCTCTCAGAAACATATTCACCGTGTAAAGAAGCCCAAACTGTCCACATAGAGAGAGGCTACATAGAGGCAAATAGTACCTGGAGCAGAGAGGAGTGGCCCCTGAGCCTGGCCAGCATTCCTGATCGTCAGAATAGGGAGCAAAATAAAATGGTGGTTGTGTTAAGCCACTGAAATTTGGGATGGCTTATTATTCAGCAATAGAAAATTGATATACTGTTATGTTCAGTTTTAGCTGACACATAGGGTGACAGGGTTGGAATCCATGAATTTACAAATTTTGAACAGTTTTTTAAAATCAGTACTATGTGTGTTGTTGTACATTGGAAAGAGCCCCATCTCGGATCTGGGTTTGGATACTGACCCTGTGTGTGCTCTTTCCAAACTTCAGTGTCTTCATTGTTGAAACATACGTGGAAGGATTGTGTATCATGAGTATTAAAGGAAATACTGAATGTAAGCACCCAACCAAGGGTGGCTGTTAGTTTACTTTTATTACTGCAAATAAAGCAGGGTCTTTGCTTTCAATATGATAGCAATTTAGTTGTTGAGCTGAATGTGATAAATTCTAAACAAACCATACAACAGAATACAGACGAGAGAGAGAGGAATTCCTTCCAGGGAGTGGCTTCCTGGGAGCTGGCATTTGAACTAGGACCAGAGAAAGAAGAAAGATGCTAGCAAGCCAGCATTCTAGATGACAGGTAGTCTCCTTAACGACAGCAAATCCTTCACTTGGGGTGTTATATATTGTTGAATTTTATCCCTTGTTTGTCTCTGCAGCTTTTTCCTCTTAAAGTGCAAATGCACACTCGGATCAGAGCTGGGGCAATACAAGTGGGAGGCGGCAAGTGGAAAGCAAAATGCTTCCATATGGCCTCCCCAGCGGCTGGGGCTGGGAGGTAGGAGGAGAGAAGAGGGGCCAGGATCTGTCCTGCATTTCCCCCCAAGCCCCAAGCCTCCCTCCAAATACCGTCACTCTGAGTGTTAACAGGGACACACCATCTTGGATTCCAGGGCGGCTGAGGAGGGCTGGGCTCTAGCCAGGCACACTCAGCATTTTTTCTTCATAGATCCTTCTGGGTCAGCCAGCATCTTGGATTGTACGTAATCTAGTCAGGGGTGACAAGGGATGTGGGGTTCGGCAACGGAGTCCTCAGTTTCAATCCCAGCTCCTTCACAGTTTGCAACTTTGGCTTAGTAACTTCACTTCTCTGTGCCTGATTTCCTCTTCTGTAAAATGGAAGTAATTATACTGATTTTATAGGCTGTTGTGAGGATTATAAGATATAACTTATGGGGAGTGTCAAGCTCTGTATCTGGCATGCTGCTGGCCCTCAACAAATGCTCTTTCCTTTTCCCTTCCCCTTTGGCTGTCACAGATTTAAGAAATGACCCTGTCCCCTTGCTTTTCTCAGTGGCGCTGCTCCTTTAACTATGGCTGGCTCTCAGCCAGGTGCTTACTAAATATCTTTCCCTTTCATCCAGGAATAAGTATCACCCATCATGTTTCAGTCTATATTTTGGCCAATAACTCTGATTTCTCTATACCCTTAGTAGGCAATAGCCAAATGGATTGAATTTAGTGACACCTCTAGAGTTTGTATCTTCTGGTGACAACTCAAAGATGGAGCATGGTATTGAGTAAAATGTTCTGTCCTTGATTCCTGATTGTCCTGGCTAACCGGGGCCAGTTTTCCCAGGATGGAATCTTGGGTAGTGTGGTCCAAGGAGGAGTTGGAGTCATAAGATAAATAAAAACAGTTTCTGCCTATGAGTAGCTCAGAGTTTAGCAGAAAAGGCAAATTAATATAGTTAAAGGGTCTGACTTTACAATTTGGGCTGCAGACAGGGTCTTCCCAGAGGTATCACAGAGTGTAATATTCTCTCTAACCCCTTCCTGTTATTTATTTTTATTTATTTGTTTATTTGTTTATTTTTGAGGTCCTGGGGTCAGGGATTGAACCCAGGACCTTGTATGTGGGAAGCCGGCGCTCAACCACTGAGCCACATCAGCTCCCCGGAGTTGGTTTCTTCATTTGTTTGCTTGTTGTTTGTTTTTTAGGAAGCACCGGGAACTAAACCCAGGACCTCCCATGTGGGAAGAAGGCGCTCAACTGCCTGAGCCACATCTGCTGCCCCCTGCTGTTCTTACTAACAGGAAGCTCATTCCTTTTCCAGTAACCCTTGGCTCCATATGAGTCCCTGGATGCTTTCTAGCATGTGTGTGTGTGTGTGTGTGTGTGTTTGTCTGTGTGTATAGGTCCAGCCCTGTTGCTGCCTATGTCAATCCAAGAAATTAGGAGTCAGACCCTACTCTTTAAGGTGGGATATGCCCCAAATTCCATTGGAGGTGACTTGCTTTTGGCTGGGCTGGCGGTGGTTGGAGAGGGGAGCTATCATGAAGGCTGTTCAAAGGTGTCTTTCCTGTTATTCTTTCTTGATGCTACTGACCAGGCTGCAGGTTTCTTGAAGTGTGAATGGTTCTCCTTCCCAAAGGTTATACTTGGTAACCACCCAGATAAAAATCTTACCCGGTAAACATTGCCAGGTATGGCAGAAAATGCTAGTGCTCACCAATATCCATGTTCAATTACATTTCCAGACTCCCTTGAAGTTAGGTGTGGTCATTGACTGCATTATGGTCAGTGAGTGGGAGTGATTGCACCACTTCTAGAGCTGTTTCACAAGTGACCCTTGTTCTCTTTCCTCACCCATCTGTTTGCTTGTTGTTTGCTTGTTTTCTTTAGGAGGCTCTGGGAACTGAACCCAGGACCTCCCATGTGGGAGGCAGGTGCTCAACTGCTTGAGCCACATCTGCTCCCTGTTGACTGGGTTTTAAGACTCAAGGTTGGGGAAGACTGTTTGCAATTCAATAGTAGGGGAAGCAAGGAGGCAGACCTATACAAAGTTTCTGAATTACTATAGGTTGTCTATACATACCACAGGATTTCTAGGGAAGAACCTACATACATCTGAGGTATTCCAAGTGGGGACTAGTGAGGGATGATGGGTTCCGTATACATTTAAGAGATAGAACTGGATTTGGTGACTGGATGTGGAGGGTAATTGGAAGAGAGGAGTTGAGGACAATACCCTGGTTTTTGGCTCAACTATTTGAGTGATTTGGTTCTGCCATTTACTTAAAGAGGGGACTCTGGGGATGGAGTGGTGTTGTGGGGTAGAAAAATGAGTGTGGTTTGGGAGATCTTGAGTTTGAGGGGTCTATGAGATATCTAGTAGGCAGATTGCCTTATGAGTCTGGATTTCATGAGTGAGGTTAGAGAACTAAGAGGAGAAGGGTGCCAAGACTGAAGCCAATATTTATGGGATGGACAGAGGAAGAAGAGCCTGTGAAGGTCCTTCAGGCCCTCCTGCCCCTCAATAACAACCCTTCCTTCCTGCTTAGGACACAACCATGCATGGCCTGAATGGTTTCTTCAGCCTCAGCTTCATTCCCCTTAGACTAGCTGTTGGCTGAGGTACAAACATGCCTCCTTTTTTGAGCCTACCTGAGCTAGGACAACCCCAACAAGGTAGGTTCTGCTGTCTAAGGCAACGTGTTCAAGCTCTGGTTTCTACCTACCTTGGAGAGGCCTCTGGCTGCAGAATTCCTTCCAGACCCCTCTCCTCCCCAGGCAGCTCACTGATAGTCTGACTCAGGCGTGAGTTCACACTTTGGGAATTTTAATAAATGCAGAGCATCCCAGCCAGCCCAGCTTTCTCTGTTTCTGTGCCAATGGCTTCTCTAAGGTGATCCCTTCTCATTAGTCATTCTCTGTGCCAGACCTCCTCTGGCCTTTTAATTAAAGTGCCCCCTCCCAAAAGAAGAAAGCATCTGGAAGGTGTGGCGAATGCCCCTTACACTAATTGACCAATAGGCCTGAATATTCATGTGGTTTTGTTTATAGAGTCTGACCTGGGTCAGAAACATTTGCTTTAATGGGGCTCATTTTTTTTTTTTCCTTCTTGATACTTTTATGGAACTTCTTTTTCCCAGATTGATCCATGCTCAAATATCCCACTAACTTGCCTAAGCTGTCACAGATGATTTGCTGGCAACAAAAATACTGTAGACCTATCTGCTATGGTGTTACAGGCTGCAGAATGATCAGACTCAGTAAAAGCCTCCCAAAGGACTTCTTCCAGGCCCTCCCAAATGTACTACTCAGCATTGCTCTTCATGTCATCAGTTTGAGGAAGTCACAATGATTTCTGACAGGGTCCTTTATCTCTCTCCTTCCTCTCACTATGTCTGATTTTCCTGCAGTGACTAGGTGGTCATGGGTGCCATTCAGTAGGATAGAGATCCTCCAGCCACCCTGGATTCCTCCTTCTTTAGGTTCCACATTCAATCAACCACAGGCCTGGCTGAATTGACTTTTCCACCCTTCATTTATTCAGTGCATATTTATTGAGTCTACTGTATAACAGGCACTATGTTTTAGTATTGGGGTGCAGAGGTGAGCAAGATAGAAGTAGCCCCCACTTCACAAGAACACAATAAAACAAACAATTGCAACAGAGAGGGTTAAGTTCTATTTCAGGGCTATTACCATTATAGGCTAGGATATAGCCTATACTATCCCAGGATAAATGAAGCAATAAATGTGAAGTTAGTTTTAAATTGAAAAGGATTAATGAGACATTGATCATTATTACTATTCTCAACCAGTTCTTAGAACCTCCTCTCAAAGGACAGGAAGGAAAGGGAGAAAAGGGCAAGAGTTGTAGGTTAATGAGAGACACAGAAGGAGATGAAAAGCAAATGGTGAAGATGAATGGGCAGGATAACCAGTGAAATGATCAAAGAAAGCTTGTTTTCTCAGACTGTAAACGTTACAGGCATCTGTGGTGAAAGGGACTTTTAGAACCATGCGTGTGAGAGAGGCCACCAAGACCTCACACCCAAGTGTCTTCTCTCTCCTACTCAGGGCTCTTCCCACCAGGGATTCTACAATTGAAGGCCCAGAGAGGAGAAGGGACTTGCCAGTGCTACACAGTGAGCCAGTGACAGGCCTGGACGAGAACCTAGGCCTCCTGATTCCTGCTCCAAGGCGCTTTCTGACTACACATTTTTTTTCTTTTTCTTGGTCAGGGACAATTCTTAATTCAATAAAAACAAAATCCACAATCTTTTTGCTAACCAAAGACATCCTTTTGAATCCTCGGGCATAGCAGCACAAATAATACCTGATACGGTTGGCTGATGTGCTCTCCCGTGCGGTGACATGGACTGGGCCCTGGCCTAGGACCTGCCACTCCAGGGGCTGCTAGTGGTTATGAAATGATTATCACAATGCTTGGGGCTAGGGGAGAGATGAGGTCTTCCAGTGGGCACCAGTGGGAGTGTGTGCTGGCCCCTGAGCCTGTAATCCAGGATTCCTACTGTCCTAATCCCATGGGATTTGGTCAGGCCCTGCTGAGGTACAGGTTCCGAGTCTTTTCCTGCAGGCTCTGCCCCAGAGTCCCTGAGGCATGCTGACTAGGGCACGGGTCTCAGCTGCCTCACCTCAGCTGTCCCACCTAGTGGGCTTGGGAGGAGTCTTGCTGTGTGAAGCAAGACTTGTGTGAAATGAGCCTTGGGGTCACCCGAATGTTTTAGGATGCTGGTAAGACCTAATGTTCACCAAGAATTTATAATCTGCCAGGAGTTGTTTTAAGTACTACACATGTGATATCTGCTTTATTCCTCCGGACAGTTCTCACAGGAAGGTTCTGGTTTGAACATCCACACCACAGAGATGAGGAAACGAGGCACAGAGGGCATCTCCCAACAGCCAATAAATAGCTGAGACAGGATTCAAACCCAGGCAGTATGATTGTAGAGGTCAATGTGTTTAACTACTAGGAGTGCTGGGAATTATAGCCCTCTCTCTATTGGGTTGGCTTGGTCCATCCTCCTGGGCTTTTGCCTCAGTTTCCTGATCTGCATCCTGATTCCTTGATGGAGTTTAAGACCTTCTATGTTAGTCAGGGCTCTTGATGCACTTTAAGAAAAAAAAAAAAAAAAAAAAAAAGGACTGGATTGGCTTCCTTAACTGAAAAGTCCAGGGCTGTACTGTATTAAAGCATGTCTGAAACCAGGTGCTTTAACGATGGAGTTAGGATTTTTCTTCTTTTTCTTTCTCTCAGCTCTGTATTCCTTTGTGTTAGCTGCATTCTCAGGGAGGTGCTTCCCATGTGGGTGAAAAGTGGCCAGCCACCAGAAGCCCCGGCTTGTGTTCTACTAGCCTGTGCTTCTTGAACGAGCTTCAGAAGCTGCTTGCCCTAGTTTAGGAAAAGCCCTGATGTCAGGCCGTCCTGAACCAATCATGGGAAAGGGCTGTGCCCTCCTAAATATTCTGATTGGCATACTCCCATGAGTTAGAGGGTGGGGCCATTGGCAGCTCTACCTGAACCACAAGAAGTGAGAGTGGTTGGAGGTTGAGGAGCCTCCACAGGCCTACTGTGAGGATTAGAGAATATGAATGCAGACCGTGGGCTTTGTGCCTGAGAATCCCTCAGGCCATGTGTGTGGAAACCATGAGTGACAAAGGCTAATGCTCTGGAGACTATTTTCAGACTTCAGAATCATACCTAATGATGATCCTGAAGTGAGCTGGTTAGTACGATGTTACTCATTAGCTTTTTAGGAGGAGGGCCACCAGTGAGTGGCCAACTTCTTACTTTCCTCTGTGTCAGTCCCAGCTCACCTGGATTATGGCAGAACACACAATCTAGAAGGCCAGGGAATAAGCTCGTGTACTAGTGGGAAATGGATGGAATGCTCACAGGATAAATCAAGAAGCTAATAAAATGACTAGTTATGAGGGTATGGCAGCATGTAGGGAAACCACAAGGGATTGTACAGAACCCTGGAGATAGTAGTGGAGAGGCTTCTTTACCCTCCCCTGCCCTGCCCTGAAGCCTAGGTAACTGAATCAGAGAGAGAGGGGGCTAGGCAGAAGGGGCACCTTCACAGCTGCAGTTCCCTGAAGATGAGGGATTCAGCCAGCCTGTGAGGACCCAACAGAGAGGAAGCTGGGGAATAAATGCTCCTACCTCTCTTTTCTCCCTTTCTCTAATCTGATCATATTCCCCACTGGCCAAAGGGCAAGGAAGCCCAGTGATGTACTCCATACAAGCTAGCCTCCTGGCATGAAGATCCAAGTACAGAAAGGTGCTGAGTGGCGGAAGGGCATGCAGTTTAGCTGATATGTTGGCATGTGACCTTGTTGTTTCTGTCTTGAGGTCATTGGAGATCGGGGACCTTATTTAGTGTGGAAAATGAGGTATATGTCAGTGCAGACCACTGGTTGTTCCAGACTGAGGGCACAGCAGTGGATAGAGGGACGAGAGGTAAACCCACTCAGATCTCCAACCAACCAGATTTAAAGAAGTGGGGTCCACATTAGCGAATAGACGCTGCCTTTTGGAGGAGCTGGGATTAGAGCTGAGGGACTGGATCATTTATGGTGCTAAGTGTTATTTAAGGGTGCAGGCTGCCTGAGTACAAATTCTCGCTCTGCCAGTTGTACAAGCTTGGGAAAACTTTTTGTGCCTCAGTTTCTTCATCTGTTAAATGAGAATGTAATATTACCAGTCTAATGGGATAGGGGTCAGATTAAATGAATTAAAAGTACTTAGCACTGAGTCAGATACATTAAAAGTGCTTAATAAATGTTAGCTGCAATTATTGTTATTATTATTGGAAAGAGTACTGAACTCTTAATTTTACAAGCCTGAAGACTCTCTTTGCTCTGACTTGCTTTGTGACTTAGGGCAAGTCACTTTTCCTCTTTGGGTCTTGGTTTCCTCTTCTCTAAAGTTCAGAGGTAGGATCCAAAAGTTCTGAAGACACATTTCGGCTAGAAAATTCTAAATTCTGCAAATCCTAAGTCCATCACAGATTTTACAAAAGACCCTGAAGGGGAAGTGTGTTTCCAGGGCTTCTCTGGCTCCTGCCTAAGAGAGCTCAGATTTCCTTCCTTAGCTTCACTGGAGGAGTTCCCAGTAAGGAGATCTGTAAGGCCCTTCCCTGCAGGTGTCTCAGGGAGCTGCTCTAATTTCTTTATGATGGCCTCCATCTGCAGTGGATCCCTGGAAGCATTGGCTGCTAGGGGGAGGGGCAAGCCTTTGCTGTTGGTCCTTCAGGCAAATCACTCATCTCTGACGGTCTCTCCCTAGGGCCTGAAGTCTGACATGGTGGGAGACAGGACCTCAACCTAGGCTGGCTGGGGGAAGTGCAGGCAGGCTGGGAGGCTTTTATTCCATCCCTGGCTGCGTAGATTGGCCTGGGGCTATTTGATGGGCTGAAATTCCATCCTGGGGTTTTCAGGTGCCAATGGGAGCTCAAATGGTTTGAATTCAGGAAATTCACCTTTCAATCCCCACCTTTTCTCCTCCTTCCTTGTGTTTCTTCTCTTCCTTCTTCTCCCTAAGGTTTAAACCCCTTAGCATGGCCCCCATGGGTTTTGGCTCCTAACTGCCTCCAAGCTCACCTCATTATCATTGCACTCCTTCCTCTAAACTCCAGATACTCTGGGGATCTCAGCCCTTTGATTATGTGAAACGTTTCCCACTTCAGGGACTTGGCAAACACTGTTTCCATGTCCAGAACTCTTCTCCATCCTTTTCTCCTTAGCTAACTTCTATTCATTCTTCAGATCTCTGCTCAAAGGTCATTTTGTCTTTGGAGCCTTCCCTACAACAGAGGTTATAAGTGATTACAGGTGATGAACACGGACCAAGACTTTTCCATCACTCCAAACAGAGACTAACAATTACACATTTACTCCCTATTACCATCTTTCAGTCTCTCACCATTGACTTACCCACTCCCACATCTGCCCCTAGTAACCTGTATTCTAAATTTTTTTTTTTTTTCCAAAACACTGGGAATTTTGATTGGGGTTGCCTTGAATCTGTAAATTGCATTGGGGATTATATTCTTAATAATATTTAGTCTTCCAATCCATGAACATGAAATGTCCTTCCATTTATCTAGGTCTTCTTTGTTTTCTTTTAGCAGTATTTTGATGATTTTCCACGTACAAGTTCTTTATATCCTTTATTAAATTTATTTGTAGATATTTCTTTTAGTTGCTGTATTAGTCAGCCAAAGGGGTGCTGATGCAAAATACCAAAAATCTCTTCACTTTTTTTTTTTTTAAGATTTTATTTATTTATTCATTTATCCCCCCCTTGCTGCTTGTGCTCGCTAGGTCAGCTAACCACGCCGTGCGGGCGGGCTTTGCCTTCACCAGGAGGCCTCGGGAACTGAACCTGGGGCCTCCCATATGGTAAACGGGAGCCCTACTGATTGAGCCACAGCCGCTTCCCATCTCTTCACTTTTATAAAGGGTATTTATTGGGGGTAGAAGCTTACAGTCACAAGGCCTTAAAGAGCCCAGCTCAAGGTACCATAAGAGGTACTTTCTCACCCAGAATCTGTTGCCACTTGTTGACGCAAGATGGAGGGTGATGTCTGCAAGGGTTCAGTCTTCTTTCTCCACCCAAGTGTCCGTGGTCCCAGCTTCTTTCAATGTCAGCCTCAGGCTGGGACAAATCTTGTCTCTCTCCCAGACTTGTTTCTCTCTGGGCTCAGCTGCTCTACTCCCTTCACAAGGCCAGCTTAAACTGTTAGGTGAACAGCTTGTCTCTCTTCCTGGGTCCTCTACCGTGTCTAATGGAGACTTCTCTTTTTCCTCATCTATCTGCTTCTCTGTATGTTTTATTTCCCGGGCTCCAGGATCAAAACTCTACCTGTCTCCTCTGCCTTGTTGTTTTCTCTTGGTGGGCGGGGACTCAACATCCTACTGATGTGACCCAATCAAAGCCTTAATCATTATTTAATCAAGTAAAAGGGAAACCTCGGAATCTAATACAATATAATATGTCCAGAGGTAAAGACCAGTTCACAAACATAATCCAATATGTATTTTTGGAATTCATAAACAATATCAAACTGCTATAGTTGCTATTGTATATTGAGTTTTTTCATTGGTTTCCTCTTCAGGTTGTTTATTACTAATATTACTGAGTTTTGTGTGTTGATATGGTACCCTAACCACTTCGCTGAATTTGTTTGTTAGCTCTTGTAGCTTTGTTGTGTATTTTTCAGGATTTTCTACATATAGGATTATATTATCTGCAAATAGTGAAAGTTTTACTTCTTCCTTTCCAATTTGGATGCTTCTTATTTCTTCGTGTTGCGTAATTGCTCTGACTAGAACTTCCAGTGCAATGTTGAATAACGGGGGTGACAGTGAGCATCCTTGTCTTATTCCTAATCATAGGAGACAATCTTTCAGTCTCTCACCATTGACTTTGATATTAGCTGTAGGTTTTTCATATATGCCCTTTATCATGTTCAGGAAGTTTTTGCCAACATTTTTAAGTTGCCTTTCTCTTGTTTCAGTACTTGCCCAGGTACTGCAATTCTTTAGCTGTTTTTTGAGCTCTGGGGATGAAGGGCCCACCAGTTTTGGCTAGTTGCTCAAAGATTCTGTGGGGGAATGGAACCCTGGAGTGTCAAACTCTGCTATCTTGATTGACCTGCTCTCTCTATTTCTTGACTTCTTGCTAGGTGACTTAATAAATCCTCTATAGTTTAAGCTATTTTAAATGAAGTCTTTCATGACTTGTAGCTGAAAATCTTTTGACTGATTCACTGTGTATGTGTCCTTGATCAAATCACTTATTTTTGCTAAACTTTGGTTTCTTTAAATGTTTAAAGAGACACTGGTTTTTCTGAATGATTGTACATCTGTGATCTTGTAAGAGAAGTGAATTTGCTGGGAATAAAGGCAGATCTATACAAATGGGAGAAGTGGTTAACATTAGCCCCCCATACTAGGTGTCTGGATAGGGTAAAAAACAATGGAGATGGCTTTAGTTTTTCTTTTCCTCCTCCTCCTTTTCCTTTATTGTTTGACCAGGTAGTAGGTTTAAACATCAAAAAGTATAGAAACATATAAAGCGAAACATTTCCCATCACTTCTTTCTCCCATCTACAAATTCATACTGTCCACCAACCCTCCCAACAAGCAACCACTATTGCTTATTGCTTGTTTCTTGTTTCTTGTTTTTCTGCCTAGATATTTTTATGTACATGCAAGCTTAGAGTGCATAAACATAGAGTTCTATCCCTCTGCCCTTTTTTTAAAGTTAAAGAGCACAGTATACCACTGTTCTGAACTTTACTTTTTTTCACTTAGCTGTATATCTTGAGATTTTTCCATAACAGCAAATAGTGAACTTATTCTTTTTTTTCTTTTACAGTGTCATAATACTTCATTGTAGTAATTATTTGACTTATTTACCCAGTTCATCACCGAATGTCATTTGTGTTGTTTCCAATTTTTTTATTATTACAAACAATGTTGTAATGAATAATCTTAACCTCACAAATCTTATGTAAGTGCCACAAACATTCTTAGGAGTGGAAATGATAGGATAAAGGATATATGCCCTTACAGCATTTTAAAAATGTAGTCTATTTAACTTTTAATTACTGAAGCAGGTTTTAGGGAAAAAGACTGAAAATCCCTCTTTTCTTCACTCTCATCATTCTGGGCCATTCTGACCAGCTTCCTTTACTCCTCAAATGTTTTTTGTGGACATAGGATGAAAATTCATGGTTGGGCGGCTATTTCTTGAACGAACTAGGCAGGAGACTGACAGTATCGACTTAGCAGATAAGAACTTTGCAGCCCAGAGAAGTAAAGTGACTTCTTTAGGGCTACACAGAAGAGCTGGAACTAGGACCTAGGACTCCTTGAGTAGTAGAAACTCTCCTCTTACCCTCAGGTGGTGCTTCTAGGGTGTCATCATTAATTTTTTTACATTATATGAAGTTGTTCTTTTGCATGAATTTTGTTATACTATCATGGAGCCAATGGAACTTGGATTTAGTTTTCATCATATATGTAACTGATTTCCTGCACCTTGAATAGTACTATGCTTCCACTGGCTCCCTTGCTTCCCCGCTTGCTTCCATGGCTACACTTACAACTTAGGGTATTGCTGACAATTCCTAGGCTAAGGCAGGAGACCTGGGGGCTGGGCTCCTCCTCAGGGGTCTACCCCACTCCTTGGATGTCCAAGTAGCACTCCAACCCTTGGGCCAACGTCTAGCTGCTTTATCTTTTCTCTCTCCTGGGGCACTGGTCTCTCTGCTCTATTCTTCCCCACCTTCCCATTACATTTCCAGAATGATCTTGCTACAAGTTGTATTTGATCTTCTCATTCATTAAGACTTTAGATGTTTTCCATGGCCCAAGTATACATTTCAAACTCCATACAGGAGAGCAGATGTAGCTCAAGTGGTTGAGCGCCTGCTTCCCATGTACGAGGTCCCAGGTTCAATCCCCAGTACCTCCTAAACAAAACAAAACAAAACAAACTAACTCAAATGCAACAGGGGAGCATTTAAAATCTGGTTCCAACAGAATCTCCTACTAGACCATCCTATCACATGCACACATCAGTCCTGTCACACAAAACCACCCAATATTCATTTAGTCATTCACTCATTAACTCATTCAGGATTCATAGAAAGGGAATATGACCTCAGATTTCATTGCCAGAGGTCTAGGGACTGTGTACATGGTGATCTTGCTCTCCTTTGTACTAGCCTAGCCTTACCTAGAACAGTGAGTCCAGTCCAGTCTGTTCCACTTCAAGAAAATAAAGACAAAATGGATTTCTAGGGGGAGGGAACCAGAATGGAGAGGGGACTTGGAAACAGGTTCCATAAAGGAATGGTAGAGGGAAGTAGAAGTGATTAATTTCAAGAAGAGGTTTGAGGAGCCCAAGGTCTGTTCAGATACTGAGGTCTTCACTGAGGGTTCTGTGAAGCCTCTGACAGGAGAGAGAGACAGATGGTTGGGGACTATAGGGAGAGTGAAATAAGGGCAGAAGCTAGCATTAGAAAGGCCCAGTCCTGGGTTGGACAGTTTTGAAGGGTAAGCATATCATTCCTGCTGAAAACCTTTCAATGGCCTCCCCAGACTTAGGATAAAGATCAAACTTCTTACCACAATCTTCGAGAGGCTGAGTAGTCTGGCCTCCTGCCCCCTTACCTTTTACCCTTACCTTCTACCTCTTTAGCCCCTTCTTATTCTATACTCTTCCCCGCTTCATGGACCTCCCTTCTTTCAGTCTCTTGATCACACCAAGCTCTTACCTGCTTAGTGCTCTTGCACATTAGAATAGGGCCAATGACAGTTTCTTTCTCAATGGGATTACATGAAATAATAATAATAATTATAGCAAACACATTTAGAGCACTTACACATGCCAGGTATTATTTTAAGTACTTTACATACATTAAATCATTCAATGTGCACAAAAACTCTATGAGCCTGGTGACGCTCTTATCCCTGTTTTTTAGATTGGAGCACTATCACAGATTGGGTTGCTCACGAATAGACTCCAGAGATGGAGACGGGCATGCAGGCTGTCTCTTAGGGAGTGCTCTGGGACCCAACATCTGTGGAAGGGAGGGGAAAGGAACAGGAGTGGGCAGAAGGGGAAGTTGACTATGATGTAGTCTCAGACAAGACCTCAGCTGAGCCCACGAGGTGCTTTGGAGGTTGAGTGGTCCTTCAGTTGGTACAGATTGGGGTTAGGGACCTGAGCTTTGTATCCCTCTGTTGATTTGTCATTGGATGTGAACATGAACTTGGGTGAGGTAATTTTCTTCAGGCCAGGTAATCCTCAAAGAGGGCCAACTGCAGTGGGCTGTCTCACAGCAGCACTCCCAGCCTCTGGGGGCCATAAGTTCTTCATTCCTGAATGGATATCTATCTAGGTATCGAGGGGTCACATAACTGCCCCAAAGTCACAAGGCTGGAAGTGGGGGTGCCAGGGTAGGAACCCATGTTCTATTGCCTCCTCTTATTATTGTTGTTATTACTTTACAGGTAAGAAAACTAGATATTAGTGAAGTTAAATCACATGACCAATGTCACATAGCTGTTAGGGAGGAGAGCTGGTGGTTTAACCCCGTTTCATTAGCTGGAGAATTAATCAATGCTAAGGTCTATTGGAGGAGGGATGTGTTCATCACTGTTATCAACAGGAGCTAGAATACCTGGCTCAGTAAAAATTTGTGGAATTCCTTCCCTCCTTACTGAAGATAAGACTGAGTCTTGACTCCCAGACCTCTATTTCCTCCATTGGCTGACTGTCCCCTTGGAGAGGATCTGTTCTAAGCCCCTCATTTTACAGATGAGGAACCCGAGGCTCAGAGAGGAGAATGGACTTGCCCAAGGTCATAAGGCCTCTCAGTGGCTGGTCAGGACACTTATCTCAGTCTGGGAACTTCTGGGCCAGTGTTCGTTCTACTGGGTCAACGTGCACACGAATCATGTTAAAATGCAGATTCTGAATAAGGCTATCAGATTACCTTATTTTCATTCATCAAAGATTGTTCCTATGTAGATTGAACATTTATTGTAGCACTACATAACTGATTAAAAATCTGTAAATGAATTAGCACTTTCATATTGAAACAAGCCTGCTAGCCTATGTATAAAATAGCAAAATGTTTGCTGTTTATAAAAAAGAAGGGATGTAATAGGGTGGGGGTCAAGGGAAATTTCAAGTTAATTTAAAAATGAACTAGCAATTTTGTACCTGGTGACTTTGTTGTTTACTCACCTCTTGATAGTGACTTGAATTCGGTATGTAAAAAGGGGTTAATGATACTTCATTGCTGCTAAAAAAAAAATGGCAACTCCCTCTGTCCTATGTTTTTTTCTTAAAACTTTCAGTGTACAAGTGAAATTTGGATATAAGACCATACTGTAACAAATAAGAAAGTCTATCTTATCTGAAGCATGTAAATTGGATATAAAGTTCTACTCTTTAAAGAGTAGGTTGAAGAGTGTGGCTAACATCTATATATGCAATCTATTAAAAGAACTTAATTCGGCTAAAAAAAAAAAATGCAGATTCTGAATTAGGGTGAGGCCTGAGGTTCTGCATTTCTAATGAAATCCCACACGGTGCTGAGGCTGCTGGTTCACAGACCACACTTTGAGAAACAAGGGTGTCAGGGATCACAAACTTTTGAGAGCAGGAGAGAGATCTCTGAGAGCCAAAGTAGGCTGGTGCTGTGATTCAGTGTGGAAAGGCCTGTTCCTTTTCCTGCCACACGAAATCCAGGTGTTGTCAACAGGCAGCAGGAACACCTGGTTGTGGGGTCACAAGTTCGCTCAGGCGCCCGGCTGTTCCTGAACAAGCCCCACCACTAAATCAGTCATCTGACGGAACTGGCTTAGATGGACAGGTGTGTGGGGCTGGGAGCAGCTGGGCCAGGGGTGCTCTCAGCAAGGGGCATGCAACAGCGGCTGCTCAGGATGCTCACGGTGGGCCAGAGTCAGGCTGGGTTTGGGACTGGCATCTGCTACTTGTAGCCAGAAAGCCTTGGGTAAACTGCTTCACCTCTCTGAGCCTCAGTTTCCTCGCTGGTACCGGTCTCACAGATTGTCGTGAGGCTTAAATGATGTAAGGCATGTAAAGTCTGCAAAAGGTAGGTAATCAATGCTTGATGAATGTTTGTTTTTCTTATTTTTATTTTTATAGGAGCTCAGTCTTCTAGGGAATTCCTTGGAGATGAGGAAGGGAGTAGTGGAGTGTCTTTCAGCTTCCTACAAATGGAGCCAGCTGGCATGAAGCAAGCTGGGTACATATGGGAGGGATCCTCACATCCTAACCTCTACCTGTGCACTCAAGGAGAAATCTGAGCATCATTCTGGCCTCTGTCCTTTCCCTTACCAATCACTAACTCCTGTCCTTTTAAATTTCTGGATATCTTCCATTTACTCCACATCTCTCATCTCCACTGCTTAAGTGGACCATGCTTGGTAATTTCGAAATATTTTATCTAATTTTTGCAAGTCCCCTCTAGGAGTCATAACAGAGAGGCCTTATTATACCTCCTTTACAGAAACAAAATCTAGGTTCATGGTGGTCAAGTGGCCTCTCCAGCAGGTCAGTGGCAAGTTCAGGATTAAGCCCAGCTATGTTGGACCCTGGGGATTGTGCTTTAGGCACCACACATTAGTTCCTAGTATCCTCGGTTGTAAAAGGAGGAATTGACTAAGACAGTCTTCAGAGTGTGTTTTGCTTTACATTTTATACCTCTATTGCTTGATTTTGCCAATGCCAGATTCCATTCTCTGCACAGTCATTGGGCTCTTTCCCTTCTCTCCGAGCTTCACATTCCAAAGCCACCTGACATCACAGGTAAGAGGGGTGGGGCCCCCTTAGTCGAGCACTAAGAGACTTTGGATCAAAAGTGACACAGAAGCACCCAAAAATCCTGAATTTCCAATGGAGAAATTACAGAGCTCAACCTTTCACCACAGATGACTTCCGATTTCCTTAAAATCCTTTCTATACTTCCCCTCTATCTTCACTGGCATTGGTCCAGGCACCATCACCTCTTTCCAGGATTTCTGCATAAGCTTCTTTTTTTTTAAACTCACAAGTGCCTTTTCCAAAAAGGCACATGCTTTTATTTATTGTTATTTTTTAATTTTTTAAAGATTTATTATTTATTTTTTTATTTCCCCGTTGCTGCTTGTGGTCGCTGTGTCCATTTGCTTTGGGCTTTTTTTTTTTTCCCTGTGTCTGCTTGTCTCCGTCATCTTGCCGTGCCAGCACTGTGCCACGTGGGCCGGCTTGCCTTCACGAGGAGGCTCCGGGAATCGAACCTGGGGCCTCCCACATGGTAAACGGGAGCCCAACCAATTGAGCCACAGCCACTTCCCTGCATAAGCTTCTTGAATTGGCATCTTCTCTTCACTACTCCATACCACAGCTATACTATGTTATTTTATTTTTGAGGTACTGGGGCCAAGGACTGAAACCGGGACCTTGTATGTGGGAAGCTAGCGCTCAACCACTGAGCCACATCAGCTCCCCTGAGTTGTTTCCCATTTGTTTGCTTGTTGTTTGTCTTCTTTAGGAGGCATTGAGAACCAAACTCAGGACCTCCCATGTGGGAAGCAGGCGCTCAACTGCTTGAGCCACATCTGCTCTCTAGACTATGTTTTATAAATACATTTCAGATTGTTACTCCCCTGCATAAAACCCTGTAAAAGCTCTCTTTTACCCTTGGAAGAAAGTCCAGAGACCTACAAGGGCACTTATGGTCTGGCCCTATCTTATTCTATTCTGCCATTGCCTCTCTAGCCTTACTCACATCCATTTCTCTTGTTGGTGCAGCTATATTGGATTTCTCTCTGCTTTTCGTATGAGGTCACTGCCTGGCAGGCTCTCACATGACTTTTTATCCTATGAGTCCCTCCCTAGCACCCCATGCCTTTCCTGCTGTAACTGGCCCCCTGCTTTTATAATTGGTACATTGAACAGGTTGACCTTGATGAGATATGAGAATGAAATATTTTACTTTTACTCTAATCATTGCCTTCAAATGTGTTTGTTCCATGGAATGTGCCTTTATGAGAGTTCTGATAATTTTCTGGCCAGTTAGTCCTATAAAACTTTAATCTTATTTTCAATTATTTTCTTGCTGGTCCAGGCCAGGCCTTGACCTAAGGGATGTGGTATGAGGAGAACATGTGTCTGCCCTTTTACTCCTTCGTTCCTCAGTTTTCTGCTTATGGATATTTCAGAGTTGTAGAAGACATGGGATGGGATGGCAGAGGAAAACAGGGTTAGGTGAAAGGACAGCTGTTGAGGTTCTGGCCTCTCCTTGCCGTGGTTGCCTTCTGTGTGGTGGGATCCCAAATGCTACATTTCTTGTCTTCCAGACTGGATTCTAAGCTTCAAGAAGAGTGGGGTCCTGTCTGTCTTGTTCATCACTGGGTCTTCAGAACCTAACTTGTTTATTGAGCACCTATTATATACTAGGCACATAATATTTGCAATGAATGAACAAAGGAAGGAATGAAGGGCATGAACTTTGGAATGAATTCTAGTTACTTAAGTTACTTAGAAACTTGGAAAAAATGATTTTCCTTGTTTAAGCCTCATTTCTCTTATCACTCATATGGTAATCCCTGCCTGGCAAGTTGGGGTGAATATTAAATAATAAACTTAGACGACGACTATAAATTATTTAACATAGCACCTGGTACAGGATAAGTATTCCATAAAGGTCAATTTCTCTTTTTCATCTATGAACATGGGGCTGATAATTCATGCTCTGGTGACAAAAACATGCAAAAACAAGGGGAGTGGGGTTCTTAATAATAGTAATTTCATTCATTTCCTTAGGATTCCCACTGTGGTTCCTTTCAATGCCTCTGCCTTTACTTCATGACCTAAAATTCTCTAAAAGACAGAACAAAAGGACCAAGGTAGTGGGGGACCCCTTTCCCCCCTCTTCTCAGTCATAGTGCTAGCCTGTGTGATAAAGGATCATGCTCAAGTTGAACCATTTACCCCTGCCCTCCTCCTGCACCCTAATTGCACCCTGGCTAGGAACATGGACTCATTAAGCAAGTTATCCCAAATTAGACACAGAATCTGCACCTCCCAAAGTACATGTTTGATGCCCAAACAGCCTTTTAAAGTGCCTCATTTGGGGAATATGTCTCCAAGTCTGGGCTAGGACCCCAGGGACTGCTTGTGGGAAATGGACTGTTTGGGGGTTTTAGGTTCATGAGCAGGTGGCATAGAAATAGGGGGAGGGGGCAGGCGATGACAGTTAAGCTACAAAGGGATTGGCAGAATGTGGGTAAAGTCTTTCCTCAAGGAAGCAGGAAGTGTATCTGTCTATGTCTGTGTACACACACGGGCATGATGTGTTTGTATAGGTGTAGGGTGGTTTTCTGCTTAATTTCTCTTCAATTCAATTCCACTCAACACCCTCTCACTACATCACCATTGTGTGTTTGGCTTCCAATGAGCACGAGACACACATGTTGGCTAAGACACCATCCCTGACTCCAGGGAGGTCACGTCTCACAAAGGAAAGACACACCCCATACTAATTTCTGGATAGTGTAATGTGCCTTGATTAGATGCCAGAGATGCTAGAGACTTTTGGAATGTGAAGGAAGCATAATAGTTCCCCTATATTGTGAGTAGCAAAGTTGAGGCCCAGTGAGGGGATGAATGCCATTATTTGTCGGTAGGGGCAGGGTACAGCATACATCTCAGATTCCCCTTTCTTTTTGCCAGCTAATTCCTACTCCTTCTGCCCATTTAAATGACATTTCCTTAGAGAAGTCTTTCCTCACAGCTTCCTCCCCACACACTACAGTAAAGCCTCTGTTATAAACTCAAATGTTCTACAATCTTCCTGTTTGGTAATGCACATTGCATCTGTGTTTTAGTTTGCTAAAGGACTGCCAATGCAAAGTACCAAAAATAGTTTGGCTTTTATAAAAGGGATTTATTTGGGGTAAAAGCTTACAGTTCTAAGGCTGTGAAAAGTCCAAATCAAGGCATCATAAGAGGTGTTTTCTTAAGTCAGCTGCCATGTGTTGAAGCAAGATGGCTGCTGATATCTGCTGAGGTTTGAGCTCAGCTGAGGGCAACCAGGATAAACGTCTCTTTCCGGGCCTCTTCTATCCATCTAGGCTGCTCTGTATTCTTCCTGAGGTCAGCAGCAGGCTTTGGGTATATGGCTCGTTTCCTCTTGAGCTGCACCATGGGCCCAGACTCTTGGAGGCTTCGTGCTTAAGTGGTTCTCTAGTCCTCTCTCACATGGCAGGATCAGAAATGGAAGCTTCCTTTTCCTGTGTGTGTCTTTGTTTTCATCAGACCCAGAAAGAAGGCAGAAATCCAACCTGAGTCATGCATCATGGATGTAATCCAATTGAAAGGGTCTCATATCCTCAGGAATAAATTAGCTCACAAGCATAACCTTCATTTTTTTTTTTTTTTTATTCATAAAATAACTTCAAACTGCCACACTCTGCAATTACTTAGTTTCTCTCTCTCTCTGTCTTTCTTTCTCCCCTATTATACTGTAAGCCCCATGAAAGTAGGAGCCACGACTATCTTGTTCACTGCTCTATCAGCAGCGTCCAGTGCAATGCCTGGCACGTAGGAAGTACTCACTAAGTATTTATTGAAGGACTAGAGACTGTATGACCTTGATTCTATTCTCTGGGTGCAGTGAGTTTTTCTCCTGGATTGTTTCCTCAGTGTTATTGAAAGAGCCCTATAGGAAATGAGCAAGAAGGGAACAAGATATGATACTATTCTGAGTCCCCTTAGGGCCAGGCATTGAGCAGGGTGCCCTACACAGATGGCCTCACTGGATCCTCTGGCAACCTGAGTGCCAGCAGGGCGAGATGGAATTAGGAGGTAGGTTTTGAAATTTATTTATTTATTTAATTTATTTTAGAGAAGTTGGAGGTTTAAAGAAAAATCATGCAGAAAATACAGAGTTCCCATACACCCTCATCTTTCCCCATGATTAACACCTCATACTGTGTGGTATATTTGTTACAGTTGATGAAAGAATATTATTATAATTGTTCTGTTAACTATAGTCCATGGTTTACATTAGGGTTCACTGTTTGTGTTGTATAATCCTATGTATTTTTCATTCTAGTCACATGTATAACCTAAAATTTCCCCTTTTAACCACATTTAAATATGTAATTCAGTGCTGTTAATTATTTTCACAATGTTGTACTACCGTTATCATCATCCATTTCCAAAACTTTCCCACACCCCAAATAGAAACTCTGTATAATTTAAGCACTGACTCCCCATTCTTGGCTCCTGGTAACCTTATTCTAGTTTTTGACTCTATGACTGTGGTTATTCTGATTATTTCATATCAGTGAGATCATACAATATGTTTCCTTTTGTGTCTGGTTTGTTCACCAAAAATAATGTCTTCAAGGTTCATCCATGTTGTCACATGTATCAGAACTTCCTTCTTTTTCAGGGCTGAATAATATTCCACTGTATGTATGAACCATGTTTTGTTTATCCATTCATCGGCTCATGGACACTTGGGTTGCTTCCATCCTTTGGCAATTGTGAATAATGCAGCTATGAACATTGGTGTGCATATATCTGAGTCCTTCCTTTTAATTCTTTTGTGTATATACCTAGGAATGGGATTGCTGGGTCATATGGTCATTCTATATATAGCTTTCTGAGGAACTTCTAAACTGTCTCACACAGCTGCACCATTTTACATTCCCACCAACAATGAAGGTGTTCCTAATTTTCCACATCCTCCCAACACTTGTAATTTTCCATTTTTTAAATAGTAGCTATTCTAGTGGGTGTGAAATGATATCTCTTTGTGATTTTGATTTGGTATTCCCTGATGGCTACTGATGTTGAGCATATTCTCATGTACTTTTTGGCCATTTGTGTATCTTATTTGGAGAAATGTCTTTTGCCCATGTTTTAATTGGGTAGTTTGTCTTTTTGTTGTTGAGTTGTAGGATTTCTTTATATATACTGGATATTAAACCATTATTAGATATTAGGTTTCTGAATATTTTCTCCTATTCTGTGGGCTGCTTTTTACTTTCATGATAAAGTTCCTTGATGCACAAAAGTTTTTTATTTTGATGAGTTCACATTTATCTATTTTTCATTTTCTTGCTTGTGCTTTGGTATAAAGTGCAAGGAACCACTGTCTAATACAAAGTTCTGAAGATCTTCCCTATGTTTTCTCCTGGGGGTTTTATAGTTCTGGTTCCTTATATTTAGGACTTTGATCCATTCTGAGTTGATTTTTGTATATGATGTGAGGTAAGGGTCCACCTTCATTCTTTTGTATATGGAGATCCAGTTTTCCAAATTTTGTTGAAAAGACTATTCTTTCCCAATTTAGTGGGCTTGTCACCTATTTTAGTTTGCCAAAGGACTGCCGATGCAGAGTACCAGAAATGTATTGGCTTTTTAAAAGATATTTATTTGGAGTAAAAGCTTGCAGTTCCAAGGCTGTGAAAAGTCCAACTCAAGGCACCGTAAGAAGTGCTTTCTCACCCAAGTCAGCTGCCATGTGTTGAAGCAAGATGGAGGGCAATCTCTGCCTGGTCTCTGCCTTCACCTCTAGGCTGTACTATCTCTTAGAGCTCTGCTGAGGGCAACCAGATATAGGGTTTTTCTCTTACTGGACCTCTTCTCTCTGGCTCAGCTGCTCCGCTTTCTCCCTGATTTCAGTGCAAGCTATCAGGCAAATGGCTCATCTCTCCCCAGGGGCCTCAGCTGTTTGAGTCTCTCCTTTCCATAACATTGCAGGATAAAAAATGGCAGAGCTCTCTTTTCCTGTGTCTGTCTGAGTCTCTATTTCTCCCTTTATATCAGACCCAGCAAGAGGGCAGAGACTCAACATGAATCATGCCCCACAGACATAATCCAGGCAAATGTGTCACACCCACAGGAATGGAGTAGTTTAAAACATAATCTCTTTTGGGGATTCATAAAATAATTTCAAACTGCCACAGCACCCTTGTCAAAAATCAGCTGGAAATAGATGTGAGGGTTTATTTCTGAACTCTCGATTCAATTCCATTGGTCTCTATGTGCATCAAAGGACTTTATCATGAAAGTCCTTGTGCCAGTACCATGCTGTTTTAATTACTGTGACCTTTGTAATAAGGTTTAAGACTGGGAAGTATGAGTTGTCCAACTTAATTCTTCTTTTTCAGGATGGCTATTTATCAATTTGATAATTGGTTTTTCCATTTCTGCAAAGAAGACTGTTGAAATTTTGATTGGGATTGCACTGAATCTGTAAATTTCTTTGGGTAGAATGGACATCTTAACTATATTTAGTCTTCCAATCCATGGACATGAAATTTCCTTCCATTTATTTAGGTCTTCTTTGATTTATTTTGTGTCACAAATGGTAAATGGGGTGATAAAGGCATTTAGAGGCACCCAGAGTCTTTCCAGGGGAGCTAGGAATTCAAAGTCCAGTGTGCCTTGTATCACCAAAAATCAGTGTGGGATGGCATGGCTGGTGTTGATGGCAGAGTAAGGGCTCGTGCCCAGGCACATCTCTGGCTTGTCTGCTGCACGGCAAGGCTTTATTGAAGCAGCTAAGAGGGCACTGGCCTTCACCAGGGGCCTCTGACAGTTCCCTGCTGCACATTCATTTATGATCCAGTATACCCACCCTACTGGAAGCTGGGCTGTATCTTTTTCTTCCCTTCTTAGCTGTGTGATTATGGGTAAGTACATGACTTCCCTGGGCTTCAAATTCCTCTTCTGTAAAATGGGGATAATAAGAATACTCAGCCTATAGGGATTCTGTGTGAATTAAATGACTCAAAAGATGCAAAATGCTGAGATAATGACACCAATAACTAATGCTTTTGAGCACCAATGTACCAGGCCCTGTTCTCTTTCCCTAATGTCTAGTAGTAGCTGACACAACCAGTGCCTCAAAAGTTGAACAAATTGGGCTATGAAGTTTTACCTAATCCTCCATATTCACCTGACCTCTCGCCAACCGACTATCACTTCTTCAAGCATCTCGACGACTTTTTGTGGGGAAAATGCTTCCACAACCAGCAGGATGCAGAAAATGCTTTCCATGAGTTCGTCGAATCCTGAAGCACGGATTTTTACACTACGGGAATAAACAAACTTATTTCTCATTGGTAAAAGTGTGTTGATTGTAATGGTTCCTATTTTGATTAATATAATTGTGTTTGAGCCTAGTTATTATGATTTAAAATTCACCGTCCAAAACTGCAATTACTTTCCCACCAACCTAATAACATAAGGGAACACGGTCAAAAGCCTTGAGTTAGCAATCAGGAGATTTGAGTGTGTGCCTGTGTTTCTCACTATTTATGTGGTCAGGGATTAGTGATTTCCCTTCTCTGAACTTAACATATTCACCTGTAAGACAGGGAACACAATGCCTGGCTCAAAGATAGGAAAGCTGATGTGACCGTGCTGGGCAAATACAAGAACCACTCCCATTTGTTCATAGAACCCACGAGGAAAGGAAGGGAAGTCCCCCAATCTGTTGATGTTAGGTGAGCCATGGGAAGGCTTTTATCCACACTGCTGGGTGGTTCCTGACTCATTAATTGCCTCCTGCCATCCCCTTTTATTTAATACCTTGAACCCTCTTCCTGACTCCCTTATCCACTCATGGCTGCTGTGGATCTCCGCCTCCTCTCCCAGAGATTAGAAATGAACCTTGCATTGGAAGTGCTTTAACTGGCCAAGGCAGAAACTTCTCTCAGGGCTATCCAAAGTGGACAGTGTCTGGGACCCTGAGGAAGGCTTTCCTTTTTGGGAGTTGGGGTGGGACTTGGATGGAGGAAGAGCAGATAATATAAAAATCTATGTAGCAATGCCTCTCAGTGTTGGCTGTGAGACAGAAGGTCTGGTCTTAGGCATATTTTCTTTTTTGAGTCACCTTTTCCCACTGCCTTGCAGAACTTTAAAACTCTATTGAGATTGTTTAAAACCCGATTCTTCCTTCTGTGTGTGTGTTTATGTGTAGGTCCCATGTGCACAAATAAGTGTGGACGCCGCTGAAGGATTTCCTACCTCAAGGTAGGCTGTGAAGACTTGGGGAATGGGGAGTTTCAGAGCTTGCAAAGGGGATGCGAAGAGGGGGGGCTAATGGACCGGCTGTCTCTCTGGCACTTCTGTGTGCCAGGTATTGTTCTAGGCGGTTTGCATATATTATTTTTTTGAATAATGAGATAGGCATTAACTTGCACATTTTAAAGAAGAGGAAACTGAGTCTTAAAGAGGTTAAGTTCCTTCCCAAGGCCACAAAGCTAGGATGGAGTGAAGGAAGCCATAACCCCAGTGCACCTGGGTGTGAGAGCACATTGTGGGGGTCTCCTGGATGGGAAACCTCACTCCGTCTTTTTCACTATTCACCTCCAGGCCCCTGGTTAGGCTTAGGCTCCTGTGTTCCCTTCTTACCAGCCAGAAGATGGAAGAGAGATAGAGCAATAGATATCTTTTTTCTCAGATGTGTAATTTCTACCTTCAGCAGCCCTCAGATTAGGGAATCCAACTGAACAGGAATAATTATTGCTGGGTCTGGCCTGGAGTCCAGCATGTCCCTTGTATAGGCTCCCTTTCCCATTTTAATGGTGATAACAGGCTGGCTATTGTATGCCAGGCACTGGGCTAAGTAATTTTCATATATTGTTTAATCTTCACTTACCCTTATGAAGTAGGACTTGATATCCCATATGAAAGACAAGAAAACTCAGACTTAGAGAGTTTAAATAACAAACCATACTGCTAATAGGTTACATAGCTGGGAGGTGGCTCCATGTTTGTTCAAGTTCAAAGTCAATGCTCTGAACCACTCTGCCCCCTACCACATGGTATGACACTTGTCTATTTATAGGTCTGAATCCCTACTAGACTGAGAACTCCCTGAGGGCAGGGCCCTAGGTGGTAGAGAGATACTGGATTTAGAACTAAAGAGAACTGGTTTGAATTCTTGCTTTGTCATTTACCAACTATGTGACCTTGGGAAAGTCACTATCATTCTAAAGCTCAGTTTTCTCATTTTAAAAATAGGGATAATTATACCCCACATAATTGTATGATTATGATAATATGATTATGAAACTGCTCTGCACATGTTTGGTGAATGGGTAAATTCAAGTTGAGCCATCCAGCAAGCCTGACCCTGTTGATATCCTGTGTGCCCCTCTAACCTGTAATCCTAAATTAGAGAGTGGCAATTTTTGCTTTGACATTCTTACACTGGCAAAAGCTACTATATTGGGATGATTGCCTGATACTGTAGGGGGTGGCAAGAATCCAAAATATTCTCCCTCCATCAAAAAATGCAACCCTATTAGGTTTCATATGACACTCTCAAACTCCCCTCTTGCCTTTCCTCCTTTTGACTAAAATAAACCTTGAACATCAAAATCTCACTCAGCATCCAAAAAGGAGCAAATGCCTCCCCTGGGATCCACTGGAATCTTGAAATCTAAAGGCTTCCTCAGTCCCAAGGGAGAAGAGCTATTTTGAATTTCTCAAGACACCAATTTATGAAGTATGCCCTTCCCCCTGTATTAGTCAGCCAAAGGGGTGCTGATGCAAAGTATCAGAAATCTGTTGGCTTTATTAAGGGGGATTCATAAATAATCTCAAACTGCCACACCCCTCTTTCCCACAGCTACAAAGGCAATTCTGTGTCACAATCAGGACTGAAACATCAGATTGCTAGAAACTCATCTTATTGACCTGGCCTGAGTTTTCTTGCTCCTCTTCATTCCCCTAATCATGGCTCCAGGAAACAAAATGGGGGTGAGGAGACAGGGAGAGACCCTGATGGGATGGATAGGAGAGGTGAGCTTGGAAGTGCATGGACTACTGGTGATGGGGGAAGCAACTGGGCTTGAATCTCAATACTTCCTGCACCCATTTCTTTGCATTTAATTGGGGATAGTCTGACCTTGTTTGTAGACATGGAGATTAAAGAACATATGTCTCTAAAATATCCAGTCCAGTGTCTGGCACTTCATTACTATTATTTATTGGGTATTGAATTAGTCAGCCAAAGGGGAGCTGATGCAAAATATCAGAAATCAGTTGGTTTTTATAAAGGGTATTTATTTGGGGTAGAAGCTTACAGTTACCAGGCCATAAAGCATAAGTTACTTCCTTCATCAAAGTCTATTGCCATGTGTTGGGGCAAGATGGCTGCCGATGTCTGCCAAGAGTTCAGGCTTCTTGGGTTCCTCTCTTCCCGGGGCTCCGTTTGTCTCTGGGCTTAGCTGCTCTGCTTCTCTGCATGCTTACTTCACAGGATCCAGCTCAAAACTCCCAACTCTATCCTTTGCCTTGTCTTTTATCTGTGAGTCCCCACCCACTAAGGGGCAGGGCCACAATGCCCTACTGACATGGCTCAATCAAAGCCCTAATCATGATTTAATCATGCCCAGGTACAGTCCAGTTTACAAACATAATCCAATATCTATTTTTGGAATTCATAAACAATGCCAAACTGCTACAGGTACCCATTGTGATAGGTGGGTCCAGCTGAGCACAATGGAGCCTTAGAACATGCCCAGGTAGGCTGAGCTATGGGGCCATTGGTACCCAGAATGTGCTTGTGTTGGGAAGGAGGTTTAATACACAGGTCTCTGGAGTCAGAGATGGGGGGAGGGTGAAAGTATGAGGAGAGAGAGGTTAATACCACACTGCTATTCCTATTTCTTAGTCTAACTCCAAGGTTTAGGTCCTAGTCTTCTGAACAGAGGAGTTCAAGGGAGATTAAAGATGCTCTTGCTAATTTTCACAAAGCTTTTCATGGTATTTAGCTCTGAGCAAGAGTGCTTTGGTGCCCAATAGGCAAAGTGAGATACAGATTTCAGGGAGAAGGCCATTCTACAGTTATGCATGAAATATGGAATGACTCCAGTGCTGGGGTAAAGACTGAAGAAAATTCAGTGAATTTGGCACTTTGAAGGTATGCAGCTTTGGGAATCCTGGGAAAGAAACACTACTCTTTTGGAGGGCATTGGTAGGAATGGCAGCAGTGGGGAGCCCTCCTCTGGAGTCTTGCAAGCTACAGATATCATTGAGAGTAGCACAGAGCCTAGGGCTTGTGAGATGTCTCAGAAAAACTTGGGGAGATTTTGAGGAAGGCTGAATTCCTTCATCAGCAGGTAAGGGCTCTGAGCCAGTAACATCCGAATTACTAATGTCACCTCATTTGTACTGACAGCCCACTGGAGGCCTGGGACATTATTTTAGCTGAGGGTCCCAGGGGATATAATATTATCAGTCTTGATTCCAGAAATTATTGAGTGAGGAGAGGCATCCAAATTAGCTACCATGGGCTTGGGGATTAACCAGCACCTGGCAGTTTCTTTCTTCTCTCCTGATAGTCCCATTACACATATTTTGATGTGTTTAATGGTGTCCCACATTTGTTTGAGAGACAGTCTTTCCTTATTCTTCTTTCTCTCTGTTCTTTGGGTTGCACAATCTCTATCAATCTATCTTGAAGTTTGCTAATTATTTCTTCTGCCAGCTTAAATCAACTGTTGAGTAGCTCTTGTGAATTTTTCATTTCAGTTATTGTACTTTTCAATGCCATAATTTCCATTTGGTTCTTTTTTTTTTTGTAATTTCATTCTCTTTATTCATATTCCTTGTTTGAGGTGACATTGTCAACAAAACTTTGTTTAGTTATTTAATCATGGTTTCCTTTAGTTCTCTGAACGTATTTATATAATGGCTACTTTGAAGTCTTTGTCTATTAAACCTGACATCTGGTCACTCTCACAGGAAGTTTCTGTTGCCTGCTTTTTTCTGGTGTATGGACCATTCTTTCTTGTTCTTTGCATGTTTCAATGTTTTGTTGAAAACTGGCCATTTTAGACAATATATGTTAGCAACTCTGGGCACTGGTTCCCCACTGTGGAGCTTGTTATTGTTACTTGTTTAATGACTGACTGGATTGTTTTAGTGAAGTCTATTTCCCCCCTCAGTGTGAAGCCTCTGAATGTTGCTCCTTAGAGAGCAGGGCTTTGGGCATGTCCCCAGTCATGCTGGGATGATATAAGTTTGACAGAGCTCTCTGAGTCTCTCTTTCTCTGACCAAACCCAGCTGTTAATCTCTAATAATTGCTCTGGGGCATAAAGTGCTCCACAAACTGATCCAATCAAACTATCCTTTGAAGGGATAGAACTGACATCAAAGTTTGAGATTTGTTCTGATCCCAGGAGGGCTCCTTCCAGATGTCTCTTTCACTGTTTCTTTCTGGCGATCTAGGTGGTCTACAGTTTAGCTTCTGTCTCCAATGAGTCTATCAGTCTCCTTCCAGTTGCCTTTCATCACAGCTTCCACTGCATTTGAGAGTGCCCTGAGACTTGAACTTCTCCATGGTCTATTGCAAATAAAATTAGTTCCTTTGAGGAGAGTTTCAGAGATCTCTGTTCTATGGCCTTCTTTTCTGACTGAGAAAAATCTCTGAGTCAGGACTCTGGTACTGAAGCAGGGACAATGGGGGGGGGCACTTCTTTCTGAGTTTTACTCCCATTTTAGGAGATGAGTGCTCTGTGTGGGAGGGGGAAGCAGCCACAGGTCTCCTCAGCTTGCCTCTCCTGACGTGGAATCCCTGATTCATGAACAGGGGCAAGAGCAATTGGGGCTGCACTAGTCTCAGTGGCACTGTGCCCAAGGAAAAGCCTCCATCCACGAATAGGGGCTGTGCAGAAGAAAGGTGCCTCTGTCTCTTGGCTGTACTTGCCTCAGAACTTAGCCTCAGTAACAGGTAGCTGGGAGAAGGATGAGAAATGCAGATATCCTTCCCCTTCCAGGAAGGCAGCCCTCTGACTTGGAGTTGGGGGAGAAGGAGCTCTGTGTTCTTGTTTGCACTAATCTGTCTTCCTGAGCTGGTAGGGGGGAGGGAAGGAGGAGGTCTTGGTTCATATACCATAGACTCTCTTTTCTTATTGAGTGTTAAAAGATTTTCTAGAATAAATGTTTCTTCATTTGCCATTTGCTATATGTCCTTAGAACTATTTCCAGAGACTTAAAAATATATATTAGAGCAGTTGCAGGTTTACAGAAATTTAATATAGAAATACAGAGTTTCCATATACCACTCCCTTCACACATAGTTTTCCCTATTATTAATACCTTTGTCACAATTGATGAAAGAATATTATTACAAATTTATAGTTGTACTATTAACTAGAGTCCATAGTTTGCATGGTTACTGAGTTTATCATCCTATTTTAAGAAATTTTATCATATAGATATTTTATTTTTTATTAGAGAAATTATGAGCTTACAAAACAATCATTCATAATATGCAGAATCCCTGTACATAACCCCTCCACCAACACTTTATACTGTTGTGGAACATTTGTTACAGATTATGAAAGAACATCATCAGACTGTTACCACTAACTATGGCCCATAGCATACACTTGGTCTGTTTTTTTCCATACACTCCTTATTATTAACACTATGTATTAGAATTGTACATTTGTTGTAGTTCATGAGAGAACACTCTCATATTTGTACTGTTAGCCACATCTTCCACCACATGGTTCACTGTGTTATATAGTCCCATGCCTTGTACATTCTATCCAAAGTGTACACTCAGTGGCTCTCACTTTCATCTCAGAGTTGTGCAGTCATCGCCCCAGTAATAATTTTCATGTTTCACTAGGCAGCAGATCTGCGGTGTTCCTCACCTCATGCCAGAAGTGGAACTCTCGTTATGCTGCCTCTTAAGTGCTTTTTGGGAAAATGCTTTCTGTGAATTTCCTCATTGGACTTCAGAAGGTCCAGTTAGGCATTTGATGCTAAAAGGTATGATTAGAGACTCTGGGGCTCATGGCTTATTCATGTATCCAGGATCCATTTACTAATAGTCTTCTGCAGAAGTTGTGCTGGTCCCCGTGGAACATGGCTGGGGCTTGCAGCTAAATCCTGTTGTTTCTGCCTCTTAGTGCCAACTGAATCACATTATCTTGGGCAGGGAAGGTCTAGGCCTTTTTTCTATTGCAGAGTCCTGAGATGTAGCAAGGGTTGTAGGTTGTACAGTACCACCACTGAGGAAGACCAAAGGGGAGAGTGGAATAAACCTTTGATTGGATGTCTACACATTGCCCAATTTCTTGCCCCTTTTTAGTTTCATTGGATATTTATAAAGAATCAAAGTTAGGCTGTCTAAGAGAAAGGAGTCACCCCTGATTTTGGTAAAGCTCTAAAATAGGTTAATAATATTTACATTGCTCTGTTATTGTGAGTCCTGGAAATAATAGTACATGTTTGTACTCCTTCAACTATGGTAGTCCTCTCATCAGGACCTGAAGAAAGCACAGGATGGTGTAATGTTTTAAACTATGGATGCACAGTAAATTAGAAGATACAAATGATTTTTTTAATTTAAAAAACAACTTGAACATACATGGAAAAATATATAGCAGTGGTTAAGGGTATGGTCTCTGGAGCCAGACTTCCTGAGTCTAAACTCTGGCTCTGGCACTTACTTGCTGTGTCACTCCAGGTAAGTTGCTTAACCTCTTTGTATCTCAATTTTCTTGCCTTAGAATGGAGGAAATAGTAGCGCTGGTATATAAGAATGCTATAGATTGAAGAATTAATACACATAAAAAGCTTAAAACAGCATCTGTTGGAAGTGCTCAATGAATGTTAACTATTATTATGTGGAACAATATGTAAGAATCACTTTTATTATTAAGATAAAAGAGAAGACTTCAAAGGAACATTGTACTTGTTGTAGTCTGCTTTGGACTATATTCCCACAATCCTCAGGTTTGCATGCTCATTCTGTTAAGGGCACTGTTCTAGAAAATTTTGACATGCACAATATAAATAAAGTGCCTGGAATGGAGTCAGTGCTCTCATCAGCATTGCTACTATCATCCCAGTGGATGTTATGTCCATCAAATTTGAGACATTCTTCACTCATTTTAAGAGCTGACATCACTAGTGGAAGGTACCTGCGTCTTGCTGTTGAGCAGGGCCTTCAGAGGCTGTAAGGCCTAGGACAAAATCAGGTTTAGTCCTTTTTAAAATTTAGGGCTCAAAAATGAGGTCTGACTATTCTCTGTTGATTGTCTGCTTATTCACCAGGAAGCTATGAACCAGCTATGAATGGCTTTGGTGCTTTCTAAACATCAATTCTACTCTCAGGGGATAAAGATTGGCCATTATGAAAGAGCCTCTAAAAAATCGCTGGCTAATAAATATATGAAAAGAAACTTACTTACATTGAAATCTCCTAAATGCAAATTAAAACTAGACAATATTTTCTGTTTTGAAATCAGTCAGTGTTGGGACCTGATGAAATTCATTGCTGACAATGAGACGGTGAGGTGGGAATAGCCATGGAGCTGAGTTATAGCTGATCCTGTAAAGTAAAAATTACATATAATCAATATTGCCCTTGAACTAATGATAAAGTACAGCATATGTGATTTGTGCTTTATATTTCTCTATACTAATTCATTCTAAAGACTTTTTATTTTGAAATTTTCCATCACACACAAATGTAAACTGTAAATGAAAAAGTCTCTCTGTAGCTGTTACTCAGCTTCAACAACCATCAGCCTTTGCCATCTATTAACCTCCCCACCTTTTATTTTGCTGCCATATTTTAAAGTAAATCTTATACATCATATCATTATTAAATACTTAAATCTACATGAAAAGAAAGTGCGTTTTTTTAACCTAACCATGATACCATTATCACACCCAACAAAATTAACAATAATTTAACAATAATTTATCTAACACCAAGTTTTCTTTATTGCCTAAAAAGTATCTTTCTACAGTTGATTTGTTTGATTCAGATTACCAAAAAGCTTCACTCATTCACACTAATTATTATGTGTAATATAGAGTTGAGAACCTCTAAACCAAATTAGAGGAAGAAAAATAGGATAATGAAAATTACAGCCAATCATAATAGTTTAATGACAACTATTAATATGTTTTTCTATTTTGCTTTCTTCCTTTTTTTGCCTTTGCTCCTGGTGATTGGAGGCATCCATTATCTTGGGGAAGGACTATGATTTGTAACAGAAGGATTGCAAAAAGAAAGAGCAGGTTAATATTCCTTTTCTGACATGAAAAATAGAATTATTCAGCAAGAGAATAATCTTTCAAGCCAGGTATGTCTTGAAAGAGGATTTCTAAATTCCTTTAATCCCCCCATTAGCTTTTTAACAACACAGACTGATAGACCCAGTTTATGTAGTTTTCCAATGTGGAGAGAAAATTCTCCATTAAATTCTCCACATTCAATGTGTTCTCCATTAAGCATCTCCATGAGGCTGAAGAAAAACATGGAGGGCAGGATACAGAAAAAAAAATCTGAACTTTCGGGACCCTGGGAGACAGGGAGAAAGAACAGAAAGAGAAAGGAGGGATGGGGAGGTGAGAGATAAATCTAGATTTGCTATGTTCTCCCAGATTTAGGTCTGAAAGCAGAGCTGTACCGTGGATAAATAGGGGCATTGCTAAGGACAGAGGGGACTCTTGCCACTTCTTATCATTTGAGACTCTTCTGAATAAAGAGTCATCCTGGGGCATGACTACATCCAAATGGGTTTAGCTTTCCTGAGCCATCCTGGTTTCCAGTGAGGCATAGATGGCCCAGAAAATGGTGGTATTTTGGCTGGGGGCATTGCCAATGGGTGTTGCCATGGTTGGACAGGAACAAGGTGCTCTTGTAGCAAAGGCTGCTCAGGGGACCACCTGGACCAGACCAAATGGGTATCATAGCAAATGGGAGGGAGTCTAGATGCAGCAGAGTAGTTTAAAGAGTCAGGGAAAGCTGGTGTGAGGCTGAGCCAGCCAGGAAGTCCACTGGGTTCTGACCAACTGAGGAAGGTCTGGACTGCAAGTTACCCCAGCTACAGACACAGACTGTGCTATGAATACCAGTAAGGCCAGCAGAAGTAGGTGGGATAGGGACCCAATGCCAGGCTAGAAGAGCCAGAGGAGCCAGAGGAATATGACTCTTGACCTGCCTTGAAGTCTTCTCCATCCCTTACATCCAGAGGTCATCTTGGAGAAGATCCAGGAAGGGAGCTAGAAGACGGATATGTCTTTCTTTCCCCTTAGAGAGCAAATATTCTTTGAAAGGACCATTTATATTATTGCATTATAGTAAGGTTCAAACTTCATTAGATATTAAATTAATCAGGTTTCCTTTTGAATGGCTTTTGGCTATTTACAAAAATCAAATCCACTCCCAGATGACAAGGGTTAGCCCTTACTAAAAATATTCTGATTAATACATGAAAAAAAGGTTAACCTCACTAATAATTCTCCCAAATGTAAATTAAAACAATACCCATACTTTCTTCTTTAAAATTAGTAAACATTGGAAAAAATACAAAAAATCTACTGATTTGGAAGAAAACAATCAGGGACAAAACAAAGAAGCAACCTGTTCTTAGTCAATCTGAGTTGTGCTAGGAGTTAAACATTGTTACCCTGCTACAATACTAACATTTATATCAGGCACTTTCTTTGTGCCCAGTGCTCTTTTAAGACTCTTAAGTGTATTATTTCACTAAATATAGATATGTGCTATCATCTCCCCCCCCCCCCCTTTTAAGGTACTGGGGCCAGGGGTTGAACCTGAGACCACATATGTGGGAAGCCGGTGCGCAACCACTGAGCCACATCTACTCCCCAATCACCCCTTTTTACAGATGGGAAAACTGAGTCACAGGTAAGGGAAATACCTTGCTAAGGTTGCACAGTTACAAAATGGAGACCCAGGATTTGAATCCAAGAAGTCTGATGTGAAGCTCTCGACCCTAACCCCTGCTTGCCCAGATGTTGCTATACTCATCTCCTTCTATGTGATGATATCAGACCCTTAGCACTGACTGAGGATGGGTGAGGAATTCTAAAACATTCCTTCTTGTCTCTGTTCTATTTTAGCCTCTAGTCTAACTGTATGTTGAACCTCTGAAACCTTAATGTGTCTTGATAGATTTGTTTGTTGAAAGGACTGATGGGAGATTTCTGAAAACACGGAGCACAGACTTAGTCAGAGTAGGTGATAATCAATGATGCTTATTGAATCCAAATCTTGCTTAATCAGACTCATCCACACACAATATTCTTTGAAAATTTCTAGAGAAGAACTTGGCCACTGGCTCCTTGTTTTCCCAAAGTGGTATTTCCCGTTCAGACTTCCCTGAATATTTTCACTCTCATGCCCTGGATCATTGATCTCACCTTATGAGGGGGTGTGAAACTTTAGCAAATTGTTCTGCAAATATTCTTGAAAAGCAACATTAGGATCATGATCAAATAAACTATGGTCAACCATATAATGGACTATTACACAGTTTGTTAGTGTTATGTTCAGCTAAGAAACTCCCAAAATAGTGACTTAAATAAGATTGAAATTTATTTCTTTCAATAAATTAAGTCTGGAGGAAGGCAATCCAGAATTGGTTTGGTGGCTCAACAGTCACAGGCTCTTTCCAGTTCTCTGCTCTACCATCCTTAGAGTGGGGATCCTGTCTTCATGGTTCAAGATGGCTGCTGGAGTGTTAACCATCACATCCATGTTTCCAGCAACAGGATGGATGAGGGAGCAAAGAAGTGTGCATGCTCTCACTTTACAGAGACATCTTAGAAATCCTCACACAACACTTTGTTTATACCTCAGTGGTCATACATAATGTAATCACAATAGTATGCCCACCTAAAAATTTGGATACTCTAACGATGGAAGAAAAAAGAGAATAAATATTGGGAGGCACACATAGTTATTAGAATTCTGAAAATGAACACCTCTAGGATGGTGTACTCTTCAATTTGCTTTAATATCTGATATCTATTGACTTTATGTCTCATGTATAAGATACCTACATTCCCAGATTTTGTTAGAAACAAGAGTGTGTTCTATGAACTAAAGGTGAGCCATTGGTGAGATGAAGCTGTTGTGAGTGGCTGTCCAAGTGGGGAACAGACTTAGTAGAAAGAGGCTGGAGGTAAATATCTGGATTCTTGGGAGCCGCATAAGTAGTCAGGGACAAGCTGGCAGAGAATGCATCGTTACTCTCCTCAAGGGAATTGCAGGCTTGGGGTCTCTGAGAAGCCATGAAACTGTTAAAGAGTCAGCTTTAAACACTGCTGTGCTGAAAGTTGAATTAAACTATCAGTCCATTAAGAACTTCCAGTCACTTCTTACCTTGCCTTTTTTCCTTCTCCCTTCAAAGCTAATGGGGCTAGGAAACAGAGCCAGCAGGGTGAGGAAATGTGAAAGAATAAGGTGGAGAAGGGAGGAAGAAGGACGTGTCCTCCTTCTACCCCTTGCTACTTCCCCTCCTGCCCTGAAGCAAGTTTCTTGCTTGCAGCAGCTCGCTAACTGGGGGGCAGGAGATTAGCTGACACTTTAAATGAAGTTTGGAGCTTTCTTTATTATATGAGAACTTTAATTATTGAATTGAGACTGACCTTTTCTTTTTCTTTAAAAAGACTATAGGACTTTTAAGAAAAATCACAAAAAAATGTGAGCAGAAGTTCATGGGAACTGTCATAGTTTTCATTCAGAGATGGGGGAAGAATTTTCCCTCTTGAATACATTCTAAAGGGAGATTGGGAGACAAAAATAAAGACACTCCGTCCTACGGGTCCTATTTGTTCACCATGGCAGTGAACATAGGACAATTCTTATGTAATAATACTAATTGAAAAGGCAAAGCACAGACTTTTACACAATACAGACAGTCTACTCTCATTATTTGCAGTAGTAATGCTCTACAAAGTTGCTGGGGATACTGAATTAGTCAATACTGAACTATTTATTCTAGGGGAAAAGCAGGGTTCTGCTCCAACAGTAACATCCACTGATCAATACAGAACCCTGTTTTGTGTTTTTCTTTAAAGACACCTTATTTAATATATATTGTTGACTCGTTAACATTGAACTCACGGCCAACAGTACTATAACTCAGGCCTGAACAAAGCTTACCTAACGCGCGTATATTCTCTATAAGACACATCACAGCCTTCTTGTGCTTAAGAATGCCAGCATGACATTTTACACTGTGAAACCACCAGCAAAAGTCACAACAAAAGAAAATGTTGTAAAAAACTAAATATGTTGCAAAAAGGACACTTGTTTACAGCCTGAGAGGTGAAAGAAGGCAGAGCATTGCCTTGTCAGACCTCTGCTGGCGATGCGTGTGTTGTCAATTCAAAGTTTTTGCTGCTCTGTGCCCGTCCATGGCTGACCACAAAAGCACCGCGAGTATTGCTTTGGTGGTATAAACAAATTTTAGAGCATAGGCGAATTTGCAAATATGGAACCTGCCAAGTAAGAGTGTCTGTGAATGTGTATAAAACTATGTCAAAATCCTGAGACGGAGAGAGTGAGAGGAAAAGGCAGAGAGAGACAGAGGAGGAGTGCTAGAAGTAACAGAAAAATGTTCAAAGTGTTTCTCTCTGCCCTGGCAAGGTCTGGGTCAATCCTTTCCCCCAAGCTTCACAGCCGTCCTTTAGTGTGTGTGTGTGCAATTATTGGTTTGTGTATCTCTTTTGATTAGACTGTAAAACTCCTTGAGTGAAAGATCATGTCTTTATTTAGCTCCCTCTCCCAGGGTTCAGGACAGAAGCCAGAACAAAGTGAGTATAAAGGTTAAACATTTAATGGAGAAAGGAGGGACATCATTAAAGTAACGAATGAATGAAGGGTGCCCAGGTCAAATACTTTGACCGATTCCCCCCAAACTGTTATACTCTCCCTTTCCTCTCTACTCCCAGAATGCTTTGCTTCCCCTTCCAAAATGCCCCCAGATTTGCGTTAGTTATCTGTGCACTTGCATTTATTGTTCATAAATGATTTGAGGATTGAAACCATATAGCGTGCCAATAAGAGCTACTATTTATTGAGCACCTACTATGTGCTGGGCAGGGGCTGGGCAGTGCTGCCTATGCCCTAATGCACACCTTGTGAAGGGGCAAATTCTGATTCAGTAGGTTTGGGGTGAGCCTGAGATTCTGCATTTCCAAAAGGTGATGGCGATGCTGCTGGCCCAGGAGCCACTGTGTGAGCAGCAAAGTGCTAAGGACGACAACTCACTTAATTCTTAAGTCAGCCCTATGAGGCAGGTACTCTGACTAGTTTCATTTTACAGTAAGAAAACAGAGGGTCAGAGACAGTGGGTGAGGATCACACAGCTCCTCTGCGGCTAGCATTTTTGGGGCTCGGTGCTAACTTCCAAGCATGTTCAGATTGCCATATGTTCAGATTGCCAAAGGGGTCTCATCTTTGCACTGTTGGACCCTGGAAAGAAAAGGGAGAGAAGATTATTTGTATTTCTAAAAATAAACCTTGGGCCAGTGTTTTGGCTCTGGAGGAAGGCAAAAGTCTGTGAGGGATTATCATCCACTGGAGAGGGGAGATGTTGTGTGTCCTTTTCCGGAGCGTGCTCACAGGCTCCTCTTATGGCCCCAGGCCTGTGCATGAAGAGCTCTCTGCTCCAGCTGGGCAAGGGCCGAGGCTGATCTCTCTGCTCAGCGGGACAGGACCGGAATCAAAGCATTAGCCTTAATGGGAAAGGCCTGTTTTCAGGGGGAAATGAAAAAAATTTTTTTTTCACATTTCAAGCACTTGCAGGTTCATTAGCTCACTTTGACAACCTTCCCAAGAGGCCAGCTGTCATCTCAACTTTGCAGGTGGGTAAACTGAGGGTCTGAGCTGGCTCTCAAACCTGGGTCTCCTGACTTTTCTAAATCCTCTGTGACATGACATGGAGTTCTTTGGGGTTTATGAAAGGAAAGCCCTGAATGATGGGGAAAGATCCAAACATGCTTCTCTTTGAAGGAGGGACTCTGGAGAGAAATGATCTGGGTTCAAATTCTATCGCTTTACCAGCTACATGGCCATGAGCAGGTCACCAAACCTCTCTGAGCCTGCAAGTCCTTCTCTACAAAGTGGGAGTAATAATTATGGGTAGAGTGGAGTTACAGCAGGGGTGCACTGAATGTTAGCTCCTTTTCCCTGAGTTTCTGTGACTTTTTGGAGGGACTGTGCTGGCAATTCCTAGGGACCATGGCCATGACCAGAGGCAGCATGGAGGGGCATGGTTATAGTCCTGTGGGTGAGCACGGACAATCCTAAGTCACGAGGAACAACCTTTCTGTGTCTATAAAAGAGTATGTTTGAGGGGTGGATGTGGCTCAAGCGGTTAAGCGCTTGCTTCCCACATGGGAGGTCCCAGGTCCGGTTCCCAGTGCCTTCTAAAAAAAAAGCCAAAAAGCGAACAACGAGCAAACAAATGAAAAAACCAACTCAGGAGAGCCAATGTGGCTCAGTAGTTCAGCACTGGCTTCCCACATGTGAGGTCCTGGGTTTGATCCCTGGCCCTTGGTACCTAAAAAAAAAAAGTTTCTTTTCCATGTCTGTAAAAGGGGATGATGTGGTACCTACTTCATAGTTTGTTGCAAGGATTAAATGAGTTAATATGCATGAAGTCTTTAGAACAGGGCCTGGTAAACAGGGCTTGTGCTCGGGTGAGGTGAGTGAGGCACAGTATTTAGGGAGGTGCCCACTCTGCACCTGCAGGCCCCTGAGGGTAAGAGATCTTCACGTTTTGGGCCCCGGGTGTGTCTCTCCAGCCTCACCCTGGTCTCAGTCCTGATGGCAAATGAGTATTAACTAAAGCTATTACTAACAGGAAGTGCCCTGCCCCTCCCTACTCCAGCACTGTGGTCTCTCTCTGTCTCTGGAAGCTGGCCTGGGTCTTCTCGTGCCTCAGCCCTCTCCACGGGCATGGGATGCTCCCTGTTTGGGCCTTTGCTCTTTCATCTGTTGGATAAAGATGACATCATCCTAACATCCATGACACCATCTGCCCCCCCCTCCCCACCAGGGTGGTTGTGAGGATCAAACGAGATAACCAGTGGGCAAGTCTTTGTAAAGCGTATAGCGCGGGAAAAACAGGAGGTGTTCTTACTCACTCACAATGCCTCCTTCTGACTCTGTCATCCATCAAGCAATCTCAACTCGACTTGAACCTACTTATGGTTTCAGTCTGCACCACCTCTCTGGGAAATGAGTTCCATATGGCTAACCCCTGTGGTAGGAAGGAGAGCATTAATTTGTATTTATCCTAGGAACTACATTTTAGAAAGCTTCAGGGCTGGCCTTTTCTAAATTTGGCATGCCTGGCTTGGTCCGTTAACGTGTGGGCTCATTTTGGTCTTTGAAGATACTCCCTTCATTTTACAGAGGGTAGTGAGGAGACATTTTTTTTTTGGAAGACCTACTATGGACAAGGCAAAAATGTTAAGTGCTTTAGAGAAACTCTTTGTCATTCTTACAACACTGCAAAACAGATGCTGTTGCCTCATTTTACAAGTGTGGAAGTAGAAGCTGAGAGAGACTAATCTCCTTGCTTAGAATCACATGGTCAATGGTGGGGCCAGGATTTGACCTTGGTTCTGTCTGAGCCTCAAAGTGAAGGACACAGAAGGTGGTGGAGCTAGGCTTGGGTGCTCCCCAGGGTTATGAACCAACTCCTTCCCTCCTTCTTGCGTGACTTTGGACAAGCTATTTTAAAATTTCTTAATGCTTAGTTTTCTCATCTGCAAAAACAGTGATCATAATATTTACCATGAAAGTTTGTTGTAAGGTTTAAATGAGTTAATACATGTCCAGCATTTATCACTGTGCCTAGATCATCAGTGTTAGTTACTATTTTAGGATGAGGAAAGTGGCTAAGGAAATGGCCCCTTATTATGGGGGGATAAATTTGTTTTGTGATGGGGAGCAGAAATTATTGATTTATAAAAGTTCTCAGTCTCCCTCTCCTCTGTGCCTTAGGAAGAGAGTTCTATTTTGCTGGCTCAGCTTCCTTCCTCACATTCTCCTTTTCCCTCAGCTTCTCCCTCAGCCAAGTCTGTTTAAGCCCAAGAGTTGATAGACATTCTTCATTTCCTCTGTCACCTGAGAACATTATTTGGTGCTTAGAAGACATTGCCAGTTGTCTTTATTATTTTGGTCATAGCTCACTTTGGACCTTGGAATGAAGGAAGGGGTACTTGGAGACTAGGTTGAGTGTGTCTTGGAGCTACAAAGAGGGGCTTTGGGCAGCCAGGTACTGAGCAGAGTGTCAACTGGTGGGAGGCAGTGACAAGAGAGGAGAAGTCGGGGCTCAAAGACTAAATTCAGTATTTCCTCCCTTTGCCAGGAGTGGTCCCTATTGTGTATATGTGTATGTGTGTGTCTGTGTGTATGAGAGAGAGAGAATGGTCAGAGGGAGTGACAGACACACACACACACACATCTTTCTAGATGGGGTGGAGGAAAGGAGAGAAGGATATGAGGAGAGGATTGAGAAGGTCTGTGTAAGAGTTTGTGTGTGTCAGAAGTGTGGCGAGCCTATGCTATTAGCTCTTAGAGTTGTATTTTTGAGGTGGGATATTACTGGATGTGTTAAGTTGTGAGTGTGAGAATGTGCATGTGAGGGAGTCAGTGTATGTGTGCTCTCGGTGTGAGTGAACAAGACGGTGAGATAGTAGATGTGTGGTTGAAAGTGTGTGTTGGGGCTGGCTATGGGTAGGGGAGACCCTATAGGATTTTCTTCATCTACCCTCTCTGGATCTGGGTGGGAAGGTCACTGTATCAGTGGAAAAGTTTTTATATCTGGCCAAGACATCCCTTGACAGAGAAATTAAGTAGCAAACGGATGCCAGTAGATGGGCGATGTGGCCTGGCCTCATGGCCCTTTTCCCAGAGTGAGAACAAGGAGGGGAAAACAGATGCAGTGTTTATGCAAAGGATCCTGGGAACCACGTGGTTAGGGGATTCTGAAGTATCAGGTTGGAAAGGCTCTGAGGGGAGATCTAGCGACAACCTACTTCCTCATCATAAGATGGGCCTGGGATCCAGAGGTGCAAAATCGTTTACTGCTGATCACACAGGGACCTTACAGGGGTCTCAGAGGACTGGACTGAGGAAAGGTGAACACCTTGGCTAGGAAGGATCGATGGTTATGTGGGGTATGGAAGTGGTCGGGGAGACAATGGCTCAATGAACAGATGCAGATCACCATCCCCAGCACCCAGCTGGTGGGATGGGGGTGATGATGTTAAATCAAAGGGGAGGGGCAGGGCAGCAGTGATCCAGTTGGTGCCTGGAATTGTGGACATCCCTACCCAACCTTCCACAGGATCTGGGAGGACTCAGAGAGAAGCTTGTGGCAAGGAACAGAAGGACAAAGAGGAAATGCAAGTGGCAGCCCAGCAGAGCAAATGGAGCCAATGTGGCAGAAGATCCAAAGCAGGCATCAGAGCAACCCGAGGGTGGTGGGCTTTGAGTGGTGGGATGTGGTCCCTAATTATCCAATCCACTTTCCTTCTAAGTCAGTCTGGCCCCATCCCTGAGACACTCTCACTAGACTCTACAGCAGTCCTCGAATGCTGCTGTCCCTGAGACAATCTTTCATGAACTTATTCTCTCCTCTTTGATCCCAGCCTATTTATTCTGGATTCCTTTCCCTTGGTCTGAACTCCTTACTCTTTACTGTAGTTGGGACACATCTCTGCCTGTCCTGGGTTTGGTGCTTGTTTGGACCTGTGGACTTGTCCCACCCTGCTACCTGCTATTGTATTGTGCAGAGACTTCTGAGAAGGGCCACCCTGCCCTGCCTTAAGGGAAATAAGTTGTTGGAGGCTACATTATAGGCATCTGGTCCTGCTCACCAAGGACTCTATCACCAAAGAGGGAGGTCCAGGGTTGGAGCGAGCTGCCTACTCAAGCAGTTCACTTCAGGCATGGGTCTGAAGGGACCATGGTCCAGAGCCCCTTGTAGGAGCTGAGAGAGGAAGACGGGTTTAGTGCAGGAGGTGGACTAGGGTCAGAGGCTTGGAGGGAGATGACTTGTCCCCCCAGATTGTTCCTCTGAAGGGGGAGATGGAGAACATGAATCTTATTTGCTGGTCATCTGTGCACATGTCTCCAACCAAGAAGAAATGTTAGTTCAAATTCTCTGAGAAGCACATGCCAAGACAAGGTTAGACACTCAACAGATTTATTGGGGGAAACACTTGCAAAGGATAAAGGGGAGGGAGCAGGAGTGGGCAAGAAAGGCTTTCAGACATGTTGCAGATCTGTCTCCTGTGAAAGGAGTTGGGGAAGCAAGGGGGTTGGGAGGTGTCTCAGACTGCAGCACGTCTGAGGAAGTGTTGACCTGAATGATGTAGTGGTTCCTGGGCCAAAGCCTCCCATTAGAAGAGCCCTGCATCTGCTAGGACCAGGGCCCCCGCTGTGCCCAGTCACTGGCTGGCAGTTGCCCAGGAAGCATGGCCTCAGTGCAAATGCAGTGTGGGTGGAGAAGGGCGGGTGGGGGGTGGGCCAGTCCTCTTGAAGGAAATCTGGGGAGTGCCTTTACATGGCCACCACAGAGGACAATCTCTAAAGAGGCCACACTGGGCTGGTTGCTGGGAAAGGTGGCTTCAAACCACTTCCAGGGGTACACAACTATTCATATTGCCACTTTCGGATGCTTGCTGGCCATTTAGAGGTATTTAATTCAATGTCCCTGGCACTTTCTGTACAAGACTAACCAGATCCTGCCCTCCAGGGGCTTATCCACTAGCGAGGGTGACCAGATATGCTGGATGTGACCAGTGTCATTGGAGGTACAAAGTTAGCACTCCGAGGGTTCAGATGAGGGACCAGTTAGGGTAGGAATTTGTAGGGGGTTCGGAAAGGGGGTATACAAATGGGCCCTTGTAGATGGTTTGGAATTTGAAAGAGGAGAAAAGGGAAAGGGATTTGACTGTGGAGGAGGATGGCATGTGGTAAAGATAAAGAGTTGGCAAAAGCTAAGTCATATTTGAACAAGAATGGACTTTGAGGGAAAGCCTGAAGAGAGAGACTTTGGCTTGAGAGAAAGTGTGAGGGCAAATATTAGTGGATAAAGCTGGAAAAGTGGGTTGGGGCAGGCTAGGGATTATAGGCTGCAACCTGTAGGGAATTTTAGAGGATCCCAGTCATGGGTATGACATGATCTCTGTGGTGCTTAGAAGAGGGAATCGCAGAGTCTCATGGGAACACAAGGGAAAGGTAGACCTGAAAAATTCCAAGAACGCCCCAGCTCTGAATTGTCCAAAAACACTACAGCTAGAGATAGCCCAGGTACCTTTCATTCTGTAATTAACAGTCACTCCTTTGGCTCAATAGGATCCCCTTCAGTAATCTCCTTTTTTTTTTTTTAATTTTACCGGGAGTTCTTGGGGATCAAACCCAGGTCCCTCCATATGGGAGATGGATGCCCAACCATTTGAGCCACATCCGCCCCCAGTAATCTCTTTTTTTTTTTTTTTTAATTTTTTTAAACTTTATTTTGTACATTTAATAATTGAAAACATAAACAATTAAAAATAAAAACTAAAAAGTAAACACAGATGAATAAATATATACATTTCTCAATTAAATGTAATGGATACATGTAAATTTTTTTTTTTTTTTTGAATCAAACAATGTATTACACACTATATTTGGTTCATAGTAATGCATTCATACAGTATTTGTCCTTTTGTTACTGGTTTGCTTCACTCAATATAATGTCCTCCAGGTTCATCCATGTTGCCATATGCTTTATGACTTCATTTCTTCTTACAGCTGCATAATATTCCATCGTGTGAATAGACCACAATAGTAATCTCTTTTTTAAAGCAACTTCTCTGATGAGGCGACAGTCTTATTTAATCAGTCACAACATAATATAAATTAATTTATCAGCAGTTTTCATACTCAGACCAGTTAGAGAGCACCTTAGAAATTGTCTAGTACCAGCCCTTTCCTTGTCTTACAGATAAGGCCCCTGAGAGACAGCAGGAGTTATTTTCTGAGGTTATGTAGCAGGTGGGTGGCAGAGACTGTGCTCAAATAAGACACTGTAATTGAGAACACAGAGCGGCTATGAGGAGGATGTGGGGAAGGGAGCCAAGGGAGAGAATTACCCAGGAGAAGGGCAGCAGCAGTGGGATGGAGCAGGAGTATATGGGGGTGAGGTGGCTGAGGTGTGTGGGGGGGTCAAGAGCAGGGAGAGCAGGGAGAAGAGTCCTGGGGTGGAAAAACCACTCATCCTCAACACTGGACACCTGGGTTCTCTGGTTCTGTCACTAATTCTGCAATGTGAGTCACCTCAACCCTCTGGGCTTGTTTCCACATCTATAAATTGGGGGTAAGAATAATTTTCACTCCTGGACTTGCTGTGAGGATAAAAGAAAATTATGGATGTGAAAGTTTATTTTAACTGGAAAGAACCGTACAGATACATCTCATTGTATGAATATCATTAGTGGGGTTACTGTGATGTGTAAATAAGTTACTTTATGTGACATGCTTCAGAGTCACAAAGCAAATGCTCAATAAAAATTAGCAACTCATTTCCCCCCCACAATTTGGCCAAGAGCCAATTCTATGCAGAGATAATTTTTGAATGTGGTTTTAGCTTTTAGGATAAACGGTTTTCCTTAAGGAATCTGAACCCAGAGCTGCTGTTCAGAGGCCACACTGTCCTGGTTGAATTTTTACTTCCTGCCCCAGTTTTGCTTGGATTCAGGAGGCTCTGTGGAAGGTAAAGGGGTTCTTAATATTTACTATCAACTCTGCCCCTCCATCTCTGTGAGGTAGGCATGGCTACCTCTGTCTTACAAAACACCTCGGAGAGCTGAAGTACCTCGTCCCAGGTCACAAAGTCGGCCTCTGTTGTAGCCCAGTGCTATTTGAAGTAGAAGCTGCCAGAGTTAATACCCACCTCTCAGGAGTGTGAAAAATGAACAAAAGTAAGTGTGCAACGGGCTTAGCACAGTGGTGGCACAGGCAGGGGCTCAGCAAACAGTAGTTAGGACTGCTCTTGTTGCTCTAGGCACGCTCTGGGTGTGAGTAGCTGCTCCTCAAAAGAGCCTCATATTTCTGGATTCAAAAAAAAAAAAAAAAAAAATTTACATGTATCCATTAAAAAAAAAAAAAAAAGAGCCTCATAACCTCCCCCCCTTTCACAGGAGGTCCCTCACACAGGTGCCACTTTACTGATCTTTTAGGCAGCATCCGATCCCTCCCGCAGTGGATCAGTCTGTTGTGTTTGTGTGCTCCTTGCTTGGGCTGCCTGGCAACGAGTGCATTTGTGGCGTCCTGCCTTCTGGGAGAGAAATTCCAGGTTCTTGGGCGGCTGCCCATTAGCCCATGGGCTGTATGGAAGGGGAGGGTGTTTTTCATAGTTATTTGGGATGTTTTCTGGCCCCCAACATTTTTAAAGGAAAGCTTTCTACTAGTTGGCACTTCTTTCTGAATTCATCCCTTCAGTCAACAAACTTGTTGCACACATACAACAATAACACTTCCACCATCAACTTCTACTGAGTGCTTCTTATGTTCCAGGAGCCATGTTGAGCCTAAGGGAATCCAGGCTAATAATAATTACCGTTGAACTCTTACTCTGCGCAAGTTGCTGAGCTGGGTACTTTGCATAATAACCCCTTTTATCCGTCAGCAACTCTATGAGGTAGGTGCTACTATTATCTCCTTTATACTGCAAGGAAACTGAGGCTTAGAAAGGCTAAGTAACTTGCCCAAGGAGGCACAACTGATAAACGATGGCACCAGGATTCAGACCTTTTGACTCCCAAACCCAGGCTTTTAACCTGATTGTCTTCAAAGGGTTCCTGTTTCTTAGGAGATGGATGTTTTAACATTAAGCTGTGGAAGGAAAGTCTTCTGTAGAATCATTTGGATCCAGTTTCAACCCCAGATCCACCATTTACTAGATGTATGACCTTGAATAAATTAATAAAAATAATAATAAAGCTTCAACTATTGAGCACTTATGACTGATGCCATTTTAAGTGCTGCATATTACAGCCTCTCTAATTTTTCTTTATGATGTTTTGGCAAGAGAGGGATTATTATTATTTCCATTTTGTAGAAGAAGGAATTGAAATTCAGAGAAGATAAGTAACTTTCTGTGAGCCATAGAGTAAGGGTATCAGCAAGGGTTGAGTCAGAAGATAGAAACAACACAGTAACTTGAATAGGGCAAGTTTAATACAAAGAATTGTTAACTAGTAACAAAGAAGATTACTCTAAGAAAATATAGGAATAGCAGATTTAGGGACTACCTCTAGGGTTGAGGAAAAGTATCCAAGGACGGAACAAATTTGGAAGAGGGCCCACCCCTTCTCCCTCCAACCAAGGCTGAGACTCAGACCTCATTGGAGAGGGAGTGGCTGTAGCCTGTTGGGTATGGTGGAAAGGTTTGCCAGGTGCTACATGTGGGAAACCACCCCTGGAGTGCTGATGAAACTCTCTATGAATCGATCCTCTGGGGTGCCATGAAGATCCCCTGGGAAGCCCTCATGGGAGTCATGCTGACATTTTCTGGTCAACTGCCCTGTGGGTGCCAATGGAACTTGCTGAGGTGTGAACCCAGTGAACATCCTGCACATCCTGGTCACTGTGCACCACAGAAGCAAGAAGAAAGAGAGCACAGAGAAACCAGGAAGAAAAAGACCCTTCCTTCTACAGTGTCCCTCCAATGCCCTCTCCTGACAAAGTTTAACATTGTGCCAGTTGGCAAAGGAGAAATGTTACAGGGTCCAGCTCCAGCATCACAAAGCAGGGCATTGAAGGGTAAATTTGGAGTAGAGAGGCAATAAATTGATAACTGACAAAGTATTAGAACATATTAAAACCCAGGCTTTTCATACTCAAAAGCCCACATTTTTTCTACTAGAACATTGACTGTTCTGACCTCAGTTTTCCCATCTGTAAACTGGGAACAGCAATGCTTATCTCATAGGGATGCTGTATGTATTAAATGAGACAATGTATGTATAGCACTGGGACATCACAGAAGTTCAGTGAGAATTAGTTGCCAACTACCCTGCCTTACATATATATATAATTGCAGAATCTTAGCACTATGAGAGATTTGAGGCATAATCAAGCCCATTCTCCTCAGTTTACAGGTGACAAAACTGAAGTCTAGGGAAAAGTGATTTATCTCAGGTCTCAACATCTGCCAATGGCAGAACAATTATTTGGTCCCAGTCTTCCTGACACCTATTTCCTTTCTGTTCTTACTCAAATCTGCTGCTTTACATTTGATATCATATTAATTTAGGGCTTAAGGGAGTAGGGGTCCATATGAAATGATTTAACATTGGCTGGCCTTGTACTCGGTTGCATAACCACAGGACTTTCTTTTGTTTACAAAGAGAAAAAGTTATTTTGACCAATTCAAGTTTCTCCTTAAATATCAGGTTAATGCTTTTGTTTCATACTGAATTGGCAAGATGGAGCAAACCAAGTTCATTAACAACATTACTTTTCTGACATAGAGAGGGCATAGAAGTAATATTTCATTGCCATAAACATGTCCTCTTGCACTCCTCATTTGCGTCCACAATTTCCTCCTGTTACTGCTCTGGGATCTGGCAGCAGTATTCTAGCTAGAGTCAGCTAGGTAGGCTGCAGTCTCTTTCTCAGCACTTTTAGGAGTTTCTGTTTGTGGATTTCTCTTCTTATCTACTTGTTCTCCTTGGGGGATCACATCTATAAGTGTGGTTTCAGCTGTGTCCTCTAAAATAATAATTTCCAACTCCTGTCTTCATGCCAGAGCTCTCCAGCCACCTTCTGACCTCCATCTAATGTCTTCTGGACATCTCCACATGCAAGTCATAAGGCCCCTTAAACTTAGACACTCCCTCCTCTGCCTCAAGGAACTCACTGTCTCCTCCCAGATCTGCTGCTCCTGCATGCATTGCCTCCTAGAGTGGCACCTCTGTCCACTAAACTGTCAAGGCAGAACATCTGCTTAGAGCCCTTTCAAGGTTTCCCAGGGCACTGTGAGTTTTCATTCTCACTCCCTACATGACCATGAGAGCCTGCAGGAACTGGTCCCCGATGACCTCTCTCATTCACAGTGTCCCATTCTTCCTTTCACTCATTTCCTTAGATCTCCCAGTGCATCAAACCCTTTCCTGCTCCAAGGCTGTTTCCTCTGCCTAATGTGCTCATCCCCTGACTCTGTCTGGAGAACTTCTTCTCATCCATCAGGTCTCAGCTCAAATTTCATGTCTTCAGAGAGACCTTCTCTAATCACTCCTGCCCTATTGTGAATTAGAACTTTCCTATTTCTCGTTCATGGCACGTGTCCTAATTTATGATTATATATTTATCTAGGTGCCTATTTGATTGATTATCTTCACCACTAGACTTCATAAGACAGTTCCTAGCCAATCTGGCTCACCATTAAATTTCCAATATACTTGCACAGTGTGTTTGACATGTAGTGGGTGTTCAGTATATATTCATTAAATAAGTAAGTAATTTATAGGCATATGCAACTCTGCCCTCCTCTTCACTCTTCAAATAAAAATGACTACTACCTTCTTTTTTCCTTTTTTTAAAGTTTTAAATGCCGAAACTTTAATTTAAACTGAATAGCCTTTTCACTTGATATAAACTCATGTATTTGGGAACATTGTGTGCTCAGAGCATTATTTCGCAAGCAGGCATTGCTGGCATGTTGTTTGTGTGTTACACTTAGGCTCTGATTAACATGACAATTTCAATTCAATGAGTGATCCACAACTAATTTCCACAAAGGGTAGGGTGTTAAAAAAATCTTTAGACCATATCAACCTGAAATATATATTTCAACTCAAAGCTTTTAAAAATCAATCTATATGAATACTGGCATAGTCAATATAATAATAAAAAATTAAAAGAAAATCTTCCATTATTGGAATTGATTACTTCTGCTTTCACTTACTACCAGAACACAATGAAAAGTATTTGAAAGTTTTATCACCAGCTGCACTTAATGAGCTGTCATTTGTCAATATTAGGATGAGGGAACTAGAAGATGACTAGGAAGGTTTGGTGGGAAAATCTGAAGATTCCATCCCATACCTCAGCAGAACTGTGGACCACCACAGAGGACTTGGGGGAGGGGCTCAGAAGCAAAGGGCAGTTTTGCAGTTAGCTTGGTTTTGACAGAAATGATTTGCAGACAAGCCAGCCAGGGTGGAGAAAAGGTAGAGAAGGAAGAGCTGCAAATAACTAAGATGAACAGGAGTTTCTAAACAGGATGAATTCATTAAAAAAAAAAGCTGGTGATAGCTGGCTTTTGAGATGGGTGGTGTCTTACCTTTGACCTATTTTCTCCCCGCCCCCCCCCCCAAAAGGGAGGAGAGTGGTCAAAAGTAAAACAAACAAACAAAAGCAAAAAACCCCTTCCCAGATGTGTGACATAAAGAATCTCTTAACCAAGGAAGCTATTCCTCCACTAATGCAAAATCTTCTTATACAACTAGGACCTCTCATTGGAAAATGTAAGCAAAGTGGTCAGCTACCACAATGCCCATCAGGATGGTGTTTGAAACAAAATGTTACCAGGTGGACTACATGTTCATGGAGGATTTGGATCACTGAAGGGTTACAATGGGTACTGCAGGGGATTATTGGTGGGGGGTGTCTGGGAGAGGGGATTCATGGGAGTTAGTTCATCTGAATATACATGAAAGATATACAAAATTGTTCAAAAGATCAAAAGATGGGGCATGGTCACGATGGGTGGACAATCACACAATAAAGAGGGAATCTGAATTCTGAGCCTGGAGAGCCCTGCCACAGTCTCCAAGAGAGCAGCAATAGTCCTCTGAGTGCAGGGACAGTGTCTGTCAAAAGAGGATGACCCACTGAGGAGTTCTTTTTATTGATGACTACCCTTGTGAGTCTTTGCTCTTGTAACTGAGACTTAGCTTGCTGTTGTGGGGTGCCTAAGGGTTGCCATCTGAGAGCCTCCTTGTTGCTCAAATGTGGCCTCTCTCTAAGTCAAATTCAGCATATGAATGCATTACCTTCCCCCCAACATGGGACATGACTCCCGGGGATGAGCCTCCCTGGCAACAAGGGATTAATACCAAGTGCCAACTGGCAACACAACTGGAAAAAGACTTTGAATAAAAGGGGGAAAAGGTAAAGACAAATGAGCTCAAGTGGCTAAGAGACTTCAAAGAGAGTCGGGAGGTCATCCCAGAGGCAACTCTTACGCACACCTCAGTAGGAGCTCATAGAACGTCAAAGTACCTATCACCCCACACAGAGGGGCTCCTGAGAGCTCTGGAGACACCCAGGTCCTATATAAGGGGGGATAGCCCCAGAGACTGATGCCTTATCAGTGGGTTCTATTTTGGAATCTGTGCTCCTGAGAGTGACAGAATTGGACTCAAATAAGTCCTCCCTGCACATGGTTCATCAGTCCCTTCTATTCAAACCTATATGTGATGCTGGAGTTTTTAGGTATACTTCCAGATACTGGAGCCTCTGGCCTACCTATGTGCCAGGTGTGTGTGGAATCTCGGTGGAGCTGCAACTCCTACCCTACAGCTCAATGGATTCATCCAAGTCACCTGGCAAGGAGACAACGATGGGCAATGGCCAGCCCAGGGAATGGAGAAGGCCTGCATCTGCAGGCAGGATCATCCCACCCACCATATCCATGGGATATAAGCCCTCTCTCACTTGGAGGTGTAGTGGACATCACCATCCCAGTCCCCTCAGGATTGGGGGAAGAACTATGGACTAGAGTGGACTTGATGGTATTCTGTTGTACACATATGGTGATTCTAGCAATGGAGGAAATTATAACAATGAGGTGGAGCCAGTGGCCACTTGATAATTTCGGGGCCGGGAGGGGGATGTGCAGTTGAAATACAGGGGCTTCTTTAGGATTTGGAGGTTGTCCTGAGTACCATTGTGGCAATGGATGTAGGCCATTTTAAATCAGCACACTCCACGCAGAACTGTGTGGGAGAGAGTGTGGTCTACGATGTGAACTGGGTCTATGGTTGGTGGCAAGGCCCCAGGATGTGTAAGTCCATTGAGGGTGGTGGGCCACACTTATGGGAGATGTTTGTGTGGGATGTGGTGGGAGGCGTGGGAGGTGGGCAACATGGGAATCCCAGTGGGTTCCGTGTAATATTTTAGGTAATCTAAGCACCTCTTAAAATATATTTATATATATATATATAAATAACATTTTTGTAAGCAAATGCACATATATGCATATATATTTATATATCATTTTACAAATATTGGTATATATTGTGAAAATTTTGATTTTTACCCACAATAAAAAAAAAAAAAATATTACCAGAAAGTTACCAGGAAGTAGAGGCAGCAGTACAAACTGAACAAGGAGGCCCTTGTGAGATACTGGATTTGTACCACCTTCTTTTGAATTTACTCCCTATATAACTCTTACACTGTTTCCTTTCTCTCAATCGTTATTCCATTTCCATAGTTTAGGCCTCTTTACTTTTTCACTGGTACTGTAGAAGCACATTTCCAATTGGTCACCATATCATGATCTTACTCCTCTACACAGATACCATAAAGATCTTTTTATCATAAAAATCTATTCAAGTCACTTCTCAAAAACTCTCAGTTGCTCCTTATAATCTCTTGAAATGTGGCCAACATCTTCAGCAAGGTCTTTATAAACTTTTCAAAGTTGGTCATAGCTTACCTTTCTGCATCTTCATGTTCTTTTATCCATTTGCACAAATCTGTCTCTGCAAAAAAGTAAACTCCATGAGAACAAGGATGTTGCCTGTTTATTTTTCATTGCTGTAATCACATTGCCTATGTATCAGTTAGCTATTGCTGTATAACAAACGATTCCCAAATACTTAGTGGCTTAAAATAACAATAATTTATTATTTCTCATCAACCTCAATGTCATTTGTATGGTTCTATTAATCTGGGTCGACTTAGGCTGATTTTGACTGAGCTAGCTAGTTTGCTAGGGGCTGGCTGGCTTAGAATAACCTTGGCTGGGAAGACTGCTCTGTTGCACATGGTCTCTCATCCTCTGACAAGTTGGCTCAGCCTATTCTCATGGTGGTGGTGGTGTGTATTTGCATATGGCAGGGTGGTAGTGGGATGTCCACGAGAGGAAGTAGAAATGTGTAAGCATTTTCTCAAGCCTCTGGTTGTGTAAAGTTTGCTACTGTCCCATTGACTGGAGTAAGTCACAATGGCCAAGCCCAGGGCCGGAATCGAAGTATGCTACAAAGCTATCAGTCAAGGGGCAGACAGAGGGAATCCTTAAGCTGGGGCTATTAACTCAATCGATCAACCATGGTCTAGAACAGTGCCTGGCATATAGTAGGTGTTAAATAAAGACTTCTTGAATAAATATGTGATAAATACTTTTCGAACATCTTGAATGAGCATAGTCTTTTCCATAGTCAGAATACAAGGTATTCCAACGTTTTTCAATTTGCAGTTCATCAACAGGTGTCAGGTAACCATGAAAACCCTAAAGTTGTGGGTAAAGCTTTGTGTGCTTGCACATAGTTGTGTTTCTCTGGAAGACAGTATCCATAGCTTCCACTGGATTTTTCAAGAGGTTCTCCTCACTCCCAGAGTTAAGATTCACTTAAAAAAATTGTGGTAAAACATATACAATAAAATTTGCCATTTTAACTATTTTTAAATGTACAAGCCGGCAGTATTAATTATATTTGCAATGTTGTGCAACTATCACCACTATCTGTTTCCAAAATTTGTCTTCCCAAACAGAAACTCTGCACCCATTAAGCAATAACTTGCCATTCTTCCCTCCCCCAGCTCCTGGAACATGTACTGTATTCTAATTTCTGTCTCTATGACATTGCCAATTCTAGATATTTCATATAAGTGGAATCATACAATAAACGTCCCTCTGTGTCTGGCTTATTTCACTCAACATGATGTCTTCAATGTTCATCCATGGTGTAGCATGCATCAGAACTTTGTTCTTTTTATGGCTTAATAATATTCCATTGTATATATACACCACATTTTGTTTATCCATTCATCTGTTGAGGACACTTGGGTTGTTTCCATCTTTTAGCTATTGTGAATTATGCTGTTATGAACATCAGTGTACAAGTATCTGTTTGAATCTCTGTTTTCAACTCTTGTATATAAAAATTACTTTAAAAAACAAACAGACTTTTACATGCTTGTGTCTTGGTATATGGTGTTTCTTCTTCCTTTCCCTGGTCTGGCATGCTCCAGGTCATCCTTCAAGCCTGTTTGAACCTGCTGTGACCGTTTTCCCAGCAGCCTCAGTTGGAACCGTTCACTCAGCTTTTGCTCCCACTGCCTCTGGTGCTTTCCTCTGTCATACCTTTTTCCTTGCTATAGTGTTAGTTTTTCACCCTGGACTGTGAGCACCTTTAGGGCAGGAGGGCACCTTTTTACTACCAGGTCTTTAGAGCCCAGCACAGGGCAGGATTCAGCGTGAGGTTAATTGTTTTGTGTGACCACATACAAGAATCCCTCATGGCAGACACTATTCACTTAGAGTGCATAAACTTTAAATATGGGCAAAATGTTTCCTAGTGAACAGTGAAAGAAGGCAAAATTTTGGTTGGGACTTATTTTGAAAAAATGAACACAAAAGATTATGTTTATTTTGTCTTGTAGTTAATAAAATTTAGATTGTATTGCAATTAGATGTGAATGCTTACAATGAACCAAGAATGTATCAAATGTTGGTTTCTTTGGTAGAGTTTCCCTGATAACGTTGCTGCCAGAACAGAATGCATGCTTTACTTTACCCCTTTGTTTTACAGGGTGAGTAAAAAAACAGGGTAATTAATGCAAATATAATAGAAGTTTTATTAATTTTTTCCTTGAACTTTTAAATGCTCTCCTCTGAAGACCTATCATGCCATATCTTTTTTTGATTTTCTTGTCATCAATTGCCAACTGGTCTAACTCTGCCATATTATTATTTATCAGTGGCTTTGCTTTTGATTTGTGCAGTTCTTCAGCATCATTTTCATTGACTTCAGGCTATCTGGCATCTTTTATAAATGATGGTGTTATTTGTAGGCCATTTTCCTTGTATTTTCCTTTGCTATTGGATATGGCACATTTGACCATGAAGGAAAGACCTGTGCATCCCAACCTCTTCTTTGTGGGCCATAATCTTTAGTGTCAAGCAGCACAGGGGCTGGGGTAGGATGGACTGGGGTAGGATGGGTTGGGGAATGCTCTTTGAATGGGGATAAATTTTACAGGTGATGGATACAATAGTGAATGTTTTCATGTTCAACCTTTGCTCCCCTACCTGACCTCATGCCTGCAGGAACTCCGATAAGGATACTCAGGGCTGAAGGCACCTTAGAGAAGTCCTGTCCCTCAGAGATGGCACCTCCCCCATACCTATGGCTCAATATTCCTTACAGGGGAGACTGAGGTGCTCCTGAATCTAATAAATGTCCCTGGTGCTAAAGCTTGGCTGAGATCCTTTTGATTGTTCAAAAGGGTCTCCTGGCCTCTTGGGGGGACCCAAGCCATCCTATTTGGAGGTCACTGGCTTTCTGGGATGGAGAAACACATCCTGTCTTCCATTCCTTTGCATCTTCCAGGCTAACCTTTACACAGAACAGTAGAATGTTGGAACCAGGTGGCCATTGTATTATGATCCAACCAACATTTATGAAGGGTCTACCCTGTGTCACACATTTTTTTCATATGTCCTGACATTTGACCTTCATAGCTTTCCTTTGATGGTGCTGCTTATTTCACCCCTGTCTGAGAGAGAATAAGTGACTTGTTTCAGTTGACACAGCTCAGGAGTGGAGTCAGGACAAGGAATGCTATGTCTTTTCTCAGTCCAGGTTCTTTCCTCAATTTACAATGAGGAAACTGAAGCCCAAAAGAAGGGAAAGGACTTGCCCAGAGGGACATCAGTAGGTGAGTGGTAGGACCAATCTGGGACCCTTCTCCAATTCCTTCTTCTTCTACTCCACTTTGCTGCTCATAATCATAATTGTCTAGCAATTATTTTAGGAAAGGAAAACTAATTTCACATGAAATTATATAAAAACTTCCAAACTCTTAGTTGCACAAACAAAAAGTTCCATTTTATTTGCAATTGTATTTTTTGTACTTTTAGACTTCATTACTGAATTGGCAACACACAATAACTCAAATTCATCTGAGTCATCAAACTTTCAACACCCTCTGACACAGGGAATATGTTGTACTAAGATTTAATTGTTCTAAACAGCCATAAATGTTGATACATGATCAAAGAGAAGTATCTGATCCCAAATTCAGAGCCTTAACCAACCTCAAATTCTTTACTGAAAAAAAAAGATTACTGATTACCATGATAGCTCTAATTAGAAAGTACTTGCTATGTGCCTGGCACTGTTTTAACTTTACTTTGCATGTATTAATTTATCTAGTCCTTAGTCATCCCATGATGTAGACATTATTATCATTTCTGGTTTACAAACAGAAGCATTCACAAGGGGATATATTGATAATATTAAACATTCACATATATATTTTGTAGTTTTTGTAAGGTTATTTTCTACTTTTAACCCTTGACTCATCTATTCTTCATGTTATTCCTTCATGCTCCACGATGTTATTATTCTGTAGTTTGATTATGCGTGATGCATCAGTTAAGATAATTTTGAAGGTAAGTAATAGAAAACCTGACTATCAAAGGCTAAAGAAGTAGGTGGTTCTAGGTTGGCTCAGTGCACACCCGCCCACCTGCAAAAGATCCTACGTACAGTGGGTTCACACCCACAGGAATAGACTGACTTTAAGAACATGTCCTTCTGAGGTACATACAGCTTCAGACCACCACACCTTCTTTTCCACTTTTCTGAGAGCACTAGCTGTTTTCCTCAGGCTTATTCCCTCATGGTTTAAAGATGGTTACATTAGCTTCAGTCTTCAAATGGCAATTTTTAAGGCAAGAAACCAAGAGATGCCATAGTAGCATCTTTCTTTATATCAGGGACAAAAAAATTTTCCCAGAAAACCTTCAGGAAATATCCCATATGGTCACTCCTAGGTATAAGGAAGTCTGGGAAACATGAAATTTGGATTTTCCTGTGTGTGTGTGTGTGTGTGTGTGTGTAGATGTCAACATGAAAGAAGAGGGGAAAAAAGTGGTTATTGGGTAGTCAACCAACAGTTTCTATCACACATGATAAATTGTTAGTGGATAATTGTCTTTTAATGTCTCCAGTGGGTCATCTGAGATGTTTCATTTATTTAAGTCTCTCAACCACCTTGGGAGGTTGTTGAGTTAAATGGTGTAAGTTCAAAGGCTAAATATAAGCACTTTGAACTTTGGATTGTCAATTCTATGATTTGAAAATGCATGTTGTATCAGGATGCTTTCAGCTCTATATCACACCCACTATTGTTTATTGGCATAAATAATAAAAAATGAGGAAATGAAGTTCAGTGTGGTTAAGGGACTTGCTCAAGAGGTTGTAAAGCAATTGCACAGCAGGGCCAGGCTTTGAATTTAGACCTTCTGGTTTCACAGCCCTTGTTCTTTCTAGTACAGAATGTGCTTTTATGGTCCTTTCTGACTGGAGACTTTAGGATTCCAATGCCCCTCCTGTCTTTTGGACTCTTGATCCTTCTCCAGTCAGGGCCTTTGGAACCTTGGCTGGTGGATTTCAAGAGCCTATCTCAGTATCTAGACTGAGCAGCCAGCATCAATCATTGATTCTTCTATTCTTATCTGCCCCCAGAGGACACAATGATACATTGAGGAGCCAGCTTGATTCAGGACAAATACACACCAAACAGTGTTGAGACATTGAGCTGTTAGGATGTGAGACACTACCAAACTTTTGTCATTTTTAAGATTTTCATGTAGACATGCTGTGATTCACAGTGCGGATGCCACATTTGAAGTTTCTTAAAACTATAAGTTACCCTAGAACTAAGACGATTCAATCAGATAACTTTTTATAGGCTCCACCTTGGATTGGGTTAATCACCAGCTAGTGGGCTAGAACAGTGAACTTCAGCATTCATCTAAAACCATTTACACAAGAAAAGCTCTCCGGAGTCAAGTAAACCATCGATTATCCATCTGTTCAACAAACACACACTGAGCATCTATACTGTGCTACGGACTGACTATGAGAGAAGAATAAGAAACGAAGTTCATTGCTTAGTGGGAGGAATTGAGTTAAATAATCAGAATGATAACTAAGGTAAGTGCTCCACAGGGGAAAGCCCAGGATACTGTGGGGGCACAGAGCAAGCACCTTTCTTTAGGGATGGGGAGGTGAAGGAAGGTTTTCAGGAGCTCAGTGGGTGCACTAGGATGGGATGGGGGAACAGCATTGCAGGCAGGAGGATTCCTTCAAGGTGGAATGTTCGCCAAGGGCAGCTACGGGCCTCACATCCAGAGGGGTGAAAGCTAACCAGGTGAGGCTATAAAGCACACTGTAGAGCAGGTGAGTGGGTCAGGACAGAGGCCATCATGGAGGAGAATGTTGCAAGGTCCTCTTTTTTTAGGTGCTAGTCTCATGAGGTAGTTGCCTTAAGGACAAGTGGAATTCACTTTGTTCCTGTTATGAGCTGGCTATCTAGACTCTAGGACATGGGAAGTGATTATAAATATAAATGTATCAGAAAGCATTTGCTGTGAAACAAACCACCACAAAACTCAGTAGCTTAAACCAACAACTATTTATTTAGTTCTCAGTTCTGTGGGTGAGCAGTTTGGGCTGGGCTCAGCTGGGTAGTTCTTATGGTCTCAGGAGGGATGGCTCATGCATCTATGATCAGCTGGGGGTCATCCTCACCCATGTGTCTGGCTACAGCCCAGGTAATAGGGATAACTGTGCTCTGTGTGGTCCACTATCTAGCACACCAGCCTGGGCTTGTTCAAATGGTGACCCTATCCTAACAGCAGCAGGTTGGGAAGTCCCAGTGCATAAAGGCTTCAAACCTCTGTTTGCCTCATGCTTGCTAATGCTCCAGAGACCAAAGCAAATCACGTGGCCCATCAAGATACAAAGGGTGGAAAAATAGGCTCCTCCTCTTTCTGGGAGAAACTGAAAAGTACAGTGGCTTAAACTGCAATCTTCAACTTTATCTTATTAAGACAGACTAGCAATTTTCATGTCTATGGCAAATGACACCAAGAATGAAGACACAAGAGTGGAAGTTGGTAGGGCATGGTTTGAGGAATAGAGGTTGGGAGAGATCCTTAGATTAGCAGGCTTTTGCCCTAGCTATGGGTTCCCCAGATTACTCATTTCTGCTTACTGCCAAGGTCAGAGGTAAGTTCACCACTGTGGCTATAGAAGGGAGTGGTGAGATAGCTGGTGGGTTTGTTGAGAAGAGAGGGCGCTTAAACATTAGCATGCTTTTTAAACATCACGATTCAAAAGTTTACTTTTTAAATGGTATCCTGAGTCAAAGCCCAGGTCCTCTTCACTTGGGCAATGCTCTCCGTGAAGGCCTCACCTTCGTGCTTGGGCGCTCTGGCCACTGTGTTTACATCCTTCCTGTGAGGTTTTTGTATGAGGGTGTGAGTACCCTTTCTTGCCCTTGATCCTCTTCTATAGTTTATTTTAGCTGCAGAGTGTAGGTAAAATAAACAGGTCACTGAGGGGCTCCCTCAGAACCCTGGATTCAAATGAATAAGATGAAGTTCATTTCATAAAATGAGATGACATGAGATGAGACAAGCCACATCAGAGACAAGTTTTGTCCCAGGCCCAAAGAAGGAAGAACAGGTGCAAAAGAGCGTCCTGAATTTATCCCCAAGGGGAGGGTGTTTGGGGACATCTCTGGGAACTTGGTCCTTCCTTCATGGGAAAATACCCCATGCATTGTTGGCTTCTCCTGGGAACCCTCATTGGGGGACAGGGGTGGGGAAGCTCTCTCTGTGGCTCATCCTCAGAAACTGCAAAGCAGATGTTTGCTTTGGGGAGGTAAATGTTTTCTCTTCTGTTTTATTTTGTAAGATTAGAGAAATAACTGTAAGAGTGATTGCATTTGGAGGCCAGTTTGCTAGTGGGCCCCAGGGTTAACTTGCACACTGCTAACTCCTGTCTGCTTCCCTCATGGACAAAGGTATTCTTTTGGGGAGTGGGGTGGGGTCAGAGTCTCCTCTGCCCCTCTACAGCCTGGCTCCTGCTGCTTTACATGGTGAAGACAGCAAAATGCAGTATAATCTCCTCGAAATAACCATGTTCTCATGCCTGGAATAGAACCCGGTGTGGCAATGAAAGCAGAAAGAGCACATGGCGGGGAGCCAGTGTCCTAGTATTCACTCATCTAGCAGGTGTGGATGGAGCTCCTACTCTGTGCCATTCACTGTGCGAGCAGTCAGCCTGGGAGAAGGGTTGTCTCCCACCTCCAAGTCTAGTGTCCTTTGCTTTATTCATGAGAAAAGAAAGACAGTAACAGTACCTCTGCATGCTAGACATTATAGTACTGTTTCCATTTCATAGGTGGAGAAATCAAGAGTCAGAATGATGAGGTACATGCCACGGCCACATGCTTAGCCAGTGGTGAAGTCAAGACCCAAATCGATATTAGTCTTTCTCCAAAATTCACCCTCTTGCCACTTCACTCAATAAGCTCAGCTCAGATAGGGAGTCACTCTTCCACTTCTCTGGGTTAGAACCTGCTGTGTGTTAATTTTCCCCAGGAAAGATGGGGGGGTACAATATTTTCTGCTCTTTCCACCACCACATTCTGCCGCGATAGAAGAGCTTACAAGAATGATGTATGCATTTAGTTTGGCTCAATCCAATTCAACAAAATTTTGTAAGCATCTTCTGGCCCCAGCTGCTGTGCTGAGCAGTAGAGCCAGAGATTAACATGGCATTGATTTGCCTTTGCAGAGGACACAGTGGTCTCCTGCCCTGGCCCCCAGGACTTCGCAGAGATGTTTCTCAAGGTTCAGGGTATGCTATCTTCATCCTCATCTGTTGGGGAGACTGTAAAACTGATATTCCAAGGTTCCCTCCCAGACCTACGGAACTGCAACCTCAGGGAGTAAGGCTGGAAATCTGCATATCTGCAGATTAAAAAGTGCCTCAGGTGATTCTGAGGCAGGCCAAATTTGAGAACCATTGTGTTATGTGGCTGTGGTGGAGAGAGAGGATACAAATGGAGGACTGGTTTTTCCTCAAGGTGGGAGCAGGGAGGACTTCATCCGAAATAACGGACTTGGAGAAGGGAGGAGGAATCTCAGGCAGAAAGGACGTGGTGACCTGGGCACAGTAAACATAACACCTAGGGCCCACAACACTTTTAGGGGCCCACGGAAATGTTTTTATTTTCTTTCAAACTCAGAGAGAAAAAAATGAACATTTAGAGTCAAAGAAAATGTTAATTTTTTTTCTCACTTTAGAAAAAATGAAAATTTTCAAGGCCACAGAAATCTATTAAATTTTGCTTAAAATGGAAAAAAGTAAATGTATTTAATCTTATATCATTAATACTTTTAAATATTGATATTACTGTGGGAGAGGCCGATGAAGGCAAAAGTAGGCCCTATGGAGACACGCTGTGTGTGGTAGGTTTGGTGTGGTTTCATGGAGAGCTGGAATGGTGAGAGAGAAAGCTGGAGAAGCAGGGAAGGGCTGGCTCCTGGATGGCCCTGAGTGCTGGGCTAAGGTGTTGGGACTTCATCCTGAGCACCCTGGGGAGCCACTTAAGGATTTAAACAAGCAGACATGGTTAGATGTTCAGTATTAAGAAAATCCCTTTGAAATCCTTGTGTGTGGGGATTGGAGAGGTTGATGCAAGATGGGCATTAGAGAAACCTGAAGGAGGGCAGGGGTGATAAAAAAGGAGATAAGGTCATGATCAGAGGACATAGAATCAATAGGATTGGTGAGGACTGATTGGACATGGGGGTTGAGGGATGGGGAGGTGCCAAAGACATCTCAACCAAATGATTAATGTTTTGATGAATACCTCTTAGCTACACAACTCCTCATTCATATCATGCTACACACACATTGCGTTGGCTTCCAGACATGTGAGCCTGGTTTGGCTGTCCTGTTCAGCCACCCATCCTCTGCTGGGCAGGGCTTGCTGAGGTTGGTATCCTTTGGCTCTATTCTGTCACCAACTTCAAGTCTTGGATGACCACCCTCCCTGCCTGCTCCCAAACTCAATGGATTAGTTAGGATAATACACTCTCCTGTGACAACAATGACAACAAAACCTTCCACACTTCAATGGGCTTTAAGGTCCTCATTCATTCTTCCTCATTCAAAAGTTCCATGTGGGTTCCCTGTTTGGTGGGTGGCTCTCTGCCAGGTGGTCAATCAGAGACCGAGGCTCCTTTCATCTCAGAGGTGGGTCTTCAACCTCTGAGACCAAGGAGGCTTCTGTAATTAGCCAGACGATGGGAAAAGCGAGGGTGGAGAAGGCATACTGATTTCAACTGCCTCTGCCTGGAACTGACACTTATCACTTGTACTCACATTCTGTTGTGAACACTAGCCTGCCAGACCCACCTGGATATAAGGGGACTGGGACATAAAGGGATGGGGATATAAAGTCTCTGGTTAGGCAGCTGCTTCCCATGACAACTCCATTTATGGAAAGACAAGCACAGATTTTGGTAGTGAGTAACCATTTGTGCCTCCCCACCACATCTTTACCCCAGAACTACTTCCAGCCCTGACAGCGAGCACATAAAAGTCTATATAACAAGTATCTTTTAAGGAATTCATAGGCCACTACCACATTATGAAATATGATAAAGGAGGGACAAAACACACGAGAAAAATTTTATTGTACGTTTTAAACTGAACTGTATGAAATCGCTGTTTTGAAGATAAAAAACATTGAATTTTGGCAATTTCATATGATTCAAACTAATATATTAGGGAAGCGCTTCCCAAACAGTTTTTCTGAGAACACTAGTTCATAATTTTGGGAAAATACTGCATGCTCTATATTCTTCTGGGAGAGCTAAATTAGTTAGTGAAAAGCTCTGGAAAATTCTGTAGCGAAGACAATCTTCCATTGTTTAGTTTGTTTAATCAGTGAATTTCTAAGTAACTTAATCAGTGATTTCCATGCTTATTTTTGAATAGAATTTATTCCCCAAAGCCTATTAAGATCTCTTCTACCTAATGCATTTTGGGGAACTTTGCATGGAACACATGAGGGAATCAATCAGTGAATCCCTTTATAAAGCAGAAAACAAAGGTTTCTCTACAAAAATTCGGGGACATTGGTGGACATGATAAGTGTTGAATGAATGAGTGACTTTGAACCAGTCACATTTCTCTGAGCCTTAGGTTTTTCATCTGCAAAATTAAGATGACAAATTAAATGAGAAAACCTGTCTGAAAGAGTGCAGAAGGCAGCTGCATACATGCTCGCTTTTTCCCCGCACTAACATCCCGAGCTTGAAGAAGGCAGCCACTTGCCACGTAGAGGACATCCCATTTCAGCAGCCACATGTGGGATTGCTTTAGTCCTGACATGCAAACATGTTTAAGTCCAGTTTCTTAAGAGCTCACATGGATATTTGGATCTGGCAGAGTTATTTTTATATGTTCAAGAAATAGGAAAAGAGCAACATCCTCGTATTAACATGAAATGGCCGCCCTGTGATTCTGGGCTGGAGGTGGGGGGTACAGTGGGGGTTGAGTAAGCGACCAAGCCGAAAAGTCCACATGGAACCACTTTTCCATGGTCTAATCCAGTAACCGGAACGGCTCTGAGCTTGGAATGGAGTTATGGCTCTGGTTAGAGGATTGATTCACTGGGGCCAGCGTGGACTCTGGCAGGGCGTTGGACACATCTGTCCTCCCCTTGTCCTAACCCCCCTCTGGCAGCCTCATCTCCAGGCCTGGCAGAACCCCCAGAACGGATCTTTCTCCTGGCCCCCAGCAAGGCTGCTCACTGACTTCCAAACATATGCGACTGGTTTGGCCATCTGGGCCTGAGGCCCCTCTGTGAGGCGGCCTCCCTTTACCCTGCACACTTGTCACAGCTTCCAACTGAGCCCACTTACCTGGGCTTCCTGCAGCTCCCCATTTGGCCATGCCTCACTCCCACCCACAGGGATCTTTCCAACCCTGAGAGGAGGCAGATAAGGGCTCTCTTTGAGACTGAATTCTGAGTCTGTTTTCTAGGTTGCTATGAAACTGGCATAGGTCCTCTTGCCCATCTGTCAAGTATGGCTTCTGCCACTAGGGAGTCATGTAACCTTGGACAGATACTCTAACTTCTTTGAACCTCAGTGTTTTCATCTGTTTAGTGGGGATAATTATTGTTGTTATTTCATCTGTCACTCAACCAACACACATTTATTGAGGACCAGGCACTGGAGACATAAAGATGAATTATAACTTATAACTCCATTCTCTAGATGAAGAAAATAATGTGGAAGTGCCAAGTCCTGGCTTAGATATCCAGAATGTGGTGAAGTGGAAATAACTGAAACTTTAATATCAACAGACATATGCTTGAATTCCAGCCCTGATACTAAATTGTTGCGAGATCTTGGGCAAGATGCTTGTGCTTTCTGATCCTAAGTTTTTTCATCTGTACAGTGAAGAGGTTTGACTAGATAATCTTTTAGTTACATTCCCATTCTGGACATCGTGTATGGGTATACTTCGAGGAATCCTACATATTCTTGGGGAAAGAGCCTAGGCTTGATATCTAACTATGAGCATGTCACTCAATCTTTCTGAGCCTCAATTGCACATCATAAATTTGGGGAATAAACATCCACTTTGCAGTTTTGTAAGAATTAGAGATTGCTCAGGTGAAGCGCTTGGCACATAGTAGGCCCTCATACATGGTTCTGTGATGCAGCAGACCACGAGTACCTTCTGAGCAGGCTCTGCATCTGGCTCATTGGTCTATGCAGAGCCCAACCCACAACCTGACAGGGAGCAGAATCTCAGTGAGTTTTTGATGAATGAATGAATGAATGAATGAATGAATGAATGAATGTCTGCATGAATACTTTTCAGCACTATGTTTTGTAAACCTGGGCCCCAAATAAGCACATTTTCCTCTGTTGCAGGTGGTGCATAATGGGGAGGTGGAAAGAACTTTTTAACCAGTTTCAGGCTTGAAATATCAGTTCTGTGATATGAACCCTGATGTTAATAAGTGGAAGTTGTGGCACTTCTTGGAGCCTCAGTATTGTGTCTGCAAATTGACCTGCTTACCTTGGTAGGTTCCAAGGAAGTGCAAAGAATTCATGGCTGCATGACTACTCTGTAAACTGTAAAATGCCATCCACATGTAGAGGGTTGTTGTTGCCAGCAGTGTGCTTGCTATTTGGCATTGGCTTAGGGGAAAGTCAGATGGCACAGCACTCACGCATGTGAGCTTCTGGGATTTCACATGCTGGGAACAGGGTCAGGAGGCACCAGTTAACCTCCTTTTGTCCCCATGGGGCAAATGTGCTTGGCTCACTGTCCCCATAGACATTAGTGAAGCATTTTTAGCAAGACAAGGGTGGCTTCTAGAACATTCTAAAGCAAGGTCAATTTTTGTCCAGTGTTTCATAGTTTGCACATCATCTTTACACCTATTTTATTCATTTAATCTTCCTAGTAATTTTGGGTAATTGATATTATCTCGATTTTATCAATGAGGAACATGGGCACAGAGAGGTGTAGAAAGGTACAAAATAACACAGAGGTAATTAGGAGCAGAGCCAACCATGCTTGCTGACATATCAGCACTGCAAGTATGTTTCTGTCCATGAGTCGGGGAAAAGAAAGGAAGTGGAGAGAAAGTAATTTCTACCCACAATTCAAAATTAGTGACAACATAGTCATGCCCTCTACAAAGGATCCTGGGAAATGTAGTCTCAAGCTGGGCAACCATTTGCCCCTCCCAAACTCAGAGGATAGAGGTATCTGTTAATATATTTCTAGCCATCTCCATTACACACAGTGAGTGGCAGAGCTGAGTTTTGAGCTTGGATCTGCCTGCTTTTTCCATTAGTCTATAGATCTTGGGGAAAAGGGCAGATTCCTTCCCCTATTTCCGTTACTCACTAGTCCAAGCATCTTGGTCCATATAGTTGGACACCTGCCAACATTAATATATTAACTGAACATTTACTGTGCGCTGGCATTGTTTCACTTAGTCCTCAATCAGTTTCTATTTATAAATATGAAGCTGAAAGAATCTTTGTGTAGATATCTCAAAAAGGGCCAGCTGGGCTGGAGAGCTCCATGACCCTGGCATGAGGACATGGCATCCCATCTCCTTAGTTCTTCCCTAGTACTGTGCAATGCTTAAGAGCTTGTGGTCCATAAATGTCCTTCAAAATAAATTATGGCACTTTCAGATGATTTACTATTCTCCAGCCATTGCAAAGAACAAGGCATATATTTATGTGCCAGTATGCAAGGACTGCCTATAGATATGGTGAAATAGAAAAAGAAAGGAGCGGGAAACTGTCTATAGTGTGCTGCCAATGGGTAAACTTAACCTCTTTGCCTCTATCATGTGGAGATCTCTTGAAGTTCCCACAAATAACTGATAACAGCAATGCCTTCCCAGGAGAACAAGATGCTTGGGAGATTAGCAGTAGGAGAAACATTTATTCTTACCATCATTTACATTTTTATACCTTTTGAAGTTTGTGCTGTGTGAATATATTTCCTATTCATAAATAAATAAAAATAAAAAATAGATCTTGGGGTCTGGAGTCAGTTAGATGACACTGGGGACATTTCTCAACTTCTTTGGAGCCTGTTTTCTGGTTTGTAAACTAGAGATTAAAATAAGAATCTGCCTCACATGAGAATCAAATGAGGTAATGCACATAAAAGGCTTACATGATGCAGGACTAATCGTTTGTGGGTAGTAAGCAGTAACTATTACTGTTATCATTCTACTTGATAGGGATGGGGAGGAGATGTTCTGTTTGTCTCACGGAGCTGGGCCCTTGATCAAGGTATTGGCGTTCTCGTTGGCCCCTGGAGGGCTTTCAGTGTACAAGCAACCTCCCACTGAGAGAGCTTGTACATCATTCCAGCTGTCTTTGAGAGGGTCTCCTGGGACTCATCTGGAAGCCAGCAAAAGGAAGTTTACAAGGCTCCAAAATACTGATTTTCCTGATTCAGGAAAACTATAGCCTGAGAAAGAATAGTCCACTCCTGAACAGCATAGGCTTTGCTGGCATCCCCTTCTGACCTTTGGAGAACTCAAGACTTAGACTATCGAGGTTGGAAGAGTTCCCAAGATCATTTAGTCCAACCCCCTCATTTGGTAGATAGGTTAAGAGAGGTCCAAGAAGAGAAGCGATTCTCTTAAGTTTGCAGAGCAAGTTCCAGATCTGGAGACCAGTTTCAGCTCCCAGCTCAGATTTTTCTCTAAACTTACCAGGGATGCTGTCAGGTTAAACCTACTGCTTTAACCAATACTAAGTTGTGGGCTTTACACATAGGTTTCACTTTTTCATTCACTCTGTAGAAAGAGATTGAGCATCTCCTTAGTACCAGGCCAGTGGAGGAGGCTGGGAAGGATGTAGAGATGAGTTACACACCATTCCTTCTCTGAGAAAGTGTTCCATTTAGAACCGAGGACAAGCAGAGATGCAATACCTACTTTCCAGTTTACCTGATTCTCCCACGCAACTAACAAAAGGATGATGATGGACAATGCCCATGCCAAAAAACAGAGAGCATCTACAACTGCAAGCAGGACAGTTCCATCCATCTGCTTGATGGGATCTAAGCTCCCTCTCAATCAGAAACAGAGTGGGTATCACCATCCTAAAATCCTCAAGACTGAGGAAAGAACTAACATAAGCGGAGAATGCAACTATGGACTAAAGTAGACTTATTATTATTCTAGCAATGGAAGAACATTGATATAAAGGCCGTGGTCAACAGAGGTTCTGAGGGGAGGGAGAGGGAAGAATAGGTGTAACATAAGGCATTTTGGGAACATTGGAATTGTTTTGAATGACATTGCAATGATGGATATAGGCCATTATACATTTTGTCAAAACCTATAAAAATGTGTGGTGCAAAGTGTAAACTATAATGTAAACTATTGACCATGCTTAGTGGAAATGCTTCAAAATGTGTTCATCAATTGTAACAAATGTACCACACTAATGAAAGATGTTGTTAATGGGGAAAAGTGTGGGAGGAGGTGGGGGTGGGGTATATGGGAATTCCTATATATATATATATATATATATATATATTTTATTGTGGGTAAAAATCAAATTTTTCACAATACATACCAATATTTGTAAAATGATATATAAATATATATGCATATATGTGCATTTGCTTACAAAAATGTTATATATATATATATATATATATTTTTTTTTTTTTTAAAGGTGCTTAGATTACCTAAATAATACATGGAAACTACAGGGATTCCCATGTTCCCCACCTCCCACACCTCCCACAACATCCCACACAAACATCTCCCACAAGTGTGGCCCATCACCCTCAATGGACCTACATATCCTGGGGCCTTGCCATCAACCATAGACCACAGTTCACATTGTAGACCACACTCTCTCCCACAGAGTTCTGAATGGTGTGTGCTGATTTAAAATGGCCTACATCCGTTGCCACAACGGCACTCAGGACAACCTCCAAATCCTAAAGAAGCCCCTGTATTTCAACTGCACATGCCCTCCCTGCCCCGAAAGTGTCCAGTGGCCACCAGCTCCACCTCACTGTTATAATTTCTTCTATTGCTAGAATCACCATATTTGTACAACAGACTACCATTAAGTCCACTCTAGTCCATAGTTCTTCCCCCAATCCTGAGGGGACTGGGATGGTGATGTCCATTCCACCTCCAAGTGAGAGAGGGCTTATATCCCATGGATATGGTTGGTGGGATTATCCTGCCTGCAGCTGCAGGCCATCTCCATTCCCTGGGATGGTCGTTACCCATCATCATCTCCTCTCCAGGTGACTTGGATGAGTCCATTGAGCTGTAGGGTAGGAGTTGCAGCTCCACCGAGATTCCACGCACACCTGGCACATAGGTAGGACATAGGCTCCAGTCTCTGGAAGTACACCTAAAAACTCCAGCATCACATATAGGTTTGAATAGAAGGGACTGATGAACCATGTGCAGGGAGGACTTATTTGAGTCCAATTCTGTCACTCTCAGGAGCACAGATTCCAAAACAGAGCCCACTGATAAGGCATCAGTCTCTGGGCTATCCCCCCTTATATAGGACCTGGGTGGGGTGATATGAGATCCTACTGAGGTGTGCATAAGCGTTACCTCTGGGATGCCCTCCTGACTCTCTTTGAAGTCTCTTAGCCACTTGAACTCATTTGTCTTTACCTTTTCCCCTTTTTATTCAAGCTCTTTTTCCAGTTGTGTTGCCAGTTGGCACTTGGTATTAATCCCTCGTTTCCAGGGAGGCTCATCCCCGGGAGTCATGTCCCACGTTGGGGGGAGGATAATGCATTCATATGCTGAGTTTGGCTTAGAGAGAGGACACATTTGAGCAACAAGGAGGTTCTCAGGTGGCAACCCTTAGGCACCCCATAACAGTAGGCTAAGTTTCAATTACAAGAGCAAAGATTCATAAGGGTAGTCATCAATAACAAGAACTCATCAGTGGGCCATCCTCTTTTGACAGACACTGTCCCTGCACTCAGAAGACTGTTGCTGCTCCCTTAGAGAATGTGGCAGAGCTCTCCAGGCTGGGAATTCAGATTCCCTCATTTATTGAGTGATTGTCCACCCACCGTGACCATGCCCCATCCTTTGATCATTTGAACAATTTTGTATATCTTTCATGTATATTCGGATGAACTTACTCCCATGAATCCCCCCTCCCAGACACCCCCCACCAATAATTCTCTGCAGCACCCATTGTAACCCTTCTGTGATCTAAATCTTCCCTGAACATGTAGCCCATATAATAATCAAATACACTTAATAGGAAAAAGAAACAACAATGATAAGCTTAAATGCAAGAGATAAACACAAGGAAACTCAGGAAAAACAAACAAACAAACAAACAATCAAACAAAAAACAAAACAAAACAAAATATAATTAGCGGATTGGGACATTCAAAAAAATGAAAAAAAAAAACAAACAAAAGAAATGCCTTTTTTTTGAGAAAAAAAAATTCTTTTTTCCTTTTATCACTGTATTATTGGATGTCCGGTGTACCGCGACACCTTCCCCCTCTCAATCCCCAGTGTCTCCCAAATTTTCATTTAATTTTCAAAGAAGTTTTAGGTTACAGCAAAGTCACACACGGAATACCAGAGACTCCCAGATACCAAACCACCCCCACCTTCCCCACCCCATATTAAAACTCTTTTTTTTTTTTTTTGGATGTTAGCATTGTTATAACTGTTATACAGATAGCAAAATATAGCAACTAAACATTGTCAATGGTTTACAGTATAGTTTACTATTTAGACGATACAGTTTAATAAGTTTTGATGATATTTAGCATGTCCTGTGTCCATTACTGTAAGGTAATGAAAAACCTTTTCCATGACCACTAAGTACCCCCTGTTTGTTCTTTTCTGTTCCTTCCTCCCCCTCCCCCTGGGGCATATGACACTCCCCTCTCTTGACTTATGGAACGACAAGATTCATAGTTACATACCTTGGGTATTCCAGCCTGGCCTCCCTAATCTACCCATCTGTGAACCCTGCACCACCACACCCAGTAATATCACTACCCATCTGTCCTTTCCTTCAATATGCAATATACTCTATCCCTTTACCATAGATTATGTCCATATGGGTGATGGCTCACAGCCTACTCTTCTCTTTCTCTCTCTTGTTAACCTATCTTCCAGACAATGGTTCTCAGAGACTGCTCACTTTCCTCAGTTCAAATCAGTGAGGTCATATACTGTTCGTCCTTCAGTGCCTGGCTTGCTTCACTCAACATAAGGTCTTCAAGATTCATCCACGTTATTCCATGTGTTAGCACTTTATTCCTTCTTACAGCTGAGTAATATTCCATTGTATGTATGTACCACATTTTGCTTATCCATTCGTCTGTTGATGGGCACCGGGGCTGATTCCAACTTTTGACGATGGTGAACAATGCCGCTATGAACATTGGTGTGCATATATCTGTTTGTGTCTTTGCTTTCAGTTCTTCTGGGTATATACCCAACAGTGGAATTGCTGGATCATACGGAAGATCTATTGTTAGTTTTCTGAGGAACCACCAAACTGTCCTCCACAGTGGCTAGACCATACCACAGTCCCACCAGCAGTGGATGAGGGCTCCTATTCCTCCACAGCCTCTCCAACATTTAGTGTCTGCTGTTTTTTTAATAGCTGCCATTCTGATGGGTGTAAGATGGTATCTCGTTGTAGTTTTGATTTGCATTTCCCTGATAGCAAGCGATGTTGAGCATTTTTTCATGTGCTTTTTAGCCATTTGTATTTCTTCTTTGGAGAAGTGTCTTTTCAGATCACTGGCCCATTTTTAAAATGGGTTGGTTGTCTTTTTATTTTCAAGGTGTAGGATTTCTTTATTTATGCAGGATATTAGGCTCCTATCAGATATATGGTTGCCAAATATTTTCTCCCATTGGGTAAGCTGCCTTTTTATTTTCTTTTTTTTTTTTTTTTTTCTTAAGAGGATATCAAATTGTTTATTGATTACACATGATATGGATGATACAAAAGCTTTATTTCCCATCTATAACTTCATCTGGTACCATTATTCAATTTAGATTTATTGCATAGGATGTGCCAACAATCATTTTCATAACCAAATAAAATTCCGTAATTTTGCTTGGGTGACCTTTTAATGATGAATTCCAGGTCACAACACAGTAACTTGTCAGTCCAACTACACCAAGGTTTCTGAAGACAAATGGCTTCTCTGCCCACCAGCAGTCTTCTAGGATTATAAATGAATTTTGAATGGAACCTGGCATCACCCTGAAGGAATTCTAACTTTATACTGTTGGGGCAGTTTATCAAGATGGCTTTAGAGTAGACTAACTTTACACAGCACATTTAAAAAAAGACACATTTATTCAGCGTCATGATCAGACTATTACATTTAGCAATCAACAGCATGGATGCAAAAAAAAAAAAAAAAAAATCTACATTAAAACCCTTTGTTGGAATGCTTTACATTTTCCACAGAACAGAAACTAAAATAACCTGTTATACAATTAGTCACAAATACAGTCCTCGTGTTTTTTTTTTTTTTTTTGCCCATACACATGAGTATTGTCTAAAACATGTCTTCTTTGTAGCAGCTAGGCCCTGCCACCACTGTGCTTGGCTGAGTTCACAAATCTGTTGTAACCTGTAGCTTCCCTGTCACTTCTCTGGCTCTCCTCTCCTGCTAAGCTTTGTTTCCTTGTGGTAATTAAAACCTTCTGCCACTGCCGTAGCTACTGCTGCTGCTGGAACCGCCATAGCCACCTTGGTTTCCGTGGTTTGGCAAAGTATTGGCCTCCACCTCCATAAGGGCCAGAGCTTCTGCCTCCAAAGTTTCCTCCCTTCATGGGTCCAAAATTTGAAGACTGATTGTTGTAACTGCCAAATTCATTGTAGTTTCCACCACCTCCAAAATTGCTTCCATCATTACCAAAGCCATTATAGCCATCCCCACTGCCACCATATCCACCACCACCTCGGCTGCCACCAAAGCCACCTCGACCCCTGAAGTTTCCTCCACGACCAAAGTTGTCATTTCCACCAAAGCCACCTCCACGACCACCACCAAAGTTCCCTGAACCACTACGACCTCTTTGGCTGGATGAAGCACTGGCCATCTCTTGCTTAGACAGGGCTTTCCTTACTTCACAGTTGTGGCCATTCACAGTATGGTATTTCTGAATGACAATCTTATCCACAGAGTCATGGTCATCAAAGGTTACAAAAGCAAAGCCTCTCTTCTTGCCACTGCCTCTGTCAGTCATGATTTCAATTACTTCAATTTTCCCATACTGCTCAAAATAATCTTTTAGGTGATGCTCTTCAGTGTCTTCTTTAATACCACCAACAAAGATCTTTTTCACAGTTAAGTGGGCACCTGGTCTTTGGGAGTCTTCTCTTGAGACAGCCCTCTTTGGTTCCACAACTCTTCCATCCACCTTGTGTGGCCTTGCATTCATGGCTGCATCCACCTCCTCCACAGTGGCATACGTAACAAACCCAAAGCCTCTGGAGCGCTTGGTGTTTGGATCTCTCATTACCACACAGTCCGTGAGTGTTCCCCATTGCTCAAAATGGCTCCTCAGACTCTCATCGGTTGTCTCAAAGCTTAATTCTCCGATGAAAAGCTTCCGCAGCTGTTCAGGCTCTTTAGGAGACTCCGACTTAGACATGATGGCAGCAGAAGGAAAGACTTTAACGATGCTTCCTCAGCGGCGCCCACGAGAGAAAGGAGTAAGCCAACGATCTTATCTCTTTTTATTTTCTTAATAACATCCTTTGAGGTGCAGAAGTTTTTAATTTTGATGAGAGCCCATTTATCTATTTTTTCTCTTGCTGCTCGTGCTTTGGCTGTGAAGTTCATGAAACCATTTCCTATTACAAGATCCTGTAGATGCTTCCCTACATTATCTTCCAAGGTCTTTATGGTTTTGGCTCTTATATTTAGATCTTTGATCCGTCTTGAGTTGATTTTTGTATAAGTTGTGAGATGGTATTCTTCTCTCATTCTTTTGGATATGGATATCCAGTTCTCCAAGCACCACTTGTTAAAGAGGCCATTCTCTCCCAAATGAGTGGGCTTCATGGCCTTGTCAAATATCAGATGACTGTATATGCGAGGATCTATATCAGAAATCTCAATTCGGTTCCATTGGTCAGTAGGTCTATCCTTGTGTCAATACCACACAGTTTTGATCACTGTAGCTTTGTAGTATGTTTTAAAGTCAGGTAGTGTGATACCTCCAACTTCATTTTTCTTTTTCAATATGTCTTTGGCAATTCGGGGCCTCTTGCCTCTCCAAACATATTTTGTGGTTAGTTTTTCCAGTTCCTTAAAAAATACAGTGTTGACTTTTATTGGGATTGCATTAAATCTGTAGATTAGTTTGGGTAGGATAGACATCTTGATGATGTTTAGTTTTCCTATCCATGAACAGGGGATATTTTTCCATTTATTTAAGTTGTCTTTGATTTCCTTTAACAGTGTTGTGTAGTTTTCTGTATATAAGTCCTTTACATCTTTAGTTAAATTTATTCCAAGGTATTTGATTCTTTTAGTTACTATTGTAAATGGTATTTTTCCCCCTGATTTCCTGCTCAGTTTGCTCGTTATTGGTGTACAGAAATGCTACTGATTTTTGAGCATTGATCTTATAGCCTGCAACATTACTGAACTCCTTTATAAGTTCTAGAAGCCTTGTTGTAGATTTCTCAGGGCTTTCTATGTATAGGATCATGTCATCTGCAAATAATGAAATTTTTACTTCTTCTTTTCCAATCTGGATGCCTTTTATGTCCTTTTCTTGCCTCAGTGCTCGCACAAGTACTTCTAAGACAATGTTAAATAGGAGTGGTGATAGTGGGCATCCTTGTCTGGTTCCCAATCTCAGAGGGAAGGCTTTTAGGATTTCACCATTGAAAAGGATGTTAGCTTTGGGTTTTTCATATACACCCTTTATCATATTCAGAAAGTTTCCATCTATTCCTATCTTTTGTAGTGCTTTTATGAGGAAAGAGTGTTGTATTTTGTTGAATGCTTTTTCTGCATCTATAGAGATGATCATGTGACTTTTTTCTTTCAATCTGTTTATGTGGTATATTACATTGATTGATTTTCTTATATTGAACCATCCTTGCATACCCAGGATGAAACCCACTTGGTCATGGTGTATAATCCTTTTGATATGTTGTTGAATGCGATTAGCAAGTATTTTGTTGAGGATTTTAGCATCTAGGTTCATTAGAGAAATTGGTCTGTAATTTTCCTTTCTTGTGGTATCTTTATTTGTTTTTGGTATTAGGGTAATGTTGGCATCATAGAATGAGTTAGGTAATATTCCTTCTGCTTCTATTTTTTGGAAGAGCTTAAGTAGAATTGGAGTTAGCTCTTTCCAGAATGTTTGGTAGAATTCAGCTGTGAAGCCATCTGGTCCTGGACTCTTCTTAGTCGGGAGGTATTTGATGACTGAGTCTATCTCTTTACTTGTAATTGGACTGTTGAGTCCATCTATTTCTTCTTTCATCAATGTAGGCTGTTTGTGAGTTTCTAGAAACTTGTCCATTTCCTCTAAATTATCATTCTTGTTGGCATATAATTTTCAAACTATCCTCTTATGATACTCTTTATTTCTGTGGAGTCACTAGCGATATCCCCTTGCTCATTCCTCATTTTTATGTATTTGCATCTGTTCTCTCTTTTTCTTTGTTAGTCTGGCTAAGGGTTTGTCAATTTTTTTGATATTCTTGAAGAACCAGCTTTTGGTTTTGTTTATTGTTCCCAGTGCTTTCTTATTCTCTATTTCATTTAGTTCTGCTCTAATCTTGGTTATTTCCTGCTTTCTACTTCCTTTAGGTTTAGTTTGTTGTTGTTTTTCCAATTCCTCCAAGTGTGCAGTTAGGTCTTCAATTTTAGCTCTTTCTTCTTTTTTAATATATGAATTATGGCTATGAACTTCCCTCTCAGGACTGCTTTCGCTGCATCCCATAGGTTTTGATATGTTGTGTTGCCGTTTTCATTAGTTTCAATGTAGTAACTGATTTCTTTTGAGATTTCCTCTTTGACCCACTGTTTGTCTAAGAGTGTGTTGTTTTACTTCCATATCCTTGTGCCTAACCTGTTTCTCTGGCCCTTAGTGATTTCCAATTTCATTCCGTTGTGGTCAGAGAAATTACTTTGTATAATCTCTATCTTTCTGAATTCATTGAGAGTTGTTCTGTGGCCTAGCATGTGGTCTATTTTGGAGTATCCATGTGCACTCGAGAAGAATGTAAATCCTGCTGTATTTGGGTGTAGTGTTCTGTATATGTCTATTAAGTCTAGGTCTTCTAATGTATTGTTGAGTGCCTTTGTTTCTTTATTGATTCTCCATCTAGATGTTCTGTCTAATGATGATAATGGTGTATTGAAGTCCCCTGCTATAATTGTAGAGGCATTTATTTCTCCTCTTAGTTTTTCCAGAGTTTGCCGCACGTATTTTGAGGCACCCCGATTAGGTGCAGAAATGTTGATGATTGTTCTCTCTTCTTGAGAAATTACCCCTTTTACTAATATGTAGTGTCCATCTTTGTCTCTTACAATAGTTTTGCATTTAAAGTCTATTTTGTCTGATATTAGAATAGCTACTCCTGCCCTTTTTTGGCTATTGTTAGCTTGTAAAATGGTTTTCCAAGCCATTCACTTTCAGCCTCCTTGAATCCCTGGGCCGAAGGTGGGTTTCTTGTAGACAGCATATATATGGATCATATTTTCTTATCCATTCTGCCAATCTGTGTCTCTTGATTGGTGAATTTAATCCATTAACATTCAATGTTATTACTCGTAACGAATTTCTTACTTCAGCCATTTTTTTCTTTGGGTTAATGTATGTCATATGTTGTTTTGTTTTTGTTTTTGTCTTTTCAGTTGTTTTTAAACTCTCTTCCAACTCTCTCTCTCTTGTTTTTTCCTTTCAAGTTGTAGAGATTCCTTTAGTATTTCTTGAAGTGCAGGTTTCTTATTGACATACTCTCTAAATTTCTGTTTATCTGTGAATATTTTGAACTCTCCATCATTTTTTTTTTTTTTTTTTTTTTACCGGGAGTTCCCAGGGATCGAACCCAGGTCCCTCCATATGGGAGATGGACGCCCAACCATTTGAGCCACATCCGTCCCCCTCCATCATTTTTGAATGCCAGTTTTGCTGGATAGAGAATTCATGGCTGGAAGTTTTTTTCTTTTAGTATTTTGACTATGTCATACCAGTGTCTTCTTGCCTCCATGGTTTCAGCTGAGAAATCAGCACTTAATCTTATTGTGTTTCCCTTGTACATGATCGTTCTCTTTTCTCTTGCTGCCTTGCATATTTTCTCTTTGTCTTGAGCATTGGACATTTTGACAAGTATATGTCTTGGAGTTGGCTTGTTGGGATTTATACTATTTGGGGTGCGCTGTGCTTCCTGGATCTAGATGCACATCCATCTCTCTCAATAGGGTTGGGAAGTTTTCAGCCATTATTTCCTTCAACACTCCTTCTGTTCCCTTTCCCTTCTCTTCTCCTTCTGGGATGCCCATAATGCGTATGTTTGTGCATTTTGTGTTGTCGGTTAATTCCCTAAGTCCCTGCTGGATTTTTTCTATCTTTTTGTCTATCTGTTCTACTATCTCTTTGATTTCAGCTGTATTGTCTTCCATATCACTAATTCTTTCCTCTGCCTGTTCAAATCTGCTGTTATGTGAATCCAGCGTCTTTTTGATATCTTGGGTTGTGACATTGTTCGCCATCATATCCATTATCTTTTTAGGCATGTTTGCAATTTCTTCAGTATGTTCTCCCAGTGTCTTCTTTATATCCTTAATCTCTTCCTTAACTTCTTTAAGTTGGTCCATGATATTTGTTTGGATAGCTTTGATTAGTTGTTTGATGTTCTGCATCACTTCCTGGTTTTTAATTTGTTCATTGGACTGGTCCATGTTTTCCTGTTTCTCAGTGTCATTTGTATTTTTTTGTTGCCCTCTGGTCATCATATTATCTTGAAGGTTTATTTAGTTGATTAGCTTTTCTGTATGCCCTCGAGTTTTATTTAGCTGGTGGTCCTGCGTTTGTGTTAACTTTTCTCTTTGGCACTTTTTCTTCTTATTTTATTTCCTTGCTTCTTTCTATGTTCCCTTGAAGGCAAAATATTAGGGCCAGAATCAAAAGATGTAAGGAAGGCAGAAGGATAATAGTAATATTGATAAAAGTTAGAAGAGGGTCCAAATGAGACTTAATGAAATGAATATTTAACTTGTGTAGGCAGTGTAGAGTAATAGGAAAAAAAGTGGAGTTCCTACAATGGACTGGGAAAACAAATGGAGGAATATATATATAGTGATTTAGAAGGCTAGAATTATGAGGAGGGAGAGAAATAGTGAAGAAAGGGCTGAAAGGAAAGAGTTAATACTAATAAGAAAAGAAGAAAACAAAATAGATGGAATAGAAATTGACACCCTTAAGTTGTGGGCATATGAAAAAATGTTGTATCTAAAAGCCTCAACAGAAAGCAGAAGGCAGAAAGATGAAGGAAGGATAAGCGATAGTTTGGAATACAAAATCAATATAGACAGAGAGTGGGAAATTACTGAAGAAACACAGCAAAGAAGCAACAAGCTAGCAGCATCTAATTTAAAAAATGAAAGAAAAAAGAAAGGGGGGAGAAGAGGAAAAAAAAAGCAAAAGACAAGAAATAAACAGAGAAAAACCAAAGAACCACACAAGGAAGCAGTCAAATAGAGCTAAGGAGGATCAATGATTCCTCTAGGGTCCATGTGGATCCTCTCTGCCTGCTTGTGTTTATCAATCAATTTCCCCTCAGGGTTCTATATGCAGGTCCTGAAATAGCTTTTTAGCTATTAAACTAAATTAAAAGAATTTATTTTTCATTTATTGAAGTGACCTTTTCTTTTTTTTTTGGTGAAATACAGGACCCAAAATAAGTCCTCCTCTAGACCACCCCCCTTACAGAGGGGACCCTAGCTGGGCTCGTGGAAATTAAACAAGCACGTCCCACTTTCTGGACTCCCCAGGGTAGCTGGAGCTCTGATGTTAGTCAGTGCAGAATACTAAAGACAGCCGACTCCACCCCTTCTGGAGCCGAGCCCAGCGTCACCGGGTTGCTGTGTAAATTAGGTTGCCTCAGCAGATTCGCCTCTCCTCTCAGCCTGGTGCTGCATCAAGTAGGCTTATCTGCTCCCCAAAGCTATGAGGTGGTCCAGGCAGCCAAATCGATGGCAAAAAAAAAAAAAAATTCCCTTCCCTGTCCTCCACCAGAACCCTCCCTCTTTTGGAGAGTGCCCCCTCTTCCTGGCTCTGTGGGGGCCGGGGCTTATCCCTGGGCAGCTAGGCAAATCAACTCCCTCCCCGAACAGAATTACCACTCCCCTCCACCAGGTGCCGATTCGCTCCGGCTGTTCTATTCACCCAAGGTCCAAGGGGCTCCAGGCGGCCAAATCCCCAGAAAATAAAACTCTCTCACCCCTTTACCAGAGCCCCCCTCGGAAAACACCCCCTCCTACTGGGCCCTGTCACCCGGTTGCCGAGCCCTGGAGCTCACGGTTCCAACTGGCTATTTTTTTTTTTTTTTCCCCTAACTGCGGGGCTCAGCCATCTGTGCCAACCACCACCGGCAGGCTTAAAACTCACGAATCTCTACCGGTCTGTCCACGCCGTTGATCCGCGCAGATAGATGTCCCAAGCTTCTCACTCCACGCGTGCACAGCACAGACCCCGGGGCAGGACCCCGTCCACAATCCGCCTTGCTCTGGGAGCTTGCATGTGTGCCCTCCTACACTAATGCCATCTTGACCCTCCCCTATATTTTTGATGCATCATTTATGTAATCTAAATCTTCTTTAAAAAAAAAAAAATTAAAAAAATAGAAGACAAGCCATGGGGTGGGTAGAATGTGGGGTGGGGATTAAGTGCCATTTGAGAGGGAAGAACAAAGCACTGGAAATTCAGAAAAGAGAGAGTTCACATCAGGGCAGGAGAATTAGAGGGTGCAGTATGTTTATCTTGTATCATTCATCCATCCATCCATCCATCCATCCATCCATCCATCCATCCATCCATTCATTTCAGTAACACCCTCTGAAGGATATTGAACACACTGTTTGCCAGGTATAATACTTCAAGTTTTCACATATGTTATCTGATATGAGATAATAAAGAGACTACTTAGCATAGTGGAAAGATTACAAACTTGATTGGCAGATAAATCTGGGTTTAAATCCTATTACCTGGGACTTTGAAAATTCAGTTAACTTCTCTGTACCTGCTTCCTTATCTGTAAAATGGGGTTAATAATTAAAGAATCATCATGAGGACTGAAAGAGATGATGTTTATAAAACCATTCCACATATGGCTTGGCACAGAAGAGGCTCTAAATAAAAATGCTGACTCCCTTTCCTTCCTGTATCTTAGAGAGCATTTTTTTAAAGAGACAAATTATTCCCTATTGTAGCTTCTAGAATCGGGCTGTATTATTTAAGAAGGGAATGCTAATCTATTATAACACTCTGATACTTTGCTTCCTTAAACTCTCAGGATCAAAGGGTAGGATGGCCTCCTTCCCCTCCATTTTATCAGAGATAGCATATTGATAGCTGGATTTAATTCATAAGCCACATCAAAGAAAACTCTCTGCACTGCGACGTATGACTATCCCTCTCTTGGGATTGGGGCTTCCATTTTCTGTGGTGCTGGAAAGACAAAGTGCCAGTGCTGCGGTGGAGATCATAGTAGCTTGGCCTAGGGCCCCGGAGGCCTGTCCAATTCAGAGTTCCCATCTGGGATGTAAAACGAGTAGATATTTCATCTCCATCTAAAAAGTGAAGAAACTAGAGCCATCAGACTTCCTCATTTCTACAGCATCAACAATTTAGTGTAGGGCTTGGCAAAGGCTATACAAAGATTTATCAAAGAGATGAGCAAATGAATGACTGTGGCTCAGAGAAGGAGTGTGAATTGCCCAAAGCCACATAGCTACTTAGAGGCAGAGTCTGCTCTAGAACCTGTCTCTATAAGCCTAATCAAATGTTTGCACAATAAGATAAACACAACCACTTATCCTTTTGGTTAAGAGCCTGGGTTTCAGTTTCCTCACTTGTAGCTTTTTGCCTAGTCCAATAAAGCATTCAATAAATGTCAGCTGCTATTGTTGCTGTTGTTACTACTGATAAGGAAAACAAAATGGCTGCCAGCACTGGGTGTTGAGGCAGGGACCTCTTACTGAGAAGGAATTTTCCAGAAGACAAAAACAATTGACTTCAGGGACTTTCAGAGAAATGGAACACACCCTATAGGGCTTCAGATAAGCAACACCTAGTGATAAGCCAGTTTGGGTCCAGGAGAGACACCATATCAGAATGGATAAGCATATCATACTAATCAATGTATATCTGTTCCCCCCACACTCTGTAAGACCCTGTCCCTATGAAAAATAGAAATTTATCAGTCAATCAGGGCATTTCTTCACTTGCTTCCGTGTGTGGGCATGTGTGTGTGTGTGTATGTGTGTGTGTGGTGTGTGTTTGCCCTTTATAATCTCCCCCTTTCACTCCCTTGGTAGAGCTCTCTTCTGCTTTCTGATGGGCTGCTGCCTGATTCATGACTTGCCCAATAAAGCTTGTGAGATCCTAAATATAATGTTGAAAATTTTTAAATAAAAATTGCCCAAGTCACCCAAATAGGAATAATGGCCAAGCTGGCCCACAGAGTGGCCGTGCCTCTTCCTGTGCCCCTCAAGTTTCCTCTGGCTACCTCCGTTCAGACTCAGCCTTCTGGGCCTCCAAGTCAGCCCCTTATTGCAGGTTGGACTCATGTCCTCTACCTTCTGACTCAGTTGTACTCTTTGGTCAACCACAGGCTCTCTCCTGATGTATTGGCTCTCTTTGTTTCTTTTTTATTATTTTTTTAAACTATGTCACTTGCTAAAATATAATTGTCTAAATGGCAAAATCATGATACTCATACAAATATAACATGAACATGTGTCAAAGATTTTATTTAACGTATTAATTTAGGAAACCGATAAGAGATGAAAACTGGTTTAAATGAGAATTTGACCTACAGAGATATAGATTTTCTTCCCAACAAAATTCATTTGCATTGCTATGAGCAGGAATTATTTGTATTGCTATAAGCAGGAAACCTTTTCATTATTACAAGTTAACTTTTATCCCCCACAGAATTGTAAAATAGCTTAGTCAAGCAAAGACAGTCAAAGTTGCATATCCCTAGAAAATGCTCAGAATTCAACTGAAAGGACACCCAGTAATTTCTTGCCCAATTTCAAGTCTTTGACAAATTTTCCTGAAGATCTTAATATGTACAATGAAAAAGAGTTTTATCCATGATGTAGAAAGTACTCCTATAAGTCACTAAGAAAGAGAAAACTAATCCAAAAGAAAAATGAGCAAAGGATATTAAACATGCAATTCACAAAATGTGCAATAAGTACATGAAAAGATGCTCAACCTCACTGGAAATGCAAATGAAAACTACATGAGATATGGGGAGCAGATATAGCTCAAGTGGTTGAGAGCCTACTTCCCATATACAAGATTCCTGTTTCCATGCCTAGTACCTCCTAAAAATAAAGGAAACAAACACATGAGAAAACCAACTCTCCTTGGGGAGCAGATGTAGCTCAGTGGTTGAGCATCTGCTTCCCATGTATGAGGTCCTGGGTTCATTCCTTGGTGCGTCCTAAAAAACAAAAGACAAACAAAAAACTACACGAGATAGCATTTCACACCCCCAAGGTAAAATTGGTAAAAAATTTCAGTCTGATAATACCAAGTATCAGCAAGGTACTTGGTGGGAGTTTAAGTTGGTGAAATCATGATGGAAAGAAATTTCGCAGTAGTAAATTCACAGATGTTTGTACCCTATGACTAGATACTCCACTTATAAGAACACTTCCAGAGAAACTCTTGTATATATGCGTAGTGAGACATATAACAATGTTCATGGCAGCCTTGCACATAATAGCAAATCTTTGGAGATAACCTAAATGCCCATCAACACGAGAATGGATAAAATAAATTGTGATGTATTTCTTTATTCATATAATGAAATTCTATATAGCATTAAAATAAATGAAGCTCAGTTACATGTATCAGTATGATAACTCTCAAAAGCTAGAGATGAATCAGTACAACTTGCTAAAGCTTTAAAACATGCAAATCTGTCTTAGCGTTTATAGGTATATATGTGATAGAAGTGTACAAATATGAAAGAGAATGACCCACACAAACTTTAGGATAGTGGTTGCCTCTGGGGTGCAAGGAAGGGAATGGGATTGGGGAGGACGACATCAACTGCATCTGTAATGTTTGAATTCTTAATATGAGTGAGGGCTATCCACATATTTATAATACTGTTGACACTTTTTATATGCCTGAAATAATAATGATGATGGTGATGAGGATGACTAAATAAAGTGCTTGTATAAGCTTTAAAAATAGAGAAAAAGAAAAAATTCTATGATTGGGGCGCCCCCCCCAGTTAGAAAAAGTCTCACTTCTCTAAAGAGTCTCTAAGAAACCTGGTTAAAGAACAACAACAAATGCAAGCAGTTGGCCCTTTTTGAGAGTCAGTCCAGTATAAGGATTATTAGCTGGAATTTGGATCTTAATTTAGGTGTAGAGGAAGCCACTGAAAAGTTGTAAGCTGTGGTGTGATCTCATTCTTGGCCTGCAAAGACATTTGGGACTTGCCTCCTCTTCCCTTCCCCACCTCGTCTCCCTGTCCCAGCCTCAGAGTTTTCCTTCTAATAACTTGGTTCCTATTCACATCATTCTACTGCACACCTTAGTGCAATTGCAAAAGGTTTCCTATGCTTAGGACATCTTTCTATCCATTTTCTTTCTGGCTAACTCGTGCTCTTCCTTCCAAAGCCAGCTAAGTCAAGTCTATGTCTTAGGAAGTTTCCTTGCTTCCTTCAGGTGAATTAGGTTCCCCTTTGAATGCCCAGAGATCCCTTTGATATTTGTATCATAAACCTTATTTCATTTTTGTCAGTCCACAGTAAAGTGCCTAAGTCAGAATAGGTGCTCAAGAAATGGAAGTGCTATTGAGCAAGAAGGTGTTTTCTCAAGTACACTCCCAAGTACTACCATGCCTAATAATAGCTCCTCATGGTCATAAAATTACATCTCAGTGTGAATTAGCTCCTGTGATCCTTTGTAAGACTTGGTTAAGGTCTTGGAAAACAGAGCTCTGAGAAAGGGATAGGACTGGGTGGAGGGGAGGGGACAAGGGTGGGGAGGAGGTCACAGGGATGGGCCCAGGTTTAAGGGACTTGCCCCTGGCCACTTAGCAAGTGGGAGGTGTGACTCAACCCAAGTGTCTTCATTTCAGGCCACTGCTCTTCCTTTTGTTCCAACTTCTGTGAATTGAAAGAGCAGCTGCTCTGTATCATCTTATTATGTACTCTTCTAATGCTTGGAACAGGAAATGACTTTCTGGTTCTGGGGTCATGAAACTGGGTCAGCTGAAGCAGGTGGCTTGGAAGAACCTAGGATAAGAGGCACGGGAAAACAGACAAGCCTCAGGAAACAATATTAAACTTGAGCATGGTCTAAGAAGTTTTTGTAGTTGCATCAAGTTAAAGTAAGTTTGGTTCCAAAGGTCTGGTGATCTTTCTGAATGTACTCACACATCTGGATATTGGACTGAAACCTAGTAGAAATCCATCCTTGAGAATCATCTAGGGACATGCTTTTGTGCAAAAAAGAAGGCAATGAATGATGAATTATCACATAGATGACCAGGTGTTCATTTTAGGAAGACAGAATAAGACACAGGCCACAATCAAGATAAGGCTTCCACAGCATTAGGAGAAGTGTGGCTGGTTGTGCTTAATTATCTTTGTTATCTCAGGGCCAGTCCAGGGCCTGGAATATGGTAGGTTTTCACCAAGGTTTGCTGAACAAGTGAATGAGTGCCAGAGAAATCTCGTGACTGGAGAAAGCCTCGCTGGTCAAGCCTCATGTGGTTTGGAAGAGAGTTGGTGGTGAAAACAAAGTCAAGACTTAATGTGAGAATTTTTGGCATCAAACTGACCAGAAACATGCCAGATCCATATCACCAATTGGACTAAAACCAAGGAAAGCCTCGGCAGGGGTTTTAATGGTTAAGAATTAGCTAGAGGGGTTTTTGGATTATGATGGTGGATTTCCAGCAGTGTGTGATTTAACCTCCCTCCTTCCCATTGAAACACCCACAAACACACAATAAAATGTAAAGTTGCAACAGTCTGGAAGGAATGACTTTCCATAAATCGCAGGTTTCTGAGAGGGATTTTCTTCTTCCACAGTACTGATGGGATTGGATTGGGAAACAAATGACTATGACCTCAAAAATACAACAGCTGTGCAAGACTGGGACATCCACTTGCACCTGGAAGCCCATTGCTTGGGAATATACTTCTAAAGTAGATGGGCTTGAGGAAGGATTGTGGAAAGACGGTGGAATAGAAAGCTCCAGGAATCAATCCCTCCACCAAAATAACTTTTGAACTGGCAGGGACAGTCTGAACCAACTATTTTGAAACTCCAGGGTCTAGTGGACTACTTTTCAGCATCCAGGAAGGAGTGGGAGGAAGACGCTGGTAAATTGTAATAAATACCAGCAAGTTCCACCCTCCCTGCATTGGCTACAATCCCCTGTCACCCAGGTTTGTGGCGGGCAGTGGTGGGGACTGCAGTTCAGGCTCCTGGTGTAGCTTGCTGGTGCCAGGGTGGGGCATAAAGACCTAGTCCTCCAAACTCCAGGGGTATGTGGTCTGATTACTGATCACTGCTTTTGGTTAGCTACTTCAGATCGACAGAGCCCCGCTCTGAGGGTGGCCATTGTTCTGACCCCACTCACATAAAGACAGCAAAGGAATCTTAAAGACAATAAACTTCCTTGACACTACAGAAAACAGTTAAAGGGCTATATTAATTGGGCAAGTGCTGATTCAAGAAAATGCACTTTCAAAAGCCACAAAAGAAGCTCCTGTTGTACTTGCTGGCCCCTCCCCCATACCCTCCACAATGTGGGATGGAGCCAGCTTGTGCTCCCATGGTGGGTCCCTGGCCCAGTTCTAGAGCGAGCAGAGTGGCCCTGTACACACACTGGTGTACACGTATGCCAGTGCCAATCCATTGAAAGGAAGTCTGAGGGACTGAGCTGGGGAACTTGTCTCAGGTTAGCCCTCTTAGAATTTGTCCTGAGGGCAGAGAAGCAACTAACAGACAGCTAGGATAGTGCGAAAAACAATTAAGTTGAAGTGGCCTGGGTCAAAGGACTAACTGCTTTATGTCACACAAGAGAATAACTAGGAGGGGGTAAAAGTCTATTTCAAAGGAAGTAATGGGAGCATTCACTCAAACTCCTGTAAACTGTAAATGGGGAAATTCCTATGGCCAAGAACAAGCACAAGCCCCAGTAAAGAAGCAGGCTCCATGGCTCCATGCAGGCTCAGATAAGACAGAGAGGAATCTGCACTTTGCATTTGTCTCTGGGTGATCTTCTTGATAGGAGGGCTAAGTTCTGAGGGAGACCACCAGCCAAAGCAGAAGCAATTTGCATAGGCAGTGAAAGGTGTTTTTGCTTAGGTTTGTTTGTTTTGATTGGCTCCTGGCACTCAAGAAAATCTCTCATATCACTAATTGGATACAAACTTAAGGAACAGACATTTAAGTGACTAACTCTCAAAGTGAACACTTTAAAATTTAAAAATGTACAGTGTGTAATGAAAGATTATAAGGCAAAAAAAAAAAAAAAAAAAAAAAAAAGAAACAGGAAATGATGGCCCATCCAAAGGAACAAGATAAAAATCCAGAAACCATCAATGAAGAGGACAAGACTTTGGACATACTAGACAAAGACTTAAAAAAAAAAAGATCAAGGAGATAAAGAAAAACATGTAGAAAGAACTGAAGGATATGAGGGAAAAAATGAATGAACAATTGGGAATCTCTTTGATATTCTCAGTAGGAATCAAACAGAAGTTCTGTAGTTAAAGAACATAATAAATGAAATGAAAAATTCCCTAGATAGATAGCTTCAACAGCAGATTGGAGGTGTCAGAAGAAAGAATCACTGATCTCAAAGACAAGACAATTGAAATGATTCAGGTTGAAGAGTGGAAAGAAAAAAAGAGTAAAAAAGAGTGAAGAGAGCCTAAGAGACCTGTGGGACACCATCAAGTGTACCAATATACACATTATGGGAGTCCCAGAAGGAGAAGAAAGAGAGAAAGGAGTAGAGGAATATTTAAAGAAATAATGGCAGAAAGCTTTCCAAATTTAATGAAAGACATAAACACACACATACAAGAGTCCCAATAAACCCCAAATTGGGCAAACACAAAGAGAACCATACCCAGACACATAGTAATCAAAGTGTCCAATGACAAGGACAAGGAGAGAGAGAGTTCTGAATGTTGCAAGAGAAAAACAATGAGTTATGTACAAGGGAATTCCTATAAGATTTTGTACAATTTCTTATCAGAAACCATGGATGCAAGAAGGTAGTGATACAAAATATTTAAAGTGCTGAGATAAAACAATTGCCAACAAAGATTATTATATCTGGCAAGACTTTCTTTCAAGAATGAGGGCAACTTTTAAAGATTGTGTCCTCTTGGTGACTCTGTCAGGAGAGTCAGGAGGAGACAATGTCAGTAGCCCTTGTTTAGACAAGCAGAGACTTCCTCTGGATTTCTCTTTGCTCCTATGGCTTTTTCTCTCTTCTTCAGTGGGCATCTCTCTGTGTTTCTCTGGGTTTCTCTCTGTCTCTCTCCATATTCATCCCGATTATAAAGGTCTCCAGTAAGAGGATTAAGACCCAACCTGAGTCAGGCCCTACTGAAGTAATCTAATTAAATGTTCCACCTACAATAGGTTCATACCCACATGAATGTAGTACCTTAAGGACATGAATTCCTGGGGTCCCTAAAAAGCTTTAAACTACCACAGACTCTGATGCCCCTCCTGAGGCTATCCCTCCATTTGGATACCCACCTTACTCTATTTGAGTTCTGGCTCCTAATTTTCACAATTTTAAAATCTAGTTTAAAACTTCATTTGTTCTTCATGGAACCCAATAATTTAAGTATGAAAATTTATCAGTTTTTGGTACATGGTTGCATGGTAGCATAGTCCTCATTGTCAAATGTCATGGATAAAAAAACTCTACATTATTAATTATTTCATGTTTATGATTAAGGGGAGTTTTTAGTTTCTATTCATTTATTCTATAGTGTTAGAGTGGAAAATTTTCAAATGCTTTAATTTAATGAAAACATTTCATTAAAAAATTTCATAATGAAATTCAATAAAATTCAATGAAATTTCATTATAAAATTAAATAAAATTCATTAAGGAAAAAAAAAAAAAAAACAATGAGGGTGAGATTAAGATGATAAACAAAAGCTGGGGAAGTTCTTTACCACTAAATCTGCCCTACAAGAAATACTTAAGAGAGTTATTCAACTGAAAGGAAAGGACACTAGACAGTGGATCAAGTGGAATAAAGAAATAAAGACCTCCAGTAAAGGTAACTATATGAGTAATTATAAATGCCAGTACTATTGTACTGTATTTTTTGGTATGTCACACTACCTCTTACTTCTTACAGGTGCAACATGCCATTGCATAAAAAGTAATGATAGATCTATGGTTTTAGATACACAATGTACAAAGATATATGTTGTAAAAAGAACAAAAAAGGTGGGGGATAGAAGGGATTGGACATTGTATGTGTATGCTATTGAAGTTAAATTGGTATCAAATCAAATATAATTGTTATAGAGTTAGGATGTTAAAATTTTTTAAAAGGATTTTTACTTATTTATCCCCCTCTCCCCACTGCTTGTGCTTGCTGTCTGCTCTCTGTGTCCATTCACTGCACATTCTTTTGTGTCTGCTTGTCTTCTCTTCTCATCTTCTCTTTAGGAGGCACTGGGAACCAATCCCGGGACCTTCTGATGTGGGAGAGAGGCACTCAATCGCCTGAGCCACCTTAACACCCTGGTTTGTTGTGTCTCTCACTGTCTCTCCTTTGTTTCTCTTTTTTGTTGTGTCATCTTGTTGTGTCAGCTCTCTGCACAGGCCAGCTCTCTGCATGGGTGAGCTCGCTTTCACCAGGAGGCTCTGGGAACTGAACCCAGGACCCTCCATATGGTAGACAGGAGCCCAAATGCTTGAGCCACATATGTTTCCCTAAGATGTTAAATTTTAACCCAATGGTAACCTTAAGAAAATACCTGAAAAATATATTTAGAAAGAAATGAGAAGGGACTCAAAATGTTACAATATAAAAAACTCAAATAAATATGTAAGTAGGCAATAATGGAAGAATTGAGGGTCAAAAAACATATGAGACTTACAAAGACAAAATAACAAAATGGCAGAGATGGACAGAATGGATAAAAAAACATGACCCAACTATATGCTTCTTACAAGAGACTTACCTTAAATCCAAAGACATAAGTAGGTTGAAAGTGAAAGAATGTGAAAAAATATATCATGCAAGTAGTAACCAAAAGAGAGCTGGGGTAGCAATACTAATATCAGATAAAATAAACTTTATGTCAAAAACTGTAACAGGGGACAAAGAAGGTCATATTATACTGATAAAAAGGTCAATTCATCAAGAAGTTATAATAATTATAAATAAATATGCACTGAACAGCAGAGTCCAAAAATATGTGAAGCAAATATTGATGGATATGAAGGGAGAAAGAGTTCTACATTAACAGTAGAAGACTTCAATATACCACATGCAATAAAAATTAGAATATCTAGATAGAAGATCTATAAGGAAATACTATAAACCAACTTAACCTAACAAAAAAATATGGAACACTTCACACAACAGCAGCAGAATACACATTTTCTCTAGTGTGCATGGCTCATTCTCCAGGATAGATAAAATGGTAGGTCATAAAGAATTCTCAGTAATTTGAACATATTGAAATCATACTATAGATCTCCTCCAACCACAATATTACGAAGCTAGGAATCAATAACAGAGGGAGAAATGGAAAATTAACAAATATGTGGAATTAAACAATGTATTCAAACAAAGAGTATATCAAAGAAGAAATCACAGGAGAAAATAGGAAATATCTTGAGGTGAATGAAAATGTAAACAGAACATACAAAAACGTATGGGATGCAGTAAAGGTTGTCCTGAGAGGGAATTTTTTAGATCTTGCTTACACTAAAGAAGAAGGATGACCTCAAATCAGAGTCTAACCTCAAAACTGGAGGATCTAGAAAAAGAAGAGCAAAGTAAACCCAAAGTGAGCAGAAAGAAGGAAATAGCAAAGATTAGAGAAAAATGACATAGAGAATTAAAAACAAAAACAAAAAACCAAAACAGTAGAGAGAATCAACATAACCAAAAGTTGGTTCTTTACAGATCAATAAGGTTGACAAATCTTTAGCTAAACTGACAAAGAAAAAAGGGAGAGGTTACAAATAACTAAAATTAGAAATGAAAGGGGTACACAGAAATAAAAGGGACCATAAGAGAATACTATGAACTTTACACCAACAAATTAGATAACTTAAATGATATGGACAAATTCTTAGAAACACAACCACCTATATTCATGAAGAAATAAAAGATCACAGTAAGCCAGTAACTAGTAAAGAGATTGAATCAGTAATCAAAAACCTCCCAAAAAAGACAAACCCATGACATGGGAATTTTACCAAACATTCCATGAAGAATTAACAGCATTGCTGCTCATTCCAAAAAAATCCCAATTCCAAAATATTGAAGAAGAGGGAACAGTCCCTAACTCATTCTATGAGCTCAATACCACCTTCATATCAGAGTCAGATAGAGACACTTCAGGAAAACAAAATCACAGACCAATATCTCTTATGAATATAAATGCCAAAATCCTCAACAAAATACTAGCAAATAGAGTCCAAAAGTACATTAAAATTACTCTACACCATGATCAAGTGGGATTTATCCCAGATATACAAGGATGGGTCAACATAAGAGAATCAATTAATGTAATACACTACATTAATAGAAAGAAGAAAAAAAAAAGCATCATCTCTATTGATGCAGCAAAGGTACTTGACAAAACTCATCCACCCCTTCTTGATAAAAACACTTAGAAAACTAGGAATAAAGGAAACTTCCTCGACCTGATAAAGGGCATATATGAAAAACCAACATCGTACTCAATGGTGAAAGACAGAAAACTTTCCCTCTATGACCAGGAACAAGACAAGGATGCCCACTGTCACTACTGTTATTAAACTTTTTACTGCAACTTCTAGCTAGAGCAATTAGGCAAGAGAAAGAAATAAAGACATCCCGATTGGAAAGGAAGAAATGAAATTTTCTTTATTTGTGGATGACATGATCTTATATACAGATAATCCTGAAAAAATCCACAAGAAAACTACTAGAACTAACAAACCAATTCACTAGTGATGAACAATCTAAAGAAGAAATCAAGAGAAAAATTCCAATTACAATATCAACTGAAAGAATAAAATATCTAGGAATAAATCTAATTGAGTATGTAAAAGACTTGGACACAGAAAACTGCCAAACATTGCTAAAGGAAATCACATAAAACTTAGATAAATCTATGGACATTCCATGTTCATGGATTGGAAGACCATTTATTGTTAAGATGTCCATTCTACCAAAGTGATTTACAGATTCAGTGCAATCCCAATAAAAATTCTAACAGCCTTCTTTGCAGAAATGGAAAAGCTAATCATCAAATTTTGATAAGGTCTCATTTATTTTCTCCAAGGAAGATATACAAATGGCCAAAAAGTACATGAAAATATGCTCAACATCATTAGCCATTAGGGAAATGCAAATCAAAACCACAATGAAATACCATTTCACACCCACTAGAGTGGATACTTAAACAAACAAACAGAAAATTACAAGAGTTGGAGAGGATGTGGAGAAATAGGAAACCTCATTCATTGTTGGTAGAAATGTAAAATGGTACTGCTGCTATGGAAGACATTTTGGTGGTTCTCAAAAAATTAAGTACAGATTTTCCATATGACTTGGTAATCCAACTTTTATGTATATACGCCAAAGAATTGAAAGCAGGGATTTGAAGAGATATATGCACACTGATGTTTATAGAGCCATTACTCACAATAGCCAAAAGGTGGGAGCAACCCAAGAGTCCATGAACTGATGAATGGGTAAATAAAATGTGATACATACATACAATGGAATATTATTCAGCCCTCAAAAGGAATGAAATTCTGATACATGTGATAACATGAAGGGATGAAACTTGAAGACATAATGTTGAGTGAAATAAGTCAGAAACAGGAGGCCATATATTGTAGGATCTCACTGATATGAAATAAGAATAAGCAAACTCTTAGAGTCAGAAACTAGAATATAGATCACCAGGGGCCAGGGTGGGGTAGGGAATGGGCAGTTAATGCTTAAATTGTACAGAGTTTCTTTTTTGGGTTGATGGAAAAGTTTTGGAATGGATAATGGTGATTGTAGTGTAACACTGTGAACATAATTAACAGTACTGAATTATATATATGAATGTTAATAAAAGGGAAATTTAGGTTGAATACATATTACTAAGAAAAATAAAAAAACCTTAAAACAAAAACAAGGACTGATTAATGCAAACAATGAACCCTAATGTAAACCATGGACTATCGTTAACAGTACAAATTATAAAAAATCTTCTTTCATCAATTATAACAAATGTACCAAAACTAAAGCAAGATGATAATAATAGCATGGCATGGCATGTGGGAACTCTATTTTCTGCATGATTTTTCTGTAAATCTTCAACCTCTTTAATAAAAATAAATAAAGTAGATGAGCTCACTTTCAACTGCTCCTATGATATGATTAATAATAAGACACACATTTAAGAAATATGGTAAACAAGACTTGCAGTCCTCTCAGTTTATTTCTGTGGCTGTAAAGAATTTCCTGATCAGGCATTAACTAGCTTTGTGGCTTTTTAACTTTATAACAACTTCTCTGGTCCTTTGTTTTCATCAGTGAAATGGAAGCCTGAGTGTTGAACATCCTCATCTATCATCACATTGCTTATCAGTTTCCCTAATTTGGCTGGCTGGGCTGGTGACTCCACCTGCAAATATGCTGGACTGGACTGGATGACCTTCAATGTTCTATCAGTTCAAATAGTCTATGAGCTCATTTGACAGAAAAGATATGTTTGAATCTAAAGTGTGCTAATCTCATGTTGCTGCAACTCCCTCCCTCCACCACCACAGTAATGCATGCCCAAGTGAAACAAGCCCAGTCCACGAGGACCTCCTAACCTCATTGAGGGCAGCACACTTAGCAATAAGTAGCCCTCTGCGGGCTCATCTTACAACCCCAAACCGAGCTCACAACCTCATGTATAGCTATACCTAAACCATTAGGAAATAGTTTCTTTGGCTCTGGATGCAGAAATTGTGGAATTTCCTCTCCTGAGGATGGTTAGGCAGCCCAAAGCTTTTGCTAAAGTGGTGCCCACAACGACTTTGAAAGTAAGAGAAGGAAGTTTGCTTCTGAGGGTTTGACTGTAAATCAAAACATTATGGACACAAATATGCCAAAGCCATCTTTGAAAAGTAAGCTAACTCTAAGACCAGAACACTAGCAACATATCTGAAACATAAGGTACCAGCTGGAAGAGGGTTGGAGAGTTGATGATCATAAATTAAAAAAAAAAAAAAAGAGTCCTGGAGGCAGTGCTCACTCAAGCACAGTTCAGAAGAGAGGAATCCTAGATCTATAAAACCAAAATGCCACTGTACTAACTGACCCTTTGAAACAACAGCTCCTGTTGACTGAGCACTTATTCTCTGCCAGATACAGTGCTCCCTGCCTTTCATACAGTATCTCTCTTAATATTCAAAACAGCCCTAGGAGGGCTTACCTGGCATTTTACAGATAAAGAAACTGAGCTAAGGATCAGAAAGATACACTGCCTGCCAAAGGTCAAGGTCAGTGAGCGGGAGAGTGGGAGTCAGACTCAGGCAGTGGGACCCCCCATGCTCTCCACTGCTGGGATGGTCACGTGACCACCCGTGATCTCTTTCCGGCCAATCTCCAAACAAGTTAGAACCGGATAGCTTCTTGGTGAGTGGTAAGAATCAGACTCTCAAGGACACGGCCTGTTTGTTCCTGGAGGGGCTATTTCCCCTGGAGGAAAGTGGTTATCAGGGAATATTTGACTCATACAACTGCTGTTCTCTTTGGTTTTGACCCTCTGCTCATTAAGCATCATTCTGGAGGCAGGGCAGCAGGAAAGAAGAGGGCTTTCTAGTTCCCTCACCAGGTCCATTTTCATTTCCATTGTCCATAAGTTCAAGGGCTTTAAGGCTTATATATCACTCTCATGAGCTTGGTTAGTGCAGTTCTTCCCCCACATATTGATAACATTTGCCAAGAGAATGGAAGCCATTGTGTGAGGCCTTCTTGGCTAGTCAGTCTTCCTTCCCTGTTGAGTCCTGTTCGCTTTAAAAAAGTGGGAGAGCCATGCTGTGCTAGCTCCTTCACTTGCCATTCCAGTGCTTTTTAGACTTTTCTCTAGCTATGCCCCAAAGGCCGACTCCAGTGATAATGAGCCTGGCAACGATGATGATGATAATGATGATGATGATGGTGATAGGTTTTATTGGGAATCAATAAAACCAGGCAATTCAATTCATTTTAAACAAACAAAACTAAGCCCAATTCTGGAGATACCAGTGAACATTTTCTGCAGAAGATGATGTGCAGTCATTTAGATTTTGAAGAATGCATAAGAGGTTTACCATATAGAAAAAAAAATCAGGCAGAGGGAACATCATAGGCAAAGATTTGGAATAATAGAGGCAAAATGGAGCACCAGTGAGTATTGGCAGTTTTAGCAAGAGGAGGGAGCAGACAGTTGCTTTTGTTGGGGAAGTGATGGATGAGGTACCCAGGGAGGCAGCCAACAAGATGCAAGATGCAGCAAAAAATCAACATCTTCCCACATTTCTCAGTTCTGCCAGATTCTTTCTGGGCATCTGCCCTCTTGCAGAGATGGCTGTGACTTGATTCTTTTGGGCAATGGATGAGCCCAGTGAAAATGCCCTTGGATTAAAGCAAGAAAATCCCACTCTTGACACTAGGTTAAAATAGTAGACACATCATCCACATTATGTCAGTTGATTCTTGGAATGCCAGCAGTTTGTTCCCCCTTTTTTCAGGTGAGGAGGCTACAAGAGGTTAAAGGCTTTCAACTGGATTTAAATGAAAATTTGCCTCATTCTCACCCTATTGCCCCAGGCTGGTTGACTCTTCAAGAGGTCTGAGTTGACATTCTTGTTTGGTAAAAAATTCCGTGTCCAGACAGGTGAGTCACCTCTACGAACTTCACTTTCTGGATCTGTAAATCTGTTTCCTTGTAGATTATACCCATTCACCCCAATTATTCCCTTTGGATTCTTACAGAAATCTTATTTTCCTGACCCATGAAGGTCCCTTAAAAACATGAAACTAGTGTGCTTTCCCTGAATCTTCTCATTTTCAGGCTAAAAATTCGTATTTATTTCAATTGCTTTGTGCCCCTGGCTTTTTGGTCTTTTGCAGTGAATCCTGTGGCATGGTTGCCCCAAAAAGCTAATGCTATCTTAGGTTGTATTAAAAGAAGTATAGTGCCTGAATTAAAGGAAGGGAAATTTTCCTCTGGTAAGAGCACCTCTGATATAAAAGATTCAGCTCTGAGACTACAAGGTGTGAGGGAACCAAATGAATGAGTGTGTGCTAGAAGAGATTCTTCCATAGGATTGGCCTTGCAGATGAGAGAAAATACAAGTAAAATAGATCTCTCTTTATTCCACTAATGCCAACACTGGATGCCTTCTCCAGAATCCCCTTTGAAGTTATATTCTGGGAGGGCACATCAAATCTCACACTGAGATCATGGGTAGCTTCAGGGTTATATAGGGGTACAGCCAAAGGTTTGGGTGAAAATATGGCAGGAAGGGTCTAAATCCCAACCAAAGATGCAGAACTTACCATGAGTTCTCACTTTATTTTTGGCAGCAGGTCTTTTAGCTGGAAAATGGGCTGATCAAGGAATATTGAATGAGCATTGGGACATTAGCCAGCTTCTGCTATTAGCTGAATATGAATTGAGCAAGTCCTTTAATTTTTCTGGACCCTTGTTTCCTCATTTGACAGATGAAAGAGTTGGATTAGAATCCAGGAAGACCCACTGTTTTTATTTTGCATGTCAATGACATGAAGCCTTATGATAAGAAGTATGAGGCTGGACACAGTAATAAAGAGCTCTCTGAGTGATTAGTGACATTAGTCAGATAGCAAGTGACAGAAATTCAATTTGAACTATTATTAAAATATTATAAGTAAAAAGAGAAAGTATTGGCCCACTAACTGGGATGACTGCAGGAGGATCTGCCTTCAGGCATAGCTAGATGGAAGGGCACACAAGATATTGCTAGGACCCTTCTCTCTCCTTCCCTTGACTCTGCCTGACTCTGATTGGCTTCATTCTTCATGCAGGCTTTCTGTATTGGGTGAGCAGCCATGCTGCTGGCAGTCCCAAACACTCAGATCCATCTATTTTAGCAATCCCCAAGGAAAGAGATCATCTTTCCAGTTAACTTTGGTTGACAACTCCTAGTGTGGCTCCCTGATTGGCTGTGTTTGGGTAATTTGTCCAAATTCAAAACAATCATTGTGGCCAGGAGAAAGTGTACTTTGATGGCTAGACCTGGGTCATATGCCCTCAATCTTGTGGCCAGAGGGATGGGGCACTGTGATGAATAACCCCACCTGGGTTCTCATAGATTAGGGAGGTTCTTTTCCCTCCCTCCCTCCCTCCCTCCCTTCCTCTTTCTTTCTCTTTCTTTCCTTCTTTCCTTGTTTTCCTTCTTTATTTTTTCCTTCCTCCCTCCCTCCCTTCCTCCCTCCCTCCCTCCCTCCCTTCCTCCCTTCCCCTCTCTCTCTTTCTTTCTTTCTTTCCTTTCAAATATTTTTTTAATAAAAAAAATACTTAGATTATACAAATGTTACACAAAAAATATAGGGATTCCCATATGCCCCACTCCCTACACCTCCCACACCCTCCCACATAAACAACATCCTTCATTAGTGTGGCACATTCATTGCAATTGATAAATGCATCCTGGAGCATTGACATTGAGCATGGACCATAGTTCACATTGTAGTTAACACTCTTCCCCACACAATTCTGCAGGCTATGATGATTCCCAAGTCCTGAAAAAGCCCCTGCATTACACCTCTCTTCCCCTCCTCCTTCCCCCAGAGCCTCCAGTGGCCATTGCCTCCACATCAAAGCTGTAATGTCTTCCATTGCTAGAATCACAAGTCTATTGTAGAATACCAGTAAGTCCACTCTAGTCCATAGTTCATCCCCCAATCCTGAGGATTCTGGGATGGTGATGTCCATTCCACCTCTAATTGAGACGGGGCTTTGATCCCGTACAGCTGATGGATGGGACTTTCTTGCTTGCAGCTGTAGGCTCTTTTGTTTCCTTGATATGGTGATTGTCAATCCTTACCTCTTTGTTAGTTGTCCTGGGTGAGTCCAATGAACTAGAGAGTAGGTGTTGCAACCCCACTGAGGCTCAGGGCCCAGCTGGCACATGGACAACCCAAAGATTCAAGTCTCTTGGACATACACCTACCAACTCCAGCACCAAGTATAGGTTCAAATAGAAGGTTCAGATGAGCCATGTGTAGGGAAGCCATAACTGAGTCCAACTCTGTCACTCTCAGGACCACAAACTCCAAAGTAGGACCCACTGGCAAGGCACTAAACTCTGGAGCTATCTGCCCTGACCATAGGACCTGGATGTCTCCAGAGCCCTCAGGAGTCCCACTATTTGAGGTAGTATCCATTTTGGCAGTCTATGAGATCTTGCTGACATATGTATAAGCGTTAGTTCTGGGATGACCTCCTGACTCACTTTGAAGTCTCTTAGCCATAGAAACTTATTTGTCTTTACCTTTCCCCCCTTTTATTCGAGGTCATTTTCCAGTTGCATTGCTAGTTGGTGCTTGGTAGTAATCCCACAGTGCCAGGGAAGCTAATCCCTGGAAGTCATGTCCTATGCTGGGGGGAAGGTAATACATTTATATGCTGAGTTTGGCTTGGAAAGAGGCCACATTTGAGCAACAGGGAGGCAACTCTTAGGCACACCACAACACTAGGCTAAGTTTCAATTTCAAGAGCAAAGGCTCACAAGCATAGTTGTCAATATCAAGGTCCCATCAATGGACCATCCTCCTTTGCCAGTCGTTGTCCCTGCACTTGGGGGACAGTTGCTGTTACATTAAAGAATGTGACGGAGCTCTCCAAGATGGGAATTCAATATTCTCTCAATTATTGTGTGACTCTCCACCCACTGTGACAATATCCCATAACATTTGAACACATTTATATACCTTATACGTATGTCCAGTTGAGCTTCCTCCTGTCCAGGTGGACTTCCTCCCATTCTTTCTTTAAAAAGAAAATCTCAGAGATGCAGCAGAAGAGAGATAGGACAGTTATTTGGGCAGACAAAACCTGTAGATAGATTGGATAGATTCTAACAACAGCTATGTGAGTGGGAGGCAGATTGGTATCATACAGACCCTAAATTTTCTATCAGAGGATTAGATTAAGGCTCTTATAACTCTCAAAGTCTGTTCCTATGAATAGATAATGCAGAATAAATGGCCCTGCACTGAAATTCAGGGAGCCGACACTCTATTTTCTACAAACTTCTCTCTTGGCCTCAATTTATCATTTTTTAAATAATTAGTAAAGGGGATCTTGTCACCAGATGCCTTCTCAATATGCCCTTGCACTCTCACATCCCCATTCCTTCCAGCAGGAGCCTCCTTGTGATTTTGCCCCACCTGGCCCTGAACCAAGTCTGAGCAGGGCCAACAGGACTGAGTGGCCTCTGCTCACCAGGATGTGGTGGTTTCTGAGTTGGCTTCTTGTCTTAGACCTGATAACTGGGGTATCTGGGGTGAAATCTATGAGCCCAGTCTGCTCCTATCCTTGCCATGTCCACCCTGTCTGTTGGTTGGATGCCAACTTTGATTTTCTGTCTACTACTTCTTCACATTCAACAAAAGAACAATTTATCCCAAAGATTTGAACAGATAGTGTCCTTTATAAGCTACTGGACCTGTTGTTTATAAAGCTCTGGCCCCCTCTCCCTGTTACTTTCAGATGAATCATTCTGAATGTTCATCCCAAAGAAGAAACACATTTGCAAATAGTACAGGGAAAAAGAATCTGTGTTTCAACCTTGTCCCGGCTGACTTCTTTGTTTCAGATCTGTCCTCTCATCCCAAGCAAAAGCATTATTTGGTCAGATTTTCTTACCCATTGCAACCATTCCCCAGTTGTTGCTTGGAGATTTACTGAGTGATATGTGTCCTGGCCTCTTTGTTCCTCTGAAGAATGCAGTTTTGGTGAGTAAACAATTGCAGCTTGTTTTCTCCAGCCCTGTGGGACTTGAGGTTATTGGAGTTTAGAGGTGCACAAAGACTTTATAAACACCCTGGATTTATAGCTATGATTGACTGTAATTGCTTTGTTAGCTCATAGCACGTGCTGGGTGTAATGGCCTGATTTGCGGTTGGGCAAAGGAGACTGATCTGCCCCTCGCCCCAGACACCTGTATAAGACAAAGTTCAACTGGAGAGGCAGTTACTCATCCTCCTGGCTCTACCTCACAGTGACTTCACTGCTGAAAAATCGGTCCCAAGGCCCTCATGAAGGAACAGGGCAGAAGACCAGTCAATATTTCAGTCATTGTTGGAAACAACCTCCAAAAACAGAGGAAGAGAGGGAATTGAACATTTTTTTGAGTGCCAAACATGTGCTAGATCCTGGTTTCTTGTTTCATTTTCACAATATCCCTATTCTATTGAAGAGAAGGAAACTGAGGCAAGAGTGGTGAAGCCATTGTATGAAGACACACTGCCGGAAAATATCAGAGGTTGGTTTTGCCCTGAGCTCTGCCTGTCTCTGGTCAAATCCTAGGCTGTACCTGGAACTCAGAAGGCAGATGACAAGGTCCCATGCTGAAGCAAGGACCTCAGGTAGCAAGTCCCAGCACCACCACTGACTCTGAAGCCCATTGCTCCAATTCTTGGCATGCTGAGAATCTGACCAGTGAGACATGGGGAGATAAGAGGCAAGGTGAGCCTGGAGGGGAGGCATCGGCAAGAGCAGCCCCAAGCTTGCCAGGTTGCCTGGTGTCTCTGGCCCACTGTGAAGTCAGGGCTCTTTACCACAGAAAGGCTTGCTATTTTCTCTCCACACCAACAGGAGGCAGCAGAGAGCTGTAAACATATCTTAATTCCCCTTCTTAGTATTATGATTTGGGCAAGTTCATTCACTTTTCTGGGCTTTGGTTTCCTCATCTTATTGGGGATGATAAATCCCACTACACAAAAATTCCTTTCCAGGTTTTTGAGATGATCAAATTGAAAATATGGATGTGAAATCTTTTTGTAAATCAAGTATGGGTCTATATAAGTTTTTTTTTTCTTTATGATTTATTTATTTACTTTATTTATTATTTATTCCCCCCTCCCCCAGATGGTTCTCTCGTCTGTTTGCTCATTGTTTGCTCGCCTTCTTCAGGAGGCACCGGGAATAGAACCTGGGACCTCTTACATGGGAGAGGAGTACCCAACAGCCTGAGCCACATCTGCTTCCTGTGGGCTGCTGACTTGTGGCATCTGCTCATTCAGGTGTCAGCTCCTTTAGGTGGGTGTGGCGTCTAGCTCCTTGCAGTGGGTGTGGTGTCTGCTCATCTTCTTAAGGAGGGACCGGACCCAAACCTGGGACCTCCCATGTGGTATGTGCATGCCCAACTGGTTGAGCCACAACTGCTTCCCGCATGTAAGTTTTGATGTCTTCTCAAGTTTATGGTCTTTTGTGTAATGTTCCTTTGAATCTTTTCTAGAAATAGGTAGATGATGAAAAGGCAAATACAAATAAGAGATGATAACTGCTATAAAATTTCACCTGACAGTTGATCTGAGAAAATACATTCTCTTCATCTTGGAAGCATCAAAAATTCTTTGAACCATATTTGGTTCAAAGTGATATTCACTCACTTGAGAAATATCTCTTGATTATCTTCCATGTGTAAGGACATTAGACACGATTCTTACCCTCATGGAGCTTACATTCAAGTGGGGGATGCCAGACTTAATCACTGGAGTTTAAACACATGTGCATGAGTGCACCACTAAATTAATTTTAATTGTGTTAAGTGGTAAAAAGAACTGGCTACCTTAAGAATGTAGGGTAGGGAGACCTAACCCAGATTCGGTAGTTTAGAGGAAGTAATGGTTGAACTGAAATCTGAAAGATGAGTGGGGGTTAGAGAGGTGAAGTGGGAGAGGGAAAATCATTCTAATCATTCCAAGAATAGCAGGTGCAAAGACCCTGAGGTGGGAAGGAAATGAGGAAGGACAGCGTGTCTGGAATGCCAGGAACACTCCTGGTCTAAACATAGACATGGACTATTTGTGACTTTTCCATCTATGTGAGGAAAAACCATTCACTGAATTATTGGGAAAATTATAAGTGTGGAATTTTTATTTTTTTGTATTCCTTAGAGAGATTAAAAGTATCATGGTTGGCTTGAGGATCTTAAATGTGCAGTTAGTATAATTTGCTCTGCTCATATGATGGATAATATTTAGCATAAGGATAGTGAGATGGTGGAAAACACTCATTTTCAGGAGCAATTATTTAAGGGATATGTCTTCAAAATTGGGGTTTCCTCTGTTTTCCATTCTGCCTCTCCTGAGCTTGATGTGTCAATGTCTCTGCATCTTTTTGTGACCTGATCCTAATGTATTTATCCTAGATTTGTTTCCCATTCCTCCCTCTCTTTCATGTGCTTCTGCTCTACACAATCGGCCTCCTCCCTGTTCCTCCCAAACCCTGCACCTCCTGCTCCCACACTCTTGATCAGACCTTCTCCCAGCTCACTGATGAAATTCCCAGCCATCCTCCAGACCTGTCGGCAATGCTACCTCCTCCCGAAGCCAAGGCAGAATGACTGCCCCTCCACAGAATTCACTAAGCACACTCACAGTGGCCATGTTATTGCAAGAAGCGCCTGCTCTGTCTTGCATTAGGGTAATTTCTGTCCATGCCAGTCTCTCATTAGATTGTAAAGTCTTTAGGACAGATTGCATTAAGTAAATTTTTGTGATCCCCTTCAAGACTTTAGTGCAGTGCTGATCACACTAAACATGATGCTATCATATTAAGTAGGTGCTTACTCCCAAAGAAATTGAATAGATGATTGGGAATATTTCCTCTAAAGAACTAAGGTTGATAATGAATTTCTACAGGGGGACTTTTTTCACTTAAAAGTAATATCAATTGTTTGATTTTATTTGTAGTAGCAAATGTTGGCTACAAACTAGGTGTCTAATAAGATGGGATTGTTTACGGAAGTTAAGCTATACATATACAGTGCAATGCTATGCAACCATTAAATATAATGTAGACACATACTTGAAAAACAAGTAAAAAAAGGTTACAAGACTTTATATGTATTATATCTCATGTTTTGTACAACATAGTATCAATGGAGTCTGATATACCTGACAGTTGGCAGGTGAATGCAGGTGACTCCATCTCCTTCTTCCCTTCAGATAGCTTGATGCATACATGGGCATGTCTTGAGAAACTGGCCAGGGATAGGAGTGGGAAGGGGAGGAAGAGGAGGTTACAGAGGAGGCTTTAAAGTCCTTGGAATATACCCCATCATAGTGGAAGAGGTTTGGGGGTCATGCTAAAGAGATCAAGAAGAAAACAATGGTTCCAGAAGAAGGATGGGTCTCTTACTTGTGCCCGATCTAGCCACTGGAACCTTCCTACACCCGGATGCAAAGTCTCAGGACTTTCTACCTACAGCCTGGGGGATCCCATTGGGGGACCCCATTGGAAGGAGAGGCATGAGAAGGTAGGGACATCCAATGCTGTCCAGGTGGCCCAGTCCGTGGTTGAAAGTCAGGAGTGACAAAGCAGAATTGCCCAAGAGCTCTGGGGTGGTCCAAGGAAGATGGCCACAAGGCATGGGCAGCATCCTGGGCTGGTGGCCAGTTGGGCAGGACAACATGGCCGGGGGCCTGCGAGGAGCAGCCAAGACAGCAACACATGTAACCTGGAGGTGAGCAGAGGCACAGGCAGAGGCTTGAACCTGTTTGGGCGTCCCTAAAGAAGCCCGGGAATATTGTGGGGGAGGGAACTTAGAAAGGGGGCTGAGCCCACAACCAGTGTTGGCTGACATTAAAAAAAAAAAAAGTATATATGCATAGAGAAAAGCCTGGAAAAACAGACAACACGTTGTCAATAATGATTGTCTCTGGGTGGATGGATGAGTGTTTATTTTCTTCTTTTTGGCTTCTCTGTAGTTTCTGATTTTCCTGAGAGGAACATGTGTTGCTCTTATAATAAGAAAAACAAAACCAATACAAGTTGTTTTTAAAAATCTAATTACAGTACACACGTTGCCTGGGGACATGCTTAGGAGAGCAGCCAGGTTAAGTGGTTGCGAAAGTACAAACTGTTATAGGTGATCCACATGGCTGATTCCCTCCTTCCCACTCCCCATGCTCAGGACCTGGGGGCAAGGTGATTATATGGGCATTTACCCGTGGTGTGGATGAGCCCCCTGTACTGTGCTTGCAGAGTTGGCTATACCACGTGTGCAGCAGTAATTGATCCTCTGAGTCACTTTCTGTACAGTCCTGCCAGCTTCCACTACATCAGTACTTTCTAGGAGGAGTCACTGTTGCTCTCCTCTCTTTGGCTTGGCCCCACCACTTCCTGAGCCAAGCCCGTCTAGGACAGGGAGTACCGGGTGGCAGTGGGGGGCCAGTTAAGTCATGTGGACTTAGTCCCACTCTTCCATGTGCAGTGGTGAGGCCTGGTCAAGAAGGCCGCAAGAAGTCTGTTTTCACCATCACCCTCATCACATCGTCAATCATCCTTGGTTCTTTGTATTTCTTCATTTTTATTCCTCTATTTTCTGTTGGAGTGCAAGCTCTACCTGGAATCCCAGCTTGTTTGGCGGGAGTCCCTACAGCCTGCCAGACTCTTGCAGCCCTGTCCATCCTGGATCATCTTCTGGTACTCTGACCACTGGATACGGTCCTGGTGTAAATAACTCACTGCCTGGGAGATGGTGCTACCACACATCTGACTTTAAGTGTTTTCTGGATTCCTCTTCCTGTGCTTCCACTGGATTGGACCTCACCCATAATGACACCTGTGGATTCTCATTTGATTTTGCCACATCACAGAGCAGGTCTAGTGGAGAGAACACTCTTTTCGTTGGCTTAGAAAGCCCTATATCCTCTGCTCCTTGCCTGCCTATCTGAGCTCATCTGGTACCACTTTCCCTCGTTTCCATATTTGAGCAACACTGGTCTTCTTTTTGTTCTTTTCCATCATTCAGGTCTCAGTTCAAAGTCGCCTCCTCTGAGAGCTTTTCCCTGACCACTACCAAGGATGTTCCCAGGCACTCTCAGAACCAGTGCTGGCAAACCTTGTCTGTAAAGGGCCAAGTAGTAGTTTAGGCTTCATGGGCCACAATGTGTCTTTTCGGTTGCATATTCTCTTTTGTTTTCTTTACAACCCTTTAAAATGTGAAAACCATCTTTTGTTCCAAGAAGATACAAAGCCAGGCTGTGGGAGGGATTAGACCACAGGCTGCAGGTTACCACCCCTGCTCTAGACCACCTTCCTGGTTGATTTGCTTTATAGTTTTTCACCATCTGGAATTATCTTGTTTATTTATTTGATACTGTTGGTCTCTCCACCGAGATGCAAGCTCCATAGGGGTGGGAAATGTGTCTGTCTTGTATCTCTGGTGACTGGTACAGTGTCTGGCACACAGTGGACCCTCAATGCCTGTGTGTGTGTGTGTGTATATATATATATATATATATATATATTTTTTTTTTACCGGGAGGTCCTGGGGATCGAACCCAGGTCCCTCCATATGGCAGACGGACGCCCAACCATTTGAGCCACATCCGCCCCCCTCAATGCCTGTTTTTAAATGAATGAATTAATGATGAATAAATAGGCTTTGGAGGCTGATGAATTTGGGTCTGAATCTATGTTCTGCCATTTAATAGTTAGGTAAATTTGTGTACAACATTTACCTTTCTGATTCTCAATTTTATCACTGGTAAAATGGAGATAACAAGAGCTCCCTTGCTAGATCATAGAGGTAACGAATTGAGAGGACACATGTAAAGCTCCCAGCCAGGAGAAGGCCCACTATAAACATGGGCTCCCTTCTGCTTAATTCCTCTGGCACGCTTTCCCCAGCAGGGATGGCTTCTCTGATGCATTTTATCACCCAGTCTCCAGCCTGCTGGCCTCTACTCCATCTTTCTCCCCTTGGTCCACACTTATCAAGCTTCCAGCATGCTTTGTGGAAGAGCCTTTCCAAAGATGACAGATTTCCTGGAGCAGCAAACAGTGTTTACAGCAAAGAAAGCTGCATGAAGCTGGGATGAAGGTCATTGGTGTGACTGATGGAGGCTGAGAGGATGGAGCTGTCCCTGTGGACTGTACAAATTCCCTTGGATTTAGAGTCTAGCACCTGCCCCTCCTCTCCTTGGCCAGGCCTGGCTCAAGCTCTAATTGTAATTCCCCCGACTCTTAGATGAAAGGGAGGAAACAGTGCAGCCAATGAGGAGCCTTCCAAATCCACTCCATGCCCCCACAGAGCTTCTTTCCTCGTGAGCTGCTCAGAACTGGAATGAGCTCCCTTAAGTGTGCACATTCCTGGAGGAATCCCATATCCTGGAAAGTCAAATCCCTCCTCCTTCCTCACCCCCACACCCAGCACTCACTGAGGCCTATCAGTCCCCTCGGCACCTCCTCTCCTCCTCCACCATGGCCCCATCCACTTCTACCTCTCCTGGTGGGGCTGGTCTCTCTGCTGCTGCGATGTGGCCAGAGCAGCCCCTCTAAGTCTGATCAGGTCAGTCCCTCTTTAAAACCCTTTGACGGGTCCCCGTGCTCCTCTGGGTGAAGTCCAGACCCCTTAGTCTGTTTCTTAATGCCATCCCCAGTCTGGGTTCAATCTGCTTTTCCCCACTCACCCGTCACCCCTCCTCCAAGTCTGCAGACCCAGCCCTCTTCCCTGGGCTCTGCACACATCAGCCACACAGGGCTCCTCCCCAGTCTTCAAGCCCAGCTGGATCAAATGCTACCTTTTCTGTAAAATCACCTTTGATCCTCTCTCTCTCTGCCCTCTGGAGTAGCACAGTTTACACGTGGATCTCATTTGCATTGCTAATAGCTACCACTTTTCAGCTATTTACCATGTGCCAGAACTCAGGACTCTAAGTGCTTTAAGGATTAACTTCTTTATTCACAAGCACTCTACTAGGTGGCACTGTTGTTATACTGTTGTATAGGTCAAGAAAGTGAGCAGCTGAGATGTGCAATGACTTGCCCAAAGTCACCTGGATAGTAACTGGTGGAGCTCTGACTTGAACCTAAAAGGTCTAACTCCAGAGCCCAGGCACTGAGGCCCTGGGGTGGTAAAGATGTATTGGACATGGCTTCTGCCCCTAAGACATCTCTAATTGCTGAAAGCAGCAGTAAGAGAGGCGGCACAGAGCTGTGGTTGGCACCATGCCTGGCACGGAGGGGGGCCTTGGTACATGCTTATTCATTTATGCGAACAAAGGAGCAAATATGATTTATGTCCAGACTGCCCAGTACACACAGGAGTAGAACAGGTCCTTGAGAGGGCATAACATGCATTATTATTATTACTATCAGACGGTCTGTGCATTCTAGGCTTATTATTAGGCAGCATGCTCATTCTAGGGCCCAGGTGCCTTTTTGCCTTATCCAAGCTTCTCCTTTGTCTTAGGGAAATCTGTTCCAAGGCTGGAAGTGGGCCCTACTTCTAGGGGAGGACCACGGCCTTGTCTCTTCTCCCAAATTCATGAGTGCTTAGTCCTTTCCACCTCTCTCAGTTGCATATATGGGCTGGATGCTGCCTCTGCTCATATAAGAGTCTCTATTGATCAGGGTCTCTGGGAGATCTCTCTGTTAGCTAGCTCCCAATAGCTGTTTGGAACCAATAATGATTTTATGTGCCACCTACCAATTCCATATGTGTGTCCTTTATAATGGCTTAGAGTGGATCTCCAAGGTGCAAACCTGATGAACCATTGTTCCCTCTCAAGAACCTTCAGTGGCTCCCCAAAGCTTCCTGAATTAAGCTCAAACACCTCAATCTTTCAAGGGCTTTCTCAATCTGGATGTTGCTTATCTTCCCACTGCACCCATAAATGTCCTTTTGTGACAGTCAAATTGGACCTACTTGCTATAAGGAAATAGTAGGGTAAGTTGACAGGGACAGAGACCTTGCAGTCTGACACTGTGCATCCTGGCACAGTCTTTTGCTTATCTGCTGATCTTGGATGCATTACTCCAAAATGAAAACTGTTTCCAGAGCAAAGTGCTACCTCCCTGATCTCCTGTAAGCACCAAAGAATGGCAGAAGGATATGGAGAGGCCAGTCTGTTGTGAAAGGAGAGAGAAAGAAATACACACACACACAGAATGAATCTGAGCTCTTGTTTTGCCCCAGAATGAAGGGGACATGACATGGTCTTGGATGAGAGGCCAAGAAGGTACTGTTATTAAGGAAATAACTGATTTCCAGTTGAAACAAAATGAAGTCATAGGCATTGTTATGCAGGACATTTGAAAAGAAATCCTGTACGCTTAAAAGATTAGAAGGGCTGATGATACAGAATTACATGATGCTGATGTGTAGCTCTGGGTTTTCTGCTTCATTATTCTCCACAGCTTTCAACACCATTTAACATACCACGTGTTTTCCTACTTGTTTTATTTAATGTCATCTCTTCTCACTAGCATGAAAGCTCCACAAGGGCTGGGACTTTGTCTAATTGACTCACTGCTGTAGTCCCAGGGTGTAGAATAGTGCCTAATAACAAGTTGTTGAATGAATGACTGAATAGGGACAGAGGGAACCAAGGGTAGCACTTGCTGCTATTATTCATTGATCAACTACTTGCTTATATATGACTTTACTCCCAAGTAAATATTAATTCCACATATTTATTTAGCATCATTCAGCAGGTAATAAACAATCACCTAGAACCTATTATTTCAGGTTCTGGTGACACTGAAGGGGAGTCAGGCACAGTTTCCATCCTCAAGCCAGTTCAGATTTTAGGGAGCCCAGTGAAAATAGCAATTTCAGCACAATGTGATGATAATGATAATAATAATCATAGTTGCAACTACCATTGATTGTCTTCCTAGTAGGCTTCAGGCTTTCAATGTGATGATCAGGGCCAGAGTAGATGAGGTAAGTGAAGCACTCTGGTGAGGATTAAATGAGTCAGTACATCTAAAGTTCTTAGAGCAGAGGTTAACCTTTTCCTTGTTGAGAGCTCACTATTTTTATGTAGGTTCAGAATTCTTATGTGGTCCAATGGAAGGAGGAGTTAGTCCTCTTTTCCCTCTCCCCAAATGAAGGAGATGGAGGTTTTTGTGGGAAGAGGCTCAGAGCAGATGCAATTTGAGGAAGGGAGATAAAGGATAATACATATCTTTTGTGGTCCCTTTGTGTTGTGGAGTGAAATTCATGCCCACTAATAATAATATAGACCCTTCTTAGATCTTGCTCAGAGCCAGACTCTTCTCTAGGTACTTCATACACATGCATTTATTAAATCTGCATAAGAGCCCTAGGAAGCAGGGACTATTATTATCATCATTTCCAATTCACAGACAGGAAACCAAAGCTCGGAGGGGTTTAAGCAACTTGCCCAAGATCACACAGCTGGCAAGCAGAGGTGCTAGGTGTTATTGGTTGAATTGTGCCCCCCCCAATCATATGTTAAAGTCCTAATCCCCAGTCCCAAGAATGCGACCTTATTTGGAAATAGAGTTGTTGCAGATGGAATTACTTAAAATGAAACCAAACTAGTTTAGGGTGGCCCTTATCCAATATGATTGGTGTCCTTATAAGAAGAGGGAAATTTGGATACAGAGATAGACAGACAGACACAGAGGGGAGAAGGCCATGAGAAGATGGAGGCAGAGATTGGGGTGATGCATCTACAAGCCAAGAAATGCCAACGATTGCTGGCAAACACCAGAAGCTGGAAGAGGAAAGGGAGGATTCTCCCCTACAGGCTTCAGAGGGAGCACGACCTTGTCAGCACCTTGGTTTCAGGCTTCTGGCCTCCAGAACTGTGAGACGATGCATTCCTGTTGTTTTAAGCCACTTAGTTTTCACTAATTTGTTAGAGCAGCCCTGGGAAACCGAGACACTAGGGTTTGAGCCCAGGCCGTCCAGCTCTGGAGATCATGTGTGTGGCCACACTGCTGCCACATCTGTAAGGCACCTCGTACAGCGCTGGTGATTTATTCGGGCCTTTGAAAATGTTCTTTTTTCCCTTCTTTCCTCCTACCGTGTTTTGGATTATGTTAAATGAGGATGGTGTTCTGTGTAGGTGATTTACACGTTCCAATTAAGTGAGATACGAAGGCCATTTTGGTGGAGCCCAAGGTCTCTTTAGGAGAGTTCTGAGGCCCATTTCCTAGGGGTACTCCTGTCACAGGACACCCTCTTTCTGGCCAGTTCAGGGTGCCAAGAGCCTCCAGAGGGTCCTCTGTCAATCCCACCCAAGGACTAGCTGCAGCATCTGCTGACAGGAAGACTTGGAGGGGCTGCTGTGGGCTCCTGGCAGATATGTGGCTGGGCTCTCAGTGAATATAATTTTCATGGGACAGATGTTTTCTGCTGGTGGAAAAAGAAATAATAACTGTGCTGGGACCCCACACTTCCACAGCTGGATTGTAGCCAGCACTAAATCAACAGCTCTCCTTTGACTGTGTACACACATTCTTCCAGTCTGGTCAGTGGTTGGGGCCACCCTGGGTCCTTGCAGAAGTGTGTGCTGTGTGAGTGTGGGATGGGATGGGATGTCCAAACCCTACTTGGCTTTCAAGGCCCAATTCAAAAAATGCCTCCTCCTCCAGGAAGCTTTCCTGGAGCCCTTTGGTGGGGACACTCTTTGGGTGCCTATAACTTTTCACCCAGTATTATAGGAGGCCGTGTAGAGGGTGAAACAAGTGGAGACTGGAGAAGCACAGACAGATTTGAATCCCAGGGTCACCATTTAAGAACTGTATGATCTTGGGCAACTCACTTTCTTCTCTGAGTCCAGTTTCTTTACTTTAGAGTAGGAATAACAACACCCACCTGCTAGGGCTGCTGTGAGGATTTGATGAAATAACACACGTGTACTGGCAGAGAGCAGGACCTCCATACATGATAGTTTCCCTTATTGCTTACTGTTGCAAGCTCTATGGGCAGAACTGGGTCCTTTTCATAACTTCTGGTTGTATTGGTTTTAGCCCTTACTCAGGGAAGAGAATGAGAACATGGTAGCCCTTGGGCAGGGAGTATATGCTTGACACATAGTAGGGTTCAAGAAAGATTAGGTATCATTATGAAAAATCAACTTTTTAGCTTATCAGGTTTATCAATTGGTTGCTGTGTTCATTCTTCATTTATGTAATACATTATTAGTTTAAGTGACTTGACTCTGTTGATCAATACAAATATTACAGACGGATAGACCCAGTAAGGATTTATGGATCACCTGGTCACTATGTAGAGAAGGGGGATGCCTTATTTAAAGGCACACACTCATATAATGGCCAAGATGGGTTTGAATCAAGGTTTGCTGATGTTCGGATCACCATAGGGTACTACTTATCTTGGTCAGACTTCTATTTTTGACCTGGGCTGACTCTGGGTATAAGAGTCCCAGCTCTTTGGGGGAGATTTCTGCTTTTGGGAATGATACCTTTTGCGCTCCCACTCTGTGCCCCCATGACTGATGTATGGGTGGAAGATGCCATATTTACTTTCTCCCCTCTATTTCCCCTGTAGTGGGAGAATAAAGAATTCTTTGGTGCCTGGCAGCACACACCTACCTGACTTACTCTGAACATGAAAGAGTGCTGGCAGCTGCTTTCACTTCTAATTCGTCTCAAGTGGAATAATCCAAGGGGTGGATTTCAGTTTTTTTTTGAGACAGAAATGCTACCTGCCCTGTGGCCTGGCCCTGAAGGGAAACGTTCATGAAATACAGCCCAGATAGTCTGTGTTGCCTGGATGGAATAATGAAACACTTCTTACAGCAATTTATGAGTCTGAAAAACAGGCAGCTGACTTTCAAAAGCAGACGCCAAAGTGTCACCAGGTTTCTTTTAAGGTCAAGGCAGAGATGAAAACCTGCCCAAGGCTTGATGTGGGGAGGTTTGAATTTGGGCCAGTTGGATTTCATTCCAAGCTGTTGGCACCCTATGCTATGCCCCTCTTTAGCATTATTAGAATCAAGGAAGTATGGTGAAAAGACCACTGGGCTTGAAGTCACAGGGTCTGGGTGCAAATCTTGATTCAACACTTAGCAGCTGTTTGACTTTGGGAGGTCACCTGACCTCTCTGAGCCTCAGTGTCCTCATGATTAAAGTTAAAACTTTATTTTAATTTTGCATGTTAATTTCGCTATGATGCATATTAAATGTGAAAGGACCTGGCATGTAATAGGAAGTCAAAGATTTTTTTAGTTTTAATTTTTAATACTAATGAAAGAGTTTATCACAAATGTGTTTCCTCATGGCGTAAAATAATGAAAAATAGCAGGCATTTATTGAGGGCCTGCTGTATGTCATAAATCAGGGGACCTGGAGTCTGGCACTGGTCCCATCAATTTCTTCGGCCCTTGAGCAAATCTTTTTTTCCTTCTTGGTATTATTTCTCATATCTAGTAATACCATTTACTGAAGGTTTATCATGGGCTAGACACTGTGAAAATCTATTTACCCCTCTTTGTTTCATTCATTCATTCATTCATTCATTTTCTCTGTTATTCAAACAAATATATACATGCTGGGCCTTGTTCTAGGCACCAGGATACAGCAGTAAACAAAATTGTCAAAAATCCATTTTTGGGGAGACTGGAAATAAAAAAAGAAAGAAGTGATTTACATAGTTTGTTAGAAGGTGAGAAGTGCTACAGAGAAAAAGAAAGCATAGAAAGGGGTTAGGGACTGCATGCAGGAAGTACCAGCTTTACTAGAGTGGTCAGGTGAGGATTCCCTGAGAGGGTGACAGAGGAGCAAGGTGTGGGAAGTGGAGGGAGCCAGCCTCGCCTAAGTCTGAGGAAAAAGCTAGCAGGCAGAGAACGGCAGGGACAAAGGGAATGTGGGAATGTGCCTGAGGTGTCTGAAGACCATCAGGGAGCCGGTGTGGCTGCCAGAGGGAGAGAGGGGAGAGCTGCAGGGGAGTGAGGGAAGTTCTGGAGCCAGGCTGGGCAGATCCTGTGGTGCTTTGTGGGCCTATTAAAGAACTTGTGCTTGTACTCTGAGGGGGGAAGCCTGCTGAGTATTTTTATTTTTTATTTTTAAGTTAGCCAGATTTCATTTCCTTTTATTCCTATCATTACCTTTCTCCAAAAGCATCCTTTTTCATCTCCCTGGAAGCTCTGAATGTAAAACCTTGTCCTCAATTCCACCTATCACCCCAACTCTCTCTCCTCTCTCCTCTCTGTGTTCATCCCTCCATTTAAGAGTTATGGGCAGAGATGAGGAGATATCTGCTTACATTTTTAAAAGGCCACTCTATTATGTCGTTCAACCCTTCCAGCAACTCTGTGAGGTAGGTGCTATCCTCATTAAAGTAGATTTTTTTCTTTCTACATAAGAATAAGAGGGAAAAAAAGTCAGAATAAGCCCAGCAATCTTTTCCCAGGCCATCGGCCCCAGTCTCCTCACAACAGTGCTCCCCCTTTGGGATAGCTCTGTCATTCAAGCCACACAGGCCACATCTGTTCATTATTGTCTGAGGCAACTCTTCAGAGATGTGAAGACAACGGTAAGGAGGCGTCCACGCCTAGGCCGCATGCTTATGATTTTGAATCAAAGGAGGGTGTTGCTGTTCCCAGAAGTCCTAGATATCCATGTTCCGAACCCCCCTGGCCAGGGTCAGAGTGAGCCATTGATGACACAGATAAAGACATAGCCCTCCCCTCAAGAAACTTGCAGACTAGTGCGGAAGATGGATAAGTAAATGACAACCACAATATTCCCTGATAAATGCTATGACAGAGAGAGAGGCAGAGGCAGTTCTGGGTGGGAAGAGAAGTGAGTGTCTAACCCACTGCAGTGATTAAGTGGGCTGCAAACGATCCCTGGGCTGAGACATGGTGGGGGTCTTGCCCATTGCTTACAGAGAACGTCTTAATATGGATTACTGCCGCTCACTATTAGTTATCTTTAACTTTATGAGGACCCTGACCTTGGCTTAAGTGTTGAATAACTTATTATGTTTCCTTTGCTAGAATGACCCTTCTTCATATATCAGTTAGGGTTCAGTCAGGAACCGGAAGCCATTATAGATATTTAGAGTAGGAAGGGATTTAATACAGGAAATGAGAAGTTTATATAACTATTGGAGGGGCCAGAGGAGTAAAGACAAAAAGGTCTCTGCTGGCTTCCAGAAGACTGGGCACAGAGATTCCAGGAAAGCTGTCATTAATGGCCCCAGTTGCCTGTAGCTTCTAACATCCTCAGCTGGTTGACTGGAAACTGCTAGGAAAATAGCATGTCTACACACCTATCCACATCCGCCAGAGAAAAAATCTTTTCTCCCTTTTCCATCTTCTAAAAATTGTCTGAATGCCTCGCACAGAAGAATCCATGAGGAATACTGGTGGCAGTAGAATCTGGGAAATGTAGTTTCCAGGCTCTCAGATCCTGACGTATAGGGGAAAGTTTAGAAGAAATGATGATGGTATTGAGTATCTAAATCATATCTGACACAGCCATCTCTAGATTTTCTAATTGTACCCTTTCTTCAAGGCCCAGTGTAAAAGTTTCCTCCTCTAAGAAGCCTTTGCTGATCCCTCCAGCAGCCTGAACTCTTAGGTTATTTAACCTTAATATCCATTATGCAATTTGCTTATAGAAAGCAGAAAGTGCTCCAGACTCAGAAATAAGAGAGCTAGGCTTTCAAAATTTCAATTTTTGATAATAATAATATTGCTTTAAAAAACCATTAAACCCAGATTTCATCTGAAGTTTCCAACATCCTAAGCTATCAGGTCAGTCCACTATTTAAATACTCTCCTTAGGGTTCTTCAAATTCTCAAGGAGACTGAGGTTTTCATGGTCATCTCTGCTTTAGGTTTCTATGTTAGCAAGTAGTATACTTCACTAATGACACGGGTGTCACTCAGTGAGATCACACAGCACAAGCAGCAAACAATTTAATATTCGTGTAGCCATGTAAAATTTCTTTCCATCATCCAAAGACCGATTTTTTTTTACCATGCTCCTCTAACTTGATGGTGCTCAACCTCTAAAATCTGTCTCCCATGGGCTTGTGTGGACTTGATTCTGCCTCTGCTAGGGTGGACCTAGCAATATTATAGCAATATTATGGCCCTAGGTAGCCATTTAAATTTAAATTTGCATTAAATAAAATGCAATAAATTATAAAATCATTTTCTTATTTGCACTAGCCGTAGTAACATCTAGCTAGTAGTTATCTTTTTGGACAGCACGGATGACATTAACAACATTGCAGAAAGCTCTCTTGGACAGTGCTTATCAAGAGTGTGCCTTCCTCTAGGGTGTGTTCCTTACCCCTAGGTTGTTGCCATTTTGGTGTCTCAGCTGGAGACCTGAGTGTTAAGCTCTCTCTGCTGTGGCTCTCCTCCAGCACTGTTTGACTCCTAGTACCTCTGTTCTTTTCTCTACCCTGTTGAAGTGGCTGTCTGGTAAACTTGAGCCTGCATAGCCTAGCTCTCAGGCAACTACTCTATAGGGGATCTCTACCCAAGCTTCTGGGGACCCCTGACTGTGCAGTTCACTCTTCTCTGGTGCTCTGCCTCACAGATTCCAGTCATTTCAACTGTTCTGAACTCTAATTTCTGTTTCCTCAGCTCAGCAAGACTATCATGCTCTGCTCAGACTCTAGCTCTCTGCTCCAGAGTTGGCAAATTATTCCCAAGCAGAGAGGTGGGGCGATTGTGCTGCTTACCTTGTGCCTGTCACTCAGGAATCTCAGTCTTGTGTTGTCTGTTGTCCGATGCCTGAAAACAATTGCCTTCTATATTTTGTGCAGTTTTCTGTTTTGTTTTTATTGATAGGAGGGCTAGCTCATACAGTAACTCCATCACAAATAGAAAGGAGACTGCTGTTATTTAGCAAAGAACTTAAAATAATAAATTAAGTACTCCTGTTTTTAAGTTTCTTTGATACTGAGGTTTTATCATTGTCAATTCACCCTGCTCAGTGACTGTCATCATACTATGTTGCCGATTTCTCTTTCCTTATCCTCTTTTCTCTGCTCCTATTTTCCCCACTTAAATTCTTTGGGAACTTCCAAATTCATTCTTTCTTTCATGCAGAGAAATTCATCTCTCTACAGCTCCTGCTCTTAAATCTGTATACTCTAAGTCATAAAAATTCTTAGAAAAATGAAAAGGCCCTCCTCCCATTTAACATCATCTGCCCTCCTTAGAAAGGCAATGTAGTTATAGAAAACAAAATAAGTTTTTTGGTTCTAATTTTTATTATTGTTATTACATTATTAGTTTCTTACTCTGCTTTTCACCTTGACCTCTCTCAAATCCATTTTCTACCCATTGATCAGAAGGATCTTTCTAAAACACAGATCTGACTGTGTCACTCTCTTCTTTCAACATAAAATGAAATTTTACACCTCACCTGACATCAAAGTCCTTCCATGATCTGTTGTCTATGTTTCCAGCTTCATCTTTTATTCTCCTCCCAACCTGCAACACACATACACATAGACATATGCCTGCACATAGCTCCAGAAAAATTGGAATGATTGTGGTTCTCAACACATATCAATATGTTTCTGTCTTCTATTCTTTTCTGTAGACTATTTCTTCTATCTGGAATGCCCTCCCCCCTCCCCCTTCAAGCACCCTTCCAATCTTCACCTGTATACTCCAACTCATTCTTCAAGAATGGGTTTAGAAATATTGTCCTTTGAAAGGTTTCTCCGGCTCTGACCTTCCACGACTGGTTTAGGTGCCCCCTCAGGCCATCAATGAGTTTCCTTCTGTCCACCTCCTCACCTAGAGTAGAGGGAGGACTCTGTCCCCTCAGTCTCTCCAGTGCTTAGCCTATGGCCTGGCACATAGTATGAGTTAATTTATACATTCATTCATTCACTCAATAAATATTTATTGTATACATAGTATGTGCCAGGCACTCTTCCAAAATTTCTGCCCTCTGGAAGTTTGTATTCTGGTGAGTGAGTCTGAAAACAAATAGATATATAATATAATATAGGATGCTATAAACACTATGGAAGAAAATAAAGAAAAATAAGAGCATAGCAAGTGCTCTCTGATGAGGTGACATTTGAGCAGAGACCTGAAAGAAGTGAGCGAGGGAACTATAGATATCTGGGGTGTAATGGTTAGGTTCATGTGTCATCTTGGCCAGGAATGGTGTCCAGTTGTGTGTGTAAGCAAGCACCAGCCTGATTGTTACTGTGAAGACATTTCATGGACTTAAATCATCGAAAGTTGATTGCCTCTATGGCTGATTACATCTACTATGAACTGAGTGGATTACCTTCAACAATAAGAGATAGCTCATCTAATTAGTTGAAGGCTTTAAAAGGAGGTATTGATTTCAGCAGTCAGAAGAGAGAATTTCCATCTCTAGTTTAGCCAACCAGCTTCTTCTGGAGAACTCAATGAGGACCTTCATCAGAGTGTCTAGCTTGCAGCCTGCCCTGGAATTTGGACTTGTGTAACCCCACAGTCTTGTGAGACAATTCTCATAAAAATCTCCTAAGAATTGTGAGGTGGGAGGAAAGTTGGATCAGGCTGAATTTACTGATATATTCCCACTAAACAGAGATTCTGGATCTGGTGTAGCTTGAGGTGTTAGAAATGGCTTTAACAGTTTGGGTAGTTGGCTGAAACATGGACCAAAAGATGGCCTGCATTACCTCAGGTTGAAAAGCCATAACTGCCCTGGTAAAATGTAGATGAGGGATCCAAAGGCTTAGAGAGATTGGAATTTAGAATGGATTTATCATGTAAGACCTGCTCACCTACCCCAGGAATGTCCAGAGGACACACCTTTCACCAGGATTGTGAGGAATAAATTTGTGAGGCTGACTCCATCATCCCTGAAGAGCTCTGTGGTTGCTCTTCTCTGTAGGTCAGATATTACCATGGTTACTGCTATCACCAAACTTGAACCTTTAAACAAAATGGGGATGATTGGATCCTGGGTTGGCAGAAGCCAAGTGGCAGCACTTAATTCCAAAGACAAGGTGGGTGTGGCTACCATAATGGACAGCAGACTCAAAGCAGCAATCAAAATAGTCTGACATATAGAGACCTATGGCATTGGCTAGCAGATCACGGGGTATGTAGAAGTAAAACAGATGGGCAGTCTATTAGATTCTTACTTGATTTGTATAAGCACATGAGTTCTAGGTCAAATAAAAAAGTCTAACTTGAATTACAAAAACAAAGAGTCATGGCCCCTTAATCAATTCCCAGACTTGAGACAGTTTACAGACCCAAAGCCCCTTAAATGAGGGGGAGGCTGTTTCCCCTTGGGGAAGGACCCTGTTACATAGCTAAAAATTTATATTGTTTATCTTCCTCCCAGCCTTCCCCAAAGAGACCTATAGCCTTTTACCAGGATAATTGTACATTGGGGAAAAAGAAGTAACCAGACATTTTGGGGATTATTAGACACTGGCTCAGAATTAGCATTGATTCCAGGAGACCCAAAATATCACTGTGATCCACCAGTCAGAGTAGGGGCTTATGATGGTCAGGTGATTGATGGAGTCTTAGCTCAGGTCCATCTCACATTTGGTTCAGTGTGTCCCCTGATTTCCCCAGTTCCAAAGTGCATAATTGGAATAGACATACTCAGCAATTGGCAGAATCCCTATATTGGTTCCTTGGCTTGTGGAGTGAGGGCTATTGTGGTAGGAAAGACCAAGGGGAAGCTACTAGCAAAATAGTAAATCAAAAGGAATACTGGATTCCTGGGAGGATTGCAGAGATTAGTGCCACCATCAGGGACTTGAAGGATGTAGGGGTGGTGATTCCAACTACATCCCCATTCAACTCTCCTATTTGGCTTGTGCAGAAAGACGGATCTTGGAAGATGACAGTGGATTATCGTAAACTTAACCATGTGGTGACTCAAATTGCAGCTGCTCTTCCAGATGTGGTGTCATTGTTTGAGCAAATCAACACATCCCCTGATATCTGGTATGCAGCTATTGATCTGGCAAATGCTTTTTTCCCTCAATTGCTGTTAGTAAAAGACCACCCAAAACAGTTTGCTTTCATGTGGCAAGGACAGCAATATACCTTCAATTTCCTGCTTCAGGGGAATATCAACTCTCCACCCTTACGTCATAATCTAATCTGCAAGGATCTTGATCATCTCTCTCTCCATAAGACATCACACTGGTCCATTGTATTGATGATATCATGCTGATTGGACCTGGTGAATAAGAAGTAGCAACGACTCAAGACTTATTGGTAAGGCATTTGTATGTCAGAGGATGGGAGATAAATCCAACAAAAAGGAGTTGGCCTCCTTGGATTATGGAGACAACATATTCTTCATTTGAGTGTGCTACTCCAGCCCATTTACCAAGTGTTGAGAAGATGAGAAGAACTGCTACTTTGAGTGGAGACTGGAACAAGAGGAGGTCCAGTAAGCTGTGTAAGCTACTTTGCCACTTGGGCTATATGATCCAGCATATCCAATAGTGCTGAAAGTTAGTGGCAAATAGAGATGCTGCCTGGAATCACTGGCAGGTCCCTATAGGAGAATCACAATGCAGACCCTTAGGATATTGGAGTAAAGCCTTGCCATTCTCTGTAGATAACTCTGCTCCTTTTGAGAAACAGTTTTTGGCCTGCTACTAGGCCTTAGTAAAGACTGAATGCTTAACCATGGGCCACCAAGTTACCACAAGACCTGAGTTGCCCATTACAAGCTGGCTGCTGTCTAACCCACCAAGCCATAAAGTTGGGCATGTACAGCAGCACTCCATCATAAAATGGAAGTGTTATTTATGAGATATGGCTCAAGGAGGTCTTGAAGGCACACTAATTTATGTGAGGAAGTCGCCCAAATGTCCATGGCCCCCACTCCTGCCACATTACCTTTTATTTCCCAGCCCACAGCTATGGCCTCTTGGGGAGTTCCTTGCAATCAGTTGACTGAGGAAGAAAACACTTGGGCCTGGTCTACAGATAGTTCTGTACAATATGCAGGTACCACCTGAAAGTGGGCAGCACTATAGTCCCTTTCTGGGATGTCCCTGAAGGACAGAGGAAATCTTCCCAGTGGGAAGAACTTCATGCAGAGTACCTGGTTGTAAATTTTGCTTGGAAGGAGAATTGGCTGGAGATGTGTTTGTACATAGATTCATGGGCTTTGCCAATAGTTTGGCTGAATGGTCAAGGAACTGAAAAAAACATGATTGGAAAATTGGTGACAAAGAGGTCTGGGGAAGAGGAATGTGGATAGACCTTTCTGAGTGGGCAAAAAACATGAAGGTATTTGTGTCATGTGAATACTTACCAGAGAGTGACTTCAGCAGAAGAAGGTTTTAATAATCAAGCAGATAAGATGGCCTGTTCTGTAGAAACCAGTTGGCCTCTTTCCCCAGCCACTCCTGTCTTTGCCCACTGGGCTCATGAACAAAGTGGACATTGTGGTAGGGATGGAGGTTATGCATGGGCTCAGCAACATGGACTTGCCCTCACCAATGCCCACTTGGCTACAGCCACTGCTGAGTGCCCAATCTGCCAGCAGCAGAGACCCATACTCAGCCCCCAATATGGCACCATTCCCCGAGGTGATCAGCCTGCTACCTGGTAGCAGGTTGATTACATTGGACCTTTTCTATCATGGAAGGCACAGTGATTTGTTCTAATTGGAATAGACACATAATCTGGGTATGACTTTCCCTTTCCTGCACACAATGCTTCTGCCAAAACAACTACCAGGAGCTTACATAATGCCCTATCCACAGTCACGTTATTCTATACAGCATTGCTTCTGATCAAGAATCTCACTTCACAGCAAATGAAGTGCAGAAATGGACACATACTCATTCACTGTCATACCATCTTCCCCATCATCCTGACACAACTGGATTAATTGAATGGTGGAATGGCCTTTTGAAGGCTCAATGACGCCAATTAGGTGACAATATCTTGCAGGGCTGGGACATTGTTCTCCAGGAGGCTGTGTATGCTCTAAATTAGTGTCTACTCTATGGTACTGTTTCTTCCATAGCCAGGATTTTTGGGTCCAGGAATCAAGGGGTAGAAATGGCTGTGGCACCACTCACTATTACCCCCAGTCATCCACTAGAAACATTTTTGCTTTCTGCCCCTGCAACCTTAAGCTCCACTGGTCTACAGGTATTAGTTCCAAAGGAAGAGTGCTTTCACCAGGAGACACAACAGTGATTCCATTGAACTGGAAGTTAAGACTGCCACCTGGCCATTTTTCACACATCATGCCTCTGAGTCAACAGGCAAAGAAGGGACTTACTGAAATGGCTGGGGTGATTGATCCTGACTATCAAGGGGGAGATAGGACTGCAATTACACAATGGAGATAAAGAAGAGTTTGCCAGGAATACTGGAGACCCCCAGGGTGTCTTTTAGTACTACCATGCCCTGTGATTAAAGTCAATGGAAAACTACAACAACTCAATGCCAGTAGGACTGGCAATGGCCCAGAAACTTCAGGAATGAAGGCTTGGTTCACCCCACCAGGCAAAGAACCACAGCCAGCTGAGGTGCTTGCTGAGGGCAATTGGAATGGGTAGGGGAAGAAGGTATTGATAGATATGAACTTCGACCACATGACAAATTACAGAAATGAGGACTGTAATGGTTATGAATATTTCCTTGTTTTGGTATGAATATATTTGTATATGTACCGAAGGCAAATATCTTTGTTTTCTTTCCTATCTTATCCCCTTATATCACATAAGTTATATTAGTTTCATGTTATATTATTTAAGGTATGGTATATCAAGTTTAAGAGTGAATATCACTCAAGGACTTGCACTCTATTCTGGAGAAAAGTTAGTGCATTTCCAGTTGTAGGCAGGGCAGTTGACTATTTTTAGGTGAAAAACATGACTCACAGTTTTTCATTTAGAGATTAAGTATAGTTTAAGTTGATGTGTATGGCTACCAAGCCGACAAGGGATGGATTGTGATGGTTAGGTTCATGTGTTAACTTGGCTGGGTTATGGTATCCAATTGTTTGCTTAAGCATGTGAGGATATTCTGGGGACTTAAATAAGCAGTGTATTGATTGCATCTATGGCATATTACATCTACAGTCTACTGAAGAGGTTGTCTTCAACAGCAAGGGACATTACATCCAGTCAGTTGAAAGCTTTACAGGAAGTGATGATTTCCAGAAGTCAGAAGAGAGAATTTCCATCTCTACTTTAGCCTGCCAGCTTCTCCCGGAGAATTCATCAAGGTTCTTCATCGGAGTTCTCAGCTTGCAGCTTGCCCTATGGAATTTGGACTTGTGTATCCCCACAGTCTTGTGAGACAATTTTAATAAAAATCTCCTGAATATTTACAGATATCTCCTGTCAGTTCTGTTTCCCTAGAGAACCCTGACTAATACATGGGGAATAGCGTTTTAGGTGTGTTCAAAGAATAGCAAGGAGACTTGTGGCTGAAGCAGAGTAAGTGAGGAGTGGGGAGCAACCAGAAGCCAGAAGTCAATGGAACCCAGAAGAGAAGGGAGAAGGCACTACAGTATGTATTGCCCTTTGATGGAAAAGCCAAGGAACCCCAAAGATTGCTGGCCAGTCAGAAGACACTGACCCTGGAAGGAAGCAAGTCTTCTGAAACCATGAGCCATATCACTGTTGTTAAGCCAGCCCATTGCATTGTATTTCTTTTAGCAGCTAGGAAACTGAAACAGGGGGTGAGAGAGAGGAGGTCCAGGAAGTAGTGGGAACCCAGATCAAAGGGATTTAGATATTTTTCTAAGTTTAGTGGGAAGCCAGTGGAAGGTTTTGAACAAGAGAGTGACATTTTCATACTTATGTTTTAAAAGGATCATACTGGCTGTTCTGTTGAGACTAGACTGTAGAGGAACAAGGGAAGAAACTGGGAGTCCAGTGAGAAGGTAATTGAAGAGGTCAAGGCAAGAGAAAATGGTGACTTGGACCAGAGTGGAGGTGGGGAGAACTGCTCAATGTATATTTGTGGAATAAATGACTGAATGAATAAATTTCTTTAAATCTAGCTCCCCTGTAAGCCTGTAAGCTTTTGGAAGGCAATGCCTGTGTCTGATTTATCTTTATATTCTGAGTGCCTAGAACAGGCCTGCTAAATAACGGGAGTTTAATATTTTTTTCTGTACCTTTTTTTTTTTTGTTGTTAATGGATGGATTGCTGAACATGACATTGATGGGAAGGAAGGATGATATACGATATCTCCGTTACCCCTATTTTCCAGATAAGGAAACTGAGGTTCAGAGAGGTTGAGTCTCTTGTTCAAGATCTCATGAGCTACAAAGCTGTGAAGCCAGGCTTTAATCTCTGGTCTGTTGGGCTCCATAGCCACTATCTTTTCCATCCTATCAGATAGCCTGGAATAGAGGGGGTTCTGGGAGCCACGGCAGAAAAAGTTGAACATGTGAACCCAGGACATAAGCAGTGAACCCCACTCGTGTTGTCAGACAGAGCTATCTTCAAGAACGAAGCCATGGGGTATTTCCCAGGTAGAAATAATATGTTTTTGGTAAAGCCTCTTCTTAGCAGAGTAAGCAAGCACCTGTGGGGCTGGGAATTTTGGTCTTTCTAATTCACACATGGGGGATGAATTTTATTTTACTATTTTTGGAAAATAAAAAGAAAATGTAAAGAAAAAAAAAAAAGCCAAGTCCCAGTTGCCAAGTCTGTTAACGATACACATAATGGTGTGTTAACACGGGTGATTATCGAGCTGGACAGCACCCAGCTTTCTGCCAAAACAAACTTTTCTGCTTAGCCGTCCTGGGAATGCTTCAGCCAGGATGGGATGGAGCAAGGAGGGTGGACTGCAGTCTTCTGTGGTCTGGAAGTAATTAAATGCCATGGCTATTGGCACTGTGGACTTCTCTGTGGGATCCAGTGGGGTTTGGTGGACAAGGCAGGACTTGACCTCAAGTCTCCTACTAACTCTCCATGAAACCTCAGGCAAGCCTCGACCTGTTTTTGAATTTGTTTCTCCTCTAGTGGGTTGGATTAGATGATCTCTAAAGTCTTTTTATTTTTAACTTTCTATAGCTCTGGGAGGTGCTTGAGGAGCCAGGGGAATATCTGGGCTCTGAACTCTTCATGCAGGAAAAATGGGGTCCTATCTTTATAGCAGAGCCAAGTAGGCATCATCTTTGTGTAAGGAAGTCAGGCAGGGAGTTAGGTGGCTCCTGTGCCACCGTAGGATTGCTCGTCCAGATGTGAGATCTTGGTTAGTCTCTGATTTCTCATCGGTAAAATGGCAAATGGACTTCCCTTAAAGATTTCTGTTGAGGATTAAATAAAATAGAAGGTATAAGTGACTTAGTACAGTGCCTGGCACATAGGAAGTGGTTAATACATGTTCATTTCCTTCCTTTCCTTATTTCTACTATCCCTCCATTCTTTCCTTCCTTTTTCCCTTCCCTCCCTTTATTCTCTCCCTTCATTCTTTTCCTTCTTATTCCTTTCTTGCTTTCCTCTCTTCGCTTCCAGAAGAACCATCTGTCTTGTATTATGATGCTGTGAGCCAGTTTATCTGCTTCGTTTGATTGCAACTTACTCAACTATAAGAACCATGTGTTGGTCATCTTTTTATCCTATCTTCATGCATAGAATAGGTGCTCAATATATGCTGGTAGAATTAACGATTAACTTGAAGGTGTCCAAGGCAAATCTTCCATCACTGCTTTCCTGACATTCTTATCCTCTTTCCTCTTTTGGAAAAATAAAAACATATAAAGCTCACACACTCACTTGCTTTCTCCCTAGGCTATAAAAACATTTTATTCTAAAATGAAACAAAGGTAATGGACACCAGAAAGCCACGTTTTGTGCAAGATGGAAAACATATGTTAAGAATGAAGACTCAAAATGATGAATCTGCACAAGGCCATTGGCAATGTTCCGCTCTCTGTCTTTCTACGCTAGTTAGAAGCAGAAGCAGGCAAGTTGGCTGCAACCCCCAAACTAGGACAGCCACAGGAGTCAGGGCAGCAAGCCTGGCACAGCCATGGGCATATTCTGCCATCAAGCATCTCCTGGAGGTCACCAGGTGATATGGGAATGAGGATCCCATAGTATTTTACTGACCTTTGGGAACTCGGGGACAGGATCTCTTTGGATTCAGAACAGAGGCCCTACTTCTGCTTTGCCCTTAAGATAAGAATAGTCACTTAACAAGTCCCTCTTATGAGATTAACATTTTACCTATATTAGTTCAATACCTATTTTGCAGGGTCATTTTGAAAATTCATTCTTCCCATTTCACAGGTGAAGCAACAGTCACCTTGCTAGTAAGGGGTGGACAGAGAATACACTAATACCTATCCAGTATTGAGTTCCCATTATTTATTTGCTTATTTACTTATGAATTATTACAATAGATATTTATTGGGTACCTGCTGTGTGACAGACACTGAGGGCTTATTGGCGATAAAACATTGAATAAGATAGATAAGGTGTCTGCTCTTATAATTGACTGGCAAAGATATAGTGACCTGTTCAATTATCAAGCTTATTGAGTGTGATGTCAAAGAAATACCAGGTGATGTGAGCCTTTGTAATGTAAGGGATTTGGGTCTGGAATGTCAGGGGAAGATTTCCTGAGGCAGGGACTTCAGGTAGAGGCCCGAAAGATGAGTAGGTGCTATGGAGGCAAATTGGGGCAACCTTCCAGCTAAAGGAAGAGCATGGCATCATTTAGGGGACAACAGAGTCTTGAAAGATAATGCTCACATACATTATCTCCTTTTATCTTCTCAATATGCCTATGAGGGAGATATTATTATTTTCCTCATTTTACAGATGAAGAAACTGAGGCTATGCTAAGTAGCTCGCCCAAGGTCACATACCTAGAAATAGATTGAAAGCCTTGTGTATTAGTCAGCCAAAGGGGTGCTGATGTAAAATACCAGAAATCAGTTGGCTTTTATAAAGGGTATTTATTTGTGGTATATGCTTATAGTTACCAGGACATAAAGCATAAGTTACTTCTCTCACCAAAGTCTATTGCCACGTGTTGGAGCAAGATGGCTGCTGACATCTGCCAGGGTTCAGGCTTCCTGGGTTCCTCTTCTCCTGGGACTCATTTCTCTCTGGCCTCAGCTCCTCTGTTTTCTCCACAAGGCTAACTGTAGACTATCAGGCAACTGGCTCTTTCTCTTTCCCCGGGGCTAGATTTTCTCTGGGCTCAGCTGCTCTGCTCCTCTGTGTGCTTACTTCCCAGGCTTCAGCTCAAAACTCGGCATCAAGACTCCAACTCTGTTCTCTGCCGTGTAGTTTTATCTGTGAGTCCCCGCCCAGCAAGAGAACAGGAACTCAATGTCCTACTGGTGTGGCCTAATCAAAGCCCTAATCATAATTTTTTTAAAAACAATTTATTGAAGTATATCATTTATACATGAACATATATAAACTATAAGTGTTCAGTAAACATTGTGAACTTACAAAACAAACATGCATAACATCATACAGGGCTCCCACATATCACCTCACCACAAATACTCTGCACTGTTGTGAAACATTTGTTAACAAATTATGAAAGAGCATCGTCAAAGTATTACTACTAACTATAGTCCATATCTTACTCCCCTATACTTTTTTTAAAAGGATTTATTTATTTACTTTTATCCATTTTTTACCTCCCTCCACTTGGCCTGTTTTTGTTGTTTTTATGTCCATTCACTGGGCAACTCTCTGTGTACATTTCCTGCCCTCTCTTCTCCTCCTTCTCCTCCTGTCTTCACTGGGATTCGATCCTTGGAACTGCTGATGTGGGAGAGAGGTGTCCTACCGCCTGTGCCACCTTAGTTCTTGTTTTTTTGGTGTGTCTTGTCTTGGCTCTCCCTTGTGTCACTCTTCTGTTACATCATCATTTTGCTGCGTGGCTTGCGGGGCCTGGCGGCGCACCCATGCATGGGGCCTGGGGGGCTCACCTGCTTGCAGGGCCTGACAGTGCACCCACGCACAGGGCCTGGTGGCCCACATGCCTTCTATATTTTTCTTTTTAAAATTTTAATTTTATTGGGAGGTCCCGGGGATCCAATCCAGGTTCCTCCATATGGGATATGGACATCCAATCATTTGAGTCACATCTGTCCCCCTGCTATATCTCTTAAGGTTGACCAAAGGTACCTAGAGATACAGTCATATCCCACACAGGATGGGATATAATATATCTGATATAATATATCAGGCTTAGTTTATCACCAGCATTCCAAAAACCAGACCTAGGGAGAAAAATTAGGTCTGGGGACACATGCATGGTTTCTAATACAGTGAATATTTAGCCTACCCTGATTATCACAAAATCACCTAATCATAGTTTAATCATGCCCAGGCACAAACCAGTTTACAAACATAATCCAATATCTATTTTTGGAATTCATAAACAATGCCAAAACTGCTACACCTTGACTCTGGGATTTGGCTTTTCGAGGATTTCAAAGTCAGAAATGCTTCTGAGAACCAGAGATCTTTGAATTCAGAGCCTCTGAGCTATGGAGCTTGAGTTATGCCAGCATCAGGGGCAGCAGAAACAGAGGCAGCTATTGAAGAATTTTCTTCTATGGGCCTCTCCTGCCTATATAAATGACAGGCTCTGGGGAGTTGCATGTGTGAGTATCTTATCCCCATTCCTGACATTGCCCTGGAGACTCCTCAAGCACCCCAGTGGTCTGGATCTGAAATTATCTAAGGTCCTGACTTTGCACATGTTTAAGACAGAAGCTTAGGTATTGCCTCTGTTGGGGAGTCTTCCTTGAACCCTCCAAGCCTGGTTAAATGACCTTTCTTTAATCCTCTCACATTCTTCCCTCCTTGCCCCCACTACCCTACACCCTGCCCTCAGAGTTCTTTTATCACACTGCAACCACACTGTATTATGAGTATGCAATTCCTTGTCTACCATCCCTACTCAAATGTGAGCTCCTTCGAGGGCAGAACTTGGATCCAATGCACTTCTGTGCCCCAGCCCAGCACAGTACTCTCTAATGCTGGTAGGAGAATGAGAAGTGAACACTCCATTGTATAACTCTGTTGGAGGGAAGGCAGCCTGCAGAGGGATTTATGAACTGTTATGGGCTGCCATTAGGTCAAAACTGGAAATCAGATCAAGGTTGGGAAATATACAGGGGAGCTCAGAGAAAATCTTTGGTTTCTAAGTGAGGGGTCACCATATCTATCCAACCTTGGGTGAGATGCTGGAGAAGTAGAGCACTTTTTGGAGTGCACCCAAGATGGAAAGAAACAGCTGAAATGGTTTCCATCTCCTCTGATGGTGGCAAATGCTTGGAATGAAATAACATTTACCTCTTGCCCACTCATCCATCCCATAAACATTTACTGAGCACTTACTATGTGCCAGTTACTCTGCTCTATATGGGGAAATAGTCTAGTTGGGAAAGATGGGAATGAAAACAGATATGATGGGAAATGCTGTGTTCTACATAAGAAGGAAGAGCTTTGCAAACCTGGAGTCAGGGGTGAGCCACTTTTGGAGAACTGGGAGAGACTTTCTAGTAGAGATGACATTTAAGCTGGCTTTTAAAGAACAAGTAGGAATTTAAAGGTGAAACCAGGCATTCCTGGCTTGTTTCCCAAGGATACAAGGGTGGGGTCTGTTGGTAGCTGGGGGTGGAAGGAAAGGAGGCCACAGAGACAGGTGTTCTGGTACCTGGTCTTCTCCTCTGTACAGTCACAGTCACAGACACAGTAATGACTGTTGAGGGGTAAGTCAGCATTTTCCATGACTTCCCATGGTCAGTCCTATCAACCAAGAACGAAGGGGTCCCATGGGCAACAGCAGAAGTTGGTAATTGTAAGTTTGAAAGATATGGCCATTGTGTTGCAGGGGCCAAAGTCTACATGGCTGTTGTATTGTGAGGCCACTCACCAAAGGAGGACTTGACATGTCTTCCAACAAAAAGCCAAGAACAGCAATTTCTCCTGTTGGGCACTGTTCTTGCTCCCTCCAAGGGAGAGATGGTAAAATGTTCTCTAAGGAGAGCAGAATAGGGAAGGAAGGAGAAAAGAGGTGAGTGCAGGGAGAAGGGCACCAAAGGGGAAGGTGGGCTTGGTGGGCTGCAGTCCATTGTCTTGGCCCTGAGGGTGGATTGGGGGCCATCCTCTGGAGAGCACATCAAGCACCTGCCCCAGCCCAGAACTTCCTTCTTGCCTTGCCAAATTCTCTTCCTTGAGTTGTGAACTTTAAGTCAGGCCATATTTTTATGAATTACCCCTCCTGGGTCTGGCCCCAAGTTTGCAGCCCCGATTTGCTGATACTCCCCTCTGCTCTCACAGTCTTTCAAGCTCCATTCGTTGCCTTGCACCCTATGCTTGTGTCTCTGCTGTCTCCTCAATAAGACTGTGGCTTATTTATATCTGTATGTCTGGCCTCCAGCACAGGGCCAGTCCAGCAGCTGAGCAATAAATGGATTCACATTCACCAAATAATTTCTGAAAAACTGACAAAACTGATTATGATATACCTGTGTCCAATGGGGAAGAAAAAGGAGGCACAGTAAGTTATTCTTTTCCTATAGCTTTTTAGTCCCTTCATTTCATAGGAACTTTCCCCCTTTCACCTTTTCAATACTCACCCAGCCTGGCTGTGGGCAGGTGGGTGGAAGTCGAGCTGTACTTCTTCTTTTTATTCTTGCCTCCAATGCTTTTGAGTTAGATAGGTTCTATCTATCTTTCATAGGGTATTTATGTCTTCATTTCAGAAATGAGAAAATTTAGGACCATCAGGCATGAAATGGCTTGCCTAAAACCCCTGCTGCTGATTGACTGTGACTTCATTTGAATCAGACGAGTCTGATTCTAAATTCGTGGTTCTTTTTTACTACTCTAGGTTGTCTCAAACATTAAACACACAAGTGGGACCTTTAAAAATGCCACCCCATCTCTGCACTGTGTAACCCAGAGAGAAGGAAAATCTCTTAGTTTGGAGGTGTCTATGAAATCCATCCAACCAGCTAGAGGGAAGGGTCCACTTTGATTGGCATAGATAAACCATGGTTTTAAATAATATTGAAGCTAGAAGGCCACCAGACTCAACATCCTCTTTTTCCAGGTGGAGGAGCTAAGGCTGCAATTTTGAATGAGGTACTATTTTTGGGTCCATAGAAGAATGGGCCTGAAAAGTAAGGTAAAAGAATTGGATAGACTAAACATAAAGGGCAGGCTTTTGGGAGAGAGTCCAACTGCAGGGAGGCCATGCAGTCTAGTCTCCTATGGAGGAATCATTTCTGGAGAGCATGGTGATGGGTGATTGGTGATGTAGAAAGATTGGCTTTGGGCAAGGAGGGCTGATAGACCCTGCGCTAAGTGCTGGAGGGACAGATGAATCATATAAGTGCCATCAAAAGTGTCCATTATGGGCTTGGATTGACTGAGCTTGAATTTCAATTCTGTCACTTAATAGTTGTATGATTTTGGGCAAGTGGCAGATTCTCAAAGTCTCATCTTTGGACTGAGTGTATTATTAGTACCTACCTAATATGATTTCTGTGAGTATCAAATAAAACACTGTTATGTAGGCTACTTAGCATAGTCCTGGTGTATACACAATTCTCATTAACTCTTAGTTATTATTATGATGATGAGAGGGCTCAGCCATACTGAGACACACTACTGGAGTGGGATTGGAAGGCAGGCGGGTTTAATGTGGAGTGTGCTGAGTTAAAGTCCCTTGGTGAGTCTGGCATGCAGCTGAGTCTTTCAAGGTGAGTTATGTGGCTCAGCAGTGGGAAAAGGAGGGACATGAAGGGCAGGAAGCAGGCAGGCATTGCAGTAAGAGAATCGGTTATAAATTTAAGACAAGCAACTTCTCTCCCAAGCCTTTGCTCTTACACCTCCTTCCCCTTGAAATGAATAACCTCCACTATCATCTGACTGATAAACCACTACCCATCATTCAAGCCAACTCATGAGAGTAACCTGCTGGTCACAACAAGGCTTTGGAGTCAGGTTGTCCTATGTTCCAATCCGGCTCTTCCACTTACTGGATTTGTGCCCTTTGGCAAGCCATTTACCTCATTAAGTCTCCATCCCCTCATCTGTAAAATAAGGATAATAGTACCTGCCTCATAGGGTTATTTTGAGAATCTAATCATCTAATGCATGTGTGACAGTTTGAATCTGGGTGAACCCCAGAAGATCATATCCTTAGAGCTAATCCATTCCTGTACATGTGAACCTATTGTAGGTGGGGCTTTTTGATTACATTACTTAAGTTAAGGACCTTTGATTAGATTGCATGACCCAGGATGGGTCTTAATCCTCTTGCTGGAGTCCTTTATAAATGGGAGAAATATGAAAAGACACAGAGAAAAACTCCTAGAAGTTGAGAGAAGCCTTGGAAGCCAAAATCTGAAATCATTGGAACCTGGTGGAGAGAAAGCCACAGGAACAGAGAGAAAGCCAAAGGCAGCCAGAAGCTGAAAGCAACGGAGCCTGGAGAAGGCAGAGACCGCCAGATGCCACTGTGCCCTGCCATATTCCTGATTGCCCACAGCTGCAGCTTGGAAAGGAAGCATCTCTTGATGATGCCTTGATTTGTATGTTTTTCTCAGCCTCAGAACTGTATGCTTATAAGTTAATGAATCCCCATTGTAAAAGTGAACCCATTTCTGGTATATTGTCTTGGCAGCCTTTAGTAAACTAAAACAACATGTAAGGGGTTGAGAGCATGCAAGTACTCAATAAGTGGTGGGCACTATTATTATTATTATATACAAAGCCTTTCCTTATCCACTGGGCAGAACTGATTCCTCTCTTCTTGATGTCTCTCTCTACCCTGTACAGCTTCTTTCCCAACCCCAACACTCTTTAGGGAAGTTATTGACTTAAATGTTCTTCTCTGCCACTGCACTTTGACTCCTTTGTGGACAGGGAAACTGTGTGGCTCATCTTTGTGTCTCCAGTACCTACCACAGGGTCTGGTATAGAGAACGTGCTGAGTAAATATTTGTTGAGCGAGAATCCAGATTTATTCAGTCCTGGTTGGCACCCTGGTCCTTGTCATTCCTACCTTGATGAAATACTCCGTGATTGAATGTGGGGCATCTGGCACCCCTCCTCCCAGCCCTTCCCCCACATCTGGCTGAATTAGGTGAAAATGAATCAAAACCATAAGGATCCAATTTGCTTTCCCCCTGCTTCTTTTTAAACCATGTGCATTTAGAATTAATCAGCCAAGCATAACTGAGAGTTTTGACAAACCCAAAATATTGGGGAAAGAGTTCAAGATGTTTTGCTGAATCTTCAGTGTTAAGCTGTTGGTCCAACCATTTGAGGCCAGTGAAACTTTTAATAAGCATAATCTTTGTCTGTCTTCTGGGTGAAGGTGGGAAACAAATGAGGTCTCTGACAGTCTTCCTCTCACAGAAAATCTTTGTCCTCTGCCCAAGCAGAAGCCAATGCCAGAAGGACAGTGCTGAATCCCTGCACATGTCAGACTGCCACCATTGGCTCAAGACTGGGGTCTTTTGTGGCCCCGAGCAGGTCTGAGACCACTTGCTGCTCCTGGAGCTTTGGATTTCTGTTCTGTAAGTTTCTAGCTACAGGTGTGATGCAGAGACTTTTGTATAGCTAGACTCTACTAGAAGTGAGAGTCAGGAAGCAGATGGCTTAAAAATTGATGCACAGCCTATCTCTTTAAGAAAACAAATGAGTAACTTTTTCCCTTGTTACAAAAATAGTGCCTATTTCTTTCTTTTTTTTTTTTGTGTGTGTGGAAAATAATAACAGAGAAGTAGCAAAGACAAAACCAAACAAACAATCCCCAAACAACCCACTAATACCTCTACCTTGTAGAGAAACTCATTCACACTTTATTAAATATCCCTCCAGACATATTTTTTTAAATCTATGTATGTATTAAATGTAAACAGTCAAACTGTGCCTTGGTCAGTTCCTAGAATATAAATTATGTGCCCCAAACTGTGTAAAAGGGCACATATAAATTTCTAATTTTAAAAATAAAATTGGGAGCCTAATGTTATGCTGGTTTGAACCCTGATTATCTATTTTTCCTTCAAATTTTAAACTTAAATGTTCCTTCCTTGGAAGCTTCCTTGCCCAGCCCAAGGCAGATTCCTCTATTACGTTGTAGCAGTTTGATATTGTTTATGAATTCCAAAAATGATATTGGATTGTGTTTGTAAACTGGTCTGTTCTTCTGAGCATATTAGATTGTATTAGATTCAGAAGTTTCACTTTTACTTTATTAAATCAAGATTGGGGCTTTTATTTGACCAGGTCATTAGGGCGTGCAGAGTTGAGTCCCCACCCCCTTGGTAGGTATAAAACAGACTCTCACACGGAAGTAAATACACGGAGAAGGAGAATACAGAGAGTTTAGTTTTGGATGCAGGAGCCCCAGGAGAGAGCCAAGCTGTTCGCCTGAAGAGACCAGAGCCCCGAACAGATGAGAAAGCCCAGAAAGTAACGAGTCCTGGGGAGAGAGACAAGCCTTATGCTAACCTTCAGCTGAAAATGGAAGGAACAGGGACCATGGAGCCTTAGGAGGAAGAAAAAGGCTGAACCCTTGTAGAGACCAGCAGCCATCTTGCTCCAACATGTGGCAACAGACTTTGGGTGAGAAAGTACCTCTTATAGTACCTTGAGTTGAACTCTTTAGGGCCTGGTAACTGTAAGCTTCTACCCCAAATAAATGCCCTTTAAAAAAGCCAACAGATTTCTGGTATTTTACATCAGCACCCCTTTGGCTGACTAATACATGTGTACTCTTATTCATATCAGGATGTATCATCATGCAATCAGGCACTAGACATTTCCATGTATAATTTTCATCTCTTATGCTAAACTATCACTTAGGCAAGAGTGGCAGCCTTGAGCCCTTCAGTACCCACCACTTTTCTCTAATCCCACCCTGGACTCAGCTCACAGAGTTCCTGGAGTAAAGGGCAGGCTGGAACCCTTGAGTTCAGACCCTGCTATGTGTACACCTGGGAATCCCTGTAAATATCCTCTCAATCTTCCCCAGAGCATTTACACAGTGATTGTACCCCAAGGAAAGAGAAATGGAATTCTATCTGGCACGGGCTTCAAGCTAAAGCTAATTCCTAAGGATTGAGACCTGAGCCATAGTTCACCAGACCAAACAGGGCCAGAAGATAAATAGAGTTCTCACGTGAGTTTCCCTTCATGGAAGGTCAAGGAGGCTCTAACTCTCCTGGTCATTATTAGCCCTGTCTGGGTGTGTAGCTGGAATGGATATCTTTGGCAATTGGCTTTCTGTCATGGTAAGGTCTTTTATGGAGAAAGGATCACATAGAAGCCATTCATATTCACTATTTATACGAAAGTACAAAAACCCAAAGCAATACTATAACTCTGAGGAGAGCTGTCACAATTATTCAAGACTTGAAAGATTCAGGCAGGGTGCTTCCTAGCTCATCCCCACTTAATTTTCTCATTTGCCAGGGTAAAAGGATCCTTGAGTTGATAATGGATTATAATAAATTTAAGTAGGTAGAAACTCTGCTGTCCTAGATGTGTTTTCCTTCTGGAAACAGGTAATACAACCCCTGATACTGGAGATGTACCTAATGAACAGGCAAAAGCATTTTTCTCCCTTCTGAATCCAAGGAACATCAGAAATAATTTGCTCTCATCTAGTAGGAAGAGCAGTAGTGTATTTAATTATTTTGGGTCAAGGATATTTGAACCCTTTAAATCCATCCTACAATTTATTCTCTAGGATCTTTTTTTAAATTTTTAAATTTTTTTAATTTTTAAATTTTTTTTACCGGGAGGTGCGGGGGATCGAACCCAGGACCCTCCATATGGGAGACAGACACCCAACCATTTGAGCCACATCCGTCCCGTCTCTAGGATCTTGATGGTCTTACCATCTCACAGGACATCATGCTGGTTCACTAGATTGATGACATTTTGTAGGTAAGACCTGGAAAGAGCAGATTACATAGATGTTTGGCAAGATACTTGTGTGTAGAGAGTAAGCTGTATAACCTATGAAAAGATAGTTCTTGTTCAGTTCCAGTGATGCAGAGCAGAGCTGGCAAGCTTTTTTTCTGCAAAGGGATGGATAGGAAATATTTTCGGCTTTGGGCACATGGTGTCTGTCACCACTACTCAATTCTGCTATTGTAGTATGAATATAGCCATGGACAATATACAAATGAATGAGTGTGGTTGTGTTCCAACAAAATTTTATTTCCAAAAACAGACTGTGGGCTTGATTTTGCCTTAAGTTTACTAACCCCTGATCTAGGCATGTCAGAATATCTCTTCCAACATGAAGTTCTTAATGGTCTCTCCTTTTCTCCCTTCCACTAAAAAAGGAAGCATAATGTTATGTAGGAATCAGTTAATGCCATATTTGGGTTCTCACCATTTTCAGGTGACTTGAAATGCAGGCAGCTTTAAGACAGGCCTTGGTTAAAAGAAAGCTTTTTAGCTATTTCAAAATGTAGTCCAAGTGACTCTTCATTCAACCTTTCTAATGTGCAGACACATAAGGCTTAACATCCGCAATAAATTAAGAGGCTGTGTGGTCTCACATAATAAAATTATCCTAATATTGCTACCTTCTTGAGCCTTCTGAACCTTTTCTCAGTACTCTTTCTAAGCAGTTCTGTTATCTCTACTTCATTACTGTAGGCCAAATTTATGTCTAAGCTTCAAAGAGCCAGCCCAGCTGCTATGGAGGGGAAACAATAATTCTACTGAATTGGAAGTAATGGTGGCCCCCTGGCCACTTTGGGCTCCTGGAGCCACAAAGAAAACAAAGAAGAAATGTTTGGCTGGTGTGGTTGATCTTGACCATTGAGGGGAAACAGTGTTTGGGTTACACAATGGGGGCAGACAGGAGCATGGATGAACTCTGATGATTTCCCTGAGCTTGTCATATTACCACATCCTGGGGTAAAAGTTTACAGACCCTTCCATGAACACAACCACCAAGGACCTGTGGGAATAAGTTTTGGGTCATCTCATTGGAAAAGACCCCTGATCAGCTTTGGCACTGGCAGAACACAAGGGAAATGTGGATTGCATAGTAGATAGGTGATCTCTGATATGTTAGCTCTGACTTTGTGTCCATTTGCAGAAGAGAGAACTCTATCCTCTATCTGTATTTTCTTGCTTGCTGGAGGAGAGGGCTCTTGGGTTGAGTAAGGAGGAGCTAGGAGTGAAGCCTTCATAGCTTTCACACCTTTCGATTAAAGCTTTTATTGGGTCTCCACCTCCAAGGAATTCTGCTCATTTGCATACTCCTAGGGCTACACAGCCATGTGTTGGAGGACATATGGCCATCTGCTGGGCATTCGTTCTACTTAGAGAGTTGGGAAAAATAACATTATTTTTTATATTAAAGCCAAAAACTATATTACGAAGCAGAATGCAAAATGCATGAGTCTTTTTTTTTTTTTTTTTTTTTTTTTTTTAAGAAGAAAACACAAAGCATCAAATAAATTTTGCACTCATAAGAGGTTGTTTCGGATTTTGGTTCTTCCTCTGGTTTCCCTGTAGCCTACCTTTATGCTTCCCTCTCATTTGGAATACATTCCCAGAAAAGATGGAATGTACTGATGCCTAGCACTGATGCATGCCAAGTATTCCAAGGTTTGGCCTTTGCATTCTACCACAGGCTTCTCTCCCACTACTTTCTACCACATTTCCATTCACACCCAACCACCCAACTGCTCCCTTTCCCCCAAATGTTGCTAACTTTAACACTACTGTGCTTTTGCTTACTGCTCTTAGGTTTTTCTTTTAGGCAGAGTGGACAGTCTTCAGGATTCAGTTTTATGCCCTGTTCTCCAAAGCATTGTCTCATACCTACCCTCCCACCCCAAAGTCAGTTAACAGTCAACTTAATGATTTTTTTCAAAAATCTCATTTATACTGCTTCACACCCTATCTATACTTGTTTCTATGATAGCTTTGTAACTGTTGGGCTGCAGGTGATTGTTTATGTCGCTATTTCTTCCATGAGGCTATTAGAGTTGAAGATGAATCTCTGCCCAGCTATTTCTCTAGCACCAAATACCATTGTTTGGTAAAGAATCTTAAGCATATCTTAAGATATTTTTGCTGAATAACTGGATGGATGGACAGATGAATGGACAAATGGGACACTGGACTGTTTTGAAGATGCCAAGCCTCCAGAACTGCTCTTTTGGTTTCTGTCGTGGTGGTGGAGCTTCAGGTCCCATATAAACAGCTGCCTCTTTTAAATTATTGGCCCCAAAGTCCTCGAGGCACAATAACCTCTCCTGCCTGCATGAAATTTGCAAGTCATCAATTCCTGACCGTGGGCCATTTCCTTTGTCAAGGGGTGAAAGTGATTCCCTGCAGTCTTCTGAATTTACAAAGAAAAGCTGTCCAGATGTGTCTGGCCTACCTCTCTCCTCCCCTTCTCTCTTGTAGCTCCCCTAATTTCGCCTCCAAATGAAATTCATTTCTGGCCAGGGCAGGGAGGAAGGATTAGAGAATCCGCATGCAGCTTCTTTCAAGCTATGGGGGAGGGCAGATGGTTCCAGTCAGTGTTTTCTTTACAAGCAGATTTTGTTCTTGAAGGCAGAATGCAGGCCTCTGTGAATGCCCAGGCTGGCTTTGCATTAACCTCTGGGGGTCTGAGGCCAGCCTAGGCTTGGTCCTTCTTAGAGCTTGGCAGAAAGGGGCCTAGCAGTTGCTGGCTTTTGTCGGGCATGTTTTGGTCAACAATGAAGGGAAGCAAGAAAATGAACACAAATCTGTGCTCCCCTCTCCACTCCCCCTTCCAATTAACTCCTAAGAACTAGCCCTGTCTCTGCCTCTTACCAGCCACGTAGCCTTAGTCTTTTAGCCTCACTTTCCTCATGTATAAAATGGGACTGAAAAGGCTAACCTCTATGGTTTCTGAACGGTCAGATCAGACAATGGCTATAATGGGAATAATGTATATGAGAATGTTGTGGAGCGCTGGGAGCAATTGGCCTGCTCCTTTTAAGGGCTCAGCTAAGTGCATAGCTGTGTTTGTCCGAGGGGGCAACCTGGCTTCATTTGGTGTCCTGATTCAGATAATTTGGAAGTGGCTGCCTGGTGTGGTGGCTTAAGAAGTTTTCAGAGTCATGATGTGTTCTGGGTTCCAGGATAGAAGAGTTAGGCCTGGCCAAATATCTAGGCTGGGTTAACATTTCTTCTAGTGAACTATATTGTGAAATGCAGTAATTCTAGGAGCTCAGTGAGGGCAGGTAAGGAATTCCAGAAGAGTTAAGACTTGACTTTTGCCTGGAAAAAATGGGGATAGTTTGGAAGGGGGAGAAGGGTAAGTATTCTAAGAAAGCAAAATAATGTGACTATGATGGCAACAACTTGGTAAAGTAATCTCAATCTAATAAATATTTATTTAGTACCTAGTACATGCCAGACATGTTTGTTTATGCATCTGTCCCTCATCAGACACTGAGTCCCTAGTAGAGAGGGACTGTGAGTTTTCCATCCCTGATAGACATGAATACACAAAAGGCTTGGGCTTTTAATGATTGATCATTTACTCCATGCCAGGCTATGTGCTGGATGGCTGGGATCAGAGATGAATATGGTTTCTGAAGCCAAGCTTATAGTCTAGTAGTTACAATAACATGGAAGTGTGTTTACAAAGTTTAGAATAGCACAGAGAAGAGTGTGATCACTGGCATCACTTAGGTCAGGGCCAGTGAGCATCCTCCCACTACCTCCCCTCACCCAGCTGAAGCAGCTTGGAGTGTTCCTGATTAACCATTTAACTCCCACTATATGTGCACATAGGTTTTCTCTATCGCATTGTAAACTTTTTGAGGGCTAAGGTCATGCCTGATGGCCCTTTTGATCCCCAGAAACAAACACAAATCCTGGCTTGTAAAACCTTTCAAACAGTATTTGCTGAATGAGTGGTCACTTTCTATGCCATCATCCTATGACAGTTTCTTCACAGCACTTAGCATTATCTAAACCTGTCAAGTTTGTTTATTGGTATAGTCATTTATTGTGCCCCCCCCCACGCCTAGAATGTAAACCCTCTGAGAGAGAGAAATGTGTCTGACCGGGTTACTCCTGTATCCCCAACATCTGGTACCCTTCATGCCACTCATGCAGGTTCTTAATAAATAATGGTTGAATGAATACTCTGAAAATGCCAAACTATAGTTTCTACCAAATTCACGTTTCATACATTTGAGCCTTCACATATGCTGTTCCTCAGCCTAAAATACCCTTCCCACCCCTTCTATCCTGCCCCATTCAGCCAAGGAAATCCTATTTGTTCCTTGATCCCAGTGGACAGCTTGGATCACTCTCTGGAATCAGCACTTTGAATAGGCAGCCTGCTCTCCGCCCCACTTTTGGCATATTGGACATGTTTTGGATGTGGGTGATTTCCTGGTCACTCTTTGAGGAATACTGCCTCTGTGTTGTTAAATACAAATAGAACGTAAATGAACTGTGTGATAAATTGTATATAGTTGTCTATATACAATTCAGTCCTTCTCAACTAATTCTTTTGTGTGACAAAAGTCCCTAGTTAAAGTGGCTTTGCAACTATTCTTACACACAGATACCTGGACCAGGTAGACCCTGCCAAATCATTTCTGTTTAGAGTGGGCAAAACTTAACGGGTGTCTCAGGGGCAAACTGAGGGATTATGTAACTACTTTGCTCAAATTTCCAGGGCAATTAGAAAGAAGAGGGAGTAGACTTTACCGTTAATGTGATTGTTTGTAACATTTATTGTGAGTATACTATGTGCAAGGCACTTTTGTAGACACTGGAGATAGTTCAGTGAACAAACTAAAGTTCCCAGCTCCATGGAGTTTACTTTCTATAGTGTTGTGTGTATGTGTGTGTGTGTGTGTGTGTAGGACAATAAACAAGTAAAAGAGATATAAAGCTGTATTTACAGATTGTAAATAGGGCTGTGATGGAATAAACAAGGTGGAGGGCTGGAGATGGGAAGTTTCCTGTGAGTGTGGAAGGTAGAGTGGTTTTACTTTTAGACGGGGAGTTGGAGGAGTAGGCACATTTTCGACAGGTGGCCTGCTGTGATCTCCATGACCACGTGGCATGGAAGTAACCATGAGGTGACTCTCAGAATCAGTGGTGGGTTGTCTTCCCATAGCCCATTGTCAGGACTCTAGAAATCTGAATTTTGGCCTAGGCTCTGCCATTACCTTGCCGTGGCATGTTGGACAAGTTACTTCTTATCTCTGGGCCCCAATTCCCTTTTCTGTAAAACGTGGGAGTGGAAACTAAGCCCTTTTTACTCCTAAAGTCTACTTTTGAGAATTCACGATTTTCTGAATGATGGGAATTTCAGGTGGAATATGTTGAGATGGGAGCAAAGAGCCATTGCCACTTCCTTCTGCTCAGACTGTGCAGATAGATAGTTGCCCCTTTGGGAGAAGGTGTGGACATAGACTTTGTGTGCCTTTTCTGATTCTTCGATGGCTTCTTTCCTTTGGATGGCACCAGCCAACTCCTGGACCCTGCTACTAATGCCATTTTAGCACTAATGCAGGAGCACAGCTTAATAAGAGGGCATATACTCCACTGCCTTTGCCCAGTTCCTCAAGTTACTGACTCAAAGGCTGGGCCATCCTTCCCCACAGTCAAACCTATGTGCAGAGTTGTGCCTCCCTTTCCAAACTTGGATGATAGGCCACCCTGGGTGGTATGGAAGCTGACTTCCTGAGTGGCCACCAAAGGGGACTAGGTGATGAACCCAGTAGTGCAGGGGAGTTAGCTCCCTGTGGAGTGCAACTAGACCAATAAGAAACTGGGGATGCGAGGGAGCTGGTCAGATAAACTGCCCTCCTTTCTCTACACAATGGACTGCTCTGAGGGGTAGAGTAGCAGATACCGTAGATATTCCACACACATGTATTAGACACACCTGAGTCTTTCTGCCTGAGGGCTTCTTTGAGGCTCTAGGACCACCATCACCTATGCACAGGGCAAGCTAAAGGTGCTGGAAAAGCAGACCCTGACCAGTAACAGATGGTGAGTTGGTGGATAAATAACTCAGTTTCCTCACCCCCCCTCCCCAGTTGGGATAACTTTAGGTGTGTGCTCTGTAGATAAGGTGGACCGGTCAGTCCCCGTGCTCCCAGAACTTTCCTGTTTTTGGCACCAGAAGTCCCTCATTCCAGCATACTCCCCTCAAACAGGGACAGTTGGTCACCCTAACTTAAAGGACCCAGTGTGACAGTTCCAGCTGTTCACAGGGGTATGGTGCTTGATAATACACTCTACTGGCTTTTTTCCTTTTTCTGCCTCCCTTTCCTGCTTCCCTGTGGGTGTTTTTAGGGATCATATCCCAATTAAACTACTTGCATTTCAATCTTTTGTCTCAGGTTCTGCTTCTAGGGGAACCCAAACCTAAAGACTGAGCTACTCCTTGCAGTTTTAGAGAGGCCCTGAATGCCAAGTAAACACACCTGCTGATGGTCATGCTGAGCATCTGAAATTGGAGCCAGCCTAAGAAGGCTTTGCACTGCATGTCATCACTTCACATCTTTCCCTGCCTCTCTTCCCTTTTTCTTCATCCCCACTGCCTGAGCTTGCATCTCTCAAGTAAAGAAGCACCGCCTTTATCCCTGCCTCAGGCTCTGCTTTCTAGAGGACCTGGCCTAATTCTAGTGGGATTTAGGACACCTGAGTTCAAGTCTCAGCTTCTTGGCTGACTTGGCTGGGTGATTTTGGGTAATTAACTTCTCTCTTCTGGGCTTCAGTTTTCCCAACCCCAAAAGAGAAAATTCAGTTATATGATCTCTTCTTAGTTCCTACCCCGTCTTAATAGTCTGTGCTCCTGTAAGATTCCCCTGATAGACCCTCGTAAGTCCTCTGCTAAGCAATAAGCCACAAACTCCTTTCAACTTAGTCATATCCCCCCCCCCCCCCCCCCGCCCCCCATCTTGGTTTCCTGGGCAATTTTCATTTAAAGGAAAGGAGGAGGAGAGGGAGAAGCAAGTTTAGAAATTCACAGCCTCTGTGCCCTGGGGAGATTTTCCTAAAACAATCTCTTTTGGGGAAAAAAACTTACTTTTGCAGAGAAATTCAGTCATTCTAAAATGGCCTTTGAAACCAAAGACTGTGGAAAAGTTTAAGGAAAAGCACAAAGCGATTGGGGATAAATAGTTCCATATGAGTTATTGGATATAATATTCTTCCTTGTACTACTCAATTCTGGGTGAAAGCGCAGACTGCACGCTTGGTGTGCGCTAACAGATGTGTATGTAGGTTTAATGGGATTTTAAAGGGTCAAGAATTCCCCCAAAGAGTACTTACTGCTTTCTGAGGGTCATAAGAAGCCACTCAAAATTCCATCTCCTTTTTTATTTTCTCCAGCCCTTAAAAAGTTTTATTTGCTTTTCTTTATGATAAATAATTTGGAGAAGTCAGAGGATAAATAATAGCAATAAGAACGGCAATAATGTTAATAATATGATTGATACTGTTTATAGAATGTTTAGTGTATGTCAAGCGTTTGTGCTTGGCACTTTATATGCATTAACTCATTTGGGTCTCGCTTGAGGTAGGAAGAAACTGTGGCTCAGAGAAGTTCAGTAACTTGTCCAAAGTTACACAGTGGTGGAGGTGAAATGTGAATGTGGACCTGTTAGGTTCCAAAGCCTGTGCTTTGGACACTACGTGAAATAGGAAGGGGACTGCGAGTTGGGCAGCAGCCCGGACCAGAAGCTGTTTCTGTAACTTTCAATTTGAAGATCCAGTAAATGTTTGCTTCTTTGGGTGGTAGTGAATTAAACAGTCATTATGGGCCCGGCCTTGTGGTTGCAAAGGGGAATCAGATATGGCTCCCGCCTTCTGGGAGCTGATACTCACTTTATACTTTAGACACAGATAGTTATCGTACAGCAGATGGGGTGAGTAAAAGGCCAAGGGCAATTACAAAGGATATGGAGAGGCAGGAAGGTGCAGTACAAGAGCCCTGTCTCTGGACTTAGGTTTTGGTTAGAAGCCTGGCTCTACTATTGTACGTTGGGCAAGTTGCTTAACCTCTCAGAGCCTCAGGATTGAGGAAGTTCAATCATTTGAACAGGACCTTGAAAGTTGCACAAGATTTGAGCATGTGGAGATATAAAGGAAAGAAACCCATGAAATTTAAAAGAGTGAGATGTAGGATTATGAGTGATTTCTTACGAGGGAACAAAAATGGACACAAAAAGCAACAGCAACTATTTCTGAATTCTACAGTTGGCAGCAGAATTGATGTTAGTTTGAGGGATCCTTCTTTATTGTTTAGGGAAAAACATTTCTTTAGGATTTTGGTTATATGAAGGCATAGCTAGAACCTAGTCTGGAAGGAGAGGTTGAAGCAAAGGGAGGGGGTGGTAAAATGATTTACATAATCAACTAAAGGGTACTGTCTTTATGGGTTCATAGCGCAGAATGATGAGCTGTTCACCAAACTTGGTTCTTTTTGCTCCCAGGTACAAGTTATCCTGCATTTCCCAGCCTTTCTTGTAATGACATGTGACCACGTTCCCTCAAATGGAATGTGGATGGAAATTACGTGTGCCCCTTACAGGCAAGGAGCTCAAAAACCTCCTACACATGATTCTTTCTCTTTCCTTCTCTGCAGACTGGATGTTGGTGCCCAGGGCATACTGGCAGCCACGTGTGGAAGATGGCAGAGCCTCTGTCAGACCAGATCCTCGAATGACTGTGTGGAACAAAGTTCCATGGCCCCTGCCCTCTCACTGACTCAACTAGAAGCTTCTGAGATTTCTTTTAAGTCTCTGAGATATCAGGGTTTTGTTAGTGTTATCTTGATTAATATAGTACCAAATTTTGGACTTCCTAAGGCCCAGAGGAAGAGGATTAGGCTCCTGAAACCTGGAGGGAGTTACTGATAGAAGCTTAGCCTGGACTGAGCAAGATGGCACCCAGCTGTGGCTGGAGATGGCAGGGTCCCTTGTGCAAAGTTTGATGGTCTTTGGAATCAAATCACCCAGCCAAGTCAGCCAAAGAACTGAGATTTGAACGCATGTGTCCTTCAAGCTATGGCGGCTTGAAGAAGTTTTAATGGGCAGAAATGAATGGTGGAGAAGTTTGGAGGAGAGGTCTGGAGGGAGAGGGGCCCACCAAGAGAATGTAAGCTGTTCTGGAGGTCCTCAGAAGGTACCTGGGGGTGATGTGGATAGAATTCGTTTAAGGACTTCTTGCCCTTATACAGATTGAGGCTTCAATTTTATTGAAGCTGTTTAGATTCTGAAGGGCTCTTTAGATTTCCCATTAGACTGAGGGATTTGGAGATTCTTGAGTTGCTTTGTATTTTTAAAGTTTTCTTTAACGATTATTATTTTTTTTAAAGGAGGAAACACACTAAAAGAGTGGAAAAGAAAGAAATAAAAATAAAAGCACTTAGCAGCCAGCATTGGGTCTGTCAAATAGTGGGTGCTCATCAATAGTTGCTTCCTCTATTCTAATGTTAACCATTAATTTAATTTTAGCTTTTATTTTTGAGGGGAGCACCCTTGTACTAGTTTAAATGTGCACATTGATCACCCAATGCATTCTGATTTTAGAAAACTTAAATGTGAAAAAAATATGCCTCTGATACTTAAGAAAGTACCACAGGATTGTGATCTGCTCTTGGGTGTTGCTACTACTTAGTCTTACTGGGATGGTGAAGGTTTTCCTGATGGTCACTCTAAAATGGTTAATGTAATATAAATCCAAGTGTTTAGATCAGAGAGTTTTCCTCTTATACACAGGGTAAACATCAGTTTATTTATCCCCAGTTCTTGAGTTGTGATTTATCAGAACAGCCTGCAAGGGTTTCTGGAAATGGCGTGACCCTAGTCCTGTTCACACGCTCCATTTACTTACTTACCCCCAAAGGGTAGGGTCAGGGCTTGCAGGACAGATTGTGATGTTCTCCAGAAAACCCAGGGGCACGGAAAATGTACAGTTCTGAGTGTCACATTATGCTAGTAGGGACATCAGCAAACTGGCCTGAGTTCATTTGGAATCGCAGGGGCAGGTATTTAAAACCATCAGCAGCAGTATCTTTGAAAGACCTACTGTGTGCCAGGCACTGTGCTAGGAGCTTACATTTGTTATTTTATTTAATCTTTCTGACAATTCAGTGGGATGGTACTGTGAGTATGCTGGGTCACACAGAGAGGAAAACCAACATTCAGAGAGGTTAAGTCACTTGTACAAGGTAATATAGTTGGTGACAAATCCTGGTTGTTCTGACCCCAGAAGCTAGGAGAGACACCTAAAATAACTGGGGATGTTTAGCCTGGAGATGAGAAAAGAAAAGTCTTAGAGGGGATGTAATTGCTGTCTTCAAATCCTTGGGAGGCAGAGTAGTGAACCAAGAAAGACTACAGGTAAACTTTGTAAAGGTGAGCAAGGGTGGTGGGGGTGCTGCCATGGTGCTGAAGAGAGGAAGCTTGGGGTGGGCATATAGGGCAGGAGGCTGTTAATTGCGGCTTGAAGGGCAGAAGAGAGTGGGGGAAACTTGAGAACAGTCACTATGACCAACACCTGCCTTTACCTCAGTGTCTAGCATGGGACCTAAAGCACCACAGGTGAATGAATGAACGAACGAACGAACGAACGAATGAATCCTATTCAGGAGCAAACTGTAATTCTCATACAATGCACCTAGTCTATTAGCTCCTGGGCAGACGCTGAGTTGTAAATTTTTAATAATCACTTCTCCCAGGTTAGTGAGGACTGGCCAGCTCCAGGGACCAGTCGCTCTGCTCTTTCTCTTAACTGCCCAGCCAGAGAGGTTCTGTCCACTCAGCTATAGACACAGAAATAGAAACCAAGAGGGCTTAGCTTGCCTGAAGTGGTGATTGCTGGAACTAGGGGATACACGAGTCCTTGGCTGACATTCTGACCTGAAGGCTGTGGTTGGGGTGGCAGGGCCACCCAGCCACTGCTCTGGCAGTAGGCTGTCTAAAATTAGTGGAGAGGGTGGAAGACCTGGGGCCAGAAAACAGGACTCCAGTACATCCGACTGGGGCTAATGGGGCTGTGGAATGCATGGGAGCAGGGAATAGCTAACTAGCACCGGGGCAATCTCTGCATGGCTTGGAAAGAAGGGTTTCTCTTAAGGAAGTGCTCAGCCTTAACCTTCAAGTGGGGTTATTTGGCTCTTGTTTCTTTCTCCTTTGCTTTTTTGGAAAGAGACCCTGTATTCTTCTCCTTGGGGGTTTCTGCAACATCTTCCATGGGATCATGTAGGTTCTGAATAGGCCTTTACCTGTCTTTCTAGGTGTACCTCTCACTACTTCCCATTCTTTTCTCATATGTCAGTGAATCAGGCAACTCAGTGTATCCAAGACAGCAGTCTGTCTGCCCAGTCACGGGTTCTGGATCACTAAATGCAAAGAGCATGGAAGGTGGAGCCTGAGACCCATCACTAGGCCTGTCTGGGTCTCATCTGGAAAATTGAAAGGCTGCCTTGTAAGGCCGATATAAACATTAGCAAAGCTCTATTTAGACCCACCAAACTCATTCAAGAAATATTAGCAATTATTATTATTTTGGGTAAAATAGACGTTTTTATTTAAAACTAAAGAAAAATTTCCAGATAAATAAGCACAATGTTCAACTTCAAAAAACATACTGCTATCACAATATGCAAACAAGTCTAGGAAAGATATTTAAAAATTCTGAAAATTTCACCTACAGAGGTGGGGCACAGTATCTTATATGAAGCACAGTCCATAAAGGTTCACTAACCAGGGTTGACAAACAGGAACATGCCACAAGAGGAAAATGCTGGCATTATGTCCTTCTTCCAAGAGTCTCTTTTAAATGCTTTGGCTGTTATGCAAGAGACTCAGCAATGTCCCAGTCTCGCAATCCCGAAGCCTGCAAAGATGAAAGCGTGGATGAGTTCAGCTTTGTCCCTGTGGACCTTGTATAAGCAAGTGGAGATGTAATAAACATGAAGTACCACCATCCTTGCTCCCCTCAGGCACAACACCACCCAGATTTTCATTATTGATTTTCAGCACAGCTTTCTTTAAATGTGTTAGCTACCTGTGAGCCTAGATGGGACATTAGGGATTCTTAAGCTCCTATTAGACATCAGTTTGCCTGCTAAGTTCAACCTATTATCAGAGTTAAATTGATTAGTTTTAAAATTGTATTCCCTCTGACTATTCCCTTGCCCATCCTGGGTCTTCAGGGGTCAGTGGCACCAGGGCCCCATGGATGCTACCCTCTGGGCCGCCATGGCTGTGCAGGCCATAGAACAACATGGCAGGGTTGTGGACAGTGGTGTTGGGTTAGCCCCTTCTTTTTGTTGTGGTGAAGCAGTGGCTTTAAAAATCTGCAGCTGGGAGGATTTCACTAATAGCCAATGGAAACTAGGAAACTCCTCCTGCGCTTCTCTGAACCTCACTGCATATCATTAGTCCCGAAAATCAGTATTTGGCAAACATTTAATGACCTCCTCCTGTGTTCTAGGAATTGATTGGTGCTTCTTCTTCTATGTCTTTTCCCACACTATTGGCCATGGTATGCACATCTCAGTTTTCTGTACCTCTTGAGTTCTTACTCATTCTTTAAAATCCAGGCCAGGTGTCACCTCCTCTTAAAAGATAACTGGTCTCTCCTTGTGCTCCCTTAGCACCCTATAAGCTTCTTGAGTGTGGGAGCATCCATATCTCATGCATTGCTTTAAAACTGGGATCCAGTACTGTGTCTGGGACCTAGAGTCTTCCCTTACCTGGAGTATTCTACTTCTTCCCCAACCTGCTTTGTCCTAGCTAATGCCTCTGTAGCCTGCAGGTCTCAGCTGAAGTATCACTTAATCCAGGAGGCCTTTCCTGAGTGCATAGGCTGGTTTCACACTCTGTGCTCCCACAGCATTCTTTATTTCCCCCATGATGGCACTTTGCATCACTTTCTGTAATTTTCTGTGTAATTCTTTCTCCTTCCCAATATATAGTCAGGCAAAAAACCTGTTTGTTTTGCTTACAGCTGTATTCTTAGTAACTCAACTCCTGCCAGGCCCATAGTAGGTAGTCAATTAGGAAGGAAGGAAGGAAGGAAGGAAGGAAGGAAGGAAGGAAGGAAGGAAGGAAGGAAGGA